>OV281349.1:23707039-24934385 GCA_923062675.1 Marasmarcha lunaedactyla
ACTTCAACTCCGAACAGCTGCTCAACCTGTACACATCCCAGGTTCGATCTTGTATGAAGTACTGCATCTTTGGAACGATTCCACAAAATACCATCTTGAAGCGTTGGATTCTGTCGACCGAAGGGCCCGTAGACTCATAAGTGACGACAAACTTACTTCTTCGAGACTACAAAGTCTCGAGCATCGTCGAAAAGTTGCTAGTCTATCGGTTTTTTAATTTGCACTTTGGAGAGTGAGCGAATGCTCTTGTTCAGTTGATCAAACCTTCTCCCTTACTCCACCGGTCAACAAGATGCTGACAGAAGTTTCAACCGTTTGTGGTTAGCGTGCCGATGAGCCGAACTAAACGATTCGATATTGGTTCGTGTTGCCAAAGAGTGGAACGATTTGCCTGCGTCTGTTTTTCCAGACAAATATAACCCTGGAGCTTTCAAGTGTAGAGTGTGTAGGTACCTCTTGGACAGGCGTGTATGATCCTCGTCTTTATCGTTACTTTCCATCAGGTAGATGAAAGACAAACGCCTGTTAATTATTGATGAAAAAAAAAGTGATAAATATGTTGAACTTACCGTTCTTGACCTTATAATACCTCATTGAAGACGAATCTCCGCAGAAGTTTCCCTATTAATTTGTTATCTACTACAATATCTCCTTCAAACAAATTTAGAGTGAAGACAGTTAACGTAGTAGGGCCAAATATTGCTATGTCTACATCAATAGCAAAAGTAATCTTATTGTTCTCTACATTTTCAATCTGCAGCATCGGCAAATCATCGGCAGCCTCCAGAAACCTAAGTTCAATTGTGTCCTTTACTACAACAACATTTGGCAGCTCGGTGAATGACTGTTCTAATAACAAAGGAACATCTAAAAACTTGTCTTCAACTACGTGACATAAAATACTGCCAGCTACGCCATCTCTACCTAGATCCACAAATACTCTACTTAAACTATAAACGATTTCGTTGCCGAATCCACATAATGGTACAATGACATTATCAGAGGTTAAACTTAAATCTACAGCAACTGTCAAGGTTATTAACGATACTTCAGTACCGAAATCAATCAAAGCCTGTGTTCCATTTACAATACTTTGCTTTATTAACTTTGAACTTGTGTTTATCATCAAAATCTGCATTGTCTTCGTAGTATTATTATTCGATAGATTATTTAATTTTAATCTGCAATTTTTTTCCTTATGACTTACACGCTCACATCTATTTTTCTTTGCAACTGAAACAGAATGATTGAAAATCATTATTTATTTTGCCATAGTGACCGAACTACTAGATTCATAAGGTAAACCAGATGTTACTTTTGATCTATAATTACCACGGTCAGAACTTTGAAATGTATCCTTCAAGCTCCTTAGAAACTGTAGAAACAGTTCTGGCTACGTGCATCGAAGTGCATTTGCACTGGGCACCAAAGTCCTGTCCGTCAACGCATGTATTATGCAATCAACCGCACGCTTACCCTGGATATCACATTGACTAATCAACGCAAATTTTCATAGTTGTACACTTCCAGAGCCTCACTGAATCTAATTTTTCTCTCGAGCAAGTCTTCCAAGGACTGGCCATAATTTTGTTCGCATGGAAATTTGTTTAATAATTTTTCTTACCACTCACTCCAACTAATTAATATTGTATTCAAATTTTCATATCATAATTTGGCCAGTCCCTGAAGTTTCTGCATTGCGAAGTGATTGCGTTGCGCACTCATTTACCCTTCTTTAAGCCGTACATCATTTCTTTGATTGTTTTTGTGGAAGGATCAAATTCAGGCAACATGTTTTTATTTACAAAATTATTTGGGCGAGTGTCTGCGCTAGCGATCGACGGCTGGTAACGTAGATTGGTAAGACTATTAATTAAGTTGGCAACATCTACAGAAGAAAAACTAGAATTATCTGACCTTTGATTTATTGCGGTGGTCATCACCGTACTGCATGTAAGACCGCAAGCGTCTTGGCAAGAGCCCCGACGTGCGAAGCGCCTCGCCAACTGCGAAGAACTCGAGCGCTTTGGAGAACGTTCCTGGCGAGTAGTGCACCCCGGAGATCGTTCACGATGACTGGAGAAATTTGATGACTGCCCTTGATCACCGGAAGATGTCAGCAAATGCTTGCGTCCGAGGAAACAGTCCGTACCCGGTGTGAAGCTGTTTTCCGCAACGTGAAGTCGTCTTGTTGCGTTTGTTCGCCCTTTCTTTGTTGTGTTTCAGAGCAGCTTCGCACAAGCAGCTGCGCTATCAATGGAGAACGCTCGCGTGACAATGCGCTGGAACTCGACACAAAAGAGCTTGTAATGTCATGACGGTTAAACGTATGATTTTTTTGGAAATTGTTAAATATCTCGTGAACTAAGCGTCCATTCGAAAAAAAATTTAGCCCCGTGAGCCCATTGCGCAGACGAAACAATGACCGTGTGGTATACAAAAAACGTACTCTTTTTTTATCACTAATTTTAAACTTATTTTGTATTATGAAATTTGAATGTCATATTAACATAAAAAATAATTTTTAATGTTAATATGACATTCAAATTTCATTCCTTTATTTGTTCCAAGAAAATATATCTTAGACAACTCACAGATACAGAGATACCGGTTATCATTAAATCTACAGATTTTTGCCTGAGTCATCCCACTTCTGAATTGTAAGGAAAACTCCAAATAAAACCCCTGTGATACTCAGTTAAAGATATTTTTATTTAAAGTACTTTAAGAACACTACCACCAGTTCGGAAAATACCCTCGTGGAGAAGAACTGGCAAGAAACTCCACGGGTATATTATTATTATTCTTTAGAAAATGATTGATTAAGAATAAATAAAATGTTTGATCAAATCATTAGCTAACAATATATCAGTACCGCTAACCACAAATATATTTCAGATCTACTTACATTCTTAAGGTGACCAATGAATACACTCACAAAGCAAAGTCTATTTTCCAGAAACGACTAGCTCGAACAGAAGCCAAAACTAGACTGCCTCATGGCCCCGAGAATGTTACCGAGTTTTAAGCCCCAAAATGACCAATAACTTGTAAAATACTTCACAACCAATTTAAAAATTACCCCATTAAACAAAAAACCCTACACATCTAAATTAATAACTCAGCCGCAACCAACGAGCGTCTAAATAATACTATCTTAGCCACTAGTTATCATCTAAGTTCGCATCTAAAAATCTACATTGCCTTCTAAATTACTAAGTCAGCCACAATTTCCGAGCGTCTGAACGATACTATCTTAGCCACTAAAAATATCTTGTTTGATGATATTTTTGCTACAAAATTTTGAATCATTATCCAATTTCGATTATGGCGCTTTGCCGGGTGCTGCCGCACCACGCTCGCTTCGCTCGATCGGCTCGCACATGCGATAATTGCAGCCTAACATTAACCTAACCCAAATTTAACTACAACGCTTTCAATAATGTTGTCTATAGAAGCTTGAAATATAATTTTTGAGGACTTTGTGTTAAAGCTGTAAAAATTATAATGGTGCTGAAATATAAAATCCGTGGCTGAGTTATTAAATTAGATGACAATGATTATGGAGGACAACTTAAGATAATAGTTGATCTATACTCGACGCGATCTACTGAATATAAAGTTGTCGCTGTAAAAAAGACAAGTTAGTTTGTCAGAGGCTATTTTATTGTCTCGTGGCTCAGTCATAAAATTAGAAATTTGATTTTGTAGCCAATAAAGAAATCTGTGGCTTGACTTATAATTTATTTATTATAAATGTTATAATTTATTATTTCACTTATTTATAAAAAGAGTAAGAAAACAAAAACTTTATTTGTGGTCTTATACAAAAAACGTTATTAGAATTGACAATAGCCAGTTCACAGTTATACAGATGATTTATTTCCTGATTTCTTTACGCCACGTGCACACACGCTGTGAGCATATAGAAGCTTGAAAAAACTTTTGTTCGGTAACTCTACACTATACTACTCTACTCTCTAATAATATATCTTGACTGAAAGTTTTCGACTCGCGGCAATATATGTAAAGAACTCTAGGGAAATGTCATCATCTTATTTCTTTAACTTTCCCGGGACGTTGGGTAGAATATTTGTGGTGAATTTTGTAGATTTTGAACAGAGAAATTCGATGAATAAAAAACATAATGAATATGTTCCTTAATAATGCTTTTTTGTTATTGGACGCGCGTTAGCTTTATACACTTGAATTCAACTTTTGACGTATTTTATAAAAATTACTTAGTTACGTTTACGATCTTTCAGATAATTTGTATATAATAAAAAATATAGAGCTGTAGCCGCTGCCCGAAAACTTGCTATGAGTTTGCCACATCTCTTTAAATTTTGATTATATACTCGAAAATATACGTTGTATATATAATAACTTTCTAAACAATGTAACAGACTATAGTTTGTTTCCGTAACAAAACAAATAAATATTACGGAACTATACAAAGATATATAAAATTACAAAGCTAATGAGCTAAATACATTCGAGAACAAATCGATAAAGCTAACATTTTCCTTTATATTGCCTCAAAGGCAAGCCTGTAAATCCGATCCACCCCCGATCTAATCCGGTTACCTACATAAATACCAACAACAATATTCGCTTTCAGTGTGTAATGCTTCAAGTTTCCCAAAACCTCCACTGCTAAGAAATAGACACGTTATTTAATGAGCGGCTTGTAGCTTGGCCAGGTAGGGTGAGAAATAAAACAAATCGGCATCGTTGGGTAAAATTAATATTGAGTTTCAATATGAATGGTATAAATGTCTGGTTTTTTATACAGTTTTTACTATAAATAAATAGAAATAGGTGTTGGAGAAACTTTGTCGACTAATTATTTTGACTAGAATAAAAACAATTTCCGAATAATTTCAAACTTAATTAAATTTATTAAGAAACCAGCAGTGGCTTTGAAAAAGGTTTTATTATACATTGCTTTTTTCTTTTAAACCTTTTAAATTTTGTTCAAAATATTATTATACAAAATATTAAATGAATGAATGAATGAATGAATGGAAGGTTTATTTGCAACTATTAATATTAAAGATTACAAACATATTTCAACAAAAGGAACTTAAATAAAAAAAATAAAAAAATTATACAATAAAAATTAAACGAGAAAAGGTTTACATATAATAAAAGAATAGTGCAAAAAGGCCATAGCTTAGTGGCGTTAT
This sequence comes from Marasmarcha lunaedactyla, assembly GCA_923062675.1. Lineage (NCBI taxonomy): Eukaryota > Metazoa > Arthropoda > Insecta > Lepidoptera > Pterophoridae > Marasmarcha > Marasmarcha lunaedactyla. Next base: position 23,712,229 of record OV281349.1, read on the forward strand.
TTGCTCATAGAACAAATCACTGATTTTCAGCTATCACCTGAGTAGCAAGGTAGCTGCGCAAGTAATTTGAAGTTTACACATTTTATACGTTATTATTTCCTAAACTAAAATACACATACTTATAATTAATACAATAAAAACCACGAATAAACAAAAATATACGTTGAGAAATACAATAAAAATATATCATAAATAGCTTATCAACATATCAAAAGGAAAAAGAAAAAGGAAAAAGAAAAAGAAATCACCATGCCCATGAACGTACCGTGCTAGTGGCGAGAGGACCGGTTAAAGGGACACAATCTCCCACTACAAGGATTTTTGTAAGTCAAGAAGATGTGCTTTAAAATATTTTTTAAACGTAAATTTATTAGTAAGTTTCCTAATAGGGGGAGGTATGTCGTTCCAACACCTCGTCGCCTGGTAGCGGAAACTACCCTCAAAAGCTACCGTTCTATGCTTATGATTTTCCAGCGGCATGCGAGCATTCCTTAAACCATATTCACCACGGGACGATGCAAAGGTAAGTTTACCGAAAAGATACTCGGGACTCCTCCAATGCACAACGCCAAACATAAGCGATGCAAGATGGAAATGCCTACGTCATTTCATGTTTAACATGGATGCATTATTTAGATACGGCGATATGTGCGTGCGAGGGGGGACCGCATAACAAAATCTATAGCACGCATTTTGCACTCGCTGTAACATGCGCTGATGAACGGAGAGTAAACGCGGACCATAAACCAGATCACCATAGTTAAGTCTGGAAAGGATAAGGGCTTCACAAAGGGCAATCCTTGTCCGTTCACTAAGCAAATGCCGAATCTTATAGAGGATTTTTAATCTAAAAAAACAATTTCTAATTAACTGTACAATATGTGTTCCAAATCGCAACTGACTGACTGACATCATTATGCCCAAATTTCTTGCTTCTTTTACCGATTGTATGGGTTCACCAGAGATACGTATGTCTGGCTTATTCCTGAAAATCCTGGTGATTTGATACTTTGTACCCAGAATCATAAATTTGGACTTTGACGGATTGATAGCGAGAGAATTTCTGTTCGACCATCCAGCAATCCTATCAAGATCCTCGTTCATTCGCATGGTCGCTGTTTCAACCTTTTCAGGTGGAACAGAGATGTACAACTGGACATCGTCCGCGTAACAGTGGTAATGGCAATACTTGATCTCTCGGACCAGGTCTGCGGTGTAAATAATGAACAGCAACGGGCCCAGTATCGAACCTTGTGTAACTCCACGTCCTATAAGTCTGAGATCAGATGTTATGTAAGTCCCGTCACTCCTCATTACCCTCACAGCCTGGCATCGGTCGGTCAAGTAACTGCAAAACCACTCCATCGATTGTCTGTTCAGACCATAATAAGCGAGTTTTGAGAGTAGAAGATTAATATCTAAACAGTCAAAGGCACGGGTGTAGTCCAAAAGAGTCAGGATAGTTCCATTCCCAAGATCTTGTTCGGTCAGAATATTATCAGTGACATCCAAAACAGTTGTCACCGTGCCGCGTCCCTTACGGAATCCCGACTGCTGACAAGGAAGTATATTATTAGCTTCCACGAACTGACTAAGCTGAGAATAAACTACTTTTTCTAAAACTTTTGAGTTGAAAGGCAACATGCTAATGGGTCTTATATCTTTCATCTGACTAGGATGTTCCACTTTAGGCAGTGGGGTTACTAAAGCTAATTTCCATTGCCTAGGTACTGTACGAGTGAGAATCGATTTATTGATAATTGCAGTAATAATTTTTAACGTACGCGGCAATGTCAAAGAAATCATATCTTTACTGATTCCATCACTTCCTGCTGCATTTGAATTAATAGAAATAATAAACTTGGAGACATCCTGCTCGGATATAGGTTTCAGATCGAAAATTGCAGAACCAAATCTGTTTTTTCTAAAATGTTCTAGATCTGAATCAGAAATATTATCTATTCCAGGAACATTAAGAAAGTATTCGTTCAAATTATTTGTATCAATGGAAGGCGTTCCGACTTTCCTGGATCAACCAAAATACTTTCTTTCAGATTTTTCCAGAATATTTTACTATTGTTAAGTTTGGCATTGAGATGTTTATCGAAGTATGCCTTTTTTTCATAAAATATACTGCGGTCGGTCAGCTTTTTTAAATCCTTGTAATATTGTTCACGTGTTGCAGACTTTGTTTGGCGAAAAGCATCAAAGGCCTTGTTCCTTAAATTTATCATGAGCTTAACCGTGCTCGTAATCCAGGGAAGTGATTGTTTTGGTTTAGTTTTTACTTTTTTGATCGGTGCATGTTTTTGAAAAAGAGTAAGGAGCAAACGATTGAATTCTTTGACCATTACGTTGACATCTTCAATTTCGGAGACCGCTTCCCAGTTCACTATCTCAAGATCCCTGTTGAACTTCTCCAAATCTATATCCTTGATCGGCCTGTAAGTTACAAATCTTGATGTTACTTGTTTTTTCTTAAGAGTCAGAGTAGCTAATTACGTTTGCGACAACCGGAGGATCGAAAAAAAACCGAAACTTGATTAAATTACTTTAATTTTTAAAAGATAAAAGAATTACATCAAAACTTAATATAAATTACAATGAATGATCCTAATCGAAGTTTGATTATAGAATGCGAAATTACATTAATAACTTGTTTGCTAAAACTTCTAATTGACGTCACGCTGTGTCTGCATTTCCTGTTTACGCCAAATGCATCGGGAGTTCATAATTGCGTATCGGCAATCCTCGTACTGTAGGTATATGTAATTCCTCCATCCCCAGAACGGCGACTATTTTAGCACGTTCAGTGAAAATGTTGCCGGAACGTTTCCAGCATCCTGGTCCTGGAGGGTGATGGTGTGTGGCTGCTTCTTTTCTTCTTTAATTGAGTTTCGTTTCAGCAGTTGTCGTCGAATCAACATGATGATAACAAGTACACCTGCACTTGATAGGATAGTGTAGAACGGTACTGTGGTATGATATAGGGATTCATCATTTTTCATCTCAAAGGGCGTCTGTTTCATGATCTTGTCTTGGATGCTGTGTAGACTTTGGAGATCAGGCGAGTTTAGGTGAAGGTGAGTGGCTGGTACGAGTTTGTTGAATTTCTCGGCGTCATATGGTATTTTTATAAGTTTGAGAGGTTGACCTTTGATTTCATCATTATCGTTGACGATTGTGAGTTCTTCGGATTTGAGGCGGCAACCAAGGGGTATTGTTGCAAGGTAGCTGCCGTGGAGTGAAGTATAGTCCTTACGATCGCAGATGAGTTGTACTTTTGTATCTTCAGGGAAGGAGAGTATGTAGTGCTGGTCATCAAGTTTCTCCATAGCTTCTCTCGCCAGGGTGATTTTTGTGAATTGGCAGGATTCCTGCAGGGCTTGATTGGTGATTAGCTCCTGAATGCAATCTGCTTTAGTGTGAATTTGATGAGTTATTCCTTTCTCACAAAGGTACTGGCTATTATGTCTCGGGCATTCTGTCTCTATGTACACGAATGACTTCTCGTTAGTTGCTAGGAAGGGAAGGGGTGGAACGAGAGCCTGTGCATACTTATTAGGTACAATTGAAAGTTTATATAAATCGTAACTATCCTTAGAAACTATTGGAAACTGGAAAACGAAAACTATTTGATTTTTAGTATAATAATATCCTGGTTTAATTACGTCATAATATTTTCTTAACTCTAGATTTAAAATGTGTTCGCTACCATAAATAATTTTAATCTTATTAATCATTAATTCTAAAATACTAACAGCTATCATAGAATGATGCGCTGTGGTTGCATGGATAAAAGCTAAACTATTTTCTATTTGAAGTAATTCTAACATTAAATCATCTACATTTTCACTAATGACTTCTAAGAGTTGAGCAAATTTGGCATATTTAATAAGACTATTTTCTCAGTAAGCATCGCTGTTTAAAATAAGTTCTATGGTGGAGTTAATTTTACTCTAATTTTCTAAAATTTGGCTTAAAACGTCGCTATGTTTGGACATCCAAGCTTTATTCATAGTTATGTGATCATTGAATTCAGAAACTAGTTTGCCTTGGTTATTTTCTAAGTTTTGAATAGCTTCATTATATTTTACAGCATCAGCGTGGTCTAGGTTTCCACTTATACTTTTTACTATAGAACCTAGTCCGTCAATGAGACCTCTTTTAACGCGGTCAGGCGCCAAGGATTTTAACTGACTTAAGACTTTGTTAATTTTATGAGTCAAGTAATTAATTTGTACTTCGTACAGTAAGTAAGTGTCGTTAGTCAAACGGTTTTCATAGCTAAGTAATTCGCTTCGTAGCAGTTGTACATTGTCCTCAATGTCGTCAAGTTTTACATACTGTAGGAAGGTATGGTGGTGAGTAATTAGTCTCATGATGCCAAGTTTGTATGGTAGAAGTCCTGGTCCGTCATCTAGGTTGTCAAGTTTTATCTCCTGGGATCGTGCCATTTGGAGAATTACTACAAGCGGGATTCTGTAACAAATTTACAGCTTTAGGCACGCGTTTTAACCTGGATTTTGCTACTGGGCCACGTTTCTTTGAAGTGTAAATATGGATCGGAAGGTCGGCTAAAACAGTATCCTGTGTGTAACGAGGTGCTGTCTTTTGGCGGCTCGCCAAGGGGTTTTTTATAAAGACTTGCTGTTGGAGTGCATACTCTATTTCTGGTTCGCGAGTTTTATTTCGATTTTCAATTAAGGCAGCACGGTTAGTAAGAGAGGTATCGTTAATTATGTCATAAACTTTTTTCATTTGTTCCCTATGGTTTTGTACGTATTGCTGTAGTAGTTGTTGAGTTATGTCAATGTCAAGGATGTCTCGGGGGTCGAAATGTCCTGTCAGTATGTCAAATGGTCTGCATCTCGTGAAACTATGAATCGTACTATTGTAAGCAATGATGGCATAAGGCATGAGGTTAACAATAGGTTCATCTTTGTGCTGAAGTTTTAGAATTCTGAGGTGCTCGAGTAGTGTCGAATGAAACCTTTCGATATTTCCATTGTCATTAGGTGCATGGGCTAAAATTCTATGGTGATTTACTTTGTGAAGACGAGTGAATTCCATGAACAGCTGGTTTGTGAATTCCGTACCATTATCAGTGATTATAGTGGTTGGAACTCCATGATGGGTACAGTATTGCAATAGAGCTTGCAAGATACTAATAGCTGTTCCGTCGCGAAGGTGGTAAGCTTGACCGTATTTAGTGAAAACGTCGATGAAAGTTACATATTTCTCACTCTGTACAGTAAATAAATCCATATGAACTATTTCGAAGGGTTTATTCGCTGGGGGCACTACGTTAAACTGAGGTCTAACGGGGTTCCTATCGTACTTAGCCTGTCCGCAGATGGTACATTCGTTAATAAATTTAGTAATTTGGTCCTTCATTTTTGGCCAATAGTATTTGTTAGACAAGCTAAGATAGCATTCGTTAATCCCGCGGTGGTTAGTTTTACCATCATGATAATGGCGGATTATTTCTTGTTGCCTAAGATAGTCTTTGACATTTTCTAGTTCGCGTTTAGTCATTACGAGATTCATAGATGAGCTTTTAAACTTGTCTTGTAATATTGGAATGATTGTGTACATGGCTAATGGAGGGTTAATTAAAATAGCTGTTTTAACCTTCGGGTTGACGTATTCTTTTACTGCGTTTATGAGGTCTGATTCTAGATTCGTTTCTGAGAGCTGAATACTAATGCGTGTGTGAGTGTCGAATGGTTTAGTCACAGTCGTCTTTTTCTTTACGTCATTAACTAGGGTCAAATGTAATTGTCGGTGAAATTTGTTGATAGGCTCGTCAGTTATGGGAATCTCTAAAATAGGATTCTCGTGGCTGGTATGTACAGTTTCAGTTGTAGAGTTAGCTTCAGCAATGATTGAGTTAGATGGGTTACCTAGTATTGAGTTGAGTTCGTCAATTTCGTTTATCAAGGATAAAACGTCACCAGTGTGAATTTCAACACGAGATAAAGCGTCAGCATTAGTGTTAGACTTTCCTTTCTTGTAAATAACCGAAAAGTCATATTCACTGAGTCTGAGTCGCCATCGTGTAAGACGAGAATTTGGTTCTTTCAAATTCATCATCCACTGCAATGGTTTGTGATCAGTCAAAATTTTGAATTTACGTCCGAAAAGGTAAGGTCTAAAATATTTTGTCGCCCAGACTATAGCAAGAAGCTCCTTCTCGATTGTGCTGTAATTAATTTCACTTTCGTTAAGCGTTCTAGACGCGTAACAGACTGGTTTATCTGATCCTATTGGGCCTTGAGAGAGAACAGCACCTATAGCTACATTTGAAGCGTCAGTTGTTAGATTAAATTCCTTGCTAAAATCTGGGTATTGTAAGATAGGGTCATTAGTAAGTAAATTTTTACATTTTTCGAAGCTGTTTGTATAGTCAGGGTCAAGCGTTATTTTTCGTCCTTTTTTAAGACACTGAGTAAGGGGCTTAGTTATACGGGCAAAGTCTGGGATGAATTTTCGGTAATAACCGAGAAGGCCTAAAAATTGTTTAATTTCTTTTGGGGTTTTAGGAATAGGATATTTTGTAATAGCGGAAATTTTATCAGGATTTGGCTTGACACCGTCTCTACTAATAACATGACCAAGGTAAGCCGTCTCAAGCTTTAAGAATTCAGACTTATCCATCTGAATTTTAAAGTTGGACTCTCTTAGTCTTTGGAAAACCTTTTCAAGGTTGACCATGTGTTCTTGCAGGGAGGTGCTAAAGACGATTATATCATCCAAATAGACCAAGCAAATCTCATTTTGGAGTCCCCTGAGGACATTATCCATCACACGTTGAAACGTGGAAGGAGAATTCTTAAGTCCCATGGGCATTCGAAGAAATTCGAAGTGTCCATGTTCGACATTGAAGGCGGTTTTTGCGATATCCTGCGGGTCCATTTCGACTTGATAGAATCCACTTGCCAAGTCAAGTGTGGTAAAGTATTGGCTCTTCCCTAACTTGTCAAGGACGTCAGTGATGTTAGGGATAGGGTACTTGTCATCTAAGGTCTTGTCATTCACTTTACGGAAGTCAACAACCAGGCGCCACTTTTGTTTGCCAGACGCGTCCAGTTTCTTAGGAACTACCCAGATGGGGGAGCTCCAAGCAGACTCTGAAGGTCGTATAATACCTTGTTCTAACATTTTGTGAATTTGGTCTCTAACTTCCTGTCTATGAATGAATGGGTACCTATAGCTCTTAGTATGTACCGGAATCTCGTCAATTGTGCGTATTCTATGCTTCACTTTGTTGGTGAAGGTAAGCGGTTCCCCTTCTATATAAAATATATCGGAATAACGAGAGCACAGAGTTGTAAGGTTAGCCTTTTCTTCTTCGTTTAAATGACTTGTACGTAACCGCGAAATAACTTCCTTTGAACGAGTCTTAATCTGTTGAGTGCTAGTGAAATCAGTATTAAACAGTTCTGCTTGCGCGGGCCTATCAAGAGAGAAGATTACGTCATTAGGACTTGGATTTTCTACTTCTAAATAACCACGATTATTAACTACCGTCGTAATGCAATCGTGTACAATACAGTTGCAAAGTATTTGTTCCCGGACAAGAACATCACCGTCACTGGAGTCAACTGGGATCCGGATTACTTTAGATGTTCCCGCTGGAATTATGTCTTCGTAAAGGTTTACGTTACGAGAGTTGTACATTAGGATCGGGTTCGTAGCAAAACGGGTTATTAATTTACTTTCTCTTAAATCGATGCGCGCTTCCCATTTTCTCAACAAATCTAACCCTATCAATCCGTCAAAATAGTCATGAAAACGGTATACAAATAATTTCATGCAATCATTATCTTTAAATTCTGAAAAAGATGGTAAAGTGATAGAATAATTATTTCTACTGGTCGCATGTATATTAGTAACTTCAAACGGATCAAAATTTAAAGGAAAATGATTAAAATAATTTTCTATGGCTTCAGGACTAATGAAAGATTGATTGGCTCCGGTATCTATTAATAATTTCAAAGGTGGATCCGCGATCTTAATATATGGCAGTTGTCGTTGTGTTTGGAGATTCAGTTCTATTTTGGTTTTTGTAACTTCATAGATTTCTGAAAATCCTGCTGTGAACAGCTCGGCTCTGCGAGTGGCTCGGTTTCATCCGGCAATTCGGAAGGCGGGTTATTGTAATTTATGTCATAGTTAGTGTCATAGTCACAAGTATAGTCAGAGTAGTCGGTATAGTCATAGTGTTCAGGTTCCGGATAATAGTTATAATATGAGTCATCGTAAGTCATACAATTATTAAAATTCATTTCACGGCTTTTAAAATAATTACTAGGCGGCGGGTTACCGGATTTATTCCAGTCATGCCCGGTTGACATTTTTGTGTGAGGTAACACTCTTGGAGTGAATCGTTGCACACCACTCATAGGTTGCGGGGTTGATTATGTTGAAAAGAACTATTACGGGGTGGTAATCGAAAAACGTTACTACGGGGGTTATAATTCGGCGGCGGCGCGGCAAACATACGCTGTGTGTTAGTCGGCATTCGTTGACCGGGTTCAGCAAATTTAAAAGGTTGCGGTGGCGGCCTCATCGGGCGCTGTCCTACGGGAACGGGCCAATTAGGTACCGGTGGCTGCGTTACGTGAAAACGCGGGCTGGGCACTGGCATTAAGTAGGGCATTGGCGATGAGTACGGTATCTTAGGGGTTTGTTGTATTTTAGGGGGCTCATTACGATGCTGCATATACATAATATTCAATTCTTCCTGTACGTATTCTAAAGCTTTCTCAATACTCTCAGGACGCATGCAACGTATGCGGGACCCTAGGGGTTCATTTAACCCACGGACGTACGCTTGCATCGTCACCTTTCTATATAAGTCTCGCTTGGCTTCCACGGTTGTAGGTATAGTTTCATGTAAGGTCACATATGTCATAATAGTGCTAAATAAACTTTGGCAAAAGTCATAAAATTCCTGGGGCGTTTTTTGACCTTGAGTCGCTATAGATAAGTCATTGTATAAAGCGGTTTCGTCACGCTGATCCGAAAAATTATTAATTAAGGCAGTTCGAATGCCTAACCAACTTTCAGGTATTCCATTAGAATTTATAGTACAAGCGGCGCTTCCAGTAATTTTATTAAGTATGCCATTTAAAAGAAATAAGTTAGATAATTCGTTCCCAGGTACAGAACTTAAATATTGAGCTGCAAGTTGATCACAAATTCTTATAAAACGAGTTAAAATATTAGGATTCCCGTCAAAGTCGGGCACAAGGCGGAGGGCCTTCAAGATCGTATCTGGATCGTGCGACATTTCTAAATTAAACGATTGATCTAAATTAAAATTAAAATCTAAACTTAAGTCTCTATTACTATCTAATGATTGCTGGCGGGCCTGTCGTAATTCAGACGGCCTTAACCTAGAGGCTCTAGGGTGATAAATTTTGAAATAATAAAAAGGAATTACTTAGGATAAAAGGAAGCAACACGAGAAAAAGTCAAGTGCACTTACATAAACTGCATAGCCGGTTAATCTTCGTGAATCGATTGTCAGATTCTCCTCCTGGATTGTTGCAGGTCCGTAGAGTTCGGATATTCAGCAGCGGGGCTTGATAACCTCCCGGGTTCCTCGCGGTCTGGATCTCGAAGTTAGATTCTCCAAATTTGCGAAAAAATCCCGTGAATATCCTACCGACTGCGCCAATTACGTTTGCGACAACCGGAGGATCGAAAAAAAACCGAAACTTGATTAAATTACTTTAATTTTTAAAAGATAAAAGAATTACATCAAAACTTAATATAAATTACAATGAATGATCCTAATCGAAGTTTGATTATAGAATGCGAAATTACATTAATAACTTGTTTGCTAAAACTTCTAATTGACGTCACGCTGTGTCTGCATTTCCTGTTTACGCCAAATGCATCGGGAGTTCATAATTGCGTATCGGCAATCCTCGTACTTTAGGTATATGTAATTAGCTGCCACTAACGCATGACGTAGTTTTCCAGTAATATTAGCAACAGTCACCTCTCTTACTGCAGTATTAGTACAGATAAGATCGATCAAGGTTGCACCACTGGAGGAAAAGTGTGTTGGCTCCGACACCACCTGGTTCAAGTCCATACACTGTAGGAAGTTGATAAATTTTTCAGAGCTTTTATTATTATAATTAAGCAAATTAATGTTGAAATCTCCCATAACGATGGTGCAATCGAAATTTGAAAAATGCGAGACCGACATGGTTAAGTCATTTATGAAGGTTTCAACATTCATCCACTGCGGCCTGTAAGCTGTGCCAATTATTATGTTGTAACCATTTGACCTAGTTGACAACCACATCTGTTCAATGCTAATGTCAGGACACTTTTCGAAGCGTACCCGAAGGTCGCGTTTAACATAAAATGCGACGCCACCACCGCGACCACTACACATGTGCTGAGGACGAGGTGTGTTTTTTAGACGATATCCAGGCGCTGCGGGAGCTCTCGCTAGCTGACCCTCGGGAATCCAGGTCTCATTTATTGCCACAATGTCTAGGTCAAAGCGATCCATAGCAACTAAAAAATCATCATGACCCGTATTAAGCGAACCTGCGTTATAAAGCCCTAATTTTAAAAATTTTGTTTTAAGAGCCATGAGAGATATCTATGTAGCACAAATTACGATCTATTGAATTAAAATCATAATAAAAATAAAAATTGAGCAGTGACAACGAGCATGTGGCTGTATTGTAGCAGAATGATAAAGAAATGTATACCATTACTAACAAGATAGAAAATACGGTATAAAAATATATAGTAGATTCAATTAAATAAAAATAATATTTCATTACGGCGTATTGTTGATAAATAAGTAATATATGTAAAAAGTGAGTTAAGGTTTTGAAACAGCAATTCGACAAAAAATCGACAGACATAAAAGCGAAATAACACACAGAGCCACAACATTACAGCGGATGAAAAAGAAAGTATACAAGTATTACAATAACAGAGCCAAAGATAAACAATAACAATTTTATGTTGATGACGAGTTTCAAGCACAAACTGCGGCTTCTCCAAAAACCCTTTGTAGGTCAGCCTCGGAACGAATGCGGTGGCGCGGTGTGTCCGGTCCTTGGTGACGACGGGCATAGACAGCACCCCCTCTGGTCCAAACAAACCACCAATTACACCGGCCTGCTGTATTATGCGCAAGCCGGAACAGTATTCTATTGGTCTTTGTCAATCTCTCATTAATATAAATCCTTCTAGCGGGTACAGGCAAGCCGGTGCCCTCTGTAGTAGCTCCACGCCGCACGCGTGCCGCTTTTAGCAGTTGATCTCGAACGGCGCGGCGTGCCAGCCGCACTACGATAGCTCGCGGCCGCGCACCGCCCGAATTCTGTGTTGCTGGATCCGAAGTGCGCCCCACGCGCACGCAGCTTACCACGTCCTGCTCCGACAGCTGGAACCCCAACTTGTTTGCCATCGTCAGAGTGATATGTTGCAGGCTTTCACTCTGCTGTTCAGGTATACAGGATATCTCCACATCATTGAGTAACATTTCCTGGTCACGGTCATTAATTTGACACTTTAAGCCTTCAATAGAAGCTACCAGGCTGTCTACCTCTGTTCTCTCCCCAACCCTTGTCTCTATATGATTCAACCGGTCCTCTAAAGCATCTATGCGGGATTCGCATACGTCGATACGGGATGAGAGCCTCGCTAATGTCTCATTGACGGCTCCAACTTGGAGTCGGGAGCTCTCATTTCCTCAGCGAATAATCGCATCTCGAGAATGAGAGAACGTATGTCCGAACTTGCACCGACACATGCCGTCGAATCTTTGCTACCATCATTAACTACGGGAGAAGCATTGAACTCTAACATATGAGATTCAGGTGGACTGTCCGCTGCGGCTGCACCTCGCTTGCGCGAGATGTTTTCGGCGTCTGCGGCTCGTACCGGAGTGTTACTGTTATCCGACTTAGGTAGCTTGGCTTGGTAGCACATCACACATTTCCAACTGTCTTTGTGTATTTTAGTCATTGTGTTATTAAACCGTTTTTCTGACACATTAGCGCATACCAAATCATATGCTTTTTTACATAGTGTACAAGTTAAATAAAGTCTGTCCACAATGGGATTTAAACAACCGCAACATTTCAGGGTCATTTTCAATAATTAATAAACAAACAGAAAAACAAAATGTATAGTAGTAAATAATAAAATAAAAATAAAGCGTCAAAAAAAGTAAGGTCGGTAAAGAAAAAGTAAAAAACGAAAAACGTCTTTCCAATTGTTCACCACTGGGATCGAACTCTCAACCTGTGAATCAGTACACAGAACCGAAACCACTGTACCACAATCTGCTCACGTGGTAAGAGTAAAATAGAGTAAACAACCTATTACAGTTTAATTAAGAACAAAGGATCGAGTGTCCAGTTATAGCCGATTTGTTCACTTCACAAACACTAGTCGTAACGGTTTTGTTACTTTTATTTTTGCTTTTTTATCAAAAACACTGCACTTTACACTGAGTACTGGATATTATTTTGAGGAGCAGATTATAGGGCAACAATTGTTTATATTGTGGTTCGAAATATTAACTTTTTACACAAGATAGTTAATTAAATACGAGAGTGATACAAAAAACACGACTGCACGGTAATCACGCGCAGCGTGAAATATGTCTGTTGTTGTAAGATAACCGCATAACATCTGGTTCCGTTGGAATTCGATTTTTACAAAACGGCAAAAAAAAAAATATTAAATTTGCTTTTTAAGTATTGTAGTTATTTTAATAATATAAAAACTGATTTAATTGCTAAAAGAAATACAGGTTTTATTAATAAAGCATAAAAACGTATAAAATAGTCGATATATCCATACAACAAAAATAAGTGAACTGCAACTTACGAGGGGTGATCCAAAACTAATGACAATCAATATAAAATAAGAATATTTTAGTATTAAAAAAAAAGATTTTATATATAATAAATTAGTCCATATTTTTCTAAATTAAAAAAAATTATTTGCCTTGACCCTCCAAAAACGCCTCTACAGCAATCGTCACCTCGCTATCGTCGTCAATTTTTTGCCTCGGAGGTGTTCCTCGAGCCGACAAAAGGGGTAAAAGTCACTGAAAGCCAGGTGGGCGAATAGGGTGGGAGTTCGAGCAATCCAAATCCCGTTTCTTGAATGGCAGCCATCGCGACGGACGCTTTCTGAGTCGGTGCGTTGTCTTTGTAAATCAACACTCCAGCTCGCAGTTTGGCTCGTCTTTTTTCCTTGATGGCAATCTTCTTATTTGGTCTGCGTAGTAAGAGCCCGTAATAGTGGCTCCCTCTTTCAAGTATTCCACTGTAATAATTCTTTCAGCTTCTTAAAAAAAACTGACGCCATAACCTTTCTTACCGAATTTGACACCTTGAATTTCTTCAGCGTCGGGTAAGGGTCGTTGCGAAGTCATTGACTGCTGTTTAGTTTCCGGATCAAATGGTGGATCCAGGTCTCGTCCATGGTCACGCATGAGACTAAAAATTTGATGACAGCTCTGATTGCGGTTTTTTTCCAGTTTGATGTTTTCTTTCCTACTGTGAGTATTCAAATGAATGTACCTTACGTTTTCTTTTTTGCTTTGCGCCTAAGCAGGCACCCTACGCGGGGAGGGAGGTGGTAAATGCGTTATGCATACATCTGCAGCCGGTCTGCAGGGTGTAGTTGGATTCACCAGAGTAGCACCTACCCACTAAAAATCACCTTCGCAACTGTGGCACGGGAATGCTATGCAGCCTTCTTTGGAGCGACACCCGGTTAGGGAAGGGGGTGCGCGTAATCGTGCCCTATTTAAATGATTTTTCAAAGCTGACCTAGTGGATATATGAGGAAGCAAAAAAGTTTTTTTAAATTTTTTTGTGCTCTTCAAATATCCAATTATCATTGGTTGATCGTAGTATAAACTATATTGTTTAACCACAATTTCAACAAATGCAACGGAAAGGAGCCATTCTTCCATCTTGACGTAGACAACCTTATAAAATGTTCGCTTTTCTTAGATTTGCTTTCAAGATGTAGAGAACAAATGTATTAATAAAATATTTCAAGTTTCAGAATTTTTCAAAACTACGACAAATGTACGAACACAAAACAATTTTTTTATATCATTCCTTAATCTATGTTTTTCATAGTAAACAAACCTATAAATAAGGCAAGAACCGCAAGTAACAAGTTTGTTTTAAGAGAACTTATTTAATCGCTGATTCTGCTAAATCCTTTGTAACTTAGTTAACTTGTTGGAACTCACGGAACAAGTTTTGTCACAGAGTGGATAGAAATAACTTCGTGTAAATAAACTAAGTCTATCCAGTTTATTGATTCTCCGTGGAGCGCGTGTGGCTTGGAGAAGTATAAATATAAAATGAAAACAAAATTGCAAACTTTCCAATTTTAGGAGCTAAATTAAGTAAATCTTTAGTTGTAGTAGTAAGTAAATCAGAAATAAGTTTTACCAGGATTCAAAATTAATATTATTAGATTGTTGTTGATAACTATGTACGTACAAAAATCAGACATTTTGTGGTAGAGAATCACTTAATTAATTTGAAAAATGCTGCATGCAAAAGTTAATTTTTGTTTCACGAAAATAGTTAACAATCCCATGGGTTGACATTACGAGTAGATTGAAGCAAATTATAATTTTTCTTTTGAGGGATGACAAACAAGTTATCCAACTGCTACTAAAGTAGGCCTCTTCATCAGCCTCTTAGACAATTTAATTCTATGGGAAATATTTGAGTTATTTTTGATTTATATTAATAAAAACGAATTGCTTAATGTGTTGCTAAGCGCAAAACTCAAGAGTGGATCACTTTTTTTTAACGTTGGTTGAAACCTGAGGTTTGTAACGAAAATCTCGGAGAATTGCCTAAAGAAACTGGCAATTTATTAAAAAAACTATTGTATTGAAATGTTATTACAAAACAATACGCAACTGAACCTGTTTTCAAAGTAGAACTCTAATTCGAACTAACGTGTCAATGAGCGATTGCCGTGGACGGCAAGGCATTTGGATAGGAACATATTTTGCTCCCTGGTGGGTTTGAGCGGGAAAAAGGTAAGTTCCTTCCCTTTTTTAACTCACACTGTAAATATTTTATTGGAATAATATTTTTGTTTTATTTTCTGGAGTTGTTGGTGAAAGTTTTGTTAATTGCAACATTAAAATATTAAAAAGTACTAAAGAAAAAAAGTTCTAATAACACGGTAAAATAGCAAAGAGACACAGATTAACAAATTAACAAAATTAGGAGCTTGAATTGAAACCACAAAACAGATAAAATTAAAACACTGAAGCCTAGCCTTTGACACGCTATGCCAAAAACATTATCAAAAGCTTCTTTACTTGTACGCATTTTCGTAATTGATTGCTAGTTCAAACTAGAAGTTTCATCGTAGTTGTTGTGAGCCGCCTTTGCAACCACAATGAAACTTCTTATTACTCTTAATACCATTTATATAATAAATTTTTTTTGAATACCAAATATTTATTTAGAATACAAATAGTGATGGGTAAAACAAAGCCTAGAAGTGATCGCAGCTATTTAAATACACTATTACATGAATTAATCTCACCCCGTAAATACAGTGAACATCAATTTTAACTTTATTTCCGTGCAACCACTAAATTAATTTGTATTGGTCGTTAAGTTATGTTATGTTTACTGCATTAAATTGATATTAACAAAACTATCACAAACCAGCTGAAAGGAAATTGGACAGAACAACTTTTGTCAGATCAGCTAGGAATAAAATATAATCCGTTAGTATATTTTATGGACGATAAACGGTTGACACTTTATTTATAGTATTTGAACGAACAGAAAAAATATATATAACAAAAAATAATTTGAATATTAATTAAGGCACTTTTTTTAATCCACAAAATTCCAACAAATCAAAAGAAATCTGGATTTTTATGAAAAATTAATTTTCTAATCATGTCTATCCATTCCAAGCTGTAAACGTACCAATGTTAACTAAACTAAGGTAAACCTTTTTTTGTTTTTTAACGAAGGAAAATCCTCATCGATACCGGACCCCAGCGGGGGACGAAGTCGGGGTATGCCGGACTCGTAACGACTAAAAACCTGCGGCTTCCGTCTAGACGCACGGAGTCGGATCACGAGGAGCTTGCGCATTCGTTCGCGCTCCGACAGCGTTGGCCAGCGCTCTGTGCAGAGGGAGGGGTCCCTCTCTTGTCGTCCCTCATGATGTGGTGCGCAGCCTCATCTGGTGATCAGCCAGATCTCGAGCCCTGGACCGGAGGCGGGTTCCCCCAAACCCGGCGACGGCGACGGCGACGAAGCGGAAGGGAGTATGCATCATCTTCCCTCGCCCTCTCCGCCGCCTTCTTCACGAGCATTCAGCCTCGCAGAAAGTTCGCACCGCCTGCCACGATCTCTCACTCTCAACCATAGCGCGAACCACGGTCGGGAGTGAGATGTCGGCACCCAATGCAGAGCCGAGCGCGCTGCGCTCCGCATCCTACGCCGGGCATACCTCCAGCGTGTGCCGGGCCGTCTCGTCGAGGCAATCGTCGCAGTGGTGGCACCTGGCAGTCGGTTCCCGACCGATCCGAAACAGGTAACTCCCGAAACAACCATGTCCCGAGAGCACATGAGTCAGACGGAAGGTCAGGAAACCGTGACGCCTACCCAACCACTGCTGGAATACCGGACGAATTGCCTCGATAGTCCAGAGTCCGGCGCTCGAAAACGCCAGCCTGGACTCCCACGCTTCAGTAGCCTCGCTTCCAGGTCCCAGGGAATAGTACCCGCCAGCACGCAAGATGCCTCACCCGAGATCGTGCGATAATCCCGTACCACCCTGATCGCCATCACCCGCTGGACTTGCGTCAAGCAGGCGATATTGCTGCGAGTCAGGGCGCTGCCGGCCCACACAGGGGCACAATACAGGGCCATTGATCTCACGATTCCCGCGTAGAGACGCCAACACGACGTCTCAGGTCCGCCGAGAGTCGGCAGCAGCCTTCCCAAGGCCGAAGTAGGGGCCGAAGTTCCACCGGCTATCCAGGATGAAACCCAGATAGCGGACTCCGGATACGACGATATGGGCACCCCGGGGCGGCGCGTTCCGTGAGCCATGGAAAACCACGGCCACGAACTTTTGGAGCGCCACCCGCAAACCCAAGCCCCGTATGCGGCCCACCACGAATGCCGCGCCGGCGGTGGCGCGCAAGGAAGCATCCCTGTGGCTTTTGCCTCGAGCAGTGACCAAGGTGTAGTCCGCGTAATTGACTACGATGACACCTGGCACTGTGGCTCCTCGCAACACCCAGTCGTAGCCGATGTTCCAGAGGATTGGGCCTAGTACCGACCCCTGAGGAATGCCGCACGACATCTCCCACCGACACCACCGGTCTTGATCGGGGTAGTGCCCGACGACCCGGCGCAGGTATGGAGGAACTCCGTGGTATCGGAGCCCTCCCTGATGCAGCTCTAGGGGAGGGAGTTAAATGCGATAGCGATGTCGAGAGACACCGATAACACGACCTGATCCCGGGCGATCACGTCCTGCGCCAAGGACTTAACCCACTGAATCACGTTTACGGCAGACTACCTGCAGAACCAACCTACCCCTGCGGAATCTAAACTGGCAGTCTGCCAAATCCAGTCCGACATCCTCTAGGTGCTCGACGATCCGGGCGGCCACAACTCTCTCAAAGAGTTTGGCGTTCTCGTCGAGCATCACTATCGGTTGGTACGCAGATGGGGATTCCACCGGACACCCTTTCTTTCTGAGGAGAACGAGACGGCCTGTCTTCCACCGCTGTGGAACCTGGCCTAGGGCCAGACGGGCGTCAAAAAGTCTCCTCATACGAGGCTCGATGGCCCGATCCATGGCCAAGACCAACACCGGGCCGGGTACGCTGTCAGGACCGGGGGCAGCGTTTTTGTCTCGCAGCCGCAACACCGCAGCTCCCAGCTCTCTCGCAGCCCGCCCCAACCACCAAAGAGCTCCCTGCCGCCCAATATGGGTCAGGCACAGGGCACCGACGAAGCACGATTGCCGCCCGATACGTGACAGATGCAACGCACTCCAACCAGACGAATGCTTTTGCTTCGCCCGTTGCTGGATTGCAATGGGTTACTGAGCCCCCCCCCCCCCCCGTCACGGCAAGGCATATTCCGATTCGGGGGGGAACTAAGGTAAATTCTAATTCTTCTTGCAATTTAACTCCTAGTAAGGCTAGTTTACTAATTGGTTCATTTTATACTAGTCCCAACCCCGAGCAGCGTATACTGTGGCAAAACTTTTATTTGTGAACTGCCCTACCGCCCCAATTTATTTTAATTAATTTAATAAAGTTTAAATTAAATTTTCACGTCAGTTTCATAAAATTTAAGGATTGCATGTTTCCTAAATGAAACAAAGCACACACTTAGAAACAATTAATAAAGAAAAATGGTCAAAAGGTAAAAAATAATTTAACCTAAATTAATATTTTAATAAAATCGTCTAGTTTTAAGGAATTCTCAAGAATTTATTATACGCTTATAGATTTTTCTAAGTAACGACGGTCTCAACTTTTACAGGTAATATAAAAAATATAACCCTCCTCCAGGGAAAGTAAATACCGGATACACCAAGTTTTACTCAAACGAATCAAAACAAACAATCACACCACATTATCTAGCCTAAATTAAGTATACTACATAATTACATACTACATAAATCAAGTATACTAGATAACGGATAAATAAAAATAAGAAATATGTATAAACACACATAGATATTTTTTTTATATAAAAATATTAGAAATAAGCTTAAATAACATACATACACATCCATGAATAGAAAGCAAATATAATATAATATCTGCCTCTACCAGGATTCGAACCCGCGACCTCTGGCATGGAAGGCAAGGCTACTTACCTCCACACCAAACAGGCCGTCGATAAACGCATTACAAAGTGTTTCTGTATTTCCTGGAATAAACAACTTTACAAATTTCTATGGATTCTTAATGAGTGATAATTATTAAAAACATTTGTATGACAGTTGAACCGAAAAGAAGTTATAAAATAATGCTACTTAACGATGTAAAACAGATTTTAACTGTGACTCAAATTATTTTACACCTTTTCATTAAAAATATCTTGATCACTAGAGCTGTTACTAACAAAATATATTAAGAAAAACCTGATATCTAGAAATGGTTTTTGAGTTAGAATCGGAACTTTTTTCTTCATTAACCGAATCGGGAACAAGTCATTAGCATTTTATGCAAATAATTTTTTTTTTAATTTCTTTGTGGGCATACAAATCATTTTACAGCTCATTCAAACGCGTCTTGTACGTAAATCCTAAATCAATAAGTAATCCTTTCAATTGTTTAGAAGTCGTGCAGCTCAATATATTATCTGGCTACTGTTCTACAATATATATTGTAGATGCTCTGCAGTTATATTTGTAGGCTAGATAATGGTGGTATTGAATACCAATTATTCCCGTTTTGAATGCGAAAAATAAATATTTGTAAAAACAGCTATACACTTTTTTTTAATGTATAAATACTCAGCTTCCATCTGTTATCTAGAAGCTTAATAGTCAATTGCCAAGTTTTAGACCTTCATCATTGTTGGTAAATCTTAAGTGCTAAATGAGCATTTCGACTTCCAAATATAATCGAAGGTAAGGTATTCAACAACTCAATTTGGACAGTATACGAGAATCATTTTGATGAGTACTTCTTACATTTGAAAAATAATATTTAAAAAAAATAACATTAAATGATCTGCTTGCGAGTTATCAAGCGTAGAGTGACTGGATACACTCGGAGCCCAAGCCAAGCCGTCGTTTGGGAAGACAAAGTGCAGGGGATTTGAATATGAATCATAGACTGTACCATCTTCCCAGATAGTACCTCTCATCACTACTGTCCCGGTACAATTCTTTTGTTGGCAGCCGCCTCGATAGCATAATTATAGTAAAAAAAAATGTATTAATTCCTACAAGTATCTTTAAAATATCTTTAAAATAAATATAACTAAAAGAGAATTTAAAAGGTTATTTTTGTAATTAGAAGCCCTCATATTAATAAATTAGACCCCGATTGTCGCGTTCTTCTTGATACTTAATTTCATGCTAATTCAACACCAATCCAAGTCCATTTCATTTTCAAACATCACGTGAATTCCTATTGAAAACTATTTTCCAACATTATATTGAAGTTGAAATTGGCTTCATTGCAACTTTGCACACTCACAATAACCACAATTGTGAGCTTTCAAAAAAACTCCGGGGTTGCGATTTGCCATGTTTTTGGTTGTCCCTTGCCAATTTTAATCTCAAATAGATGCATAACATGGCCGTACAGCCATGACACTATTGGGTATTTGACTGATTAAATAACTATCAGCAGTAGAAAGAAGTCACAATATGTTTACAATCAATAGTTTGCTAGATACAGCGATATGTTTAAGGAGCTGATGCGAGTCGCCAAAAAACGCTCGATACAAAACGGTACCGAGTTGTGACGTCTTGTAAATCATACAAAAAATTGGGTGTATAAAATTTATAATAGCTACGTAGATAATGCTTTTACATGCATACTGTCTTAATAAACATTGTTTTATTTAATGCCAGTCCCCCCGATGGTTGCCCGCCTTGTCGTGGCGGGGGGGCTTAGTAACCGTGGACTGGTCACCCACGGTGAACTAAGAGGCAACCAGGGCCGGCCTGTTGGGGCCGCCGGCTGGCCCGAGAAGGGCGCTCCCAGCGGGCTGAACAAGTCCGCTGAGGATGCGCTTGGAGGTGGGACCGCAGAGGAAGAGGAGTGCCGGTATTACGTTGCGTCGTTCTCCCTATTTTCTGCGGCCGTGGAGGGATCACAGGGGGTGAGGCGTGTTGGTATTACGGTGCGCCACTCTCCCTACCCCCTGCGAGCTGGCGGGGCCGTTCCGTCGAAACGGCACTGGTGAGGCCGCAGAGGAAGAGCCATGTTGGTATTGCGGTGCGCTGCTTGCCCTATCCTCTGCGGCCGAGGTGTGGTCGGTGGCAGAGCCACAGACCTGATCTGCCACTGCGTACAAGTTATTTGGTATCCATTTAGGCGGACGTTGGGGGGGGTTTAGTGGGTATACCGTGGGTCTCATTAGCCCATACGGGAGTCCCACATAACCACTCGGGTGCCCCCTGCGCCCGGGTAGTATGCGTAATGCATTTTCCCCCCCGAACAAAAAAAAAATTTATGCCAGTAAGCTAATCATATAAAACAAAATTTTGATATTTTATAATAACTTTTTTATTATTTTTAAAGTTTTCTAAGCTATACTATAGTTTTAATAATAATATAATAATAGACATTTATTTCCAGAAATTATACATCCATATCAATATAAAATAATTAGAATCAGAATCGGTCACTTTACAGAAATAAAAATTAAACATAAAATTATCAACAAGAATGTCAGCACACAATAAATGTCAATAAGATAATACAAAGTCATTATAACCAATAATAATAAATAATTTAATTTACCCCTGTACATATAGATGGCAGCAGTGAGGTACGGAGAGTCGAACCTGTTAGCAATCGCGGCCAGCGTGGAGTTGGCGCTCACCCGCACGCGCCGCACCAGTGACGCCGCTCGTCTGCGCATTGTGCTGTAGAAACAGTCTACATGTGCGCAGGCGAACATTGTCGACGCGCTACACCAGCGGGGGAGCCCCAACAACATCCTGAACGCGTTATTAAACTGGACGCGAAGGGTGCTATATGATTTTTGTGTAAAGTTAGCCCACAGGCTATACGTGTAAAAAGAGGTGCAATATGCTCTAAAAAGTGTCAATTTCACCTCCATTGAACACCGAGAAAACCTTCGGACTACCATATTTGCTCTGACCAATAGCGCCCTCCGCTCACGCTCAATGTCAGCATCGTCACTCAGGGTGGGCGTGACAATATGACCAAGATATTTAAATTCATGAACTTTAGCCAACGGAGTACCATTAAGTAAAAGAAGTGGCATGTCTGTAATTTTTCTTCCACCTCCCTGAAAAACCATACATTAACTCTTTTTGCAGTTATATATTAAACCATGATTAGTTGCATAGCTCTCACAAGTTTTTAGAAGCCTTCTCAACCCACAGACTGAGGCGCTCAGCAACACCATATCATCCGCGTAGCTTACATTTTTATGTCAACTACCCAATTAAAATCTGTACAGACATTAAAAAACAATCCGCCTGGGTGAGAATTGAAATCGACGAAGCTCATCCGGAAGTAGCCAGGTCTCTTGCAGTACACTATTATTATAGCTATTATGGTACACTCGTCACAAAGCCTTTGAATCTCGTTTACTGCCCTTTTTACGCTTTTACAGTTATAGCTGGCAAACAGGGCGTACTATTCATCCTTCAGAGGTAAAGGGCCGCTTGCTGGGGACACCGCGCCAGCTCGTCTATTCTTGAAGTGAACAAATCGCCTAAATATTATTCCTTCTGGCCATAATTGATCATTTAAGAAAAGTGAAAACTTAGACTCCGGCACATAGATTTTATGAGCTTTGTGATTTATGACTCTTTTCGTATTTATTTTCTTTAATACCACTCTCTCTTGTGTTTTAGCCATTATATAATTCGCGATATCGTTTTCCACAGTGTCTCGCCTAAATACCTATAGCTAGGCTTTTTCTTCCTTTTTTTCACTTCTTGTCAGTTGTTATTGTTTTCATTGCTATTAGTTTTCAAGGGACTATGTGTCTGACTTGAGTGTATACCTTCCTGTGCTTGAACTGTTTTCGGCTCGGACAAAGGCGCACATAGTTTCAAATTCAAAACTTTTTTTTTTACATTTTTTGGTTAAATTTAAGTAATTATATTTTCTAAACGAACAAAGTACCTGAATGCAAATTTTTATTGGTAAAAATAATTACAATTCTAGAATGCCCACACAAAAAAGTTTACATAAATAAGGTATAAATAATGTCAAATTTCTTAAAACTAAAAGGTAAAACAAAATATATAGCGGATAAAGTAGAAAGTGTAAAAATTATTAACTGGCAATATTAACAAGAGTGGCGTACTCGTATTTTAATCTAACAACCCACCTCTGACTGCCCCCGGACAAAAGGTAAAAATTTTCCTAATAAATTATTATAACTTGCATTTTAAAGTAGTGTTAAATATTAGCGCCATTAAGGGTACAAAATATCAAAATTGAACAGCCGATCAATACGATCCATCCAAAATAACCGCAACATTATGATGAGTCGTGACCTTTTGACATGCTCAACACAGGCAATAATACTATGTGCTTATCATTATTATTTTTTATTTTTCCTAACATACTGTGCAAAGTTATTTACTGTTTGTTTTGTTTGTATATTATTTTGTTTTTTGTTTTTATTCCTTGTCCAATAATTATTATTTTTTAACGTGTGTTGCACTTTGTGTTCATTATTTTTGTCTTTAACTAACCTGTATGTTTAAACCTATTGTTATGTGTCGTGGTTTTTTCAACCTATGTATTTTCAGTTTCAATTTTAATTTCAAATTTGTGTCTTCGTTAAGGTCTCGTCTGGGGCCGTAATATTCACGTCCACGTGGTTGTGTTCTGGTCAAAGGGAAGGAGGCCAGTGCAATTGCTGGAACAAAGGCAATTTCAACCGAAGCTGCGGTCGGAAACACATTGTTATTAGTTGATATTATATTCAATAGACAATGATTATTAACAAATAAAGCACCTACGACTTATGTTGTCCAGGCCACTTACCATCAGGTAGGTATTGTCCTGTATTTGCCAGCTATGAATAAAGTAAAAAAATCCAACTCTAAAACAAAATAAAGAAAATATATCTCAATGTAAATTACGGAGGTAACAGTTACTTATGAAAAAGGTAAATCACCAGTTCTTGGAAATAATTTTACTACGCATTTCTTTATCAAGTAATAAGGAGGGAAAATACATAATTATCCTCCATTCATTCATTTATTTTCTCAGATTCCTTCGTTATCTTTTCAAGGGTTGCCAAAATAATAATGTAATTTATATTTTAACTGCCTCAAAGTATTGCTATTGTGAATGAATTAAAAATACATTCTAATTACATTAATTCGCTGACGTGTTTCCTATCCAATCAAAACGATGTCGGTGGTTTTCACCAAAATGTCAAAAATGAGTTAAGAACGATTGTTAAATTCATAATAATAATAATAATAATAATAATAAATTTCTTTACTGTAGCAACTTGGCCTACTTGTTAGTATACAATCTTATATATCTATGTTAGTACAAAAACAATTAAATATTTAGTTACATAATATGTCAATTCATTTAAATCTCAATAAAGATATAAATTGTATTGGTGATGTCATAAAAAATCCTCAAATGTCATAAGTAATCAAAAAATAAATTTAAGTAATTAATTATACAAAAAAAAACATTTCATTACAATGCAATTAAATTAAATTCAGTCATTAAAATGCAATTAAATTGGGATTTCAAATTACAGCAAAAAGATTAAATATATTATGCCAACATATCAAGTATTATGTCAAATTATGTCAAATATTTCTTCTTACTTTACTAACTGGCCATTCAAAATTGTTATTTGTTTACTGAAACATTAATAAATTGTTGCCAAATCGGTAGTTCTATCTTTTATTACAAAAGAGGATTCCATTGCTGTCCTCTCCCTACTCCTCCTCTCCTCAACATGGAAGCCACTGTGTGTAGATTGGCTATGACTGGTTACCCGACCATCATCATAGCTTCAATCTACAAACCTAGTGGCACCAGACCAATCCGTAGCGACTTTGAGGCCATTCTCGCCCTCGGCCATTCAGTCATTATGTTCGGAGACTTTAACTTCAAACATACTGACTGGACGTGCCTATCAATCAACACCAGCGGTATCGCTCTCCTCGACATCATAAACTCACTTGAGTTAGATGTCATCTCTCCCATCATTCCCACTCACTATCCCGACAGCCAGAACCACTCTCCTGGTATCCTTGATTTTGCAATAGTCAAGCGAATCAACCTCGACCTCAGGTGTATCGAACCGCTCGATGACCTAGGCTCTGACCACCGCTCCGTCTCCCTCGTGCTAGGACCGCCTAACGATAACGTCACCTCTCCTAAGATCTTTACCAATTGGAAAGGCTTTAAAAATCGTTAGTTTCAGCCTTAGAGGCCCCGAACTCTCCGCTCGCGATCTCGCCCAATCAAATAGATAGTCCGGATAAATAGATTCATTAGTCAATTCTCTCACTGATGCTATCAACTCAACCATCAGTGTTAACGAAAAGCTTGCTAAGCAAGGCATACTCACGCTTCCCTTAGCCGTTAGCAATCTTATTAAAGCCAAGAACGCGGCTCTCCGGAGAGCCAAGAAATATACCACGCCCGCCTATAGATTAGCTGCGAATCAGCTACAACGTAAAATTAGGTCTTGCCTCGCAGAACTTCGAGACGCTCAGATGAACTATCTCATGGTGAATATCTCTCCGTCCCACCAAGCGTACTATAGTATGGCCCGAGCCTTACGCGTAGACGCCCCCTCTCACATTCCTCCTCTCACTCGTCCCGACGGCACTATTGCCTTTGAAGCCGAAGAGAAAGCCGAATGCTTCGCTGACAGCATTGCCGCACAATGCTCGCCCAGCACGCAACCTGCTGATCCGTCATACATCCAGGCGGTTGAGGACGAAGTCCTTCGCTGAGACTCTCTCCCCATCACCGCCGACCCCGTCACAGTCTCTAATGATGCAATCTCGCTTCTCATTAGAAAACAAAAGTCTAAAAAGGCTCTGGGTGCGGATAGAATTTCCAACCACGCACTTAAGCACCTGCCTCAACAGGTGCTTACCTTGTTAGCTGTTATATTCAATGCCTGCTTCGACCATAGCTATTTTCCAAAAGCTTGGAAAGAAGCAACAGTCATAGGCATTCTCAAGCCGGGTAAACCTCTGAATAGATATTCAGAGGTTTACCCGGCTAATCACAGAACCATCAGCCTCCTCAAGGCAATGTCTAAACTTCTCGAGAGAGTCATACTCTCGCGAATGCGGAACCATCTGTTTCCAACGGATGGCGATCCTCTCATTATTCCCCATCAGTTCGGCTTTCGCGCTAAGCACTCCTACCCTCAGCAAGTCCATCGAATTGTCAAGTACATACTTGATGGTTTCTATCCGCGTCGTTATAAAACAGTCGCGGTTTTCTTTGACGTAGCCAAAGCTTTCGACAAAGTCTGGCACAGCGGTCTCGTTTATAAACTCTACAAGATAGGCTTACCGGATCGCCTAGTCAGGTTAATAGCGTCGTTTCTCAAAGACCGTACGTTTCGATTTAAACATGAAGGCACGCTTTCCGCGCCTCGTCCCATAAAGGCTGGAGTCCCTCAAGGCTCAGTCCTCGCCCCTCTGTTGTACACCGTGTACACCAACGACATTCCCATCCCGCCAAAAGGTGTCGAACTCGCCCTCTTTGCCGACGACACCGCACTCTATACCAAAGGCCACAGTGTTCCGCACCTTGTAACCAGACTCCAAAAGGCTGTAAACGCCCTTGTTGTATGGTTTCAACCCTGAAAAGAGTTCTGCGATGCGCTTTGACCACAAACGCCGTCGTCCCAATGGCCATCCCCACGTTCAAATGTTAGGCATTCCCATCCTCTGGAGGCGCAGTACTAAATACTTAGGCGTCACATTAGATCCAACGCTTTCTTTCAAGCCACACGTCGAAAGAGTTTCGAAACTCGCTCGTCACTACTTAGGCCGCCTAAATAGCATGTTAGGTAGAAAAAGTAAAATGTCTTTCAGAATCAAACGTACACTTTACAAGGTCTGCGTTGGACCCGTCATGTCATATGCTTCGCCAGTCTTTGCCCACGCCAAACCCTCCGTCCTGTACAAACTGCAGGTAGTTCAAAATCTCTTTTGCCGCAGGGCCACAAATACACCGAGGTACGTGCGTAACGCGGACTTGCATAGAGATCTTGAACTGCCTACAGTACAAAAACAACCACAAAACACTCTCTGAAGCGTTCTTCAAACGCTCCGAAACCCATCCCAATCCTCTAGTTCGTGATTCAGTCTCATATACTACTCCTGTCTTAGATTCGAAGTTCAAAGTCGCTAGGCCTAGGGATGCGCAAGCGTACTCTTCCACCAGACTGTCAGCCGATCTTGAAGCCCTTCTGGCCGCAAATTCTAATTCTAACGTAAATTCAAATTCTAACGTAAATGCGAATTAATTCAATTTTATTTTGCAATTTTTATGTTTTTTTTTTTAATTATTTACTTTTAGTTTTGAGCACCTTCATTGCTATGTTGTCACCTTCAGTGCTTTGAGCACCTTCAGTGCTATGTAATCCCAGCGGGTGACCCCTTCTGGGCCCCGCTAGCGCGGCCTCTTTCTCCAATAGGCCGTCGCTCAGATGAAGGCTGAGTGGCAAAAAATTACACGAGCCGACAGGGGGTTTTTTTAGTGGGTAGTGCTCATTAGGAGCTAGTCCCGGACGCCTTGTAACGCGCGCGAGAGGCATGCGGAAATGCATTTTTTGCCTCCTGCCCAAACGGGGAAGAAAAAAAAAATAGTTATAGCTTATTTGCTAACAGTCGCAGAATAGTGTTGAAGCTGGAGCGCAGTCTGTAATTTGGTGAGGCGTTCTTCTTACGGATAACAGCGTAGAAGTCATCCAGTCCCGCAACAGCAAACATAGTTGACGTACTACAGTACCGCGGCAGGCCCAGCACTACTTTGAGACTGTTATTATATTGAACCCTAAGCGCGTTTAAAGCTGTTTCCGAGCCCCGCTCATGTGACCAAAGGGCTGCCGAGTAAAACGATTGGCAAAATGCCTTGAAAAGCGTGATTTTAGCTTCTACACTGACATTCAAACCTACTTCAAGTTCAAATTCTAATTCTAATATTTATTTTTTAACATAGCGTTCAAAAAAAAAATTTATAACTTGAAATTTGAATCGTGTACAGTTGCTTTACAGCTGATTATTGTTTGCCACAAATGTTCACCTTAGCTAAACTTGGAAGTTGACGGTGTGACGTGTTGTTGGGCGGCCGATCAAATGAAGACTGGTATTTTCACACCGCTTTTGCATTTTCATACCATGTTTGCCCTGACGCTTTGGAGCGCAGACCCGAAATCCATTAGTTTGTGAGTCAATGACTCTCACGATGGCGTGCGCGTTTAAGTTAGTGAGATTTATTAATACGACCTAATACCAGTTGGACAAACACAAAATCATGTCTTCTTCTTCGACTTACTTCAAAACACTTAGTGAACTTCCACTGTCTGATCTTTCAGAATGACATTAAGATACGTTTTCCTACTCTTGCCCATATTACTACATAACTGGTACTATTACGTTTATTCTCAATCAAACAATATTTAAAATAACCCCTTCAATGCTAAACAACAAATATATCAAACAAAAAGTTGCTAAATACATATTTGGAAAAAATATAAACAACTTGCACAACATTGACATGAAAAATTAATATGCTAAAAAATGAGCACCGACCCCTTGAGAAAAACACAAACTCGAAACT
Source organism: Marasmarcha lunaedactyla (assembly GCA_923062675.1). Lineage (NCBI taxonomy): Eukaryota > Metazoa > Arthropoda > Insecta > Lepidoptera > Pterophoridae > Marasmarcha > Marasmarcha lunaedactyla. The sequence goes on from OV281349.1 coordinate 23,740,799, forward strand.
GTAGTTTCATTTAAAAATTCGCAACCAAAAACTTTTCCTAATAAAATTGTTTCAAGAAAAGAACGGTAATTTAACAAAACCAACGGGCGTCATGTCCTAAGGGAATGATAAAATGTGCTTTACCGGTTTTACCGCGTTTCAAACGACATCTGATTTTCTTGCTGGGACGAAGTTGCCCCTTTTACTACGTTTGAGATGGATCACGTACGGTTTATCGGGTCTACAAGAGTCCTGGGTTCATGTCTTGTCTTGATGTATCTCTTTCGATTATTAAACGGAGTAAATGTTCCGAGCTTTTTAAGAAAGGTGTGGATTCAGATAGATTAGTTTTATTATTATTATTTATATATGTGTTCGTTTTATGTATCTTATCGGAGGAACTGCCATACGTATAGTTTTAAAGTTGTTGTATAACGGAAGTTCTCTATTTATATGATGAAGTAGGTTTTTCATTGATTGAACACAGATATTTTCTCGAATAAATAAACATATCATCAAAATTGATAATGTAGAAAATATTTGAACACATAATTTAAAAGCAAAACAATTTATCAAGATTTAAACAAATAATAAATTATTCAAAAGAAAATGTGGACCACTTATTTGCAAACGCGATAATAACCATGTTCAAAATAAGATATTTATGAGCTTTAATTATTTTTTAAATATGTGAGTGCGTGATAGATGAAAAGGTACCAACCTTAATTGCACCCAGTAATAGTTTTAAACTTTCTCTGACCGTAAAACATTTTTGTTTTATCAGAGGCCGTTATGAAAATACAAACATAATTTTAATAATTTTTATTTTTTTATTATTATAATTTTTATTTATTTTTATTTCACAAATCGGAAAATATCATAATATTTCAGAAGAGAATTCTTGATTACATTCATAAATCCTGAATACAGCATGGTTTAAATTTGTTTTGCTACGTTTTGGCATAAATAAAAACACTGAAAGAAGTGTGGTTAAGAGACGTGCCTGAGGGGTAACAAGTTGAAACAACTTAGTAAACTTTTTTTTGTTTTTTTGGTTCCAAAGAAATAATTTATTAAATGATTTATGAGATACAATACTCCTCAACTTTTTGAAAAAGTTTTAAAATTGTTCTTATGATGAAATTAAAAGTCGTAAATCCGTATCAACTATGATCCGGTTCAACGCATTTGGCCGCGTGGCCCTGCGTACGTGTGCTTGTAAATATGCAACTTAACCTCGTGTGGCAGTCTTCATCTTTTCACTTGTTCTCGACGTTTTTGTGTGTGTACAAATAAATTTTTGCCAAGCACACAGTTGCTGTACACTTGTACACGTGTTTAACGCGCACAAATGACTTGCACTCATTGGAGGTTAAAGTTTTTTTTAACTGACGTTTAAAATAACAGAACTGTGAGTTTGCCGTGTTTATTTTTGTGAGTATATATTATGTAACAGACGCATTGTATTTTTATAAAGTAGCTAGTTACTTTTTAACTTTGCGTTGTATAGCAAATTCGATATCCACTTTGTAGAAAAGTTGCCTAAAACCAAGGAATCTCCATCTCGGTATTTCTAAAATACTTTGCGTATTGCTTTCTCTTTTCTTAGAAACAAGTTTATTTCTGATATTGAGTAGTGAAGTCGTGCAAGCGTAAACCTCTATCATAATTAGTTTATCATTATATTATTGAGGACTACTTCTTATAATTGCTTGCCAAGTAAGCAACAAAACATAAGAAGACGTAAACTTGTATTATAACCATTTTATCAAACTATATAACGTATTTTGGTACATTTTAAAACTATTTTGGAATGTTTACTTGCTACGATATAATATTACCACAGCCCAGCCTTAAACACTGAAATCGGTCCTTAGTTGTAGAGTAAGTTCCATAATTAGAGCCATAACTTGTGGAGTAAGCATATATGATAGAAACTTTGATTATTTTCGTTAATACAGATTCTATCTGCAAAATGTATCGTAATAAGAGTGGTTAATATTTAACTTTAGTAGTCAAGTTAGTTGTAAAAAGTCGATCATTTGGTCTTTGTATACTTAGGACATGAATTCGAACCTATATGAGAAATTTGAAACAACTTTGAGAAGTTATATAAATTTACATCTTATTTTCTCGAGGAATATCTAATTGTATGATGGCTAGTCTAATAAAAAATATCTATACATGTATTAAAACTGTAACCAAGCCGAGTCTGTACATTCAATATTGTTTGTACATTTTAATGGGTTTCAAGTAATTACCGAGTAATTGCCGAGTTCCTAAATGCTATTGAGGAACGAGTCTCAGATTCGCACCAATGCAGTGTTGTCATCCCTTAGTACATGGGGCGCCTACAGAAGACCGAACAACACGCAGGCTACTCTCAAGCCCTAGTCTGAGACTCCACCGAGTTCCCTGAAAGAACCAAAACGACATTTTTTTATTAGGTTGCCTTATCAAAAAGTTGACTGGTTCTAACCATGGTTGCCTAGATTTTAAGATGTACAATTTTTAGTACGATCTTTGATAACTAACATCTGAAACAATGGATTTTGTCAACTTTTTAATAAGGCAACCTGATACGTTTGATTTTGGAGTAAAATAAAAATAGCATAATAATAAAATAGCATACATTCGTGTGATGAGCGTGGTGTGGTACAATTTTATTTTATTTCTCTTCTCTATTTTATTTATGTTTCTCCTATTTTCATATTTATTTTTATCATATCTGTGTGTTTTCGTGTGTATTTGTCCCTTCTGTCGGTAAAGGTTTTAATTAACAAAATGATCCGCCATTTATTGAATTAATTTGTTACAAAAAATGTGATAAATGAAGAACCGCTCGACCGATTTTGTGCAAACTTCACATAAACCATCTACTAAATAGTCCGAACAAAGCCTAAACATTTGGTTTGTAAAGGTGAGCCCGTTCTTGAGTTATAAAATTACAACGAAAAGTGGCATTGATTTTTATATAAATAGATTTGATCATGTCGATGTTTGACACATTCTCGCTCCGATCGCCGCCCAGTTCGGACGTGCAAGCCCCGTTCTCCGTCGTTCGGTCCTTTCCCGCTATTCCGTGGCGCTCAGTCTACTGACGTCACAGTCTAGCGTGCTGGTTCCGTACTACGGTTTTCAAGGTTTTCTACTCCGTCTGAGTGCTATCGAAGTGCGTATTTTTTCTTTGCGACTAAGCCCCTTAGTCTTCAAAGTGCTGTGCTAAGTAGTGTTGTGCTTGTGCTGAGTGCAGTGTTGTGCCCAGCGTAAGTAGTCTGGTTTCAGTGCAAAGGATACTTAACGGTGACAACGAATTTGTACTGAACCAGTCCTTTTTATTTTTATTTATTTCTCTTCTCTATTTTATTTATTTTTCTTAATTTTTCATATTTATTTTTATCATATCTGTGTGTTTTCGTGTGTATCTGTTTTTTCTGTCGGTAAAGGTTGACCCTAACGCGGTCAACTCTTTACCTGCGTACCCTTTTTAGGTTTCTAGGTAGCGGCCTTCGGCGTACTACTGTTAGTTTTAAGTTTTTCTTCCCCAGCCCCCCTACCGCTGGTAGGGAGGTTAGCCGCTAGGTTGCTAGGTTTTTTTACTACTAGGCATCTTTTATTATACATTTATTTATTAATATTAGTGCCCAACCCTCCCTAATGGATCCGCTAAGCGCTATTAACGCGTTCACCCAGGCGCTTGCTGCGATAGGCGTCTACATCCCGAATGACATCATAACGCAGGCCTTGCAGGCATCAATCGCGTCCCCGGCCCCTCAGGCCTCAACCCCGGCCCCTCAGGCCTCAACCCCGGCCCCTCAGGCCTCAACCCCGGCCCCTCAGGCCTCCAACGTCGAGACCCCTCAGGTCTACAGCTCTTCCTCGTCTCCCACCTCGTCCGAGATGGATTGCGAATCGGTCGCATCCTCTCACGCGTCGCGTCGTAAGCGTACCGCTCCCGGGAGCGACTCCGAACCCGCGTCTGACAAGTCGTCAGATGCCGTCACCTTAACCGGCTCTCCTGAGCCCGCCTTTCAACTTGTCGCCAAGCGCTCCAAGAAGCGCTCTAAGAAAGCTTCGGTATCTTCAATACCCGAGCCCTCCCCGGTGTCTTCAACACCAGCCCCCGCGCCGTTAAAATCGCTCGTAGTAACCGCGTCTCCGTCGGTCACATCGAAGCCAGCGACGCGCTGCGCTCCCGTCCCGCCGAAGCCTCAGCTCCCTCCGCCCGTATTCCTGCGTGAAAAAGCGCGCTGGACCGCGGTTTCCAACTTGTGCAAAGTGCACAAAATTAATTACTTAAAAGCCGCCAACGCTGGCGATACAATCAAAATCCAATTAGCGACCGTCGACGACTTCCGCGCGTTTACCAGGTTACTCGGATTAAACCAAATCGCGTATCACACCTACGCCCTCCCGGAGGAGCGTAAGATCCGCGCAGTACTACGGGGCGTCCCGTTCGAACTCAGCAACGAAGACATTCTCGAGGACCTTAAGTCTCAGGGTTTCCCGGTCACAGCAGTGCACAAGATGCACTCCAACCGCGGTAGGCGTTTTCCGTTAGCGCTAGTAATCCTGTCCAATACTCCCAACTCGAAGGAGATTTTCAAAGAGGCTCGCACAATCTGCGGACTCTCGAACATCTCCGTCGAGCGTCCCAACCCCCGTGGTCACCCTGGGCAGTGCCACCGCTGCCAGCTATATGGCCACGCAGCGGCTAACTGTTCAGCTCCCCCCAGGTGCGTTAAGTGCCTGGATCCCCACTTCACTAAGGAGTGCACTCGCACTCCCGAATCCACTTCCCCCCCTGCCTGTGTGCTGTGCGGCCAGTCCGGCCACACAGCAAACTACAGGGGTTGCCCGCGCGCTCCGCGCTCCACCGTCAAGAGGGTCGCGCCTAAACCGGCGCCACCGCTCACCTCCGCTAACTTCCCGCCGCTGCGCAACCGGGGTCCCCCGGAAGCAAAGCCCGTTCAGCCGACGCCTACTCCGGCTCTGTCTTGGAGGCAGCGTCCGGCCGTCCCGCCTGCACCTTCCCGACCCATCCCAGCTCCCGCAGCTCCCGTAAGGCCGCGTCCCCCATTGTCATCTTCCCCTCAGTCGTCGTTGGCTGAGGACATGAAGACCGTGTTCGACGTCATCCAAAACGTCGACATTAACGAAATTTCCGTACTCGCACGCAAACTGCGAGCCGCCCGCTCTCCTCAAGAGCGTTTATTCGCGTTAGCCGAGCATCACTCGCTCCTAAGTTCGTTGTAAATTCTTTTATATTTGTATAAATTCGTAAATAAATTAATTTAATGTCTAGACCCGCGAATCCCGCGTCCAGTCGTATTAAACCTAAGGGCTTATCCCTAGTATCTTTTAACGCTCGTAGCCTTAATACCAACCTTCCCGAGATTAAACTGTTCCTTCAGAACAAAGAACCTGACTTATTCCTAAATATTCTTATTCTTATTCTACTTATTCCTAAAATAGATTCGATAGTCGATAATCTCACTGATGCTATCAACTCAGCCATCAGCGACAACGTAATCATTGCTAAGCAAGGCAAACCCGCGCTTCCCTTAGCCGTAGCAATCCAAGTCAATCCCGTAGCAAGTCCTTAGCAATCTCATTAAAGCTAAGAACGCGGCTCTCCGGAGAGCCAAGAAATATCCCACGCCCGCATATAGAACAGCTGCGAATCAGCTTCAACGTAAAGTTAGGTCTCGCCTCGCGGAACTCCGTGACACTCAGTTTAACGATCTCATGGAGAATATCTCCCCGTCCCACCAAGCGTATTATCGAATGGCCAGAGCTTTACGCGTAGACACCGCCTCTCACGTTCCCCCTCTCACTCGCCCCGACGGCACCATTGCCTTCGAAGTCGAAGAGAAAGCCGAATGCTTCGCCGACAGCATAGCGGCACAATGTTCGCCCAGCACGCAACCCGCGGATCCCTCCCACACCCAGGCGGTGGAGGACGAAGTTCTCCGCAGAGAATCTCTCCCTATCACCGACGACCCCGTCACAGTCTCTAATGATCAAATCTTGCTTCTCATTAGAAAACAAAAGTCCAAAAAGGCTCCGGGTGCGGATGGAATTTCCAACCACGCACTTAAGCACCTGCCACAGCAGGTGCTTACCTTGTTAGCTATCATCTTCAATGCCTGCTTCGACCATAGCTACTTTCCAAAAGCCTGGAAAGAAGCGACAGTCATAGGCATTCCCAAGCCGGGTAAACCTCTGAACATCCCGGCTAATCACAGACCCATCAGCCTCCTCAAGGCAATGTCTAAACTTCTCGAAAGAGTCATACTCTCTCGAATGCGGAACCATCTGTTTCCAACGGATGGCGACCCTCTCATTATTCCCCACCAGTTCGGCTTTCGCGCTAAGCACTCCTGCCCTCAGCAAGTCCATCGAATCGTCGAGTACATTCTCGAAGGATTCTATCCGCATCGTAAAAAATCAATCGCGGTTCTCTTTGACGTAGCCAAGGATTTCGACAAAGTCTGGCACAGCGGTCTCGTTTTTAAACTCTATAAAATAGGCTTACCGGTTCGCCTAGTCAGATTAATCGCGTCGTTTCTTAAAGACCGTACGTTTCGATTCAAACATGAAGGCACGCTCTCCGCGCCTCGTCCCATAAAGGCTGGAGTCCCACAAGGCTCAGTCCTCGCCCCTCTGCTGTACACCGTGTACACTAATGACATGCCCATCCCGCCGAAAGGCGTCGAACTCGCCCTCTTTGCAGACGATACCGCCCTTTACACTAAAGGTAAAAGGATCCCGTATAACATCACCAGACTCCAAAAGGCCGTAAACGCCCTCGGTGTTTGGTTTCAAAAATGGCGTATCGATGTCAACCCAGAAAAGAGTTCTGCCATTCTATTCGACCACAAACGTCGTAATCGCCGCAACGATCCCCACATTCGAATGTTAGGTATTCCCATCCCCTGGAAGCGCAGTATCAAATACTTAGGCGTCACCTTAGATCAGACGCTTTCTTTTAAGCCACACGTCGATAGAGTAACGAAACTCGCGCGTTTCTACTTAAGCCGCTTAAATAGTATGATAGGTAGAAAAAGTAAAATGTCTTTTAGAAATAAACGTACGCTTTATAAGGTCTGCGTTAGACCCGTCATGTCATATGCTTCGCCAGTCTTTGCCCACGCCAATCCCTCCGTCCTGTATAAGCTGCAGGTAGTTCAAAATCTCTTCTGCCGCAGGGCCACAGACGCACCTTGGTACGTGCGCAACGCGGACCTGCACAGAGATCTTGAACTACCTACAGTGCAACAGCACTTCAAAACACTCTCAGAATCGTTCTTCAAACGCGCCGAATCCCATCCCAATCATCTTGTTCGAGATTCAGTCTCATATACTGCTCCTGTGTTAGATTCGAAATTCAAAGTCGCTAGGCCGAGAAACGCGCACACGGGCGAACCTTCGCAGTTAACTTTAGCTCTCGAGGCCCTTCAGGCCGCAAATCCTAATTCTAACGTAAATCCGAATTAATGCAATTTTTATTTTTCATTTTTAATGTTTTTATTTTTACTTTTCATTTTGAGCACCTTCAGTGCTATGTGAATCTCAGCGGGTGACCCCTTAAGGGCCCCGCTGGCGCGGCCTCTTTCTCCAATTGGCCGTCGTTCAGATGAAGGCTGAGTGGCAAAAATGCACGAGCCGACTGGGGGGTTTTTTAGTGGGTATGGTTCTGGTAGGCGTCGGGACGAGTCCCACATAACTCCGATCGCGCGCGCGGAGTATGCGTCAGAGCATTTTTTATGTCCTCCTGCCCTTCCCGTGGAGGGGAACCAAAAAAAAAAAATCGATGTTTGAAGTCATTATTTTATTATATTGTAGCAAAAAGCTAATAATAGATATTCGTTTGCGCATAACTGACTTTAAACTAACTACTGATTTTCATATGGTTGTTCTTAAAATTTAATTACATTTAAAAAAAATTAAAAATTAAATATTTTGATGGTAAAACAAAACAAAAAAACTTCCCTTCAGTTTCAATTGAACAAATTATGCAGAAACTTTCTAGCGAAAAGTGTTTTGATCTTAGGAGCGCTAAAATGAATCAAACAAGTATCTGACGTCATTTTATTCTACAAATACGCTACGAATAAAACGTACTCGCCATTTATGACACTGAACGGCACAAATAAGTTAAATTTAGTTTTGGCACAGGCTTTTAAGCACTGAGAAAAAATTATTTATATTTTTCTAGTGACACAAGCCTGAATAAGAAACCGCAGACCTGACTGAATGGATGCGAACTTTGTGTATTTTAGTGCATCATATCATATTGGCTTAAGTATAAAGCAGCATTTTAGGATTCTACCATTATTGTGGTTTATCAAAGCGCCACCGAAAGGATAAATATTTTTGAGACTTACTTGTTTGATCTTTTGTGTGCTTTCACTTTTACCGAGCTTAAATTCCTACATTTGCGAGAATATTTTTGTTCATTTACAGCTTTGTTTATTAAAGAGTTACTTAAGTAGTTTATTGTATGTACATACCTACTTGTAAGCAGTTTAATGAATGCGTGTATCAATAAAAAAAAGTCATAAAATCATGGTATTTTTTCTGGTACTAAACTATATATACTAATTATATATTGTGCCCACAATTTGTATTCGAAGGGTATGTTTAGTCATTCTGTTAAGCAGTAAGAGACAAAGATATCGATTAATCCTTAAATATAGTAGAGAAAAATAATTACGCTTTTTTGGTTATGGGGTCCATTGGACACATGGTTTTTAAAATAATCATTAAAGCTAATTGTGGATTTTGCAAGGTGTTTAAAATAAAACGAATGCATTGTTTTATAGGGAATCTCTATTCGTCAAATCTACAGTTGAAACTTGAATTCTTAGTTTTATGGAGCTTAAAGAATCAGTCGCTTTTTATTTGCCTCGGAATATTTATTTGACTCACAGAAATCTGAATAATAACTCAGAACAAGATTCACGTTGTATTCCTTTGCCTTTTGGCATATAATTAATTTATTTCATGTAACCAATAAAAAAGTTTAAGCTTTTTGTTAAACAATCTGACGCCTACTCAATTAATTGCATTAATTTACATACAATATTTGCAAAGGCAGACAATTTTGATCGATATCTACATCAGTTCCTTATTAATACATACACTCTCTAGATTTGCCATTGCGATGCATCATTCGAAAAAGTGCGCAGAAAAATACATCTCACTAACAACTTAATGTCCACAAACCAAGCTTTTTTTTAGTATCGTCACAATGTTAATAAAATAAAAGCAAAGGAGTCTAGATCGTCTTCATCGTCACTTTCCATCAGGTGAGATAGAACACAAACGTCTAATCCTTTTTCAATAAAAAAAAACCCCGACGTCGTCTGCAAATATGCTTGATGCGCTACAGGGATGTGGTAGCCACATTAAGATACGATATGCACATTTATTACATGGTGCTAAATAAATTACCATTACTTTGATTATTTTGACACTATATTACACTCCTTGAATGATATGAATTTTAATCAAATGATCACATCATAACTTCTCGGCTTTTACCTGAACTTTAGTTCTCGATATAACTTTTTGATTCAATCCGGATTTTAGAGTCCCAAGTTATCAGACCAGTTTATTTCGGACATAATGAATGACAAAGAATGTTCAAATCATCTGGTAGTACCTTGCGCATAACTGTAACAAAATCTGGGAATACAAACTTAGGAAAACGCCACAAGATAACGTTATGTATGGCCTCTTATAATGACGTGGAATAGAAGCAAGGAAACCTAGCCAAAGTATCTAGTTCAGAGGAAGTAAATTAGGAAACGTTTCGTTAAATAGCCAAAATTGTTACTGGTTTCCAGCCCCAATTTACAAACCCAGTGGCATGTAACCAATTTTGAGGACGTCAATTAATCCCGAAATGACAGATCGCTATTGCGGATATTAATGTTTTCATCCAATTTTAATAAAAACGGAGCGAGATGAATACCAACAGGATCTGAAACCACATAGTAATATCTATTCTTCGGCTCGTTTTGATTTGTATAATGGTAATGTTTTTTGTGTTACAGACTTTTGCAGTAGTGCTAAGTTTAAACGTAATGTAAAAAGATTTTCTAACCAAAGAATTATAGTATGTGTTTACTGAGTTACTCGTAAATATGCACGTAAAACATGTTTTATTTTTTAGTAAAGGAATCAAATCAAAATCAATTAATGCTTATAGGTACTCGAAACTCACTTTTACAAAAAAAACACTTAACAGTATGACTAGGTTTTTGACTGCGTGCAATTAGTTCTATTTATTTTGTGTTATAATACTGACCCTGGGTTCTATATACCAATCACTGAATAATTTAACTTGGAGTTATGCGCCGATTACACGTATTAAGCAGTTAAGTTGGTAACTCAATTTTAACTTAATTTTAAGTTACTACATGTCACTTGTGAATCCAAACGGATTACGGAGTTAAACTCATAAGTTCAATAAAGATGAACTGTGGTTAATGTCAAGGAATTCGTAAATTCTGTATTTTTAGGTATGTGATAAACGTGATTTTGCACAAGTTCAGAGAAGAATTTGTTTCGGCAATTAAAATCTCTAGCTAGAGGAATATTTTTTCTAAATTTTTACTTCTATTATTCCACAAGAATTCCTATTTTAAATATTCTTCAAAAAATATTAAAGTTGAAACCAAACTCCACTCCGACATTAAAAAAAAAAGAGAATTTTCGAAATAAATACGAGCTGTTGCCGCCACCCGCTTTGTTCAATTATGCACTTAACTAAAGAATCACGTCCAAACGTGTTAAGTGAGAAGCCCCGCCACCTACTTATACCAAAATAGAATGGATCCTAGTCTACTTAATCACTTGCGTACTAAATTTTAACTTACCACTGGTCACTTAACTGACTGTTTACAAGTAATTTCTTTTTTTAATTTTAGTTCCCAACTTAACAACTTAATGCGTGTTAACCAGCCATTAGAGCTGCACATATACGACGTATATTAGCGCCTTATTGCAGCTTATCAATATACCATTACAAAAATCCTCTCAATGGCAAAAAATTAAAAAAGAAATGCTTTAATAAAAGTCACAGTGATCAATGGATTCTGTTTTTTAAAATAACTGTAAACAGGCAAATTGCTTAGAAAACAGTGATGGTTTCGTAAACATCACTGTTATATTATGAAATAAATTTTGTCGAATAAAATGGATTCAAATCTTGTTTATTAATTAGTGTTAATATGTTCAAATTCAAATTCAAATATTTATTTCTCAACATTGACAATTACTTGTTCTTATTGTATTAATTGTTCTTATATGTATAAATATCAACAACCATCAAATGACTCTTTTGCTACAGCCAAGATCAAGCGAATCAATGATCCTTAACTCAGCGGGAGGCGCATCAAAAAATAGAACGCAAAAAGGCGCTACCGGGTTAAAAATACCCACCCAGAAAATTTCGTATATTATGTGTATGAATAACAATTTTTTTTTTGTGTATAGATAAATATGTGATACTTTATTTTAATAAAATCCAACTTTTGCTCAGAAATCACCTTTATTACAAAGATTTAGGTTCTTTACATTTTTTACTTAAAAATTAAGGTTGTCTTTGTGTTAAAAATCACAACCACGTTTTTTTTTTCTAAGTATTTTTTAAATGAAAAATACAAAATTAATACAAATAAGCCACTAAATATTACGTAAAACATCAAAATAGCCTCCTGGAAACAAAACGGACAAAACAAAAACCGTTCGAACTTGGGTATAAAAAAATCGTCTAAAAATTATATAACTATACTATATAAACATTTTTATTTGCGTTCTTGGTAACACTTGTCACAAATTGGTACTGTGTGTTGGCAAAATTTGCAAGAAGTGCTTCCAAGTCCAAACTGAGCAACGCGAAGATGAAGAAGTTGATGGTGCATTTTGTACCTCCAGCCTCAGTCACTGGTTCCTCCATTCCAACTACTAACTCTATGCTTTTTTTTAATTTATTTTGACTAGTGGTAAAATAAGTGCCTAGGCCAGTTCTTTCAGGCAGTCTCGACGAGGGTCGCAGATTTGACCAGAATTCTCTAGTTTTTGTTGAGCAATTATGTACGCATTGATGCATTCGATATTTATGATGCCAGAAAATATCACTAAAGGCCATCTTTTTGTAATCTTTGAAACAGAATACGTACCGCAAAGCTCGTCTACTACATGAACTCCACATTTGTATCTATTATATCTATTTTTTCTTTTGGCCTGATTGATTTTCTGCATCACGGTGCATAGTTGATACTAAGAGTACCATTTTGTTTTTTCTGGGCACGTAGGAAACCAACGTACAATCATCTTGAAATCCTAATATAGAACTTTTGACTTCTCTTCTCTGGGTAGCAGAAAATATTGCAAAATAAACGTGAACGTGACATATTTAGCCTAAAATAAATAAAAAATATATGAAATAAATAATTCTCATCACACAAAAATAAGTGTTACACAAAAAGTCGCTACAGGAAAAAAAATACCCATACCCACTTTACAAGTTAGTCCCGGTCAAGCTGCTTGGGCAAACTAATCGACAGTCCGCGGCCGTCTAGCTGTATACCCTGCAGAGAGGTACCTAGACCGCCAAGAACCTGCATCGACTTGTCGAAGAAATATTGACCTTAGAAACATACTGTGGGTATTTTTTACCCGGTAGCGCCTCCTCCCTGGTTAATTATCGTGCAAGTGTCCAATTGGAACAAACTTACACCGCATTGTAGGTATTATATAAGAAGTTAAACACTTAAAAATGTATTTTCTTTTTATCTACAAATAATCAAATAAATAATTAAGTTAAAAAAATACCTCACAAGCCCCTGTACAGCATATTATGTCAGAAACGTTCTGATAAAAAATCTTAACTCTTGGATAAAAAAATGGTAAAGCAGTTTTGTTTGTTTAAAAAAAGAATCCATAATATATCAGTCATAGAAATTTCTTGGAAGTAAAAAAATGGTATAAACACAGTATACATAAAAGTATTACAGTACAGAAATGACGCTCTCCGCCCCCACCAATATCAATTACCTCATCTCACCCCGCTGGTTACTCTGGGTTCGTAGGCTAGTTCGTAGGCTCTGATGCGCGGTTTACACGTATTACTAAATTTTAAGTTACTACATGTCACTTGTGAGTCCTAACGGATTATGTAGTTAAACTCATAAGTTCAATGAAGATGAACAGTGACGAATGTCAAGGAATTCGTCAATTCTGTACTTAGATTTGTGGTAAACGAGATTTTAGACAAATTCAGAGTTGAATTTGTTTTGGAAATTATAATCTCTACAAGAATATGTTTTTGTCTAAAATTTTACCTCGTTTATTCCACAAGCATTCTTAATTTAAATATTCTTCAAGAAATTTTAAAGCGAAACCATACCTAACTCCAACATTCAAAAAAAAAAAGAGAAGATGCGAAATAAATACCCGCTTTGCCGACTTATGCACTTAACTAAAGAATCACGTCCAAACGTGTTAAGTGAGAAGCCCCGCCACCTACTTATACCAAAATAGAACGAATCCTAATCTACTTAATCATTTGCGTACTAAATTTTAACTTACCACTTGTCACTTAATTGATTGTTTACACATAATGTTTCACTTAAAATTTAGTTACCAACTTAACAACTTAACGCGTGTAAACCAGCCATGACAGACTGTCAACTCTGAAGCGCTACACTCGCGGACACTTTGCGCTAAAACTAGACGCATAATTTTATTTTAAATTGATGTATTGTTCGGTAAAATGTAGTTAATTGCAAAATCTATTTTCTATGAATAGTAACATAACATGGTTATATTTTTTCGTGACTGACCTTGTCCATTCTTTTGTCAGTAAATATATGCTATTGAACAGAGAAGCTATCATTCGATCTAATAATGTATGTCGCTATTACTCAAACATTTGCGCTTTAGTAGTATGGTTACCTGCTTTAGTAGTGGCGTATAAAATGTAAGGGGCGTGGTATTAAGCTGTGTATAAATCAGCGCTTAAAATCCAGATGCAGTGGATGGCATCATATTCAAGCCCGACTTTTTACGATCCAATAAACTTTCAAAACTGCAGAACAAATATTTACTTTGGTTGAAATACACTCGATTATTAAAGGCTAAAAGAAGATAATTTTTTTATTAGTAAATGTTATTCGAAAAATACTTTTTTAAGAAAAAAATGTATAATATAGTGAGTGTAATCCACGAAGACGCGCCCCGCTACTATTTTGATAAATTCAGAGTTTTTGCGGCTATAAGATGACACCCATAGTAATTTATTATCATTATTTTCCAAAAAAATAAACAACACGTCTCACTTATTCGAATCAATGACAATTTAAAGTCACTTTATTTTGAAAAGGTTAAGGTATTTTTAAAGCAAGATTATTCAGGGCGTCTCACGGCTATGCCACATGGGAGGAAAAGTACCTTGAATATTGTAGATGGAACATTTTACTGAAGAAAGACATTTTAATTTAAAAAAAACTGCATTCATAGAATTTTAAATAATTACATGGTTGGACCGGGAATCGAACCCGCTACACGAGAAAAAAATTATCCTGTAATTTTATCATACCGATCATAGGAAATGAAATGAAATTGAAATGATGAAATCCAGCTTCGGACGGATAGCAGAGCATTTGTGATTGTTTTTTCTGTCGTAGTGTCACTGATTATTGCATCAAATATGCATATGATTGAAATATATTATATGTTTTTCTTTTACTTGGAGAATTTTTTGCTTGCTTTATTTCATCCTGCAAGTATTTTAAAAATGTTTATACAAAAGAATGACGTGAAGTTCTTCGCAAATTTTTATTTCGGTGTTTGATTAGTTGACGGCATATTTCGCAATTCATTTAAATGTTTTGAAATTGTGGAAGCTGTGATCGATGAAGCGAAGCTCAAAACAGGAAATTAAGTCCATTTGGTGAAGCACTTTTTTGCGAAAACGGAATTTCACTACAGAATTTCGTCCTTTTTAAATTTTACCATTCACCAGACTTTATTACCAAATACCCGATTAATTAATTGTTTCACTACATTATACCATCAGCGAGACTAGTTTCAATCGTTTCAAATCAGCTTCATTAGTCCAATTAAAACCACATAATAAAATCAACATATTTATTAGATTACTTAAAATCGACTTATCTAAGTTTAAGCGGAGGTATAATATCCTAAGCGTTTGGCTTCTTTGAAGAGACCAATCAACATAATGATAACTTCTTCACCTAGCTCATCAATTTTATTAGCAGGCCATAAGAAAGACCTCCCCCTTAACTCAAATGTAAATACCATGGGGGGTTTGACCGCCATAGCAACCCAATCTATGCTGGCTCCCGAAATAGCATCTGAAATAAGAAATAACATAAATGCTTGAAACTGATTACGCAAGTTACCTTTAGGTATAATATCTGACAAAACAAAAGATACGTCATTGAAATTTTAGTAACGGGAAGTTATTAGAAAAGTAAGGACTCCTATCGATAGTTTATTATCATAACGTATTGTCAAACTAAATAAGTGCATCAAAATGTTTAACGTATAATCTCTAGGCTAGGAACCAATTTGGTTTTTTTTTGGTTTTTAAAGAATTTTTTTAATTTTTAAATGGCAACTTTTTGTTTTCCATCTTACTTGATAGATATTGAGTGATAAAGACCAGGATGGTACATGGCTGTTCAAGAGGTACTTATTAACCCTACATTTAAAAGCTTCAGGATTTAACTTGTGTGGAAAAACAGACGCAGGCAATTCAGACATTCTTTGGCGCCACGGACCAAAAATGAGCTGTCTAAATGCTTAGTTCGGCTTTTCGGCACATCTATCAGAAACGAGTGGAACGCTGTCTGCATTTTATTGACTGGTAGAGAAAGGGACATCATTCTATTAACTCAAAAAGAGCTTTTGCACACTCCCCAAAGTGTAATAATATATACAAAGCCGATAGACTAACAACTTGGTGACGATGTTCGAATCTGTGTAACCTCAAAGACGTTATAAGAGTCAGTGAACTTTTCGGACAGCAAAATCTAAAGCTTCAAGTACTTTGCGGAATCACCTTAAGGATGGCTGTAGTACTCCATACAACATGGAACTTATGGTGTAGAAAGGTTAATCAGCTGTTCAGAGATGAAGTATCACCGGACCTCTGCGATGATTCCTGATTTTTTAGAAGCTGTGTGTGCCATGGTTTCCTATGTCAACAAAAATAAGTTCCGTAATCAGTACAGATACACCTGTAACGTCGACATTAAGTTAAATAAGTTTTTTTACTGGACAAGCTTCATGCCCGTTTGAAACTGAAAAACGTCTTTCTGACGCTGGATCTGGTTTTGACTCAATCGCACAGTCGATGAATGTCTCTCTACAATTGTGTAGTTATCAGCATAACCAAGAATGCCCTCCGGTAGTAGGTCATTAATGTGCAGCAAGAATAGTATTCCATGATGGCAGTTGTAGCCATTAAGTCAGATGAGAAGCTATCAACGACAAATCGAGTTGAGCATTCCCTCAAAGAATCAGGTTTCTTACTTTTCACAATGCATATATGGGTAGAACAGGGGGTGGTGTTAATATTTACATACTAAGGTCACGTATCCCTTTTAACATGTAGTTGTTGGAAGTAACTTCAAGTATATCAAATTCTCCTGGGAGTTTTTGGTTGGCCATGGAAGCGTATAAACTATATTCCAATTTTCTTTCAAATTCAATTTTCTCTCGAAAATCCTTCTCCTTCATATTGTTATTCCATTATAATTGGTGATTTTAATATATGTCTGCTAAAAAATTACCATCGCTACTGAAATACATCGTAGTAACTCTAACATACCTTCATTAAATGTGAATCATTACTTTCTGTTCCCCTTCTCTGCTAGACTTAATATTGGCCTCATCTCAAAGAAAATAAACACGGGAAAATGCAGTGCAGGTGCTTTGCAACAATCCAAACGAAAAGTTGCAAGTGCAAAACGCAATGTAGACGTAGAAAAACTTTGGAATGATCCAGCTGAATCACTATTTGGGATCAACTTAACATCAATTAACAAGTTGCGGTCAAACGACCTTTTAGTTCAAACATTAATCAGCGCAAAGGCTCAATGATGAAATAAGAGGATTATTCAACAACAAAGAAAAAAACACGCAAAGACTAAATTAAAAAGTTATCTGACTGAAACCAATGCATTATTTTGAGAAATCTGCAACAAAGTCTGTAGGGATGCCCAACTCATCAAATTCATAGCTCTTTCGAAAACGGTAACCCAGCTAAAGTCTGGAAATTCCTTAAAAATTTTAGTTATTGGGCAAAATAGTTCCCTAATTTCTTCTTATATCGATGTCAAATTAGTGATCAGATATTTCTGGCATTCTGTTGGAACGGAAGGTTCTTTAAGAGACACTACCTTAAAAATTCCATACAATCAGCTATATTTCTGGAATCCTGAAAAGCTGCAAATATCGTATCTATACCAAAAATGTCCCAACCTCAGGCTTTCTCTGATGATTGACCTATCTCAATCCTATCATTCCTCTTGAAAGTTTTGAAAGTCTTGTCAATAGATAGCTGTATAACTAATCTACGCAATAATAACCTTCACAATTTATTCCAAACCTGATTGGAATAAAGGTGAAAATTACTGACGATATTCGTTATGGCATCGAAAATAAACAAGTGCAATTACTTGCTTTATTGGACTTCAACAATGCCCTCCACACATTGATTTTCAGATCCGGCTAGGCATTTTCAGGTCTCTCAACATATCTCCAGTGGCAAAAAGCTGGTGTCTCAGTTATCAACGAGGACGTCGTATAAGCGTATTAGTATCCAGGAGAGCAATTTCTAAGTGGTGCCGTACGACTACTGGTATTCCTCAAAGCGGTGTGCTATCTTCTTCAATATTTGCTATTTTATCAATTATATATCTCGTTCTTTATGATCTACCGATTCTACAATAAACATCAGAAATGGACTGCATCAGGAAATGGACTATAACTTAATCCTACAAAAATTCAGGTGATTGTTTTTGGTAGTCCAAATGCATTTAAAACAAACAATTTTTCACTGCTCCAACCAATTTAATTTGATAATACCGTGATCCCATTTGGCGATGATGATAAGAAAATATGCATTTTAATCGATTCCACATTGTCCTGGAAACCTAAAAGACAGCCACCAGGAAGGTTTTAGCAGCAACAAGATCATCTAAATGACTACGTAAATCTGCTAGTAGAAACAAAATTTGCCCTCTCGCAAACAAAGATTATTCCCTAACTATCCAGTAACTATACTGTCAGTACTCCAACATAAGCTATCTTAATTTAGCTAAAAAGCAATTAAACTTGATCTTCTCCAAAATCTATAAGTATATAAGATTCATATTTGGCTTACGTAAATAATTCAGATATAACTCCGAAATCCACACCAACCTCAAGTGGCTCCTCTCACTGCCTATCCTACCTTCTTATCTAAAAGTACGGTTCGTATTTTGACATGAAAACCATGAGCGTTATCTGAGATCAGCTGCCAATTTTCCGCTAGCTATTTCAATTTACACTTCCTATTGTTACCAGTATTCATTTACGGTTAATGCCATTCGGGGGACGGTCACTTTCCTCTAAGGTTGAGGAGGGAGCTGGCTGGATTCTGCGTTAACTCGTGAACGGGTGCCGTTTGAGGGTATTTGTCGTTTGGATACTTGAAGACTTACCGAATTAACAGATACAGATAAGAATAATACTGTACAGACATAAAGAGACGCTGTAATTTATTTTGAAAAAAATATACCCATGAACTTTCATGTCAGTTCCATATCACGAAGGTTTTTCCGAACTGGTGGATGAGTCATGTTTTATTTGAAGTCAATAAGAATAACCGTTGTCAATGTTGAGAAATAAATATTTGTATTTTAATTTGCCACTTCATTTTGGAATTCAATTTTTTTGTCGTTGCATTCTGTGAAAACTATGGATTCATTTTAAAAAACAAATCAATAGCTACTATTACATACTTAAATTAATGTATCTTTATCAATATAAATAAACTCAATATATAAAGATACATAAATCAATGTATAGAAAGGCAATGCAATACGTCCCAATAAAGTATTGTTGTTTTGTATTGTATATCCAGTTGCAGTTATTGTGAGAACCATTAGCATTCAAATAATTAAATTAATATATCATTTATTCATGTAAATCATTAAATACCATTTTCTTAAGCCAGTGACCGTTAAACAAATTTAATTTGTAAAAATCACATCTAGTAATGCTAGTTTGTAGCTAATCAAATAACAAAAAAGCTAACGCATAATTTCCGCTGCTGTCCCACAGTTGTACCGGTGGTGAGTACCGTATGCATGGGCAAATGCGGCTGCTTTTTTTGCCATCTTTATCTGAAAATCACATTAAACTTTTAATCAAGGTATTATTGTACATACTAAGCTGTTCAGAAAGTTTTGCGGAACAACGTTTTAATGTATGCAATGCTAGCGAGTTATAATTATATTTCTAAATTTTTTACCAGCATTATGAAACTATTGTGTGTCATAGACACATGGATCTGCGTCGGGAATGTTTTCATGCAATGATTTTTTACGACTTCGAGTCCAACTTGAAACCTCATATCGACTGCAATTAACTTTGGTAAACAAGGCGCCTTTTAAACCAACTGTGTTCCGCTTATATAACGAATTTCAAAACGTTAGCTTTAATTTAAAGAATGTAGAAAAAACTGGTCATCCTTTGACTGCTGTTACAGAACAAAAAGTCAAAACAAAACCGGTGAATCACGTACGTGGATATTCAGCACAATCTGCAGATTAATTCGGGAAGTGTTCATGATACTCTACAGAACCACTTTTGCCTAAGGACGATTGTTTCCCATTGGGTACCCCAGTCAACAATATAGCTGATTCAAAACCAACCAACGGCTACGAAAATGAAACGATCGAGAAGCACTTGCTAGTTTTTTCTCCTTAATTGGTTATTGATGTAGTATCAATTACGTTAAGAAACCAAAATAGCATCAATGCAGAGTGGTAGACTATCAAATGCTTGCCAAAAGTTTTTTCTGCTGCGAGCAACAAAAAACTGAACAAGGGATTCCGAAGTCTTTAGCTCCATCACGACAACGCGCCCGCGCACTTCGCGATCATGACGAGGGACGTCCTAAACACCACACCGGTAATAATTTTGGGCCATCCACCTTACATCCCTAATTTAGCACCGTGTGACTTCTTCTTGTGAAATTAAAACAAACCAGCTCAAGGCATACAGTTTCCATCGCCAAAAAATGCACTCACTGCGTTCGAGAAGGCCGTTGTGGAAGTACCTGTTGCAGACTGGAAAATGTGCTTTGAAAATTGGTGCACACGCATGAAACTTAATATAGACGCTGGTTCTTTGAAAATATTCAATAAAAACAATACAACCCAATAAATACCTGTAGAACATTTTTATGCATATATATTAAAAACTTAACCTTAACCCTATTATTAATTTAATATCAATTAATTTTTTAGTCATTTACTGAGCGACGAAAATAACTATAAGACATTATATTACTTTTATTTTTTTATTTATTTACATGCAGCATTTTGTATGATAATAATAATAAATAAGTTAATAAATCCCCAGATAAATACACCAACTGTAGAGCCTCAAAATAAGCAGAGCTTGAGTTAGTAATACACGGCAAACTGGGAGGGATAAACAGGATAAACATACATTTATAAATGAAATATCCATTACCCAAAAACAAATATCGGCCTTCATTACACAAATGAAAGAAAAATTTATGAATGTTGCACCATTTTATCAAAGGTAAGGTGAGATATGCTTATTAAATGTGCTACCAGGTCCGTAAAAGTCAGTCCCGACAATGTTCCAAACGATTGGGCGAACGGCATCCGGGCACATCAATATCACCATTGCCCTTCTTAAACAAAGTAGAGGGCAGTGAGCATCCCGGCACTGACTTTATTATAAGATCAGGTCTTTGAGGGTCAATGACGCTTTAAACAATGATTGGGATTAGGAATTAGCGAACGAACAGACACAATATGAATAGTAACGCTTAAATATTTTTGTGTTAATTTTAAAACGGTTTGCAAATTTTCAACATCTTACCAAATTAGTATAATTTACTGAATGTTCCGTTGAATCTGAATAAGGCACCAAAATGCACCAGGCAAAGGAGTGGTATGAAATATAAGCAAGAATGTTCTTTTGCTGCGCTATATAGCGTGCTAAAGATCTGGTTTCAATTTCTGAAAACGGATGACTTCCTGCATAGAGTTGATAGTCACAAGGATCTTTTGACGCGCCGTGTTCTGTAAAAATATGAATAATGTAATAAATATTCCGCTCCGCATAGCTAGATTAAATACTACTTAGTACTTTATGCAGTTACATAGATTCTCATTTATAATAATTTGTTCTAAATTGAATATTTTGATTTACATTTAAAATATTCTAATTCCAAAAGATAAGTAGAATAAATGACAATTGTTCGTATATATTAATTACACACAGTATACACTTTCCTCTTCGTTATTTTCTGAGATCAAAACATAACAGTCTCGATTTTTCCTAGGAATTCGAACCATAAACATATCAACGAGTCGAATCATTTTCTAAATTCCTAGTAAGTAAATCTAACAGTTACTATATGTATAAAAATGTGAACCTCCAAAATGATAGCCCCAGTTACGGTTCGCGTCAACCCCCACACACTTAGAGTTTTTCGATTTTGATCTTGTTTTTCTCCACATCCTATCCTGCACAAATAATATTAATTTGTAGGTATAAAATAAATTAAATGTTCATGTAGGTACCTCCAGATTGCATACAGAAGTAGGTATAACTAAGATATTGCAATTTTTTGTAACATTTTTAACACTAATATACCCATTGAATTAATAGATTGTACTTCTTGTGAAATCAAATATGTCATATTAAAAAGCTCTTAATTACTTACAACAGTAAAACTGTAATGATATCCGTCAGGGTTCACAAGAGGAAAAATTTGCCATTCAAAACTATCCCTTAACGTCATTAAATTAGGGTCTTTACTCGTCAACAGCTTATTAATAAGGTACGTGGTAGTTGCCGGTACTATCCACTCTCGAGCATGGATTCCTTAAAAAAATAAATCTAAATTATGTTTTCGGTCTAAACATGTTAAATAGTTAAAATAAATAAAATATTATTATATCTGAAGTCCTTCTTTACTTACTAAAAAAAAAAGTTATAAATATTGTAAGGCTCTAGCTTAAACTGTTATCAGTTATTGCACTTAATAACTTTTTAATTTTGCTACAATCACAGGTTTGCCCCTACTCCTCATATGTCTGTAGGCTGTGATAAGGATATTTAAATATTTATTTGTAATAAATTATTATCTTGTTTTTTTTTATTAACGGTTGGCAAGACTTGCGACTTTGCGACGGTGAACGAGACTGTGCAATCTCGTATTTGTAAGTTAATCGTCGCTGGTGAGTCTTCAGGGTCTTCGGTCAACAGTGTCCAACAGTCCAACAGTGTCGCAAGCCAGCGCCCACATTTTCAGCAGATATTTCCATCCGTATTATAAATTAACACGAAAACAATATATAGCAAAACATTCGCATTTAAAATATAAAAAGTAAATGATTAATTATGTTTTTGTTAACTTGACATTGGGATGCTATTGCATTTTTGTGAGGTTATTTTTTAAGTCAAAACAGTTACAAGTTTTAAGTTAAGGTCATATGTATACTCAAATTCAAATTCAAAAATATCTTTCTCCATATAGACAATTACGTGTTCGTATTGATGTCGAATAAAGCATGACTCTACCACCAGTTCTGAAAATATTTTGTAAAAAAAAATACTGGCATGAAACCCCACTCGTATAATTTTTTCAAAATAAATTCACAATGTTCCTTTATTTCTGTATACAAAATTATTCTTATCTGCATCTATTAGCATCTGTAACGCGGTTTCCAACCGTCACCTTCCTCAACCATATTAGACGTTACTTAAGTTGTAAGTATTTAGTTTTTAATCTCCTAATCCTTCTTAATTATTAAGTTACGAAAATTCTTCAAGCACACAAGTCTCAACGTCGCTTCGGCCAAGGTAGTAATTGAAAACAATACGTACGTAGAGCTAACCAATATTCTCATTTTTTGTTTTTATTGTCATTATGATAATACAGGCCAATAGTAGTAGCAGTAAAAATATATTTTATTCAATAATTCAAGAAACAAAATACTATATTCAAATAAAAATAGAAGCATCAAAAATCAGAAGCAGCGTATTATTTTTAATTTAATTGGCAACCCACACACGACATATATTTTGAGATGGAACAAAATGGCGTAAAAATACGATATTCCGGAATATTTTCACAAGGTTTTTATTATTTACTTAATTAAAAATACAATGCATTGCAAACACAATTGGACGAATAGCAACACATTGGTTTTATGGCATTAACTATCATTACTTAATAGTACCTACATTCAATCACTTTGACAACCAGGAAGGGTAGGTTAAAATTGTTTTTATCAAAATTAAATGATGCTGATAACATAATGTCAATTCTAAAACTTAGAAATCAGACCCTGTTACTTCTCAGCAAACAATCATAATTCATTACAAAACACAACTGCTTGACAAATGCCTCATCTTAATGAAAGTAATAATCACAACCCTCAATAGGTTAGCATTTTTTTGTTCCATAATTACACTTACTTTTTTTTAACTAAAGTAATTGCTGTTTAGCTATTAATTTATTAGTTAAAACTAGCTTTGTTAAAGGCTCCCAGTTTTCCCCAGTGAATACGTCAGTGTCATCTGCGTAAGAGAATATCTTTGCTTTATCGACGTCATTTCACATATGTCATTTTTGTATTTAAGGATCAATGTTGGCCCAGGCACGCTTCCCTAGAGCACGCCAAATGATATTTCTGCTTCCTCACTGGTGTATAATTTTACTTTTTGTTTCATTTGGAAAGGTATCTTGTTAAAAGACAGAGTGGGGTCCCTCTTATCCTTTTATATTTTGTGCACAAGAATGGGGATAGAGGCCTTATCAAAGGTTTTTTCAAATCTAAAAAGAGTTGTTCAATAAGTAGACAGCTTTTTGATAAAACAGCATCTTTGACAGAACTTTCTCGACGAAACCCGTTGTCTTGTTAGTTTTATAATTTTCCATAATACAATATTGTTATTTTTACTTTTCTTTAATAAATCCCTTTTCTTAGTTTCTTTTTAGGTTTTATATCAGATTATTATTATTACCTTACTTTGAGTACGTTAAGTTATTTGTCATTAAAATGGTGAACACGTGCTTATTTTTGCAATTAATTTGTAATTAATTAATTAATGCATTTCAAAAACTTGGAGTTTTCTTGATATAGTTATTACAGTTGTATCATTATTTGTGTCAACCTATCTACCAATCTATTGGTCATTGACTCCGGTTCATTATAATATCAAAGTTTCGAGTGATTTTCCGATTTTAGACGTTTTAGCGCTTTATCATATTCGATTATTGTTCTTTTCTGCTTTTTTGTTTTTGATACAGATTAAAATTTCGTGAAGCGGTCAGTAAAACTATTCACTTTTACAGCAATTAGTGCTCGATGTGTGAGGTTGTTAATTTTAAATATAAAATGATTCAAAAAAAATTCTGCCTAGTTGGCATTGAGTGACCACCTAGAATACTGTGAACTGACAACATATTCTATTTCTAATTCTTATGATTTGGTGGATTCATTCATTAATGGATTAAAGTTATTATAAATTGTACCTGATTCAATGAAAATAATTGGTTTTACTTTATTTTTCGGTAAATTAACTTTAGTAAGTATTTTCAAACCGAGGATATCTCGATTTTCGTATGATCTACCACCTACAATCAGTTTAGTCCAATCGGGAAATATTCTGCTCATGTTAACCAAGTATTCGTTTATCTGAAAAAAAAAACCAAGTTTTAAGAAGTTGGCGACCGGTTCGGTAGGTGAAAATAATCATTTGTTCAGTAATACTCACGAACTACATAGCGCGTTGTTAAGGCCTTCATGTAGGTAAAGCAATACCCGAGACAGGAGGGAAGCTTTTAAACTTAATAAATATATTTTGTTGCCTTGTTTTCTTTTAGTAACTATTTTTGTAGCTGGCAAAACCAACAAGCGACAACCCGTGCACGTCAATAATCGTACGAATATTGATTATCAATATGAATATTATATCGACTATTGTTGTTTAGGTCACATTTTTGGAAAATGTGATTGTGTATATTATCAATGTTTTTAAAAACTTAAGAATTTAGTAATGAATTCAGCATAAAAACATGTTTTTAAGTTTAATTCCAGCTTAAAAATCAATTCGTTGTTTCGTACATGAAAGAATTCAATTGTAGTCGGCTAGCTAAGTGCAATCTTAAATAGTTAGCTATGTACGAGTTGACATTTCTTAATAAACTTCTAATGCATTGTGGACAGCGAAAAGCTGTCATATTTGTATAGAAGTGTACTAGTTTTTATTTATGTTCGAAGGCCCCAAACGAGGTTTCATAAAAGAAAGAGTTTCATTAATGAAACTAGCCCTAAAACGTTACTGACTATGTTAGTTAATTAAATAATTTATGCCTAATCTACTTCAAAAGAAGAAAAGTGTACTAATATAATTAATTTTTAAAACTTACATTGTCCACGTCATAATAAGCATCCCAGGAAAATTTTTCATTTCTGACCGCCTGCTTTTTTTCTATTTTCAGCAATCTAAAATCAAATATTTAAAATAAAATAAAAAATAATAATAACCTTTTCTATGTTATTAAACACATATACAGAAAAAAAAATTTACAACTTACAATGAAAAATCGCTTACTAGTTCAACCACCCCTAGTCGAGTATTGTTGACAATAGATGCAAATTCTCTTAAAATGTTTGGCCGAAGCAGAATCTGCGCTCTGTTAGCCCTTATTTCGTATGCGGTGAGGGCCTGTGAAACAACGTTCTCCCGGAGATCATTATGAAGACAACAAACAATCTATTTGATGGTGTGGATTTAAAAAAGAAATAAATAAATATACATCATACAGTATAAATAGTCGTACAAAATACTTACATCGATTTTAGTTACAAAGTGTATCACTTCCTGGATATCTTTTTGGGGGCCATCGAGTTCGAACAATTTGTAAGAGGAATAGTTTCTCTCGTAACTTGTGACGCAAACAAACGAGAATAGAATGTAGAACATCGAAGCGTTCCAAAACCTAAGCATTCTGTAAAAGCAATACTCTGGAATAATATTGAAAAATACATGATTGTCATTACACTTTCTCATGATCATTTGACACACCTGCACTTCAGTTAGTCCATTTAGAATGCGTTCATAATGATGTGCAATTTATATTTTAGTCTAAGGCTTTCGTAAACTTTTCAATTTTTTTTTTGTCAACTATCAGTAATTGTAACCTGTGAAAAACCGACTAGCTGCTTTGCAATGATCGAGACTATGTTACTTAAAAGATGTCGATTTTTAGTCGTTTCTAAGTCGCTAGAGTCCAATGCATCTAGTTGATACTTCATGGTACAAATGTAACATGGGCTGTGTATATATTAAGCTTTCTGTGCCATGGTTTCTGTCTGTCGTCCAAAATTAAGACTGGGTGTAATTGTCATACACAGAAGCACTAGGTGGCTGGTGATCGGTACAGATACACTTTGGAAAGTATGTGTTAAGTTTAATAAGCTCTTTTTACTGGAGAAGAGACACACCTGAGTTTTGGAAAATATGAACGCTTCACCCTAATTGAAATCCTACGTAGTGACAAATCAATCTATTCGAACATCAGCTCTCTTTGATGCTGGATCTGGTTTAGACTTGCTAGCGCATCAGGTATCTACTCTCTACAATGGAGCTATTCGAATATCTGCCTTCTCTGATGCTGGATGTGGTTTAGACTCGCAAGCGCATCAGTTATCTGCTTTCTACAACGGTGCTGTCATCAGCGTAACCAAAAATGCTCTTCGATAGAAGGTCATTAATTTGCGGCGAGAATAGTGTTGCAGAGAGTACAGATCCTTGAGGTATGTTGATCGCCATTAAGTCAGATGAGAAGCTATCAACGACAACTTAAATTGACCGTTCCCTCAGGAAATCAGATATCTAGTCGCATAGCTCATACTGTAAGCTACACGCTGAAAGTTTGCTTAAAAGGGCTTCTATGTAACTGTACTATGAGTGTCAGCTTTCTCCTTAAATCGTTGACCTTACGTCTTTTTATATTTACGTTGTTCACGTAAATATAAAAAGAATAGTTTTACCTCGGCAATTGCATCAATCACATATTCAGTACCATTCAAGTTTCATAAATTTAAAGTCAAAATTTTATCACGACATAATTTAGTTCCAAACTCTAATATGCCGTCTCTTTGGCTTGATCAGTTTTTTGATAAAATTGTCCCCCCTTTTGTGCCTTACTCCGATCTTCTTCCTGTCCCCTTTTCATCAATAGTGCCTTTAAACTGCTCCTTTAACAGTTCCTTTTCTATGCAAGAACTGAATCTTGTCCTTAGTGGTCTACATGATTCGTCCCCTGGCCTGGATGGTATCCCGTACTCCCTTATAGCTAGAGCAGGGACAGTCTTTAAAGAGTCGCTCCTTATATCATCAGCCCATATTCGTCCACTGCTGGACATAGGCCTCCCCAATTTCACGCCATCGAGGTCTATCCTCGGCTTAGTACTATTAATATAATTTTTCTTACCGATCAGATCCCAGATCCTTGGAAAGTATACTTAGTCATCCCATTATTAAAAAGCGGTAAAGACCCTTTAGATGCAGACTCGTACCGTCCCGTTGCCCTGGCCTCTTGTCTGTTGATAATTACAGAACACCTCATCAAAAATAGGCTGGAATGGTACGTAGAATATCATAATATTCTTAGCAACACGCAATTCGGCTTTCGTAAGGGTTTAAGCACGATGGGCAGCTTGAGCATTTTTTTTTCTTTTTTATTAATAATTAGCAGGCGTTTGTCTTCCATCTCACCTGATGGAAAGTGATGACGAAGACGAGGATCGTACACGCGTGTCTAAGAGGTACCTATTCACTCTACACTTGAAAGCTCCAGGGTTATATTTGTCTGGAAAAACAGACGCAGGCAAATCGTTCCACTCTTTGGCAACACGAACCAAAAATGAGCTATCGAACCGTTTAGTTCGGCTCATCGGCACGCTAACTACAAACGGGTGAAACTTCTGTCAGCGTCTGGTTGACCGTCTGGTTGATTTTCACGGCCGATTTAAGGTTAGCCCTATCTAGCAATGAATCGGTCGTGGGGGTGTTCTTGGATGTTTCTTCTGCTTACGACCATGTCCAACTTCCATTGCTTAGGCTTAAGATGCTTTCTTTAGGTATTCCTATTCAAATCAGACACTCCCACACCAACTTCCAGCCCCGAAAAGTTTGCCAAGGTCTCCCACAGGGGTCCGTCTTAAGTCCCCTGTTATATAACATCTATACGTATGATTTGGATAGTTCTGTGTCTTCCTTCTGCGACGTCTTACAATATGCGGACGACATTACTTTATATTTGCGCGTTATGCAAATAGAGGAGGCCTCCTCTCGTATGAATAATGCCCTTAATTATTTAGGAATCTGGCTAGGTAATCACGGTTTGTACCTATCTACATCTAAAAGTAAGGCTGTAATGTTTACTAGGAAAAGGGTTTATCCTCCCATTTCAATTATTTTCCAAAGTCAACCAATTCCGTTTTCCAATGAGGTAAGGTTTCTTGGTGTAGTTTTTGATTTAAAACTTTCCGGGACACCACACCTTAACTATGTTTCCAAAAAATGCGAGGCCAACATCAAAGCCATTCGGGCTGTGTCTGGCGTATGGTGGGGTTCTCACCCCTATACCCAGAAGCTAATATACAACGCATTGATACGGAGTCTAATAGACTACGACTCTTTCTTATTGGAACCCTGCCATAGACCAGGTTTAGACGCTATTACTAAAATTCTAAGTAAATCACTTCGCATAGTTTTAGGTGCAATGAAGTCTTCCCCAATTAATGCCATGCAGGTCGAATGTGCAGATTCTCCCCTGCATCTTCGACGTCAATACCTCTCGGATCGCTTTCTAGCAAAGTCGTTACAACTTTCATCTCATCCCCTTCATCTTAAACTCATTTTACTAAAACGGTCCATCGAAAACTATAGGTATTGGTTAAATAAAATTCCGCCCTGTCTCATAAAAAGTTGTGCTAATCTGGACATCTCCCGTACTTCAGTTTTTTAAAGCGCCCGTCCTTTTCTTTTTACTTTCCCTTATAATTCGCTGATTTTTACCCCGACTATAGACACAAGTTTGGCATTGCCAAGAACGATCCAAACGCCAATTCCGCTTTCTTGAGTGTTGTAGACAGAAAATATTGTGACTGGCTTCAGATTTATACGGACGCCTCAAAACTCTCCTCTACGGGAGACGTAGGGTCAGCCGTGTGGATTCCACGATTCTCGGTTCTGTTGTCCTTCAAGTCTCCTCCTCAATCTACGGTCTTCACAGTTGAGGCTATTGCGCTTTTAGAAGCAGTTAAGTATATAGCTGAAAACAACTTAAATAATTCCATTGTATTTACAGACTGTCTAAGCTGTCTTCAAGCTTTGGAAGGCAACCCGTTTAAATCAGGCTCAAAATTCCCTATAATAAACAAAATTAGACATGTCCTATTCTGTTGCAGTTCCCGGGCTATAAATATTGTGTTTGCCTAGTCACTCTGGTATCACAGATAACGTTACAGCTGATGGCTTTGCGAAAGATTCCATCCAAATCGGTTCCGTAGATTACTACACGTGCTTCGCTCAGGATTTGTGTCTCCTAGCTAAATCCCACCTACAGGCCGTGTGGACTTCCGAATGGGAGGCGTTGCGGAAAGTTAAAGGTAAGCACTACGGTGACATCCAACCTTTCATTCCCGATAGACCTTGGTTTTTTAATTTTAGAAAGGTAGATAAAAGGACAACATCAGTTATATCTAGACTTCGCTTAGGCCATTGCTGTTCCCCAATTTTCCTTAACAGGATTGGAATTCGCATATATTTTTTAATTGCCCACTCATTCCGGTATCACTATTTGATTTCCTTCCCCCTAAGATTCAGCGCCCAACTAATATCAAGACTCTCCTCTCTACTTACAGCCCCAAGATTTTAATTATATTATGTAACTTCATTCATCGATTTAATATTAGCCTTTGATTGTACATTGTTAGCAAGTATTTTGTTTGATATATATTATAATTATTATTTAATTTTGTTTTCCTTTTGGTAAGTAAGTTTAGTTTAGTTTGAGCATGTATTATACCATATAAATAATTAATCATTCTTATTAGTTTAAGTTATTGTACGTGTGTTTTCTTTTTGTTTCTTTTAGCCTATAATATATCCCAATGCAAAACGGAATTTATTTTTTGGCAATTTTTATTTTATTTTTTGTACTTTGTCCCACCAATACGCGACACTGGCAGAAATAGCCCGCCACACCAATCGCGGCTGGTTGCCATTTTTCAATTAACTAACTAACTAATTTAGTGCATAGCAATATTTTGTAAAAGTAGATATAAAAAGCGGTATACAAATAACAACAATACATCTAGTGAAAAGTAAACATAATCATAACACATCATTTTTAATTCTAAAATTTACCGATCATACCATCAAAAAGAGAATCCAGATACGGTGAATATTCAATTTTAGTTTTTGAGTCACTTTGTAGCACACATTGCGGAAACAGATACATTGTGCTTCATTAAAGTTTTGCTAAAGCACATGTGTGCAAGCACACTCTTGGTATGTTAGTATTTTTGTAAAAGGAGAAAATACGCAGTTTGGAAAAAAGTAAGCCAAAGAGAAAGAGGGGTCCAGTTTTAGCAAAGTGTGCTTTATAAATTCAATAAGCAATAATAAAGATTAAGTATAAATGAGAATTCCTCAAACGCGAAATAAAATTGGGGTACATCAGGGGTAAATATTTTTTTTTTTCTTCGTTTGAAGAGATTGATGTTATTAATATATAGGCGTTTGTTATGGTAGTTATGATTCAAGTTAAGAGTGATTACTTAATAAAAATAAATAAAATTAGGTGAAAATAATGTTTATTATTATTTATTATTATACAATACAGTGACAAATTTTAATTTGGAACCCACTTAAGGTGTTATATCGTATAGCAAATTGAAAATGACTAGAGCTGTTAAACTGATTGATTACGTTGACATATTTTTACACCGACAAAGAATAGGGATAAATGCTCCGTTACACCTGAGATGAAACGAAAATTACCGTTTTTTTTCTGAATATTTTTCAAAGAACTGAATCCCAAATTAAAGTTCGCATTCGAACAAGGTTATAGAGAATTTTAAACACTGATATTTATCAGTTCAATGCTCCGAGCCCCCCTAGAATCGAAGATTTCTGGTAAAATACATTTAACATACATTCAGCTGTCCTGAATTGTTTGAGCTGTTTATCATTGTATACGACGGAACAGATGTTTCTTAAGTAGCCACCATATCTTCATGAATCTGCATTGGAGTTAAGCGTTTCTTGTGGAGGTATTTGATCAAGGCACGGTGCTCTAAACTATCCATTTTCAAAATTAATGAAACTTACTCTCACTTAATGCTCAATAAAATAAATAATTACGCATGTATCTCAGAGAAAAATTGCACAGACACTGACAAGGTGTCTAGGTTTCTTATGAAGATAGTTTTTTAATAATATGACAACGCTATCTATGTTAGGCGGCAAACTTTTCAATCCACCCTCTTAAATACTAGCAGCGCGTGCACTAGATATTAAATCAATTTTAGACATTTTTAAATAATTTTATAGAAGTATTTTTAAATTGATTTGAATAAAATTTTTTGTTTTATTTCATTAGTTACATCTTTGTAAGTAATTAGAAGTAAACATTATTATTATTGTTACAAAACAAGTGTATCGAAAACTGCGACAAACTAGACTGAAATCCATCTCTTTCGCACTTTAATTTTTATGTTTTAGCCTTTATAAAAATGTTATTTTGTACTATTTTCTCTATAGACTCTTTTGACGACAATGCAGAAAATTATTTTGTCGACAATTCTTTTTCTGTTTGTATCAGTTACTTTTATACTTATCTTAACGGCAAAGTACGCATGTTTCGTCAGATTACAAAAAAAGGCGTATGAACAATAACCATTTGCAAAAATTTGCTACAATTTATCAAAAGAAATGAAAGTTTTCTCTATACGTGTTTCGATTTTGAAGATTAGGAAATTTTAAATAATTTTGAACTCATATTTCGATGCATATTGTGTAATATTTTGATCGGAAACGAACACTGAAAACTCCTAAAATTGCACGATTTTGTATAAACGCTCTTAAAATAATGACTTCTTTCAGTAAAATGTTCCATCTACAATATTCAAGGTACTTGAATATTGTACTTTCATTCATATCTTACGACGAATACTATTCTATCAAAGTTCGGTACTTTATTTCCTGCTACTGTCAAAGTTCAAAGCAAAATTTGAATGTATTAAATATTTATCAAATAGCATGGTCAGTTCAAGTGTATGAGATTTAGTAGAACTTGATGCAACTATTAGATATCGGTTAAATTTGACTACCAATAATAATAAATCCCAGACTGTATGGCCTGCACACCAACTGTATGGCCCCAAAGTAAGCAGCGCGTGTGTTATGGATGTGGGTAGGTGTATATACATATTTATTATTTATATATACCTACATAATATATACACCTACACACATCAAAAGCGTCTAGGGGTCAAGTACATTTTAGAGGATTTCTGCGAATGAGGTTTATTTTATTATACTGAATTTTTTGGATAGCTGTTGATTCTATGTAATTTCACTATTAAAATAAAGAGATTTGTTTATATTTTGATTATAAAGAGAAAATCAACTGTCAATAAGCATTTCTATAAAACTATGTCATGACATTTTTACAAAATCATTACAACTTCTGCATCGACGTCATTCAACCCGAGAAGAGATGATGAGAGCCATCGGAATGTTGGAAGCTGGCTTCAGGTAACGTAATGTTGCTATTGCTCTTGGTGTGAATGGTGCGGCTGGGTAAATAAATGCATGTATAAGATAAGCGAATTAAGTTTCCCAAATTATTGTAATAAGGGAGAGAGCGACGCCGGTCTAGGCACCGACGTCACCGACGCCGCGGCGCTATAACTGCGAGCCGCTACCCGCTGCTTCGCGCGTTCTACCTATAAAACTTGGAATTACATGTTTTTAGCGATGCGTCCACAAAGGCTTTGTGTGCCGTAGCGAATTGGCGTTGGTGTAGTAGTGACGAAGTGCATATGACGTTTTAGGCGGCGAGATGTAGGATGGCTCCCCTTAAGGCAGTGCCCGTGCCCAGATTGGAGTTACAAGCTGCACTCCTAGCGGCACGGCTTGATGACACCATAATATGCAAAGACGCGTTTGTTCGTGTGGCGTCTAGGGGACTTTTGTTGCGATTCGACAACTGTACTGCATTGGATACGCAATGATGCACGTAATTATGATGTTTTTGTAACTCATCGCTTGGGTAAGATTGAAAACATCTTGAATTTTTTGTATTAGATCTTGATTTTTGCAACGCTCATTCCTTAAAAGGATATTTCAACGAAAGGCTTGATTTTAGATTCGCAATTCACTATGATTGTAGTTTTCCGACCACGTTTTCCTTCCAAGTCAATGTAATATAAGTTTTAAAATACAATGTTACACTATCGCCAGATTTGAATCCGAGACTTTTGATCGAGAAACTATCAATCACCTTTACCTCTCTTCGGCCACGAAAGCTCCGCCATTCATCTTTTTCCTCAAAAGTTTTTATTTACCAATTTTTTTCATATTTTCTAGCATTGTTTTTTGGTTCAAACATTAGATGATTGTCAAATGAACTAATGTTAATAAAAATAATCACGTAAATCGGCTAAAAAAGGTTCAAAAATCTCAACACAATAGTCTGAATCTTTCAAATTATTGTCCCTTCAAAATCGCAGGAAACAATATCTCCTAGCTTTCCTTTACAAATTATTATTAAACCGCAATTTAGACTCCTACACTCTTGTCTAAAAGTTACTTTATTACAAAAACTTGTTTACCTGTCCGTTCCTCACGAAAACTTAATATATTTATTTTTCCTCGAAGTCGTAAAAGCTACACAACCATTAATACTTTTGCCCGTTGCCTTAATTTACTATATAAATTATGTTCTAAAATATGTATTTTCACATTAAGACCTACTAAATATTTATTTGAATGCTTTCAAAAGCCAGATAATTGAAATATTTCAAATGTGATGTTTGATTGTTTATGTTAAGTTATTACAAAATATATTAGTTCGGAAGTTCATAACTTTATTTTGTCACTAGTAAGTATTTTTATCATGAACTGCAATAAAAACACGACTGGTTGATGCCAAATTAAATGAAAAAGATTTTTTTTTAATTTTGGAATATTTTTTTAATAATTAACTGTATATTATGGTATATGAATAATACATAAATATATTGTAGGTTACTCAATTTTTAAGGCAAAAAAAGTTATACTGCACTTAATGTAATTTTTTTGAGTAAAAAAAATAAATAGATATCATATCTATTTATTTAGTTTATTATAATTTATTTTTAATGAAAGAAATTAATATTAATTGACATTTTAGTTTTTCTCCACATATATTTTAATGATAGTTAAAAGTTAACATCATAAAATTTACATCAATTAAATAAAATTGAGTAAAAATGGCTCGATAAATATTAAAATAACTTACTTTTTTATACTAAAATGATATCCGTAAGGGTTCACAACAGGAAATATATGCCAATCAAATCTGTTTATCAGAGGATTAATATTGGGATAAGGAATAATGTTAATGAAATATGTCACTGAATCTGGCGTCATCCACTCACTTGCGTATATTTATAGTCAATAAGTTTGAGTACAACTCTTAAAGGTCACGATAAATTATGAACAAAAAATAAATTCTTTAAACAAGTTTTTTTATTACTATAATTTATTTTCTCTTAATTCTCAAACGTTACACATTTTCAGAAGTGATATTTGTTCATATGCTTCCTTTCAACATGTATACAGTGAGGATTTTGCAATGCCACCTGAAGGGAAAATACTCTTAATATTGGAGATAGCACATTTTTACTCTAAAGAAACATTCTTTTGTTTTTAAAGTAAAGAAAAACTGCGTTCATAGATATTTGAAAATAAACTAGCCACGCCCGTAAATGAAAACAGATAAAACCTATTAAGTAACACTTTGTATTATAATGGCATCAATCAATAGAGGATATAAGAGGACCGTAAGGATCAAATTTCTCTAACAAACTTAATAAATTAAATGAACGAAAGACCGTGAAAATTAACATTTTACAACGGCAATGTTGTCATTCTCTTTTTATAGGTTAACCTCTTTTTTGGGTATTTTGATTTTTTTAATGGTTTGGCAATAAAGTGTACTTTCATTTAATATAATTTAATTTTAAATGTTTTAATTAATAGCATCCATAATTAAAACTCAATAATGGTTGGTTGCTCGAAATGAGCTCTGTTTTATTGAATAACCAAATTTATTCTTTAAAATTTAAAATTTTAATTTCTCTATTTTATTGAATAACCAAAGCTATTCTTTAAAATGTTAAATTTTAATTAGTACATGACGAAAAAAATTTCGTCACAAGAAAATAACATTAAAAGTAAGCGGATACGTCTATGGAGGCATATGTGTATGTGTGCTATATTATCATTTACGATATTTTCTGGCCATAACTTTTCAATTTGTCTCTTTGGAGCGCATTTTTTTAATTTTCCTAAAGTTTTTCCAATCTCAATACGCAATTCAACCGTAGCTACGTGAAAATAAACCAAGCCGATACAATTCGACATCGTGTATTTACTTGCATTCTTTAATGTACAGAATTTAGAATTATGATCCCAAAAGCGTATAAATAAACTGATTTATCACAATAATTTTAAATTTAAGATGAATGTTACATCTGAAATAACAAAAAAACATTGAACGTAATTGAGTTCAATATTCACATAAATTATATCCGTAGAACATTGAATTATTTATGAAGGGGAAGAAATCATAATGTATACGAATATAGCATGATTGAATTTTCCGTCGGTTATAGAATTTCCATTGAGGATCAATGAACGCTAAAATAAAGCGTTTACATTCTCAAAGACAATGTAATTATGTAGCTTTTTTTACTAATCTAAGCCCAATATAAATAAAAATATTTCAAAATGTAATGATACTTTGATAGTAAAATAATTACACACTAATGTTAATTAGGGTTTTTTTAAGAAGGTAATATTTACATTTTAATAAATACTGTGTACCTGGAGTGTTGACAATAACACTCGAGGTAGTTCATTGTTTTATCAGTAGTCTTTATGTTTACAAATTCAACAGACATTACTGAAAAGTATATAATGCTCAGTGGAACTCACCACTTTCAATGAAAATAACTGGGTTGGGTTTGGGACTTTCGTAAATATCCTCAAACCCAATAACTTGCGGCCTTCGAAGCTTTCTCCAGCTACTATGAGAGTGCTCCACAATGGCTGTTTTTGAACTCGTGAATTAGTGACATAGAGGACCTCTGAGAAAAAACTGTGTTTGAAAATCTTTTATAGATAGTACATGGCTGGATCCCGCGTTAACTCTTGAACGGGTGCCGTTTGAGGGTGTTCGTGGTTTGGATATTTGGGGGAGGGAGACCTGCCGAGCTAACAGATGCAGATAAGAATAATTTTGTATAGACATAAAAAGACTCTGTAAATTTATTTTGAAAAAAATATACCCGTGAAGTTTCTTGCCAGTTCTTCTTCACGAAGGTTTCTCCGAACTGGTGGTAGAGTCATGTTTTATTTGACGTCAATAAGAACAAGTAATTGTCAATGTTGAGAAATAAATAGTTGAATTTGAATTTAGGTATATAGTTTCCTCATATGACTATTTTGCATTGCACTTCAAGTATTGTGTCTCATTGCTCATGATAATGCCTTAATTACAAGAATCAGGTGAATTGGCAAAACTCGTTAGAATGAAAGTCTCTCTGAAGCTTTGCAAAATATTCAATCACGCATTGAAAGACGTTTTTTAAATAAACCTACTTCTGAGCCAGCTTCATTAGGAGACTTAACAGAATTTCGGAAACAATTATATTTTATGCAGTGTGATTTGCAGAGTCACATACATACTCGCATCGTGAGCATGTAGCATCGCGCTAGCACGTAGTATTTTTTTTTGTTTCTTGTTCAAGAAGTCTGAAATAACAATTATTTTATATCTTCATAAAACTGATACATTATATTGAAGTGATAGCTTTCACTTGTAATTTATTGTTGTTTAGTCAAAAGTGTAGAGTAAAAAACCCCACAAGTTTCGCTGTATACTCACCACAAAGTTTTACGAGTAATGTGTTCAGGGCTGCATATACAACGTTGATAAAAGCGAGAGAGAGATCACGCGTCCCATTTACTAATGTTAAGTTTTTATTGTGATAGGACACGTAACTGAGTATTTAAGGTTTAGTTTTGTGAGTAGTTTTTAATTATTTTGTAAGTACGTAAGACATCCACAATGCCTCGTGCTACATACACGGCGTTAGAATACACTGACATGATTTTAATCTACGGGGACTCCCACGGAAACGCAGCTCTAGCTCTGCGAACTTACCGAGAAAGGTATGGAGACAGCCGCGCGTGCCCTAGGAACGCTCGCACCATAGTATTGGCAGTACAACGGGCACGGGAAAACAGACCATTAGCAGCGCATCAGGAGGGAGTCCCACCGCAGCAGATACCTATTGCGCCCGAGCAACAGATTCTTGACTATTTTGACCGCAACCCCACATCGAGTCTGCATAGACGCAACGCAAACCGTACAAATTTAAAAAAGTTCAAGCCCTTTTAAGAAGGGATTTGCCAGTCAGTCGTACTCACTGCCAGTGGATACTTGACAAAGCTACTGACGACCCGAATTTTTTAATAAATGTCATGTGGACCGACGAGACCACATTTACACGCAATGGCATATGGAACCAACAAAATCTCAGATACTGGAGTATTGAAAATCCACGCATGATTCGGGAGTCAGAGCATCAGTACCGCTTCTCTGTTAATGTGTAGGCTGGTATACACAGGGACCAGATTATGGCCCTGTTTTTATTGACGGCACCCTTAACGCGGCAAAATTTTTGGAGATATTATCCGGTCCCGTTGCTGAATATACCGAAGAACTACCCTTAGCCAATTATCGGCATTTATGGTACCAATTGGACGGAGCTCCTCCACATTTAGTGATGTCTTCCAGAGAGCTACTCACCGAAATGTTTGGACAGCAGTGGATTGGTCGATTTGGACCAGTACGATGGCCACCACGGTCCCCGGATCTCACCCCAATGGATTTTTTTTATCTGGGGGTTTGTGAAGTGTACGCGACAGACGTGAATACCGTAGAGGAACTTAAAAACCGGATTATTTTAGCGTTTAAAAAATTAAAAAGTTTAACAACAAACAGTGACCTTATTGCACAGTTAAATAACAATATTATACGTCGTTATAATTTGTGTACCATTGCAAACGTACAAATTACAAATTACCATGCAATACCATCGCAGACATTTCGAACAATTGAAGATTTAATGTGTAAGTGTTACAATTAATTATTTTTGTTTATTATTTTATTATTTATTATTTTCATTGATCATACATTCCAACATTACCTACAACACATGTTTACATTATCATCCACATCGAACCCGGGTGCTCCGCTGTGTAGGTAGGTGTGCGAGCCGGTAAGGATGTTTACATTTTAACTTAATTATTAAGCTATTTAAGTTCTTTGAAAAACGTTTTTTCGTATACTTCTCGTAAACTTTTTTTTAATAGTTTCTGATTAACAGTAGGCACTTATAGTATATGTGGTTTCATTAAATGCCTCTCGCTTTTATCAACGTTGTATAGGACAAAAAAACACTTTTTGTTTTATAAATTATGCATTTTGTTATAAATGGCGTAAAGGCGAGTATCGTTAAACTCATAGTCGACTAGTTAATCTCAAGTTTATTTAAGCGTCCCTTTACTAAAAGGGAGTCAATTCATAATACACAATTTTTTGTGCACCTTTGAAAAGCTATATATCCAAAAATAGAACAAGCATCCACGGGCATCTCTCGTAGAAAAATACCAACACTAATCTTCTTATACTGAAACTTAAAAATATCACATATCAAATATATGATTACATTATTCATAAAAAAGGATAACTGTTTTAAAAATTATTGGTGCGCACCAAAATGTACAAATAAATGCATGTAAATACCCTGTGATGACCCCTTGTCCCACAAACCTCAACATACAAAAAATATATTAATACTGATGAACTATGTTTATATACATTGCTACATTGCTTATATGTTTGCGTGCCTTTTAACAAAAAATTATAAGACTTAAATTTTTTTATAACTATTGCCTTTGACTTGGTCTTCCGCCCATTTCTATTTATGTCAAATTCTGGAACATCATTAAAATTTAAGACCTAGCAGTCACAACTAATAAATTATTAACCATTTAGAGTCAAGTTGACAAAAACAGGGACTATGGAAAGTAAAAGTATTAGGTTTAAGCAATATAAATTATGCCCAAAACTGCGTCTATCAAACAATACTCAAGTTCTTGATGTAAAAGCATGCATGGTTGATTTTTATTACGCTTTTGATTAGAAAAGTAACCGCATAGTAACCAATGTTGACACAAAGTGTGCGTTGTTATTGTAAGTATGATCTTAGAACAAGTGTTCTGCGTTTTAGCATTGATTTTTACATATTTCGAGATTGTATTTCCACATGAAGTAATTAGGAATTATACAAATTATTCACTTTTTGAGCTGCGTGGTTTCCAGGAAGAGATCTTAAAAATTATTAATTTTATTGACAAAATAGACGTAAGTACCAATGTTTGTCATTTGACAGTGGACTCCACACAAAAAGCAGGATTAAAAAATAAACTTTTTTTGCACAGACACAAAGTATATTTTTCAACTGGATCATTTCACTGTTTACGATAATTTAAACGTTTCCAGGAATCAGCAGCTTACGAGCTAGGACGAAATGTATCACATATACTGGTGGCACCTCAGTTTAAAAATCGTATAAGAAAAGCACTCAAAGAAACAACTTTGGAAATACTAGAATTGTATTCTGACTATAACAAGTAAGTCGCAGCTTTTCACTAGACAAAACAAATTCAACTATCTATTAAACTTGGTTTTGAGCTTTCTAAGAACTTTTCAAGATTATTGTTTAGCAGATTACTATTTAGTGGATTATTTGTTTGATGTGCACCGCTTTTTCTGTATATAGGTACATCGGTTAAGGCGACTGTACAAAACTTATAACCCTTATTTATATATATATATATATATATATTAGCAAAAGTATATACAGTAGTAAAAGAATAAAAAAATGTTTTTCTATAGTTTGCTACAATTTCTGACAGAAAAATATTTTCCCGTCGTGCGTAACAAATAGTTTTTTTCATGTTATACACACACCATGTGAATAAATGTATGA
This sequence comes from Marasmarcha lunaedactyla, assembly GCA_923062675.1. Taxonomy (NCBI): domain Eukaryota; kingdom Metazoa; phylum Arthropoda; class Insecta; order Lepidoptera; family Pterophoridae; genus Marasmarcha; species Marasmarcha lunaedactyla. Next base: position 23,781,493 of record OV281349.1, read on the forward strand.
TACAATATACATTTTTTTAACAGAGTGATTGCTGCTGAAAAGAAATTATCATTTCGAAACAAGGGATATTCTTGGGATGGATACTATGATCTTAATGATGTAAGTTTTTTTAATTTATTTACTTTCCATTTTAATTACAATACTTGATCATTTTATACCACTCACTTAGCAAGCAGTATTTTGATTTAAAATTGAATTGAATTTTGAGGTTGCGTAATATATCCCATTTCAATATTCCTGGACATGAGAAAAGATTGCAGTAGGGTTTCACTTAACACACTATTAATTCAATTAAAAAATTATGGAAGTCGTGATTATACCATTATACCAGTCGAACCAAACGCTTCGATAGTTCCTTTTTGGTGCGGGTCGCCAAGGCGTGGAATGAACTGCCTGCGTCTGTTTTTCCAGAAAACTATAGTCCTAGTTCTTTCAAGCGTCGAGTGAATAGGTATCTCCTGGATAGACGTGTAACACCTTCGTCTTCATCGTCACTTTCCATCAGGTGAGATAGAAGACAAACGTCTTATCCTTTTTCAATAAAAAAAATATACGTGACAGAGTTCAATGTGTTCAGGTCGGTAAATAAGAGGGTTGTTCAGTAAAACAATTTCAATCCCCTATTTTACTTAACAGTTGTTGAGTTCTATCTGTAATAAAAACATTCAACAGAATTTTAACCCACTTTTCAAACAATTGAAAACTTTGCCAGTTCCTTCCTGTTCATACACAGTGAGAGCAAACACCTGTTTCAATATAGTGGTAATGTGACTAGATGGCGCAGAACGAACAAAGGAAAACTGCACATTCCTACACAAAAACCAGCCGTTTAGTAAGAAAAATAAGTAATAACACTCTATAATAAGTTGCCATCGAGAAAGAAAAATCTACTAAAAACAAATTAATCTACTGTTAGTTAAATATTTGAATATAAATATGCATAAATAAAGTGTAAATTAATGTTTGAATGACAAAACATTATAACTGATGCAAAAACCCCGACCAGATTTATTGGGCACATCATTTATACTATGAAATTGATACTTAATGTTATATTCTAGCAGTAAATGAATGATGAAAATTTAAATGATGTATTCTTAATTTTTTTTTATCGCACTTTTACGAACAATTCTTAGGAATTGTGTTTGCAACGTAATGTTAATGACGGTATTGTTTTTTTTATAATTTTTATTAATTTTATATTTTCCTGTTCTTTTTTTCAATACTTGTCTTAATAAAGTCGAATGGTTGTAGTTAATTATTTTCTACTAGAGTTACCCTGGGCTTTGGTCGCATATTTTGCGGACTTGGGGACAATAATTTATCTGGTTGAAAGATAACCTATGAAGTAAATGTATGTATATAATATATTGACAAATAACGGAGAACAATATGTTTCACAATTAGAGTTAGGTATAATTACCAGTCCAGTTACAAAACAATGGGTTTATGTATAAGGTATGCACAATAAACTATATAAAATATCAATTACTAATTATAAAGTTCTCCCTGTTTTTCAAATTTCGGGATTTAACTTAGCCTATAAGTTATTGCAGATTTATATTCTATTCATAATGGGTTACAAATATCTAAACATATAAAATTTTAACGTATAATAGGTCTTTACCTATGAAACTGCCGTTTTGCCGTACTGGCCATTTCAAATGAAAATATTTTTTTTTTGGCTGATAATTCTAATTTCAAATTAATTTTATTTGACAAACATGGAATTCTTTTTCTAAAATCGTCATTTGTTTAATAGTTAGTGTTTTGTTTTCAACGCATTCGAAAATTTTTTGTCATCATGGATAAGTTAAAAATTCGAGTAATTATGGAGTATGAGTACCGTCGTGGCAGCAAAGCGGCACAAGCGGCACGCAACATCAACGACGTTTACGGAGCGAACACTACAAACGAACGCACCACCCGTTATTGGTTTACCCGCTTCCGTTCTGGAAATTTTGACCTGAAAAATGAACCCCGTGGTCGTCCGAAAACTGTGGTCGACAATGACGAATTAAAGGCAATTGTGGAAGCTGATGAAACTCAATCCACGGCTGAATTAGCAGCAGCTTTCGACGTTAGCATCAAAACAATATTGGTCCATTTGCGTCAAATTGGCAAGGTAAAAAAGCTTGACAAATGGGTACCCCACGAACTCAATGACCGCCAGCGCGAAGTACGCGTGGAGACGTGCCTTGCACTGCTCAGCAGGCATACAAATGAAGGAATTCTGAACCGCATTGTTACTTGTGACGAGAAATGGATTCTGTTTGACAATCGTAAGCGCTCAGCAAGTTGGTTGGACCCTGGTTCAGCACCCAAACAATGCCCTAAACGAAAACTTACCCCTAGAAAAGTGATGGTCACTGTTTGGTGGTCTAACGCGGGTGTAATTCATCACAGCTTCTTGCCAAACGGGACAAGCATTACTGCAGATGTGTACTGTGAAGAACTGGACACAATGATGGAGAAGCTCGCACGTCTCCAACCAGCTTTGGTCAATCGTTCGGCTCCACTGCTCCTGCACGACAACGCGCGACCTCATACTGCACAGCAGACGGTCTCCAAGCTACAAGAGTTGGGGTTGGAAGTTCTCCGTCATCCGCCGTACTCACCAGACCTTGCGCCTACAGACTTCTACTTTTTCCAGAATTTGGATAACTTCTTGGCGGGAAAAAAATTCAATACCCGAGAGGCAGTACAAAATGCCTTTGAAGAATTTGTTGCCTCCCGTCCAGCTGATTTCTTCAAGAAAGGCATCAATAAGCTACCAATGCGTTGGCAAAGATGCATTGATTGCATGGGTGATTATTTTGATTAATATAAATAAAAAATATATAAAAAAATTACGCTTCATTTATTTCGTGAAAAACGGCAATTTCATAGGTAAAGACCTAATATTAGTAGTACTTAAGTTTTTATTTGCATTAATGTACATAAAAAATTTGTTACAGTGTGTGTAACGCTTATACTAGCAGAAAAAAAATATTATTATTACTTATTAATTTTTGTTTTCACTTTAACAGATTTACAAATATTTGGAAATGATAAATACACAATTTCGCAAATGGACTAAACTGGTAATCGCCGGGCGCACTTTTGAAGGCCGTGAAATTGTTGGCCTGAGAATTTCAACGGAAGTTAGACAACCAAACGCCACACAAAAGCCAAAAGTTTTTATAGAGTCAGGTATTCATGGACCTTTATTAGACAGGTATTTATGGATGTTTGTTTCACATATTTTCGTTTTATTTTTTGTCAAAAGCCGTCTGAAGTGGTATCAAAACTCCCTATTGAATAAAAAATATTTCTTTAAAATTTCTATAGTACATAAATAATAATGAATAATTAAATCCCTAAACCGAAATGGCTCAGCCACGACTGCCACCTCTATTTCCCACTGCGCCATGGCCTGGAGGAACAAGTCTTGGACCCCAGTACAATGGTTCAGATTCCTCTGGAACATAATGACCCAGGCCTTAATCGGTCATTTCAATTTCTTTCATTGCCCAGCTACAATGGGAGTGGCCCTTGTCCCTGGGCCGCTCTGCCCTTAGTGGGGGGAGGATTGCAGCTTCTGCTCCCCATCACGTGCCCAGAAGGGTGCCCAGCGTCTGCACAAATAGCACAGTGCAAAATACCGCCACAGGCGGAAACTTGTGTCCCTACTGGTGCGTGTGCTCTAGCCCAACGCGCTTACAACAGTCTTTATTGTTACATTAAAAGTCAAAAAAATTCTACAGCAACGGCATCATAACACTGTTTACAAGATGGCAATAAGTTATTGAACTTACTTATATTATGATAAACTTTTAAAACATATGTACTATGAAAGCATTATCTTTGTTTTACATATAATACGAAGAAACTTTTCCCTGACCTTATACATTCTGACACGTTGTAAATCATAATCATATTACACGTTTTACTAACTCATTTCCACTTACACTCAGCGATTCATGCTGAATGAGTTTGTCAAATTTAGTCTTATAATTAATAATCTTTTAAATAAAAACATTCAGGTATCCATGGAAGAGAGTGGATAGTACCTGCTGCAACGACTTACTTTATTCATAGTTTATTAAATAGTAAAAACCCAAGCTTAAAATCTCTGAGAGACCGTTTCGAGTGGCACATTTTCCCAGTTGTAAACCCAGATGGATACCAGTACAGCTTCACTACGGTATGGATTTTATATTCTAATATGTTTATAATTCGCTTAGCTTTCGCAAATCATAAAGAGAATCATGTTTAGAGCGTCGAAAAGCTGGTCAAAGCATGGCCTATTATACCATTAAAACCATGGCATATTAAATTTCGTTCCATTTTCTAATAAATGTTACACAAATTGAATGGTTCTGTTTTATGTAGTTTAGTAACAGAAAGAAAAATTATTTTAATATCTTATTTAGATAGTTAACAACCTACGAATATCTTTCATATTGATTACATTTTTTTTTTCAAGTACCTACTCTCTTTTTGTTTTTTTCATTACAGGACAGAATGTGGCGTAAATCGAGATCAACCACATCCAAACCTTTCTGTTTGGGTGTTGACATGAACAGAAATTTTGCCTACAATTTTGGAAGTACGTAGTTACTTTACTTTCTCGTTTTAGAATATATCAGATGAATATATCATTATAAAATAATTTCATATTTAATAATAGCTATATTACGTGCGAAAAATATAATATAAAATATCCTTAATGTGAAAAATAATAAATTCTTTTGGCATAAATATAAAAGAAAATCCATAAAATTTTAATTAACAACTATTACATAAAACAAATTAACAATCAAATTAAAAGGAGTTAAACGATAACAGCTTTAAACATTTTAAAAGCTCTATTTGGTATCATAGAAAAAATAATTTGTGTCGGGAACAATCTCGTGCAGTGATTTTTACAACTACAAGTCCAAGTTGACACCTGATAAATTAGCTATTAAAACAAGGCGCCTTCTAAATATACTGTGTACCGCTTGTGTTACGAGTTGACCGAACACGGGACTCCGAGGCCTTTTGCTCCACCACGACAAAGCGCCCGCGCACTCCTTTTTTTTTTCAAAAATGTCTGTGGCTTTAGTGTCCCACGTAAGTTTTTAGAGACAAAAGGGATTCCCATTTTAATGTTTATTAAAATGTTCTTAAATTCTGCAAATTATTTACATGAAAAATAGATGTAAAAATATAAAATTTCGACAGGAACGGAACGACATGGCTCGGATGAAATCGTACCTTAACATTTAACCTCAAACAAACGTTGCCAGATTTCTCGTTTTAAAACATATTTTAAATAATTAAATAAGCACTACAAGCAATCATATACAGGGTGAAACATAAGTCGTAAACAGCAATTTTGCAGTATTTTAAAATCCATTGCATCTACTCTAGAAGCTTAAACTTAAACTTAAAATTTATTGATAATAATTATAAATTGCAAAATCCCCAACCTTGTGGTCACCCTATTCCACAAGACTTGGTATGTAGCTTAAAGTACCACTTGCAATGTAGAATTATTTTATCTTATCAATCGAGTAACTAATTAGGTTATCAAACAAGATCATCATATTTATTTCAGAAACCTACACTGTACATTGAATGCAAACACGCTTATAGGTTCTTAATCGTAGTTTATTTAAAAAATTCACATGTACTTTATTATTGTTTGAAATGGTCGACTTCTAATTGACCACACAACTGTGCACGTCTCGTGTGTCTTTGACTATCCTTACTTCGGACTTTACTTCGTCAAAAGCGGCTATGATTTTAAGACAAAGCTCTGCCATTGTATACCAGGTAGCGTGGGTGACGGGTCGCTCACTTCCCTCTAATATGGTTGATTAGGGCGATGGCTGGATCCCGCGTTAACTCGTGAACGGGTGCCGTTTGAGGGTGTTCGTCGTTTGGATACTTGGGGGGAGGGAGACTTGCCGAGCTAACAGATGCAGAAAAGAATAATTTTGTATAGACATAAAGAGACTCTGTAAATTTATTTTGAAAAAAATATACCTGTGAAGTTTCTTGCCAGTTCTTCTTCATGAAGGTTTTTTCGAACTGGTGGTAGAATCATGTTTTATTTGACGTCAATAAGAACAAGTAATTGTCAATGTTGAGAAAATAAATATTTCATTTCATTTCATTTCATTTCATTTCATATCATTTAATTTCATTTAATTTAATTTCATTTCATCGTAAACCTGCTCATAAACCTTTCTCTTGTTTTCACCCCGTATGTAAAAGTCCAAAGGCGTTAAGTCCGCACTACGCGGTGGCCATTGTATGAGTCCCTTTAGGCTTATCTAGCATACAGGGTATTCATTATCCAAGTAATCAAAATGAGCTGGAGCTCCGTCTTGCTGATAATGTAAGTCCACTCTCAGGCACTTCTTTTATCAATCTTGTGAGGACATGACGTAGGAAGTGGAAACAGTTGGGCCCATTCTGATGCCCTTCAATAAAGTAAAGCCCAAATACTGTATTATTGAAGATACCCACCTAAACATTCACACTGAAACTCACCTGATATGCATGTCCATGAGTGCGGATGCCCCTTACCATCAGCTTTATCACTTGCTAGTTTGCTGACTAAAAAAGCTTAATAAAGCTTGAACGATACTAGTTTTAAAATATTTTCACTAGGTTTTGTAATAACCCGTTGATTTCAGAAAAAAATTGCGGTTTTTGCATGGATCGGGCGTACCTATTGAGGATTCTCCTATTTTTCTAGCAGTCTTGGGAGGATATGACATAGAAAATGGAGATAGTTCGGCTCATTCTAACGCCCTTCAATAAAGTGCGCATTATGGAAGTATTATTGACGATAACCACCAAAACATTGACACTAAACCTTACCTGATATGCATTCTTTCGCACAACGTGTGAGTTATTTTTTCTCCACCAATGTTCGTTGTACTAGTTAAAAACTAGTAAAAATTACTTTGTCGGTCCAAAGGTCCAAAGGGTTTCTCTCTTGGTTTTATAACAGTTACCGACAAAATTAAACCCTTCTTGCATAATCTGTTAACACAAGCATAGGATGTACGGGTTGAAAATGAAACGGATGTTGGCCAGACGCATTAAGCAAACGCCACACGTACATTTGGCTCACCCGAAAGCGTCTGGCAGCTTATCTTGTGTTCGCTTATGGGTTCCTGTTAAAGAAGTTCCGTATCCATCTGAACAGGTATTCCGGACCAATAATCGGCCTTCCTCTTACCTGTGCATGAGCTGGAACAGTAAACCGTCCATAGTCGTGGAGATTTTGAACCATGCTACGAATCGGGTTAATTGCAACAAATAGGTTGAAAATCTTAATAACACGCTAATGGGTCTGACAGTTTAACGTAGCATTTAGGGTGACTATGACACTCAGTAAATTTAATTTTTTTTTTAATTAACGAATCATCAAACAACGTTTGCATATTTTTGCCTGTTGTCACATCCACATGTTTAATATAAAGTTAAACAGTAAGAAACACATTTTTCTGTTTACGACTTTTGTTTCACCCGGTATAATATGAATTGTGGTCTGTTTATCTTTAGTTCAAAAGTCAATAAAGTAGTTTTTAATTGAACAAACATTTGACATGACAAAAATATGAAGCTCTAAAGCCATAATCAATGTTTCATTAATGTTGTTTTATTATAGTCTAAGGCCGGATTTCATCAGAGTTGAAGTTCTCCTGGAATAACAAACCTTGGAATAACTTATTCTATCGTCGTGATAGCTGTAATGAATGACAATTTTGCGAAGTTTCCATATTCAAAAGCAATGAGGAACAACTTGTTAAATTTATCAAGGTCAATTGTAAATATCAAAGTTCTGCCAAAGTCAATCCATGCCAAAAAAAAAACAAACACAGAAACTGCTGATTGGCAGTATTTTTATCTGATCAAAGAGATTCGATTATTTTCGTAAGAAGCATGGCCACTGAAATATATTAATAACATTAGACTGGCTAAGGTGAAACTTATGAAATGATTTTTGTGCCTTATTGATTTTCGCCATTTTGGTACTGGAAGCAGAAGTGGGGTACTCTGGTATATTGGTATATATATTGGTATATATGGTATGTATACTGGTATATTGATAAATAAAAATACACAAAGAAACTAACCCAGTCTTCAATGACTTTGTGCCTGGCATTGCAGTCATAGGAAATTAATCAGAACATTTAAAAAGCAATGGCAAAATAAAAAAAAGATGAGTTTAAACCTGTTTTATTATTTATCCCCGGGATATTTATTCTTGTTAAATAAAGTCGTTTATTATTCATTTTGTATTTATTATAGTATCTACCCTTGATAATGTAGTAATTAACTTTTTCTTAAAATTATAATTTAATTTTGATGAAATATTCAAAATCAAAGCTTCGAAATACGAACTACGAACATTCTCGCTCCGATCGCCACGCGGTGCGGACGTGCAAGACCCAGTTCTCCGTTGATCGGTCCCTTCCCGATATTCCGTGGCGCTCAGTCTACTGACGTCACAGTTTAGCGTGTTGGTTCCGTGCTACGGTTTTCAAGGTTTTTCTACTCGCTCTGAGTGCTATCGAAGTAAGATTTTTCTTTGCGACTAAGCCCCTTAGTCTTCAAAGTGCTGTGCTAAGTAGTGTTGTGCTTGTGCTGAGTGCAGTGTTGTGCCCAGCGTAAGTAGTCTGGTCTCAGTACAAAGGATACTTAACGGTGACAACGAATTTGTACTGAACCAGTCCTTTTATTTTTATTTTTATTTATTTCTCTTCTCTATTTTATTTATTTTTCTCCTATTTTCATATTTATTTTTATCATATCTGTGTGTTTTCGTGTGTATTTGTCCTTTCTGTCGGTAAAGGTTGACCCTAACGCGGTCAACTCTTTACCTGCGTACCCTTTTTTAGGTTTCTAGGTAGCGGCCTTCGGCGTACTACGGTTAGTTTTAAGTTATTCTCCCCAGCCCCCCTACAGCTGGTAGGGAGGTAAGCCGCTAGGGTTCGCTAGGTTTTAGGAACTAGGCATCTTGTGACATACTTATTTTATACTTATATTTGTCCCAACCCTCCCTAATGGATTCGCTAAGCGTTATTAACTTCGCGAACGCGTTCACCCAGGCGCTTGCTGCGGCAGGCGTCTCCATCCCGAAAGACATCCTAACGCAGGCCTTGCAGGCATCAATCGCGTCCCCGGCCCCTCAGGCCCCAACCCCAGCCCCTCAGGCCTCCAACGCCCAGACCCCTCAGGTCTATAGCTCTCCCGCGTCTCCCGTTCCATCCGATATGGACTGCGCGTCGGTCTCATCCTCGCGATCATCTCGTAGGAAGCGTACCGCTCCCGGGAGCGATTCAGACTCCGCCGCGTCCGAAGCTTCGTCGGTCGCCGCCACCTTAACCGGCTCTCCTGAGCCCGCGTTCCAATTAGTTGCCAAATGCTCTAAGAAGCGTTCGAAAAAAGCTGCGGTGTCTTCAACACCCGAGCCAACCCCGGTGTCTTCTACACCCGCCCCCGCGCCGCTCATGTCACTCGAAGTGACCGCGTCTCCGTCGGTCCCATCGAAGCCAGCAACGCGCTGCGCTCCCGTCCCGCCGAAACCTCAGCTCCCTCCGCCCGTCTTCCTGCGTGAAAAAGCGCGCTGGACCGCGGTTTCTAACTTGTGCAAAGAGCACAAAATTAATTACTTAAAAGCCGCCTACGCTGGCGATACAATCAAAATTCAGATCGCGACCGTCGACGACTTCCGCGCGTTCACCAGGTTACTTTTTTTAAAACAAATCGTGTATCACACCTACGCCCTCCCGGAGGAGCGTAAGATCCGTGCAGTACTACGGGGGGTCCCGTTCGAGCTCGCGAATGAAGAAATCCTCGAGGACCTTAAGTCCCAGGGTTTCCCGGCCGAAGCAGTGCACAAGATGCACTCTAACCGCGGTAGGCGCTTTCCGTTAGCTTTATTTAGCTAACTACAGGGGTTGCCCGCGCGCTCCGCGCTCCACCGCCAAGAGGGTCGCGCCTAAACCGGCGCCGCCACTCACTCCCGCTAACTTCCCGCCGCTGCGCAACCGGGGTCCCCAGGAAGCAAAGCCCGTTCAGCCGACGCCTACTCCGGCTCTGTCTTGGAGGCAGCGTCCGGCTGTCCAGCCTGCACCTTCCCGACCCATCCCAGCTCCCGTAGCTTCCGTAGGGCCGCGTCCTGCTTTGTCATCTTCACCTCAGTCGTCGCTGGCTGAGGACATGAAGACCATGTTCGACGTCATTCAAAACGTCGACATTACGGAAATTTCTGTTCTCGCACGCAAACTGCGAGCCGCCCGCTCTCCTCAAGAGCGTTTATTTGCGTTAGCCGAGCATCACTCGCTTCTAAGTTCGTTATAATTTTTTTTTTATTTTTTTTTTTTTGTATAAAATCGTAAATTAGTGAATTATAATGTCTAGACCCGCGAATCCCGCGTCCAGTCGTATTAAACCCAAGGGCTTATCCCTAGTATCTTTAAACGCTCGTAGCCTTAACACCAACCTTCCCGAGATTAAACTGTTTCTTCAGAACAAGGAACCTGATTTATTCCTTCTCCAGGAGTCATGGCTTACTCCAAACCGCTCCAGGGGATTCGCTATAACTAAGTACGCGTTTATTCGTAACGACAGGCCCAACTCCAACGGTTTCGGCGGCACTGCTATTTATTACAAAAGAGGATTCCATTGCTGCCCTCTCCCTACCCCTCCTCTCCTCAACATGGAAGCCACTGTGTGTAGGTTGGCTATGACTGGTCATCCGACCGTCATCATAGCTTCAGTCTACATACCTAGTGGTACCAGACCAATCCGCAGCGACTTTGAGGCCATTCTCGCCCTCGGCCATTCAGTCATTATGTTCGGAGACTTTAACTCCAAACATACTGACTGGACGTGCCTATCAACCAACACCAGCGGTATCGCTCTCCTCGACATCACAAATTCACTTGACTTAGATGTCATCTCCCCCATCACTCCCACTCACTATCCCGACAACCCGAACCACTCTCCTGATATCCTCGATTTTGCAATAGTCAAGCGAATCAACCTCGACCTCAGGTCTATCGAACCTCTCGATGACCTAGGTTCTGACCACCGCCCCGTCTCCCTCGTGCTAGGATCGCCTAACGATAACGCTACCTCTCCTAAGACCTTTACCAACTGGAAAGGCTTTAAAAATACGTTAGTTTCAGCCTAAGAGGCCCCGAACTCTCCACTCGCGATCTCTCCCGAACAATTAGATAGCCCGGATAAAATTGATTCATTAGTAAATTCTCTCACTGATGCTATCAACTCAGCCATCAATGACAACGAAAAGATTGCTAAGCACGGCAAACCCACGATTCCCTTAGCCGTTAGCAATCTTATTAAAGCTAAAAATGCGGCTCTCCGGAGAGCCAAGAAATATCCCACGCCCGCCTATAGAACAGCTGCGAATCAGCTTCAACGTAACGTTAGGTCTTGCCTCGCGGAACTCCGAGACGCTCAGATGAACGATCTCATGGCGAATATCTCTCCGTCCCACCAAGCGTACTATAGCATGGCCCGAGCCTTACGCGTAGACACCGCCTCTCACGTTCCTCCTCTCACTCGTCCCGATGTCACTACTGCCTTTGAAGTCGAAGAGAAAGCCGAATGATTCGCTGACAGCATTGCCGCACAATGCTCGCTCAGCACGCAACCTGCTGATCCCTCACACATCCAGGCGGTGGAAGACGAAGTCCTTCGCAGAGACTCTCTCCCCATCACCGCCGACCCTGTCACAGTCTCTAATGACGAAATCTTGTTTCTCATTAGAAATCAAAAGTCCAAAAAGGCTCCGGGTGCGGATGGAATTTCCAACCACGCACTTAAGCACCTACCTCAACAGATGCTTACTTTGTTAGCTATCATTTTCAATGCCTGCTTCGACCATAGCTACTTTCCAAAAGCTTGGAAAGAAGCGACAGTCATAGGCATTCCCAAGCCGGGCAAACCTCTGAACGTCCCGGCTAATCACAGACCCATCAGCCTCCTCAAGCTAATGTCTAAACTTCTCCAGAGAGTCATACTCTCTCGAATGCGGAACCATCTGTTTCCAACGGATGGCGATCCTCTCATTATTCCCCATCAGTTTGGCTTTCGCGCTAAACACTCCTGCCCTCAGCAAGTCCATCGAATCTTCGAGTATATACTTGACGGTTTCTATCCGCGTCGTTAAAAAACAGTCGCGGTTTTCTTTGACATAGCCAAGGCTTTCGATAAAGTCTGGCTCAGCGGTCTCGTTTATAAACTCTACAAGATAGGCTTACCGGATCGCCTAGTCAGGTTAATAGCGTCGTTTCTCAAAGACCGTACGTTTCGATTTAAACACGAAGGCACGCTTTCTGCGCCTCGTCCCATAGAGGCTGGAGTCCCTCAGAGCTCAGTCCTCGCCCCTCTGCTGTACACCGTGTACACCAACGACATTCCCATCCCGCCGAAAGGCGAACTCGCCCTCTTTGCCGACGACACCGCACTCTATACCAAAGGCCACAGTGTTCCGCACCTTGTAACCAGACTCCAAAAGGCCGTAAACGCCCTTGGTGTATGGTTTCAAAAATGGCGCATCGATGTGAACCCTGAAAAGAGTTCTGCGATGCGCTTCGACCACAAACGCCGTCGTCCCGCTGGCGATCCCCACGTTCGAATGTTGGGCATTCCCATCCCCTGGAAGCGCAGTACTAAATACTTAGGCGTCATATTAGAACCGACGCTTTCTTTCAAGCCACACGTCGAAAGAGTTTCGAAACTCGCTCGTCACTACTTAGGCCGCCTAAATAGCATGTTAGGTAGAAAAAGTAAAATGTCTTTCAGAAACAAACGTACACTTTACAAGGTCTGCGTTAAACCCGTCATGACGTATGCCTCGCCAATCTTTGCCCACGCCAAACCCTCCCTCCTGCACAAACTGCAGGTAGTTCAAAGCCTCTTTTGCCGCAGGGCCACAAACGCACCGTGGTACGTGCGTAACGCAGACTTGCATAGAGATCTTGAACTGCCTACAGTACAACAACACCTCAAAACACTCTCTGAAGCGTTCTTCAAACGCTCCGAAACCCATCCCAATCCTCTAGTTCGTGATTCAGTCTCATATACTACTCCTGTCTTAGATTCGAAGTTCAAAGTCGCTAGGCCTAGGAATGCGCAAGCGTACTCATCCACCAGACTGTCAGCCGATCTCGAAGCCCTTCTGGCCGCAAATTCTAATTCTAACGTAAATTCTAATTCTAACGTAAATCCTAATTCTAACGTAAATGCGAATTAATTCAATTTTATTTTGCAATTTTTAATTTTTGTTTTAATTGTTGATTTTCATTTTGAGCACCTTCAGTGCTATGTATTCACCTTCAGTGCTTTGATCACCTTCAGTGCTATATAATCCCAGCGGGTGACCCCTTCTGGGCCCCGCTAGCGCGGCCTCTTTCTCCAATTGGCCGTCGCTCAGATGAAGGCTGAGTGGCAAAAATGCACGAGCCGACAGGGGGTTTTTAGTGGGTATGGTTCTGGTAGGCTTCGGGACGAGTCCCACATAACTCTGGAATCGCGCCAGAGTATGCGTCAGGGCATTTTTATCCTCCTGCCCTTCCCGCGGAGAGGAACAAAAAAAAATACGTACTAATGAGTACTTGGCAATTACGTTAATTTTGTAAAGTGTGTGATTTCATCTTTATCTGCTGAACGCTTTCAACCAGGGTCGTTCTTTAGAACATGACAGCAAATATTTCAGTTTAATGTCAAAAACTTCTGGAGAGTACTCACTAGAGGCCACAAAAAATAGCTGTCATTTGTATGACAAAGCCTGTCCAGTGTTCATATAATATATACACGTCAGTGTAGGTGTAGACACTCGCCATCTTGTCTTAGTTATAATGGACACCTCAGTAATTCTACCAAAAAAGGCGGTATAAATAGTATACCAGGCATAAAGTTTTTATTCCGAGAATTACAATTAATGTAAGATAAATTAAGTTTATTATGAGAATAATATTGACTTGTTATTGCGATTTCGTCTTATTCTAGTTTTATGACATTCAGCCTTAGTAAATCAGTATCAAATCAATCCAAATGATTTAAGAAAAAAAAGATTAGGTATATTGTTATGCTTATTCATCTCATTCACTTAATAATAAGTGATAAGATTATTAAAATAGAAGTCTAGCAGATTTTGTCACCACAACTGTTTGTCTCCAGTTTTTGGATCCTCGAATAATCCTTGCAACTACCAGGTATACCGAGGCGAAAATGCATTTTCGGAAATAGAGACGAGAAGCTTAGCTGATTATGTTATAAAGCTTGGAAAAGTGCTGAGTTATATTTCTGTACATTCCTACTCTACGGCTATTTTGCTGCCATACTCAGACGTAAACAAACATGTCGATGATTACGAAAGATTAGTAAGTAATACTTATTAAAATATAAATTGTAAACTATACAATCAAATTCCTTATCATATTATTATTTTCACAAAAATCCTCCTCTAACGACTGATCGAAATTAGCTGCAATTACCACAAATGTTAAAGGTACACACACAGAATCAGATTTCTGAAAAACATTAACTTAAATAATATAACTAAAAACTGAACTTTGCCAGGGTATGAAAATGAAAAGAAAGCATTATAATAATTATGGAATTCGGTACATACATAACAATTTGATATTTTTGTCATCCTCAAACCTTGTTGGTTTATAAATATAATAATTTTCAAATCATTATAATCCATGACAGGTATATAGACAAAAATATTGAAAATTCACAGTATTTTTGGCAAGAAGTCAAGTTTTATTAAAATTTGTTTAGTAGATGCTCAATAAATATGACCATCACAAACCTATTAGAAGAATAGTAACGTACTTCATTCTACACATACAAATATCAGAAATAAAGCTACATTATTACTTGTGCTCAGAAAAGATAGCTGGAGACTATTAGTTATTTCGCTTTAGTATTTCTTAAAATCATAAAAATATGTTTTTTTACTATTAAACTAAAGAACAGAATAGAAGTTCCAAATATGTTGGTTTATTTTTCAGTCAAAAGTCGCAAAGGCTACAAATGATAAACATGATTCAACAACATTTTTCGAGAAAAAAATGTATTACAGTATTGGTACGTCAGCAGAATTTGGGAGTAAGTAAAACAAAAGTTTCCTAATCGAAGAAATATCTTTACCTCTCTGTTTCTTTATAGAATGATTTTGAAACGCAATAAAATTTTAAGTTTAATTCATTTGTTTGAAGAACACAGATGTTAGTTCTCGGGTCATGGTTGTTGGTCTAGGGATTATAATAATAATAATTATTATGTTACCTGAACTTAAATGAAAGCTCTTAAATTTAAATATTTTTTTGGTCAAAATCACAATTTTGATTATTTAAACTTTTATATACAAATTTTAGCTAAACGATGAATTTTAAATTTCAAAATTTCATTAACTTCGAATGAAATCCATTTTTATGTTTTTTGTGCTCCGGTCGCGACACTAAGAATTGTTACTGTTTAAATAAATAAATAAATCAATCCCCAGACAAACACACCAACTGTATGGCCCCAAAGTAAGCAGAGCTTGTGTTATGGATGGCCATACAGCGAACTGGGGGGGAACCCAGAATAAACATACATATATAAATACATACAACCATGACCCGAGAACAAACATCTGTGTTCATCACACAAATGAATGCCCCGGCCAGGACTCGAACCTGGGACCTTCGGCGTATGAGGCAAGGCTACTTACCACTACACCACTCGGTCGTAAATGTACATACGCTCAGACAATGCTAATGTTCAAAATTGTCATACAATCAAATGTTACCTAAAATCAGGAAATCACTTAGTGGTAGTCAAGTTAATTTGCTTAGATCTCGTCTGGGGAGCAACTACACACCTGCAGTCAACAGTATTTCTTATGTTGAACGCCATAATAATCACTTTTTACGCGGTAGTGTTACGGTCCAAGGAAACGAACAGCCAGAGTTTGTGTAATTCCAACTGAAACCTACGGTCGGGTTTGAGGGTGTTCGTCGTTTGGATACTTGGGGGAGACTTGCCGAGCCCAAGATCCAGCCTCGACCAAGATGCAGAAAAGAATAATTTTGTATAATATAGAGACTGTAAATTTATTTTGTAAAAAATATACCCGTGAAGTTTCTTGCCAGTTCTTCTTCACGAAGGTTTTTCCAAACTGTCTACCATCAGTTTTATTTGACATTAATAAGAACAAGTAATTGTCAATGTTGAGAAATAAATATTTGAATTTGAATTTGGCATCGCATCAGAGTAATCACAATTACTATCAGTGAATAAAACACCAACGTGTAACGATGCCAATGTGTGCCGATGCCCCTATTCATCCTGCCCCTATTACCATCAGTTTTGTCGCTGGCTCTTTTGCTGACCAAAAAAGCTTGATAAAGCTTGTACCATACTAAAAATATTTAAATATTTACAGTAGGTTTAGTAATAATCTGATGATTTCAGAAAAAATTAGCGGTATGAGCATGGATTGGGCGTACCTACTGAGGATTCCCCTGTCCTTTATTGTAGAACTCAGGGGAAACACCTTCTTGTGGCCGGAATGGCGGATTACTGAATCTGGAAAAGAATTTACAAGCACGATGATTGACCTCTGTGAGGCGGCCAAGCGATATCATTATTATTGAGACTCTGATGATTGAATAAACCAAGTTCAAAAACTTCACAAAGTTGTTTTAATGCGCGGGAAAATATTTTTATACCTTATTTTGACATAAATATTCTGTGCAATTCAGCACTTTCACTATTGAAGGTTGTATTTCAATAACACAAAAAAATTGCTAGAAAGAAGGCTAGAATTTATCTGACCTACTTTGCTAATTGTGATTCACCAAGTTACTCAAATAGCATTTTGGTCATTTAGCCCAGTATAGAAGTTCCAGTAGTTATTATTAACGCTCGCCACTACAGTTAATCGATGCAATACTTTTCCAATACAATATATATATATATATACATATCCAATACAATGTACTCGATATGCAGCAGCAAGTAAGACGTATAACTTAAATGCAGGCATTACCGAGGTATGTCATAAAATTGTATTTCTAAGTAATTATAAGCATATTGTACTCAAAAAGACATGTTTTCATAATAGACCAGTTTATGTCAGTAGATACGTATTCGTTACTCAATGTTTAGTACCCTTGAAAACAGACAGTCAAAAATGTTTGTATGGTCCCCCCAGTTTGTTGAATGGTCAGCCATAACACATAAGCTCTGCTTATTTTGGGGCCACACAGTTGATGTGTTTGACTGGGGATTAATAAATTATTATTTCAATATGACCTTTCAAGAATTTTATTTCTTGAGTTTTTACTATGATTTTAAGTAAAAATCATTGAATTGAGTTTTTACTATGTATAATCAAATAGATACTTAACATAATGAAATTAATCCTTTTTTTTTCGGGGGGGAAAATGCATCACCCATACCACCCGGGCGCAGGGGCACCCGAATGGTTATGTGGCTCTCCCCTATAGGCTAATGAGACCCACGTTAAAACCCCCCCATCTTCCGCCTCGCCGCCTTGGACGGGGTTACGGGAACGCTTTCGCACACATCCGCGACCCCGCCGGTTCAGGGCTGAAGTACCTCCGAGAAGATTCCCAACTTCTTTGAAGCAGTTTGAGCCATGGACACAATTTGTTGCCCGAAGTTTAGTTGGGACGATATAGTTACGCCCAGAAGCCCTAAATGGTCGGTTAAGGGTACAGAAACATTTTGGAAAGTGGGCGTTAGGTCGAAACTGCTCTTTTTGGCGGAGAATAAACATGCCTGTGTTTTTGACGGGTTAAATTTGACCAAGTTGGACTCGCCCCAATCGGACACTTTCTTTAAGGCCAAATCCACCCGCTCAATCATGGACTCTTTCAAAGCCCGGATTTCTTGAGGCCTCGCTCGCGCATTGGACATGTATCTCTCTACAACGGTGCTGTCATCAGCGTAACCAATAATGCCTGGGGTTAGCAGGTCGTTAATGTGCAGCAAGAATAACGTTGCAGAGAGAACAGATCCCTGATGTACCCCGGCATTAATTGCCATTAGGTCAGAAGAGCAGCCGTCTTAGACTACTCGAATTGACCGTTCCCTCAGAAAATCAGATATTTAGTCGCAGAGCCCTTTAGGTATTCCGTATGCTGGAAGCTTACTCAAGAGACCATCATGCCAGACCCTATCTAAAGCCTTCGAAATGTCTAAGGTTACAGCTATAGCTTCACCGTGACCTTCCAAGGCTTCACTCCATAAGTGAGTGGCATAAACAAGAAGATCTCCAGTCGAGCGTCCACTGCGAAAACCATATTGGTTATCACTAAGGAGCTCGTTGGACTCAAGGTATGCCAGGAGACGATTGTTCAATACACGTTCCACGTGCCTTGGCCTACACCAGTACTGTAGCAGACTCCCCCGACTATGCTACTAGGAGGCCATGGATACCAGATAACTGGTACCCGGTGGCAGATCAGGTTTGTGGTTCTGCCACCGACAGGGCAAGCGGCGCACCGCAATACCGACATGCCTCTTCCTCTGCGGCCCCACCAGTGCCGTTTCGACGGAACGGCCCCGCCAGCTCACAGGGGGTAGGGAGAGTGGCGCACCGTAATACCAACACGCCTCACCCCCTGCGATCCCTCCACGGCCGCAGAAGATAGAGAGAACGGCGCATCGTAATACCGGCACTCCTCTTCTTCTGCGGTCCCACCTCCACGCGCGTCCGCAGCGGACTAGTTCAGCCCGCTGGGAGCGCCCTCCTTGGGCCAGCCGGCGGCCCAAACAGGCCGGTCCTGGTTGCCTCTTAGTACACCATGGGTGACCAGTCCAGGGTAACTAAGCTCCCCCCCCCGCCACGACAAGGCGGGCAACCATCGGGGGGGAAATTAAATTAACCCTTAAACCTAGTATCAGGAACATTCAAATGCTTTAAAGTTTTGGTGATTATCATGCTCGACCACATTTACATGGCTTTTATTTTTTTTTCCTTGTTCTCTTTTTGTTTTCTCTCATATTATTATTGTCTATTTTCTCGATGTTTTTATATAATGTACCATATGAGTGTAAAATAAGCATATGTTTACAAATTGGGAAGGAACTATCATCTGAAATACAGCTCACGCTAGTCCAGATGATAGGGCTGCACTTTAATTGTAATAATTTCTAATGGTTACATTAAAGAATTTTTATTTTTTCATACCAAAGTTACCATTTTGTCAAGAAAACTCTGTAACTATAAGATGTTTATATCTCTGACATTTTCCATGACAGTTCCTTTTTTGCATTTTTATTCATTCCAGGGGTTTTAGTCATCAAGTGATAGTCACATGCTATTCTCCACACATTTTAAGCGTTATGAATGTTGGTATGGTAATTGTAATTTTTATCAAAACTTAAGAAAAATAATTTGTGTTTTCTCATTACATATTTGGTTAACATTATTATTTAATGTGTACCCAAAAATCTGTTCCCAAAAAATTTTCAGCACAATGCGATTTATTTTATTTATTTGACCGAACTTATATAGAGCTCAAAACGATTGTAATATAAAGTAGGATGAGCCTGAGAAACGAATGACCACACAGCGGACAAGGGGAGAACCAGAAAACACAAACATATATAAATTTAGACCACCATGACCTGAGAACAAATATATATGTTCATCACACAAATTAATTCCCTAACCTGGACTCGAACCTGGGGCCTCCGGCATATGAGGCAGGTCTACTACTCACAACCTGTGAACACCTAGGACCTACCACGCTACTCATCCAGTTTCTAAATCACTGTGACTAAGCTTTGCCTAATAAAAAACGAGATAATTTTACTATACAAAAGCTTACACAGTTGCGTACAACTTCTGAACGTTATATTTACATCAAATAGAAATTTTTTACAAAAAGTTAAAGTGGGGGGATTACCAATCAGGCTTACTGTACATTGAAAATACCTTTGAGCTTCATAATTGAGCTGAGAAAGTACAATTTCACGTGGTCCCAGTGGAGGGTACCATAATTGGGGGAAAAATCCACTCCAATCCGGACATTTTAACTGAATCTGTAACTTTCATAAGCAATGGAAATTAATTTAAACCTCACCAAAACATCAAGGATATTAATATAATACATACTTTTAAACCAGTAACGAGCTTTGAATGGCCCATTTAGAGCCACAATTTTTTTCTTTTATTACAAACTTTTCAGGGGACGACTGTGCAAACTTTAATAGAACACTTATTTTTAGCATTCCCTTAGAAATAAACTGTGAACCTTGGTATCCTCCATGGTTATCCAAAGGTCTAATAGTAAAACAAAAGTTTTTGTGTACTTAGAGTGTCCCAATCACCTTCCACCACTTTGATTTTTTTCAAAATAAGGGCCATGCATAATTCCTCTGATAATCATATGTCTTCACTACAAACTAGAGAAAAAAATTAAAATTCTTATAAAGCGTAACGTTTTTTGAGTTATGAGCTGTCAAAGATGTCCAAATAGTGCCAAAGATTTATTTATTTTTTTACTATTTAATCTTTTATCTAAATTTATATTTGTCCTCCTCTGAATTTCATTACTGAAATATTTTAGTTTAAATATTTAAATTATATTCAGATAACCTTACTCATTCAACCATTACAAACTTAGTCGATGTGTCTACTTGGTTTTGAGACCTCGACAAAAAGTGGGGAATTCTCGAATTACAAAATTAAATGCATTTTAGAAACAATGTTGTAATAATTGTAAGAACTTCGTTACTATGTAGAATGCTACGAATTTTTTATGAATGAGAATGTGATTTGAATGAATATTTTGTTGCGATGTTAAATGCAGTACAATTTAAAATCATATAGATATCTTGTCGTCAGCCTTCAATTACTAAGGCCTATTTAGGTCTTTCTAGATATTTGCAAAGTACGCTAGCCAGTTTGTTAAGGGAATTTGGAAGAAAATTCTAATTAAGAAAGACCACTGTGATTTATAAAGAGGTTAATGCCCGATTTCACCAGTAGCCTCTAAAATTTAAGTGTCTCCTATGCCGATTTAAGGGGCACCTAACGCAAGTTTTGATTTCACCGACAGTAAGTGAAACCATAAGCATTAGGGAGCCCTTATAATTTAGGGGATGAATTGAAGACCCCGTAACACTTAGGTGACGTATATTTTTAGGTTTTTGCGAGATATCCTTCCGACTGCCGAACAAAAATTATTCCTAGTGATAAAAATGGATAGTGACCACGATTTATTTGAAGATTTAGAAGCAATTGAAGAAATAGAATTTTAAGTGACCAAAATTTGTTTAGACGACCTCGTATTTGCCGGGAAAGATCGAAGGATTTTGAAAAATTTGACGACAAGGACTTTTTCATAAGACAGGTTATCAAAAGAGAGTGTTTTACTTATATTGCAAAAGATTGAACATTTGTTAGAATTCCACGATGGCAGGTAAGTACCTACCTCAAAGTTTTATTTTTACTTGCTTAATTTTGTGTTTAGTTTTATTTATGTAACTATGTAACCTACTTGTATCTTATTTACAGAAATAAATCTGTGCACTAATTAACAAACTGCTGTGTGCCCTTCGATTTTATGCAACAGGCAATCAATTATTATCTATAGCAGATCTAAATGGCATTAGTATTTTAACTTGCAGTCGAAATATAAAGAGAGTGTCTGAAGCTATTGTGGGTCTGCGAATGGAGTTTATACGATTTCCAGACACTGAAGAAGAACAACAAATAGTAACGACAAGACAAGATCACAGATTAAGATGTCATAGCGATTTTTCAGGCACTGGCGAAATTCGCCATGCAGCCAAAAATGTAATTTTGCAACTTTTTTATAATTTATCTAATATTTTATCTTTTTTAAAATTAACTGGAGTTAATAATGTTGATTTTAGTGTTTTATTTGGTTTTTTTAGCTAAATATCAATAAAATCGTTACCTCAAATAATTTATCGATAAACGTTTACGTAGAACCTCCGCACTAAACATCACCTAACTAGGGGACGCTTACTTAGGTAGCCCTTAGGATGATGAAACTGAATTTAGGTTAGGGGATGATTTGAGAGAGCCCCTAAGATAAGGGAACCTTAGTTAGGTTACTGTTTAGAAGCTGTTGGTGAAAACGGGCATAAGAGTAATACATTTTTTTTTGTAAATTGTGTAATAACAAAAACGTGTATTTCATAAGTACGTTGAACATTAATTAGAATGTCTCAAATATTTGATCTCAATTTAAATTGTAGGATACCTTAACTGTCACCTTAAATCAAGTATTTCTTTTTATGATTTTATACTTTATTCATTTAATAAGGCGGTCAGCACGTGTAGTAGCAGAGCAATGGCCCTTTTTGGTCAATTCAGTAACACATTCTGCTACGGCTGACGTAACAGGTCAATGCCACTGATTCCCAACATTTATTGAGCTTGCCGAAATATTATTTAGTAATGGATAGGTCCATTTGTATAGGCTCGTGGGTAGATGATGATCAGAACGGTAAAACACATAGAATAATATGTAATAATATGTACTAAAACAGAAAAAATATTAATATAGACTATTAAGACCTTTCTGGAATTCCCGCAGGTACCGGAATAACACGGAATAAATCACTTAGGCAGACGTTTTTTTCAATTTTTCAAATTTTGCAACTGATTGAGACTCTAAAACACCATCCACCATACTTTCACTTTTGAGGTTTATATCTGTCAACTTTATTATTTTCACGTTCAAATCCAGATCATTTTCAAAGTAAATATTGGGCAAGAACAAGAATTGTCTGTCTGTGAAATATTATATATAAAGACAAAGTAATCGACGTAAACCTAAGAGCTTTTTTAAAACTCCTCATCATAAAACCAATCTGGCTATGCACGCGCCTTTAAGTAGATCAATATCCACATATTATGAGTTTCATAAACTGCTTAGCTGGACCTAGACATTTATCACGGCCAGTTTATATTGTTGATGTGCCAAATAAAAATAAAAATAAATTGTCTGGTTACCTTTACGAAACATTGTTACTAAAGCTTTTTCGACACATCTTAGTGGCATAATATATATTCTGTTAGATAATTTTGAGGACAAAGCTAACGTATACACAAACAGCAGTAAGAGATACCACATTAAGACTAGAATTTGTAAATATCTTATTATTATACTGAAATTTCAGTTACCGCGACTGGGTTTGGTTTTAATGTAATTCAATTTTTTTTTATTTTGTCTATATAATTGTTATATAAGAGTGTGTGTTATATAAGATTAGGAGTGCAAACCTAAAGAAAATGTGAGTATTGTTAATCGGACAGTCCTATAAAGCCAATCATAAAAATTTCCCGCTGGTTACAATTTTTAATTAAAAACACAAAAAAATATCATTTTTTAATCGCACAACAGTCAATAAGCTGCCGTGGAGACAAGCATTATGTGTTTTGTGTTAAACGATAGATTCCAAAATGTGTTCAATTTGATGTATTAAACACTCTGTTACTAAATCTTTTTCAAAACCCCCACACTCGTTTAGCACGAAGACTACCTGACTAATCCTCGGTGTCACGTGCATAATGACTAACAATGGTATTTTTTTCATACTTTTTGTTGTTATTTATTTTTTTAATTACACATATAATTTCAAAACTTATAAAGATTACAAAATCTTACAACTAGAAAGCCAAAAAAAAAACATTAAAAAGTTAATTGGATATTTAGAAGCTATTGATGTAAGTATACAATTTCCTTTTTTTCCACACTTATTTTAATACAGTTTGTTCTGTCTATAAAAATAATTGTCTACTTTTCTGACATAATAATTGCTGAGTATGTCAGGTGTCGTTCTCCTGCAAAAGTATCCTTAGTGCACATCAATAACCTTCTCATATCTTTGGGCAGTGTGAGCGAGTCCGAACTAGTTCTGGTGTGTGTATTATGCCCAACACCTTTTAAATATTTTCAACGTTAAAAGGAGTACGTGTAGCGATGTTTGGTCATCTAGGGCTTCTGGGCACGATCACCACTTTCAAACTCAACTTTAGGCAACAGAGCCATGGCTTAAGCCACTTGAAATTGAAAGAGTAGGAATTCATCCCGAAGGTGCGGTGGCACTTCAGCAGTAAATGGCAGCTTTACCTGTGTACAGCCCACGTCCGATGTTTTATGACAGTTGTTGTATGACAGATGTTTTAGTACTCTGCAGCCATGTTAGAGGTTAGTGAGCCTGGTATCAACAGGAAACGCTGAAAGCCCGAATACTATCAGCGACGATAAACTTCTCAATACGAAATTGCACAGTCTAGATTGCCGTCGCGAAGTTACAAGTCTATTGGTATGTCTATGTCGATATTTGAATGTGTACGGGGTGTTTATTTGACAAAAAAATTTTACACTTTTGTTTTATAAATTTAAATGTCCTCAACCACATTAGTATTTAAATTCGACATGTTTAAAGGTGAAAAATATGCGAATAGGGGTCAGCAATATATGAAAGCGCAATAAATAAGACACTAGTGATGGTTGCACCATACCTGATAACAAGATTTATGAACTTCTCGAGATATTTAAAAGTAAAAACAACTCTGCTCGAGGAAGATTACGCTAGGTGAGTGTTAAACGACACAATTACTTAAATTTCATGTAGTCACCTCATATATTCAGTTCCTCCTGAGTTTACTAACTCATAACCGTAGCTTCGCTTTAAGAATAATTATGATGTGTTTTCCGTTAAAACTAGATAAAATCCCAAAGTAACGAGTAGCTTATGACACTAACCAGCCCTTCAACAATCTTGACCTAAAATTTATCAATCAATCCATTTATATCAATCCAACCAAAACAAACACACTTTTATATTTAGAATACTAGTATTCATAAAGATGATTCCTTCTAATTGTATACTTATGCGACAAGTGCAAGTTTTCCCAAAGACTACAAAAAACACATCAAAAAAAGTTTGAGATCACTTCGAAAATACGAAATCTTTTTTGTTACAGTAGAATAAAACGTATTTTCTTTTTTTTCTAAGAATCTTCATTTAAAAATGAAATCTTCTAATAACAAAAGATTTTAAAATATCAATTGTTTTTCTGTATAAAAAAAGATTAAATCCTTGATTACGCTCATTCAGAAGTCTGACCAACTTGATTCAAGCATTTTTTCTGACTTTCCAAAGAAGGAGTTCATTCAAAAATATGCCGAGGGGATTATAAGAAGTTTTACGAGCAAGAATTGTTACTTTGGGGGCAGAAACACATTCTACGAGAGAAATAGCACGCAGAGTGGTTGTATCCCAAGCCTGTGTCGTAAACACGTTACGGAGATATCGCGCGGTGGATAACTTTGCTGATCGTCCTCGCAGTGGTCGGCCAACTGTTCTTACTGCTGCTTAGAAGTGTTACATCAGATTGCTGACTGCTCGAGACCCACCAATCAATGCCACTGAAATAAAAGCTGAGGTGCGGGCTGCTACTGGACTAGAAATCAGCACTCAGACCATCCGGAATTGCACACACCAGGTTGGATTACGAGCGAGAAGATCCTGGAGAGCACCCCTGAACTCACAGCTACAAGAGCGACGCAGACTCCACTGGGCTAGACTGTGCTAAAATGAAGAAGACGACGAGGAAAACATTTGGCGGAATTGTCTCTTCGTTGACGAGTCCAAAATCAGCACTCATCCGGACAACCGACGTCTCCGTGTCTGGAGAAGACGTAGGAGCGCTGAAAGACAAAGAACTGGCACCGAAACCGTTCAACAAGGTGCGAAATCAGTTTCCTTTTGGGTCGGTATAATGATTGGTGCTAGAACGCCGTTGATCCCGTATCGTGGCTGTATAACTGCAGCTTTGTACCAAACCATTACTATTGATGGAATTGTCAGGTCATTTAGAATAAACCTGACGACCTGACGATGAAATAAAATGACGACCGAGTAGCGTAGTGGTTAGAAACACTGCCTCATACTCCGAAGGTGCCAGGTTCGAGTCCTGGCCGGCACATTCATTTGTGTGATGAACATAAATGTTTGTTCTTGGGTCATGGTTGTTGATATGTATATATGTATGTTTATTTTGGGTGCCCCCAGTTTGCTGTATGGTCATCCATAACACAAGCTCTGCTTACTTTGGGGCCATACAGTTGATTTGATTGTCTGGGGATTTATTATTTATCATAAACCATGGCCCTCAATTCGTATTGGTTGACGATAATGCACATCGATCTCAACAAATCAACGCTTCTCTGTGTGAATACATTACCAGGTTAGACTGACCTGCCTGCTCACGTGGGATGCTGTCAAGCGAGCTGTTTGGAACCGTCAGCCACCTCCCCAGACAGTGCCAGAGATCAGGAAAGCCGTTATTCAAGAATGGGATAGGTTACCGCAAGAAATGTTAGATAACTTAGTTCTCAGCATGCTTAGAAGGATTGCCGCATATGCTGGAGCCAGGGGAGGAGTTATCTTGTACTAAATTAAAACAATTTCATAATAAGTGTTAATAATTTTTGTTAAATTCTCTTTTTCTTTAAATTTTTTTATTAGTCGAAATAGCATAAGAACTTTTAAATTAAATTTTTGTTAATAAAAAAAATTAATTTTTTAATTTAAAAAAGTGTATCATTTTTATAAAAAGATGTTACGTAAGCAACATTCTTTTAAAAAGTAAAATTTAAAAAAATTCCATCTTTAGCTAGTGATTTCAAACTTTTTTTGATGTGTGTGTACTTTAGAAAAAGTAAATCACTTATTTATTTTTTTTGCATTTACATACTTATACACACACACTCATGAAACGCGTGGTAGCTATGTCTTATACATATTTTTCTGGGGCTTGGATTGCTTTTACACGAGAACAGTACTTACGAGTATTTCGTGATAAAAGATCCTATACCCTTGATAAAGCGTATGAAAATTCTATGTTGATCATTTAAGTACCTAGTTGCGTGAAAATATACAGTTCTTAGGTATCAACATGGGCCTATCGAATCAAGAGACGTCATTACCGTAACAGTATTATTCTTGATCTTATGAGAAATCATACCATTCTTTTTATTTTAGATTGCGAGCAAGAGAAACAAAGCAATCGCTTCGTGACAATGATGAATACAGCTGGACTGTGTATTACGACATCGACGATGTAAGCTTTAATTTTGTATGATCATAAACGTTGCAGACAAGACTTTGTCAGTGAGAGAGAACCATGTATTATTTATATCAATACTTCCTTATTGCATTACCTCGTATAGAGGCCATTGGTCTGTCCAGTCTAAACTTTTAATCGATTAATAAGAACGGACGCAACTGGTGCTATTAAAGATGCTTAATGTTCAAATTGCATTTTGATCATAGCACCTTCGACCTCTAAAAACAATATGGATTTCTAACAGTACCACAATTTTAAATCATCTATGCCAACCTTGCTACAACATTCCATAACTGAGTTTGACCCTGACAAATTAGTCGAAATACGCAGGATAAACATCGTTTAGTATTGTTACGTAAGTGGCAATAATCACAGGATTGGAAGGGATAGACAATGTCTTCACTTGGATGACGTTCGACTTCGCTCCAACGCCGATAGTATCTTACAATGTTGATCATGACACGACGTGACTTCGACTTAACAATTCCATATGACATAAGTAACCTTGTGCTTCTTTGTGAAACTCGCTAAATAGAGTACTCAATTCATTTAGCCACGAAAAACAAAACTAAAAGACTGATTTAACACTGGTTTCAAAAACTAAGTCTCAAAGAAACAAAAAAATTGTAGCATTGTACTTAATAATTGCACAAAAGCAATGTATATATATATATATATATATATATTTATCTTATTGAAATTTAAATAAAACTTCCATAAACAAAGTAATAACGCTATGTCTCTTTCAATATATTAACTTTCACTCGATCACTTGCGTTTGTTTTGATTCAAATCAGCCAATCACAGCCAATTCAACAGACTCGACAAGCTAGATAAATATCAAATAGCAAGCAGTCACTGTAATTGCAAATTGTTGTTCCAATCGCATCACATTGCCATACGTGGTCAATAACAACTTACAACTAGCCAAATAGAGTAGTATGTTATTGGATATTACATTTTTTATTGTAGAATAAAAATTGTATCACCTTTTAAACAGATAAAGAAAAATTTGATAAATACCCAAGAGAAATACTCATACTGGAGTAATCTTGTGATTGGTGGAGAAAGCTTCGAAGGTCGAAAGATAGTTGGCATGAGGATCCTCACGAACGTTAAGATACAGAACAACAAACCGAAGCCTGTTGTTGTGGTGGAAGGTGGTAAGTCAATATCATAGTGTTGGTTAATGTACGACATATTTAGTCCTGAGAAATATTGACCTTAAAATTTGCTCTTCTCTGTTTTGTATATTCTGTGATTTGTCAGTGCTTAAACCTTAAATTAACTAATGAATTTGTCTTTTCTTAACAAATACCTAATCGTCTTCTTTCTGTCTCATATATTATTAGTATAAATCAATTAAGCTCGACTTAATCAAAATAATATTAAGCACGTGCATAAATCAAACCGGTATCATTACTGTTTCTTCTCAGAAGATGCAGATTGATATGAATAAAAGATTTGCTTTTACTTAGCGAACTATTTTACTCTTTACAATGAAATAATATAGAGGATAAATATACTTGTATATTTATACAAGTAAAATTGCAAACGCATCTATACTGCGCATCGGTCGGTAGCAAGCTGAGACGCTCGCCAAGGTTCGTTACGCTACGCTCGTTGGGTCGGCGCTTGCACGCGCCATTCTCTCGAGGTCATTCACTCGTGGCCGCAACATCTTGTGGGGCCTTGGAACTGCCAGGTTCCACATCATCTTCTTCAGCGTCAAGTAGAGGACAGAGATACTTGACCCCTCTTCGAAACACGCCTGTACTTGGTCTTGACTTCCGCTCTTCGTGCTACACCGTCTCTACCTGGGCACAGAGAAGTTATTCGGCCTAGTCGCCAGCTCATGGATGGCGAATTTTATTCTTTTAGATAAACACGATCCCCAAGTTGAAGTGGTCTTTGTGGTAAGCGCCATTTCTCCCTCTGCTGAAGTTCGGCAATGTACTCCATTTGCCATCGACGCCAAAAGTCTTGACGCGGTTGCTCTAACCACTGAAAACGATCGAGCCTCTTTATTTTCACACTTTCGTAGTTTGGAAATTGTAGAGTCATTAGTGATCGTCCTATAAGAAAGTGCCCTGGAGTTAAGGGTTTAAAGTCATTCGGAGAGGAATACAAAGGACACATAGGTCTACTGTTAAGGATGGCCTCTATTTGACTGAAAAGTGTCGACAGATCCTCGAACGTCAAATGAGTGTTCCTTAATGACCTTTTCAAATGATATTTCGCTGATTTCACGCTTGCTTTCCACAGGCTCCCCCAGAAAAAAGCTATGAATGTCATCAGAACATAACAGCAAGAATTCTCCAATTTCTTTAGCAGTGGCTACAAAATTACGACCATTGTCGCAAAATATCTCAGCTGCTCTGCCTCTACGAAAGATAAAACGACGCAAAGACAAAATAAATGCATCCTTAGATAATTAGCTAACTGCTTCCAAATGTAAACGTTTATATCTAAGACACACAAAAATGCAAAGATAACACTTAGTTATCTTACAACCTCTTCCTTTGCGATCGGTGATTAAAAAAGGGCCAGCCATATCACATCCAGAGCTAGCGAATGGATAACCCGGATCAACACGTCGTTTAGGTAACATACCCAGTCTTGCCTGTGTTTTTGTACTGGTGTTCAGCATACGACACATTATCTCGCAGTAGTACGGGCTAAGTCCCTTCCAGCTATTGGCCAAACAAATTCTCGAATTGAGGATAATAGAAGCTGCGGACCAGCGTGAATAAAACGTAAATGCTCTTGTTAAAACAATAATTTTGTCAGTTTATGTTTGCCGTGCAATAATATAGGATGACGTTTTTCAAAGGGGAAGCAGGAAGATTCCAGACGGCCTCCTACTCTTAAAATATTATTTTCATGAAGAAACGGGTTTAAAGGCAATAAGTAATTTTTTGAACTTTATGTTTTATTTGCCTGAAGAATATTAAATTCTGATTGAAATGATTCCCGCTGGGAAAACTTTATTAGGGCTTCAAACGCGCTTTTTAGTTCTTCGGGCCGTAAAATCACATTTGACTTATTTTTGGTAGGTTTACAATTATGTATAAAACGTAGTACATATGCAAAAGTGTTTTTTGAAAATGATAATTTAGAATAATGTTTGAATTTAATTGTACTGTGGTTATTTTAAGATTTAAAATAAATACAGGCTCCATAAACATCTTTTGAGGCATCACAAAAACAATGCAACTCTATATCAGAGGGGATCTTACAAAATGCATGCCTTGGGATGCGTAAATTACCTAAATACTCAACATTATTTACAAATCCTATCCATGACTGATAAATTTCGTTAGAAACGGGTTCATCCCACCCCAGGTTTTCTAACCATAATTGTTTAATTAACATCTTCAGTTTTATAGTAGACTAAGCAGACCGAGAGGATCGAAAATTTTGCAAGAATCTGACAATATGCTTTCTCTTTGTAAATGTAGTGACTCTAGGTGCGTAGTTTGTAGTAAAATTTATAACATCTTCGTTAGGATTCCATCCCACCCCTAAAGTATGAGAAGAAGAGCTTATGAATAGATCTCGTTGAACATCTTGTGGATTAAAAAGAAGAGTTTTATGGCAAGTTAGATCGATATTACCCCCGGCAAACAGCGCCTCCTCGATTGATTGTTTTATGAATAATAATTCATTTTTGTCGTCACTATCAATCACTGTATCAATAAATCATCAACTACAAAATCGTTTTGAATAATTTGCTTAATTTTTCATCAGGGTACTCTTCACCTAATTGCCAAAGGCAACGTGTACTTAAACAACTAGACCTAGAATACCCATAGCTTCTAGTTTTTAACCTCAACGACTTAATCGGTTCCCCATCTTTATCGCGCCACAAAATCATTTGTAGATTACGATCACTATCTTGTATTTCACATTGCCAATACATTTTCTCTACTTCCCCTGATAAAACATTATATGTTGACGAAATCTCAAAAGTATGTCAAATAAATTATTTTGTATATAATGTGACCTACCACCTGAGTATCATTTACGGAGTAACCAGAGGTAGTTTTTTTACTTCCGTTAAAAACAACTTTCAATTTAGTTGACTCACTTGCGGGCTTTAAAACAGCATGACGATGAATGAAGTAAGATTAACTTGGAATTAAAATTGGAGATTCTGAAAGGAGACCAAAGTCTGAATACTCATTGATAAACACTGAATATAATTGCTTTACTTCTGGATCTTTATTCAAACGTTTCTCAAACGATAGAAATTGTCTCTTTACAATTTTGAATGAATCACCTAAGCAATCCGGAGACGTTTTAAGAGGTTATTTTAAACAAAATCTACCATTTTTGTTTCTATGTGTATTTATTATAAAATGATTTTCACACTCAATTTCCTCGTCTGTGTATTTTTAGAAGACTGAGGCACTTGTTCTATATCCCAGAATTTTGTTAAATTTTGATTTAAAATTTCATTAGTAACAATATAATTATTATTTACAATTTCAGCATGATTACATAGAATATAGTACGTGAACTGTGAGCATTGTTTTTATTATAAAATGGGCCTGTCAATAACCAAACTAATTCAAATTTGCGCAAGTTTGGTTGAGTAGGACCTAAATAAATCTGCTCACCTTCAATTGAATTCCAAAACATATCGGCACCTATGAGCATATCAATAGGCGCGCTCTGGTGGAAGTTAGAGTCAGCTAGCTTTATATTTGCAGGTAAATTTATTTGAGAAATATCAAAAGATTTCTTGGGTAAGTTACCTGATATTTGTCGTAGTGCTAAACATAATAATTCCGTTTCGAATTTATTCTGTTTCGATCTAATGTTAATGATGCAACGTTGTATAGGGTTAGTTAGAGGGACGTTGCCTACTCCTACGATATCGACCTTGGTTGGCTAAGAAGTGAACTATAACTTATGTAACAAATCAATGGTTATTAGAGAAGACTGACTCCCGCTGTCTAGTAAGGCGCGTATCGTTAAATATTTTTTTAAATTAGGATTATAAATTTCAACTACAGCGGTGGAGAGCAATACGCCGTTATTTGCAGAGAGTGATAAACTTTGTTCATTATCATCTGAATCCTGCTCGACTTCGGCGTCGCTAACGGATAAGGTAGTGTGAATATTGAATTTAGTTGATTATTATTGATAGATTGGTAATAATCATTTGTTTGATAAGAAATTTGAGAAGTTTCGAGAGAATTTTCTTGCTATATTGAATTGAATCTAACATGTCTGCACGGCCCTTTAGGAGGCTATAAAAATCTGTTGATGTGGGCTTAGAGCTAAGTCCATTTCTGTACTCCTCCCACTTGGAGTGAGTATTGTTGTCGAGCTTAGCCGACCCTTCATGAATAATGATTGTGTCCCAACAGTCCTACCTTGATGAAGAGGTTTCGCGTGTCAAGCTCAACCAACTATCAAAAGGCCTGGGATCCTCTCTACGAGAGATATAATAATGAAAGGCAATTAATAAAAAGTCACATAAATACCTTATGTAACACATAATCTCTTACTCGCGACTCAGCTAAAACTTTAAGATACCTAATTGACCATATGAGCAAAAACTTGAGAGCATTAAATATTTGAATTTTTTGTTTTTTTTTTTTGCATAGGAAATAAGGAAGTGAAGTTTATGAATCGATACTAAGTCGTCATTGTTGTGATAAGTGAACTGAAGGTGTCCCTGAACTCAATCCACTTAGAAAAGGCTCCATCAAATTTTGCTATTTGAATGACAGGTAGTCTGAAACGAATTTTATTAATACCTGAGCCGGAGCCGCTTGAGTTTGCTGATCTATAATCATTTTGCTTTTTCTGGTGACTCTCTAAATATATTTGAATTTGAGCAATGATTAATGCAAACTCCTGCTCAAACTATTCTCTAATATCAAGCTCAGTTTGCAAGCTAGAAGAGTTTAAAAGTTCAATTTGAGAATGTAGATCTTCGTAACTAAAGTTCAATTCTCGCAACATTTCAAATCTTTGAGTAAGTAAACACACACGTTGGCGTAATATTGTCCAAATTAGAGTAGTTATTGATTAATTTTAGTATTCAAAAAATCCTATGCATTACAACGAATCATCTATAAATAAGTAACTATTTTTCATTTATTTATTTATTTTGACAGAATGCCCGCTTCACTTGGTTACAGTTTGTTTTTTGATAATGCGATATTGAACTGAATTCGTGAATTAAAGATCGCGAAAAGCTATGTTAGTGTTATAAAATATAAGTGTACATTTTTGTTATCCAAAAAAATAATAATAATTGTGCTAAACAGGAATACACGGGAGGGAGTGGATGTCACCAGCTTCAGTCACATATCTAATAAATCAAATTTTGACCAATAACTCTACAAAAATGAAGTTTTTACGAAACAGTTTTGAATGGCATATATTTCCTGTTGTTAACCCTGACGGATACCACCACAGTATGACCATAGTAAGTAAAATTTCTTCTGAAAATATCCATTTATTTATTGGCAGGCTGACATTTAAAACTATCTACAAACTCTTGTTTGTTTGTTTACTAAAATAGTTTGAAAATTACTGTACAAATGGCACCACTGATTGTTTTCATTTTTAATTTTATAATTAAGTATATCAATAAGCTCGGAAATGTGACGCTTTACGAGATTTTTATTTAAAGTTTTATGTTTGAGAATGTTTCATGCGTTGCAGTGCGGCTGCACTGGGCGAAGTGCAATAATAAATTTTTTTACGAAACGTTTAACAAAAACTGTTAGCTATTTAATGAAGCGGCATTTTGTACCCATCGCCTTTGAAAAATACAATTACATTAAAATACGGATATATTTGTCTATTTCTAATGGATCTGACTTAAGTTATCCAGAATAAGAAGCACATAGCAGGTATAATACTCAATGTTATATTCAATTTTGCGATGCCATCTGGAGGGAAAGTACTCTAAAACTTGGAGAATCTGGAGATAGTAAGTTTTACTATAAGAAAACAAACTTTTATTTTTTGAAAAGCCGAAAAGCTCTCTTCATTGATATTAGAAAATATGTTAGTTTCGTCCGGGAATTGAACATGCTAAAAATCAGAAAAAAATAACACCCTGTATTTTATGGCATTTATGGCAATAAAGTTAATCGTAATGATCGAATCTCTCTAATAATAATAATGAAAAAAATAAAATACAATCTATTGAATCTTAATTTTCATATTCAGTTAGTTCCTACCAGCGGTTTCACTCGCGTTAAATATTGGGAGCGGTATAGTATTATATTGGCTTACGTTTATCGGATAACCAAATTCAGTAAAATAAAATTATTAATTGCTGCGTTACATTACTCAACCGGCACAATAATGAAAGGATTTTAAATCGATGAAGCTGTGATGAAAAATGGATCCTTTACGACAATCGGTAGCGCTCATCGCAATGGTTGAACCCTGGTGAACCAGCCAAATCCTGTCCTAAGCGAAAACTGACTCAAAAAAGTTACTTGTGAATGTTTGGTTGACTAGTGCCGTTCTCGTTCACTACAGCTTTCTTTAACCTGGCCAAACGATTACGGCAGATGTCTATTGTCAGCAACTGCAAACCATAATGGAAAAGCTAGCTGCTAAACAACCGAGGCTGGTCAATCTCTGTAGGCCACTGCTGCTTTAGGACAACGCTAGACCACACACTGCACAACCGACGGCTTCCAAATTAGAGGAGCTTAAATTGGTATGTCTAAGACATCCACTGTGACTCCCCGGACCTTGCTCCAACAGATTACCATTTTTTCGAAATTGAGATAACTTCTTGCAAGGGAAAAAATTTAACTCCGATGCAAAGTGCCTTCAAAAATTTTATTGATTCCCGTCCGAATGGTTTTTTTTAGTAAAGGGATCAATGAATTACCTATAAGATGGCAAAAGTGCATAGATAGCAATGATACATACTTTGAATAAACAAATATAATATATTTAAAAAAAATTGACTTTATGTTCCTCCATTACAAAACGCCAATTTCATATGTGATGACCTAAGCTATATGTGATGATATATACTTCAGACGGCAGTAAGCAGGGTGTTCCCCATAAATCAAGCCAATGCCAGATAATGAGGGATTACCATACCTATCTATTGAACTCCCTCGTTTGATAAGCTACTTCTGATAATTTTCGAGGAAAGCTCATTTAATATCGTTAAGGATCTTATTACGAAGTGACTTGCATTTTTTTCTATCTTTTTTTAGATTGACCTTTTTTTTTGCATTATTTTCTTTATCTTAGTTTTCATGAATGGTAGTTTCAAGTGTCAAATAATCATCTTCCACATATCAATACAAGTAACAAAAAAATGATTCAAACCAAGGAATTTGGGTTTAATAGAATTTTCAAATATAAAAGTAGAAATCTAAAAATGAGCTTTCAGTGCCCCATTTAATTTCAAAAACTGCGCAAGAATCTAAAATGTTTCAGTTGAAAAAATAAATGTCACTTAATACTAAGTTTTTTGTTTGAATCGATCTTCAAATATGATGAAACGGAAAATAGATAATTTTCTTCGCATCGAGTTTATTGTAATTTTCACATTATTTTCTTCGCATCGAAACACATAGTATAGAAAACTATTACTTTAAAAACAAAGTTATTTCTATAACACTATCGTATCATATTACCTTAATTCGTAACTTTTTTGGTTTACCTAAAAACGTGAAATTTAGGACATTTAGAAGGGCACTAAGTTGGGTTTTTTTTTTTAAATGTTGAATAAGCTCGAATAACAAAAATGTATTATTTTAGGACAGAATGTGGAGGAAATCGAGATCTAGTTCCCAAGGTTCTAGTTGCATTGGCGTCGATCTCAACCGAAATTGGGATTACAATTTTGGAGGTAAGAAGTTGAAGTTCAGCTTTTCTTACAAAATTGCTTTAAATAAACTTCTCAAATTAATTAATATTTCCATTATTGAAGATCAAATTTTTATTAATACTTAGAAAATGTGAAACTATCTTATACATTTATAGTGCGAATCGATATTATGTGTTGTATAAAAAGTATTACTGATTGTGCCTAAAAATCTTTTACATATTAGGTTTTTACCTATGAAATTGCCGTTTTTCACGAAATAAATGAAGCGTAATTTTTTTTATATATTTTTTATTTCTATTAATCAAAGTAATCACCCATGCAATCAATGCATCTTTGCCAACGCATGGGTAGCTAATTGATGCCTTTCTTGAAGAAATCAGCTGGACGGGAGGCAACAAATTCTTCAAAGGCATTTTGTACTGCCTCTCGGGTATTGAATTTTTTTCCCGCCAAGAAGTTATCCGAATTCTGGAAAAAGTAGAAGTCTGTGGGCGCAAGGTCTGGTGAGTACGGCGGATGACGGAGAACTTCCAACCCCAACTCTTGTAGCTTGGAGACCGTCTGCTGTGCAGTATGAGGTCGCGCATTGTCGTGCAGGAGCAGTGGAGCCGAACGATTGACCAAAGCTGGTTGGAGACGTGCGAGCTTCTCCATCATTGTGTTCAGTTCTTCACAGTACACATCTGCAGTAATGCTTGTCCCGTTTGGCAAGAAGCTGTGATGAATTACACCCGCGTTAGACCACCAAACAGTGACCATCACTTTTCTAGGGGTAAGTTTTCGTTTAGGACATTGTTTGTGTGCTGAACCAGGGTCCAACCAACTTGCTGAGCGCTTACGATTGTCAAACAGGATCCATTTCTCGTCACAAGTAACAATGCGGTTCAGAATTCCTTCATTTGTATGCCTGCTGAGCAGTGCAAGGCACGTATCCATGCGTAGTTCGCACAGGCGGTCATTGAGTTCGTGGGGTACCCATTTGTCAAGCTTTTTTACCTTGCCAATTTGACGCAAATGGACCAATATTGTTTTGATGCTAACGTCGAAAGCTGCTGCTAATTCAGCCGTGGATTGAGTTTCATCAGCTTCCACAATTGCCTTTAATTCGTCATTGTCGACCAAAGTTTTCGGACGACCACGGGGTTCATTTTTCAGGTCAAAATTTCCAGAACGGAAGCGGGTAAACCAATAACGGGTGGTGCGTTCGTTTGTAGTGTTCGCTCTGTAAACGTAGTTGATGTTGCGTGCCGCTTGTGCCGCTTTGCTGCCACGACGGTATTCATACTCCATAATTACTCGAATTTTTAACTTATCCATGATGACGAAAAATGTTCGAATGCGTTGAAAACAAAACACTAACTATTAAACAAATGACGATTTTAGAAAAAGAATTCCATGTTTGTCAAATAGAATTAATTTGAAATTAGAATTATCAGTCAAAAAAAAATTATTTTCATTTGAAATGGCCAGTACGGCAAAACGGCAGTTTCATAGGTAAAGACCTATTATATACAAAATTACGGAATTGCTGGTACAAACATAAACAGCCATCCTGACAGAAACAAATAGACTAAATATATTTATTAAAACATTAGACTTTATTGATCTTCTTGTCAACGTTTAAATAATTTTATTGAAACATAATTATATTTAATTTCAGGTACCTGAATGACATTTATTATAAGTCGCAGTCACAAAGAGCTATTAATAATTACTTCAGAATTGATTAAATAATAATTACCCACAATTTTTACAGCTTTTGAAAGTTCAAGAAACCCGTGCGATTATCAGATCTACGCAGGTTCAAAGGCATTTTCTGAAGTGGAGACGAGGTCAATGGCCTCCTATATTTCAAAATTAAAAAATATAAAAGCTTTTATTTCCGTGCACACTCATGGAAGTTACTTGCTAGTGCCTTATTCAGATAAATCCGAGAAAGTTGAAAAGTACAATCAATGGGTAATTAAAATATTTTAATGGACTTCAAAAAAGAATGGAAAAAAGGAAACTCGACTCTATCTATACATGTTATGTGTATGTTTGGAAATATTTTATTTCTGGACCAATTTTGATGGTTTGTCTTGTCTTAGATTAAATTTATCTTCAAATTGGTCCTATTGTAATTTCATGGGTGCCAAACCCAGAACTTGCGATATATACCACGTCACTTCCAATAGTTTAATAGCAAAAACATACTTGTATATTTGACGTGTTTAATGTGCAATTCAAAACAAGATAGATACGTAAGTAAGACAAGCAGCATAATTATACAGGGTGTAAAACAGCTTTCACTACAAAATGAAACAAACAACGCAACGGTTAATGAGTCAAAACCTAAGGTCTACAATACAGTTATAAGTATTTACCACAACAATCAATAAATTCTTTGATATAATAAATTTGTGTATGCAACAAAATAGTAAAAAAATATTTATCTAGAAAAATTAAAGTCTTTTGGTCTTTTCACTAAACAGTCACTTCTTCCAGACAAACGTTGGAAAAAAATAAATTCGAAAGTACAGGGATACAAGGCCGAACCATATGTCATGAGCGTTGAATAAGCGCACGCTCCATAACTTATATTGATAAGTGGTTTAATCTGACATATCATTAATACTTTGTACATTTCTTATCAATAAAAACAAACGTTTTCATAAACAGATGTTAGATGCAATGACGGTAACTTTGTTAATTTTAATGATAATTCCTTACCATTCTCTTCATTTTTGTCAATATTGTCTACGACATACCTAATAACAAAATTTATACTATTTTAGAAAAAAATGGCGGAAAATGCTAATACTCAAGCAAACACCGATTACCGATTTGGTAATGCACCTATGTATCTTGGTAATTATTAAAATTGATTTATTTTAAAGACATACCACGTTATAGTTTACCAATCAGAAAATTACCTTATAAAACAGAAAGTGTAACAAGCATTTCCGAGGCAACCAAAACTAGGTTATTATGTTTTCTTAGTCTAACACGGTGATCATCTTACAATACAATACAAGGTTGTACAATACATATACATCTTTAAAACTAAATCATAACGCTCCTATATTTAAGAATAATCTTTGCCATGTAAATCATTCATTACATATGAAATCGGCGTTTTGTAAGAGAGGAACATAAAGTCAATTTTTTATTAATATAATACATTTGTTTAATCAAAGTATGTTTCATTGCTATCTGTGCACTTTTGCCATCTCATAGGCAGTTCATTAATCCCTTCAATATAAAATGAAAAATGAATATATGAAAGATCACTGAAACCTTTGAAGGTGCTTTGGACTGCTTTTTTGTTGAATTTTTTCTCTTGCAAGAAGTTATCTAAATTTTAAAAAAAATGGTAGTCTGTTCGCCCTCGTAAATAACTCGTTATACCAAGTTTTCCATTTTGTAAACTAAATGACGCAAAGAAAAAACCAAAAGAGAAAAAAGCAGATAAATTACGGTTTTCGCAACACAAATGCGTGAGTAAAGCTGTATAAATTTGAAATTGGAATTTTTAAGTAAAGAGGAGATAATACAGATCAAAGTGGGCCCCCCATGGTTGCCCGCATTGTCGTGGCGGGGGGGCTTAGTAACCGTGGACTGGTCATCCACGGTGAACTAAGAGGCAACCAGGGCCGACCTGTTTGGGCCACCGGCTGGCCCGAAAAGGGCGCTCCCAGCGGGCTGAACTAGTCCGCTGCGGACGCGCGTGGAGGTGGGACCGCAGAAGAAGAGGAGTGCCGGTATTACAGTGCGCCGTTCTCTCTATCTTCTGCGGCCGTGGAGGGATCGCAGGGGGAGAGGTATGTTAGTATTACGGTACGCCACTCTCCCTACCCCCTGCGAGCTGGCGGGGCCGTTCCGTCGAAACGGCACCGGTGGGGCCGTTCCGTCAAAACGGCACTGGTGGGGCCGCAAAGGAAGAGGCATGTCGGTATTGCGGTGCACCGCTTGCTCTATTCTCTGCGGCCGA
Organism: Marasmarcha lunaedactyla; assembly: GCA_923062675.1. Lineage (NCBI taxonomy): Eukaryota > Metazoa > Arthropoda > Insecta > Lepidoptera > Pterophoridae > Marasmarcha > Marasmarcha lunaedactyla. Next base: position 23,821,471 of record OV281349.1, read on the forward strand.
GGTGTGGTCGGTGGCAGAACCACAGACCTGATCTGCCACCGGGTACTAGTTATCTGGTATCCATGGCCTCCTAGTAGCAGATTCGGGGGGAGTCTGCTACAGTACTGGTGGAGCCCATCGTGAAGGGCCTTCGGGCTTTCGCGATGGAGCCGCTTGATGGCTGCTGCTGGTGGGGTCGCGGATGTGTAAGAAAGCGTTCCCGTAACCCCGTCACAAGGCGGCGAGGAAGTGGATGGGGGTGCCCCTTGCGCCCGGGTGGTATGCGAAAACCATTTTCCCCCCCTTAACAAAAAAAAAAAGATCAAAGTGGGCAGTACTACAAAACGCTTTAATATTTAATTTTTCATATTTCATATTTAAAAACCTAATATTCACATAAACTAAAAACATTTAAAGGATATTGACACTTACTTTCTCAGACACTCACATTGTGGTAGAGTTTGTGGTTTGAATAGATTTTTTAGTAACGGCTTTTTTTAATATTGCATTGGGTATGTCATTTTTTTTCTCTAATGTAATTGTATAAAATAAAAGACGTATTGTACTTATGTACTTACACTAGCTGCATTTTTGTTAGTAAATAAATAGCGTCCTACACTGAGAATTTGGAATCTTTAAGACTAAGAAAAGTGAATTTAATAAACATGTACATACTTAACTATTATTTGATAAATTTCAGGTCCAGTTTCTGGAAGCTCCATGGATTGGACTTATAGTGTAAAAAAGCCCCCAATTGCCTTTACCGTAGAGTTAAAGGGAACTTCATTTTTTGTACCGTCACAAGATATACCTATAAGGGGAGAAGAATTCACGAACATTCTTATAGGAATTTTCGAAGAAGCAGAAAGACAAAAGCTTGTATTGTGATGATTGTATGCTTGCAATGATTCAGTATCAACATAGTAATAAGTATTGGTTTTCTAATAAATTGATTTAAATAAACTATACATACAGTATATATGATGGTTTTTTCAGTGATTATTTATCTTTATATTTAGCGTAATATGTTGGAAACAAACCACGAGTGCACGCACACAGACCTAAGTAAACGATGGAAGCAAAACTTTTATTTGAGAACCACTGATGCCACACTTACCCAAAACTGACATAAAAACCGAACGCTTCCCAGACAACGCCAACAGTCCATTAAAAAATTCATATTTCAAAATATTTTATTTCACCACAGGTAAAAAATTTAAATTAGTTGAAAGTCTTCATTTTCTTCGTCTTCATCGAAAATGCCCGTTGGAGTTGAAATTAGAGCATTTAAATCAAACATTTATTTCATAAAAAACGGAGCCTCCCGCCCCCCCATTCCTATGAAATTTTTTGACAATATATCAATAGATTGAGAGCTGATTGATATATTATACATTCAAACATTCAATGGAAAATGCTTAACGATGACTTTTTTTTAAGCCCATCCGATCTCTCAAATGATTGCGATACGTCTCTAATAGAAACAATGTCATATTTAGACCTTCATCAATATAACTCTGTACCCAATCAAAACAATAGGATGTTAGACCTTATACTCAGTATTGAACCATGTCTAATTAACGTGCCAAGTATTCCTATTTCAAAAATTGATAACCACCACCCTCCGCTAGAGTTCTATTTCCAAATACCACAGATATCAATGCCAAATAACTACCAACCAAAGTATGACTATCGTAGAGCTAACTATGATAATATAATCTCGGAACTGAGTGCGATCAACTGGCAAAATGAGCTTATATCATATGACCCCAATGATGCGCTTGACAGATTTTACAAAATTTTATACTTAATTATTGATCAACATGTTCACCTTAGAGAATACCGCGAAAACAAATATCCGAAATGGTTCTCTCAACAACTCAAAGCAACTCTCCGTCGTAAAGAAAAAAATGTGGATAAAGTGGAAAACATATGAATGTTTACAGTATTATCAAGAATTCTCTTTATTACGTTCTAGATGTAAAACTCTACTACAAGTAGAAGTAGGCATCAAACACAACATTAAACACTTCTGGTCTTACGTTAATTCACTAAAAAGGACTGATAATGAATACCCCAGGACAAAGACCTTTGACAATGAAATTGCAGAAAACCCCAGTGAAATTTGACCCTCTTCTCAAAATTTTTCAGCTCAGTTTATGAAGGTCAATATAAACATCGACATAATTGACGGAATTCCAAGTTGGAGTACTGCAGATACTGTAACTAATATTACAATTACTGAATGCGCCGTTATGAAAAGCATTTAACTGTTAGATCCCAATAAAGGTCCTGGCCTGGACAAAATTGCCCCTCTCTTCATAAAAAAGTAGGTCACATTTTAACAGCGCCCCTGTGTTCTATTTTTAATAAGTGTCTATCACGTGGGTTCTTCCCGGATCGATGAAAGTTGGCTTTCACCACTCCCATACACAAGTCAGGTCGTAAAAACCTAGTTTCCCATTACAGACCAATTGCTATTCAGTCAGCCATCCAAAAATTATTTGAATCAGTTGTATACGATATCCTCTATCCTACCCTTGAAAAAAATGTGATAGTTCAACAGCATGGCTTTGTTAAAAAAAAGTCAACGCCAACCTCTTGCATTATACAAACTTCCTGTCCAAGACCACTGACCAGCGAATACAAGTTGATGTTGTATACACTGACTTTAAAAAGGCATTTGATAAAATTGACCATTTGATACTCCTAAAAAAACTGTCATTTAATGGAATAAAGGGTACCCTCCTGAGGTGGTTCGCTTCTTATCTTAACAAGCGGATTCAAATGGTCGTGATGTGCGGGTATGAGTCTAAGCAGGTTCTTGTGCCATCCGGGGTAATTCAAGGCTCGGTGCTCCTCTGTATTATATTTATTAATGATATACATAAATGTTTTAAAATTTGCAATTTTCAATTGTTTGCCGACGATTTAAAAATTTACAAAAGTATTAAAAATAAACATGACGGATTGCTAATGCAGCAAGATTTAGATTGATTTCACAAATACTGCTTAGATAATAAACTCTACCTAGCCCATAACAATAGCCAACATATAGCCTTTGGCCGAAAGCACACATTCGTGCGTTTATACTTCAAAATAGGAAATGTACCTATTGCTGTAACAGAGCGTGTGAAAGATTTTGGAATAACCATCGATAGCAAACTGGTATTTAATAACCAAATAGATAATTTAATCAACAAAGCGTATAGGAACAAAGCGTATAGGATGTCTGGGTTCGTACCAGGCTGTGCAAAGGCTTTCAAAAGTACCAACTTGTACCTGGTCCTTTATAAAGCTCTTGTTCGTCCTTGTCTTGAGTACGCCGCCACTATCTGGAATCCTTTTTATGAAATATACAATAAAAAATTGGAGATGATTTAAAAAAAGTTTTTAAGAGCTATGCACTACCGCATGAAAAAAGAAAAACTCTCTTATAACATATTGTTAAGTGAATACAAACTAATGTCACTGAAAGATAGAAGAACTACTGCTGATGCTATCATTCTATTCAAACTACTTTGTAATATGCTAAATTGTCCTGAATTGCTGAAACAAGTCACATTCAATGTCCCTAAGTGAAGGACTCGGCGCACACATTTGTTTTGGTTGGATAAACAACATACCAACCAAGGTCAACGTGCACCTCTCTATCGAATTTGTAATACATACAACAAGAGGCTTGAATCGGTAGATTTATTCAGTCCTACACTTCGGGAATTTAAAAATAGTATTTGTGAGTTACTAACTGGTTTGTCGAATAATTCAAGTTAAGTATTTTTATCATTACTTATTATGTTTTTGATTTTCTCTTCTGCTTGTATGTTTAAAACACTTCATAATCGATAGACTCTTGTTTCTTTTTTTGTTAAATATATTGAGATAAATATATTAAATATATTATAACTTATTGAGACACTAACGCATTTTAAACTGATATAATTTTTTGCTGCTAGATCTTTTATATCTGTTCGCATAAATAAACATCCCTTTGCTGAGTTACATATTATATCAATGTGAGAATGTTAAGGGTATTTCAATTACTAACACTAGATTATAATGTTTTTTTTATGTACTAACCTTATTGTAAACACCTGTTTTTTCTCCAAAAAAATAAAATAAAATAATACAAACTCTCTTCAATGTGAGTCTTTCTTCTGTCCTCTATGTTATTCCGTGCTCATTGAATATTGTTGTCATTGACTCTCGTGTGTTTTGTGTTTTCAATATAATGTCAAATTTCAGACTAATGCTCTGGCTGAATAGACATGGGTCGTTATTCAGCAGTTTCACTGCCACTTTTCTACCTTTTCTCACTCCAACATACAGCATGTGAAATATTCCAATGAAAACAAGCTAATCAATTTTATTATAAAGGGAGCTTGAGAACCAGTGGTATCCATGCTAAAAAATTATGCATTGACAGCTATTTTCTTGAAAGATTTCCTTCAGTTAAAAACTGTAGCTTTATTAGAGGTAAAATTCAATTCAGGAATGTGAGCCGAAAAACTCATTTCTGCGACTTTGCAGTACAAAATCGATCAGCAGTCATTAACGCTATGCAGCAATTGTAACTGTATGGTTGGTAGAATGACTGGTGGCTGCTGCGCTCTTGTGTGCACAATAATATGATATATAACTGGGCAAGACATGAAGATAATTTTAATTTATCAGTCTGGGACTTAAATCATTTCGTTTATAGTATCAGGTGAAGATAAAAAAAATTACCTGCGGGATGTTCTTTTTTTAATTTTTCCACTTATTTATAACTTTGTTTGGCTACGAAACTATTTATGTTCTTATTATATAATTAGTTTTTATTACGATAAAATAGTTTTCAACAAAGTAGCCGATTGCGCACTTGATGGCCGGCAGGTGGGTGAGATCTGGCCCTAAGCCTTTGAGCTGAATCCGTCCATTGGTTTGAGCTCGGCGACACCATTTGTATTTACACTGGTCGAGCTTTGTCATAAAAATGACAACTTTTTCTTTTTGTCCTAATTTGAAGTGCTTCTAACAAGTACTGTCCAGAATTAATGAATGAAATTGCCGTCGTCATATTTTAAAGCGCAAATTCTATGCTCTGGTAAATTTGTGGTATAGTAGAGTTTCCTTGTTAACATCTCGTCTGGGGCAGTTTTACAGTAATTTCTATTTTGACCTCCGTGTTAATTACATTGTCGTCTGTGTGTTCCAGTCAAAGAGAGGAACAGCGAGTTACGAGTTAAATTACTGGAACAAAGGCAATTTCAACGGAAGTCCTGAAAGGCCTGAAGCGCATCATTAGGCGATATTTAATAATTACAATCTCTATTTATAAATTTAACACCTAGGTTTAATAATGTATATGGATGCGGATGCCACTTATCTTCAGGCGGATTATTTTTATTTTATTTATTTTTTATTTTTCTTTATTTGGGAAACAAACAGAACAATACATTTTAAATACAACAATATTCTTTAAATAATTCACAATCCAGCAAAGTTTCCTCAAGTAAAATTTACAACTTTTAGTTAATTTATAATGTAGAATACAAACAAACATATTGAATTTAAATTAACACAATTAAACGAGGATTATTAAAGCAAATTAAATTACTTCTTTACATTTACAAAATAAATAAATACGGATAGGTAGTATAAAAATGCTATTAAACTGAGCGCGCGCGCACATCCAGAGTGGCAGCGCGTCGGTCTCGAGTGCGTGTGGGTTACAGTGCCGCGGCAAGCGCTGACTGCTCCCTCGCCCGCGCCCTCCTCACCCCGGCCGCCCTGCTATGACTTGCATATCGGAGTTGTTTACCTGGCTCCCGATAGACTTATACCTACACGAACACAGGTATTACTTGACTTATTAAAGATTATTACGGATGAACACCCGAATGATAAAATTATTTTAGCCGGCGATTTTAATTTGCCTTGCATTCAATGGATGACAGGTAGCCCTATAATGTTAAAACAAGGTTCAATTAAAATACAGAATTGTGCTTCTCAGTTAATTAACCACACATACTACTATGGTTTTACTCAGTACAATTCCGTCTTAAACTCGCATCAAAACACTCTGGATTTAATGTTCGCTAATTTTTCATTAGATTTACATAGGTCGAACTTAGCTTTGGTCAAAGAGGATGCCTTTCACCCTACAATATATATGGATGCAACTGATATTTTAATACCACCATTAAAACAAGCACCACGAACTAAATTACTTTTCCATAAAGCTGATTACGCTTCAATAAATAATTACTTAGATATAACGACTTGGAATGATCTGTTGTGGTCCCGTGACTTAGAGGCCGCGGTGAATAATTTTTATACACAAATTAACGCAGCTGTAGACAAAAACGTCCCCAAAGTAACTAAGTCGAACAAATATAATTACCCAATTTGGTACAGTCGAAATTTGATTAAATTGATTAAAGAAAAAGCCAAAAATCATTCTAATTGGAAACTGTATGGGAATAAACAAGATTATGAAACTTTTTCATTTTTACGTGCCCAAGTCAAAATACTGCAAAACAAATGTAACGATTCCTATATAGAACGTTCCCAACAAAATATAAAGAAATGCCCCAAACTACTGTGGTCATACATTAAATCTAGGAGGAAGAATAATATTGACTTTCCTAATTTAATGACATACGAAAATAAGTCAATATCTAACCCTAAAGATATATGTTTATCTTTTAACGAGTGCTTTTGCAAAAATTTTAGTAAACCCTCATCTTGTCCTTATCCTATAACTGACAAAGTAAATTTCATAAGTTCGGATACTTTAAATTTAATCCAGGTCGAAGAAGAATTCATTTTTAATCTACTTAAAACTGCTAATCCCCACAAAGGTGCCGGTAGCGATAAAATCCCACCTATCTTTTATATTAACTGCGCAAAATCCCTCACTAAACCTATAACTCTTTTATTCAATCGCTGTTTTCGCGAAGGGTACGTTCCTAAGATCTGGAAAACCGCACATATTATTCCAATACATAAAAAAGGGACAAAGTCGGCTATAGAGAACTACCGTCCCATTTCAAGCCTTAACACGATCAGTAAATTTATGGAGAAAACAGTCAACCACCACGTAAACTCACACCTTACAAAGTATATCCCCAGTAACCAACACGGGTTCATCAAAGAACGTTCGACGAATACTAACCTCGTAGTTTTAACCAACGACGTTCTGCATGGTATGGACGGTGGTTCTGAAGTTGATGTGATTTACACAGATTTTGAAAAGGCCTTTGACCGTGTAGATCACATCATTCTTATGCGCAAACTACAAGAACTAGGCATAGGTGGCAGTCTACTGCGATGGATAGAATCCTACCTCCGAAATCGATGCCAGGCGTTAGTAGTGGGAGGGTACCGTTCAGACTACGTAGATGTTCCCTCAGGCGTGCCCCAAGGCTCTACGCTCTCGCCACTTCTATACGCTGTTTACTTATATGACGTAAGCTTATGCTTTAAATTTTCTAAACATTTAATGTACGCTGACGATACTAAAATATATAACAAAATAAACTCAACATCAGATTGTATCAATCTCCAAAAAGATCTTGATAGTCTAAATCAGTACTACAAGGATAATAAAATAGACATTAATATTAGTAAATGTATGATTATGACTTTTACAAGGAAAAAAAAAACAATCAGCTTCGATTAGTTAGATTAGATTAATGATGGTATAAAGAGTGTTGGCAGAAATCGGGTCTCTGTGGAATTCTCATCTGCATGTGCAGCAAAAGAGTTTCTCAGAAACCCGAGTCTTAAATCTCATAACTATATAGCTATAATTCCTACATATTATATAACAAGAATGGGGCTAATCCGCGGGATCCCAACTTCATGGTCTATGGAGGAAGTTGTATCAACAATCTCCACAAGCCAAGGTGATATAACAATTTTGAAGGCGCGTCGCTTAAACAGAAAAGTGTCCATGGAGTCTGGTTCCACTTGGACCCCCACAGGTTCTGTAGTGATCACTTTCTCTGGACAATGTTTACCTGATAAAGTGTTTATTTTTAACTCATCATTAACCGTTGATCCGCACATTTTGCCTTCCATACAATGCTTAAACTGTTGTAGATTTGGCCATGTGAAAGCCCAATGCCGATCCAGTGCTCGTTGCTTCAGATGTGCACAAACTCACTCAGGTGACTCTTGTCCTGCATCCTCTGAAGTTTCCTGCCTGCAATGCTCAGGCCCTCATTTAGCAACTGACAAATCTTGCCCGGAACATTCCCGGCAAAAGAATATTAAAATCACCATGTCCCAAAAGAACATATCATTCAAGGAAGCATCATCCCTCTTCCCTTCAGTTAAAAAATCGTACGCAGATGCTTCTAAAAGTTCTCCTTCACTGAATCTTTCTTACAAAAAAACTATCTATATATCTGGAATCCCCAATATCTAAATTATATTCAGAATTCAGAAAAAATTCAATTAAAATTTTTCAAGACTTTGAAATACCGAAGCCAGCATGTAATTAAAGATTATAAAAAGTCTTGTCAATTTCATAAGATTCTGTCCCTAAAAGATAGAAGAGTTTTAAATGATATGCTGTTTCTGCACAGTGTAGTGCATGGAGCAATTGATTGCTCTGAGCTCACGGAGCAGTTTCTGCGGCTCCGAGTTCCCTCACGTCGTACTAGACACACAACCTTGTTCGACCTCTAACACGTACGTACTAATTATAATCAGAACTCAGTTGTCTGTCGAACGCAAAAAACTTACAATAATCACTCTGGATCTATTGATGTCTTTAATTGTAAGATACATACATTCAGGAGACAGTTCACAGATATTGGTGATGCGCGTATTTAGTAAGAATGGCGTGCAGGGTCGCTGTAGTTTGGATAAATGCGGATGGAAGGATAGGCACTTAAGAAAAGCAGCACTAACCTGGTGTCACTCGTAATACACGTATCTGGATGTCAGCGTTGCATCCAGCGGGCGGCGGCAACTCCTTCAGGAAGTCTTACTTAGTTACTAAACTATGTGCACTTTGTCTATCGAACACTGTAAGGTACACTTTACAACATTTAGTTAAATCACATAAAGTTCAATTTGATAGAAAAGGTTATTTAAACGGAAAGCGGTGCGTAGCGTGCGGTTTCTTATTCGAACATCGAAGTATATATGACAGTTCACGTCGTCTTCGCAGCCCAGTCTCGGTCTGCGTGCGTTCTCGAGCGCACGTCGATCGCAGACGCCTTCCCGCTCTTTTAGCCCCCGCGCTAATTGAGCACCCAAATTTCACTGGTTGTTGTCGTAATATATAATTTCATAGTTGTATACCGTAATAAGTTTCTAACGCCGTTTTCACGGCGGACAGTGGCTCGTTAACCGTACTTCTAATGAGTTTCTAACGCCGTTTCCACGGCGAACAGTGGCTTGTTAACCGTACTTCGTGGAACGTGAGCTTCGTCGACGGGAATTCGTCGTTCCAGGACTTCAAGTGCCGTGTTCGAGTAAGTTATCCGCGTCGTTCTCAACCACCCTACTGCGTGTAGGGTGGTTTTAGGAAGTTAGTCATCGTTGTTAGGTTCATATATTGTCCCTCCCCAACCCCTCCGCAATGGCTTCCCTAAGCTTTGTCGAGTTTAGGAAAAAGTTAATTGAAAGTACTGAAGGCATGTCTTTAAATGCTGATAAGTACCGTTTCTTAGATTCCCTTATCCCTCATCATCTCATGACATTAATGTCCACAATGGCCCCTCAGGCCACCCCAGTTCCCCAGACCCCTCAGGTCTTAGGCCCTCCCGCGTCCCCTTCCTCCAGTGACATGGAGTACGAAGTAGACGCCCCTCCGCGCCGCAAGCGCGCACCCGCGACCGAGTCATCCTCGGACGCCACCCCAACTGGCCCTGAGTCTCCCTCTTTTACGCTTGTTAAGAAGCGCTCTAATAAGCGTTCGAAACAAGACCCGGCGCCCTCAACGCCCGTCCCCACACCCCCTGCGGCGTCTTCAACGCCAGCTGCCCCGGTGTCTTCAACACCCGCTCCGGCCCCAACTTCTGTCAAGGCCAAGGTCCCACCACCCGTTTTCCTTCGGGAAAAGGGTAAATGGACTGAGGTCTCGACATTGTGCAATGAGCACAAGATCCATTACACCCGAGCGGCAAACTCGGGTGAATCTATTAAAATCACTGTCTCGTCGATAGACGATTTCCGAGCTTTGACTAAGCTCCTCACCGATAAGCAATATGCTTATCACACTTATGCTCTGTCAGAAGAGCGTAAGATCAGAGCGGTACTCAGGGGAGTCCCGTTCGAATTATCGAACGAGGCTTTCCTGGAGGATCTGCAGTCCCAAGGCTTCCCGGCACTCGCGGTGCATAAAATGCACAGCAAGTACGGGAGGCAACACCCTCTCGCTTTGGTGATTCTCGCCAACGTCCCCAAGTCCAGAGAGATCCTGAAAGGGGTTAGCTCTATTTGCGGCCTCTCTGGGATCTCAATCGAGGCGCCTCATCGCCGCGGTCATCCCAGCCAGTGCCACCGGTGCCAGTTGTACGGGCACGCGGCGGCCAACTGCCGCGCACCGCCCAGGTGCGTCAAGTGCCTGGTCCCTCACTTCACTAAGGAGTGCAATCGCACTCCTGAAACTCCCTCTCCTCCCGATTGCGTGCTTTGTGGCCAGTCCGGCCACACCGCAAATTACAGGGGCTGCCCTCGTGCACCCCGTTGTATGCACTCCAATTCCAAGAGGGCGGCACCCAAACAGGCTCCGCGCCTTTCCCAAGAAAACTTTCCGCCGCTGCGTAGCCGGGTTCCCCCGGCTGCTAAGCCTGCACAGTCCAGGCCTGCCCCAGAAAACTGGAGGCAGCGCCCCGCATCGAATCCCATCCCGGCTCCTCGCCCATACAAACCCACTCCCCAATCCTCCGTAGCAGACGATATGCGTATCGTCTGCGACGCTATAAAAAATGTCGATGTTAGTGTAATCGCAGTCTTAGCCCGTAAACTTAGGGCTTTACGTACTCCGACAGAGCGTTTGCTAGCTCTGGCGGAGCATAGTTCCCTTCTCAATTCATTGTAGGTTCATTTAAATGAATTGATCCCTAAATCATGCTTCGGCCGACCTCTGCCCAGCCCCGGCTTCACCGGAGGCTGCCCAGAACGGCCACCAACTCATGTCCCTTTGAGCACCTTCAGTGCAACTTTCACTACAGGCGGAAGACCCGCTAGCGGGTCTCCGCCAGCGCGCCCAACTTCCCGACGGGTGTCGCTTCCGATGAAGGCTAACGGTAATAACTACAGCCAACAGGTGGTTTTTAGTGGGTAGGTGCCATTCTGGTGAGTCCCACATAACCCCCCCGCAGAGGAATTTACCTGCGGGCGGGTATGCATGACGCATCTTCCACCTCCCTCCCGCGAGGGTGCCTCGGCAGCAAAAAAAAAAAAAAAAAATTCTTCGCAGCGTATGCGCAGCTCGGCATCGCTGCATTTGTGATTATCACGCCATCCATCCCTTTCGCACCTATTAGTAGTGCTGCTTGTAGGAAAGGGAAAGGGACACAGAGTAGGAATGGAAGGACTATAAGGATTGCAGCGCCATTCCTATACAAATTTAAATAAACGCGTGAACAGATATATTAGTATCAGATTTGTCGGAAAAATAATAAAGAAAAAAAAAAGCATATGGTTTCATAGTAAAATTAGTAATTTATAATTTTATAATTAAATACAAAGCAATACACACCCTTTCATAAATAACCTACACATTAACTCTCACACTCACACACCACACTCAACACATGCACACAATATCTATATATAGGTTATAATATTTATTATTAGTCTTATTAGGTTATGTTGATTTTCATCAATTTAAGATAATATTTAAAACCCTGTTACGATAAAAAATAAATACATGTTTTCATTTACTGATATTTGTAGCTCTCTTTGTAGTATTGTTATATAAACTGTAAATCCGTCATTGGATGTAAGATAATCATTTATTAAGTGCATTGTATTATTGTATAAGGTCTGTGGATTTTGTGAATGACAAATAATTAAATAAACAAATTACTTCTTGAAGACTTGTAAGTTTCTCTAATGCTACGCTTAAATTGGTTTAGAGAGAGATTGAACATATCTAAGTCACTGAACACTTTATGGTTTGAATTACAAGATCTGTAAATAAATGAATTTGTTGCATAATTCGTACGCATTGTGGGTGGCAGAAAAGCATGAATTCTTCTTGAATTGGTGCGGCAACAACGAAAATTAATCTGCGCTAAAAGATATGGTGAATCGATAAAGTTTTTAATGATTTTGAAAATAAATATTTGATCGCGAGCTGTCCGTCTGTCCTCCAGGGAAGTTTGATTGATGTATTATCTATTGTTGTAGTATCTATTGTTGATGGTTGCCCTAAAAGTAAAGTTCTATAATTTAAATATTTCATAAATTTGTTTTGAATTTTTTCTATTTCATTTATATAAACTTTATACTGCGGATTCCAAGCGACAGAGGCATACTCTAGAATAGACTGAATAAAGCAGTTATAAAGCATCACTAAGGTAGAAACATTTTTAAAGTCCAGATAAACACCAAGGTCTTTCAGCAAAGAAACTCTTTGAAGTGTTTAATTTTGTTATGTATATGGATACATAATCGGTTGTTTTTTTTCGGGAAAATGAAATTACACTACATTTAGAAACATTTAAATGTAGCATGTTATTACAACAATAGAGGCTTAGTGAATGTAAGTCATCCTGAAGGGAAGTACAATCATTATAATCTTTTATGAGCTTGAAAATTTTCTGATCATCAGCATAGATTAAGAATTGTGCATGTTCGAAAATTGAGACAACATCATTAACGTATATGTTAAAAAGAAGAGGGCCTAAATGTGAACCCTGTGGGACACCTGATGTAACTGGAGTGAATGACGAACAAAACCCTTACACCGTTACAGCTTGACTGCGATCTCTGAGGTATGATTCCAGCCAACGGAGAAGATCGCCGTGTATACCAATGTTATACAGCTTTTGTAATAGTATATTGTGACAAACTTTATCAAAGGCCTTAGAATATTCTGTATACACAACGCCTACTTGATATCCTCCATCCCTTGCTTTGAAAATAAAATCCAGAAACACGCAGATGTTGGTTTCAGTCGACTTCTGACCTGTGAAACCATGCTGCTGTTCAATAATTAATGGTTTAATAGATGGATAGATGCCATCATAAACAATACATTCGAACATCTTCGCAACGGTGCTTAACTTTAAAATAGGGCGATAGTTGAGAACATCATGTCTGTCCCCATTTTTATATACTGGCACTATTTTTTTATTTATAATTAGCAGGCGTTTGTCTTCCATCTCACCTGATGGAAAGTGACGATGAAGACGAGGATCACACACGCTTGTCCAAGAGGTATCTATTCACTCTACACTTTGTCGGTTACTTGTTTGCCATGTAAAGTGAAAACAAAAAACACATATAAAAGGTTAGTTGCGGCTGAAACTACACTTACTTGTGTGAGTGTGAGAGAGCAATCAGAGTCAAGCAGGCAGAGGAAAGTGCCCGTGAATATCAGAAAAATTATGGACATTTATGTTCAAATGACTGCAAAAAGGTACAGGTGAGGTTTGCTGGGGAGGAATGTACCAAACTTGCAATGAATCGAGAACAATCATCAGGATTGGCAGTGACAACGGGAGTGCCCCTTTCCTATTTTTAGTATATGTCAATGATCTGCCATTGGTCGTTAAGAATCAATGCGAGGTCATATTGTCTGCTGACGATACTTCCTTCTTATTTAAAATAAAAGACAAGAAACTGACTATTGAGCAGTAAACAAATGCATCTCCAACACAGATAAGTGGTTCTCAGCTAATAATTTGCTCCTCAGTGAAAACAAAACTAAATATCATAAAACTTACGTGATTAGTTAGGTATTTAGTAACGCGGCTCACTAACGGTACACGGTCGGATAGATCAAACTAGTTTCGGACTCGTCTAGAGTCCATCTTCAGGGATGAGCCTTAACCCTTAGCTACCTACCCTTCATTTCATTCACACAACTACCTAATTGGAGTCTCTCAGACTCCTGCATTTTGAAGCCCTGTAAAAAAAACTGTGACTTGAGGTCATAAATTAAAATCGAAAACGTTATTTTTATATTCGTTTATTTACACTTAAATTATAAAGTTTTGAAACATTTGCATTAATTATTTTATAAACTCAGTTCCTTTCTGGACTTCCAAAAAAACTTTTAAAAACTTATCATTCTTATAAATGAGATCAGTTACTAAAATTTAAAAAAAATTATTAACTTTAATCATACATTTTCCAAGGTGAACTGTAATGAACAAACTTTTATAAAATTGATAAATTTTATAAAGGTTGATGATGATGGTTGCTGGTTATGATTTTTCACGGCAGCATAGACACACCATGTGAGAACCCTCTAGACAAATAGGGTTTCTGTACTTAAAACATAAATATTGGGTTATCCGCTTCTTTTTGGAATCACATAAAGAATTGGATTTGCGTATAGCTAACTTTTCTACTAGATCTGCTTCCTCATCGCCTTCTATTTCTGACTTTGATGCGGAATCACATGGCAGTACATAACTTTCATCGATATCCACTTATATATCACTACAATTTCCGTTCAAAACATCCTCTTTATTTGAAAAAAGGTCTTCCTTCAACCAACACTCAATAATTTTATCCCTAGTCGCCATTTTATCCCTAGTTCCAAGGTTGCGTTGGTGTCTATTTACAGTGGGTTTTTTTTAACCAGTTGTAATTTACAGTATGTACTGCCATGTACATATACATGTGATACTATAATTTTCATTGCAAGCCATTTTATATATATACGATATACTTTACAATGTTTTAAACGTTCTTTTATATAAGTTTTTATGTGTATTTTATTTATATTGTGGACATTGTGGTTTAACTTGTAACATTTTATAATTTCACTGTCTGGTATTGTTCCAGGTGTCTCTGCGTGAATCACTTCAGGTGACAACTGAAAATCAGTAGTCTGCCTAATCTGCAGACATCATACTGAGGTGTTGCCTTTTTGCATCCAACTGTGTGTATGTCACTGGTGAAATCCTAGTAATTATATGTTCTTTAAATTTTTAAAATCTTTTTTTTTTGTGTATATTTAAGTTAATATACACAAAATTATTATATTATTTAAGGTATTCTTTTTAATGTAGTGTTACTTTTTTTTTTGTATGTCTTGTAATTCTTATATTTGTGTTTTGGATGCAAATAAATGATATTCTATTCTATTCTATTCTATTTTCAACAAAAACAAAAAAGAAATCACTTCAAGGAAGTGTTACGTAACTACCTACTAGGAGTCTCTTAGACTCCGTCAAAAATATTTTTACTCACCAAAACGCAGCGCGCACGGGTTTGACCCCGTAGAGCGCAGATTCGGTACTACGGGTAGCAGGGAGAAGGTACACAGACGCGCAAAGGACAAAGATGCCTACATTCAAACTTATAGTTAGGTAGGTAGTTAAGGGTTAAACATCTTCCTGCCACCGTAATCAAAGCGCCGGCTTACCTACCTTATATAAGAGGTCTAACAGACTTGATTGGGCACATACTTAGCTGTAAGACATTCTGTTCAAAATTCAAAGAAATTTGAACTTTGAATTTTTTTTTTTATTTTCTATCGGCCCTTAATGAAAATAGGGCAGCTCCTTCGGTCACCAAAAGATAAGGACCCCCTAAGTAGGCCAGGAGTATACGAAATACCATGCGATTGTGGTAAAAGCTACGTTGGAGAAACACACAGAAACATCAGCACGAGGCTCTCTGAACATATCCGCAGCGTAAAGAAGTTGGATGAGAAGACATCTGCAGTCGTAGAACACATGTTACACGCTGGTCCGTCGCATTACATCCGCTTTGATAAAGGTCGGCTATTAGTTCAGGAGAAAAACCTCGTTCGACGCAATATACACGAAGCGATCAATATTAACAGGCGTGACACTTTCAATCGCGATGTTGGTTGGGCCCTAGCCCACGCCTGGAAGCCGATCCACGGACATCGTTAGGACATCGTTCAGCCTGCACCCTGTTTTTGGCCTACGGCGTCCACCACCCCGGCGCCGGCACTACCATCCACCCCGGCCGCTCCTACGCCCACCCAGCGCGAGCTGCATGCATGCGGCGGCGCGCAGTGCGAGTCGAGGCGTTTAGCCGCGACTACATTCATCCCTGAAGATGTACTCCAGACACATCCGAAACTAGTGGGACCTATCCGACGGTGTACCGTGAGTAAGCCTCGTTACTAAATACGTAAAAATAACTAAATGTGTTAAGTTTACATTGCCAAATGTCAAACAGGTAAACACAAACATTGTAAACTCAACTATATTCCTGGGCATAACCTTAGACGCCAAACTCCAGTGGAGACGTTTTTGCGAAAAGGCTTGGCTGTTAAAAAAATGAGACAAATTTCAAATGAAACAACTGCTTGATTAGTCAATTTTGGTTACTTCCACAGCCTCATGAGGTATGGCATTCTGTTGTGGGGAGTGCTGCCGACATCGATACTATATTTATTCTGCAGAAAAGGGCTGTTCGCGCAATCTGTCAGCTCAGTATTGACAAATTCAAAGAAACTAAAAAGCAGAAGTTGTGTGCTAAAGCATATTATAAACTATCCGATTATTTGGATGATAAAAGCCCTTGGGTATAATTCCCTCATTAACAAGATTTTTCTAGTATTTGTATCAAAACATGTGTAATGTCTGTTTGTTCGTTGAGTTCTTCGTCCCGATGAATACCTAAAGTGTCTTTGTCACTAAAGTACGTCTTCTTATGGTAGCGTCGGGTGACGGGTCGCTTTCTTCCCTCTACTATGGTTGAGGAGGGCGATGGCTGGATCCCGCGTTAACTCGTGAACGGGTGTTCGTCGTTTGGATACTTGGGGGGAGAGGGACTTACCGAGCTAACAGACGCAGATAAGAATAACTTTGTATAGACATAAAGCGACTGTAAATTTATTTTGAAAAAAAAAACTCGTGAAGTTTCTTGCCAGTTCTTCTGCACGAAGGTTTTTCCGAACTGGTGGTAGAGTCATGTTTTATTTGACGTCAATAAAAACCAATAATTGTCAATGTTGAGAAAAAAATTAAAACTTAATTTCATTTCATTTCATTTTAAAGGCACTAATAATTAATTTGTTTATAGAAGTTTATAAATAAATTATAAGACTTTAAAAAATTTTATGAATATTTAATGTCCTGCGTCCTACCTTTATTGGCGAGACTTTGCCTCCAAAAAGTTTTGTTGAATCGAGTGGAAAGAAGGCGTTAAAGCCTTTTCTGCCATTAACCAGATATGATTCTATACTTTCCCTGAGTATTTTTTCATTCAATTTCTAAAACCAAACGAAGTTTCATTCAAAATATCTGCATATTGTTCGTATAAGTAACAAGGTCATTTGTGTCTAAGAAGTTACCGATTTAGGTAATGCCTGTGCAATAAAAAACAAAATGTAAACAAATAAATGAGCATATATTGTTATGTTATATTTGCGGTTAGCGTGCCGATGAGCCGATCTAAACGGTTCGATAGCTCATTTTTGGGTTGTGTTGCCAAAGAGAGCAGGCAAATCGCAGGCAAATCGTTCCAGATTTGCCTGCGTCTGTTTTTCCAGACAAATACAACCCTGGAGCTTTCAAGTGTAGAGTGAATAGGTACCTCTTGGACAGGCGTGTATGATCCTCGTCTTCATCATCACTTTCCATCAGGTGAGATGAAAGACAAACGCCTGCTAATTATTATTAAAAAAAAATTTTTTTTTTAATTAAAAGAGGAAGAAAGTTGTGGGCTTGGTGAACAAAATGAAATTTATGCTAAAAAATGCATAAAATTATTCTGTATTTGCATAAAAAAGCTACAAAAATATTAGATCTGTGAAACAAAATAAATTGAAATGAATGTATTATACTTACAGCGTCTTCACATTTTAATGAAAATTGTTTTGAAAATATCAAGAATTCATCTAAAAAATATGCTTAATTCTCTTTTGATTATTTCACACGAATATTGAAACATTTTTACACATTTTATGAAGTTATCAATAAAAAACATTTGAAAAATATGTTGGATTTTTATTTTTATTTTGGCAACACAGCAGAATGTCATATAGCACATGTCAAATCTGCAACGGTCATTCGTTTCGTTTCTTTTCGTGCGTCACGAGTGTTCTCTATAAAGAAGTGCAATAAGTGTGTCAATTGAGTCTGCACTATGCAATGTCAATTAACAGGACGTTTCCAAGCATATATTTTCTTGAGAATTATTTATTTTTCTTATTTAAACTAACAAATATATTTTAATGAACTGTGTGTATTAGTTATAATTCTAAAAAAAATCATGTAGCGTTAGTACAACCTCTACTGTTTATATTTCTTACCATATTTCAAGTATTTATAACTCTGTTTAAGATTGCAAAATGTTCTGAATCATTCTTTATTATGTTGTTGATATAACATCTATCTGTAGCTTTAAATTTCATATTGTTAACTCAAAAGAAGCCCTGGGCCCAGGCATGAATGGAAAGGGCAGTTTCTCCTTTAAATACTTTGTTTCTTGACTACACTTAATTGTTGGCCTTCATAAACATAATAAAACCTGGTGAAACATCCTTGGCATTGAACCAATAATGCTAGCAGGGTTACCTTATTTTTTTTTGTTCCTCTCCACGGAGAGGGCAGGAGGATAAAAAATGCTCTGACGCATACCCCGCGCACGCGATCGTCCAAGTTTTTGCCACACAGCCTTCATCTGAGCGACGACCAATTGGAGAAAGAGGCCGCGCTAGCGGGGCCCAGAAGGGGTCACCCGCTAGGATTTACATAGCACTGAAGGTGCTCAGAGCATTGAAGTTGCTCATAATTAAATTAAAAATTGAATTAATTCGAATTTGCGTTAGAAATAGAAGTTGCGACCTGAAGGGCTTCAAGATCTAGTGTTAATTGCGTGGGTTCACCAGTGTGCGCGTTTCTCGGTCTAGCGATTTTGAACTTCGAATCTAAGACAGGGGCAGTACACGAGACTGAATCTCGAACTAAGGGATCGGGGTGGGTTTCGGAGCGTTTGAAGAACGATTCTGAGAGTTTTTTGAGGTGCTGTTGCACTGTAGGTAGTTTAAGATCTCTGTGCAGGTCCGCGTTGCGCACGTACTAAGGTGCGTTTGTGGCCCTGCGGCAGAAGAGATTATGAACTACCTACAGTTTGTGCAGGACGGGTTTGGCGTGGACAAAGATTGGCGAGGCATATGTCATAACGGGTCTAACGCAGACCTTATAAAGCGTAGTTTATTTTTGAAAGACATTTTACTTTTTCTACCTAACATACTATAAAGGTGGCCTAAGTAAAACGTGCAAGTTTCACTACTCTATCGACGTAAGGTTTGAAAGAAAGCGTCTGGTCTAAGGTGACGCCTAAATATTTGGTAGTGCGCTTCCAGGATGGGAATTCCTAGCATTTTAACGTGGAGATTGTCGGCGATACGACGGCGTTTGCAGTCAAAGTAAACCGCAGAGCTCTTCTCTGGGTTCACATCGATACGCCATTTTTGAAACCATGCACCGAGGACGTCTACAGCCTTTGGAGTCTGGTGGTGAGACCCGGGACACTGAGGCCTTTGGTGTAAAGGGCAGTGTCATCGGAACAGAGGGCGAGTTCGACGCCTTTCGGCGGGACGGGAATATCGTTAGTGTACATGGTGTACAATATAGGGGTGAGGACTGAGCCTTGAGGGACTCCAGCCTTTATGAGATGGGGCACGGAAAGCTTGCCTTCATGTTTAAATCGAAACGTACGGTCTTTGAGAAATAACGTGATTATTCTAACCAGACGATCCGGTAAGCCTATTTTATAGAGTTTGTACACGAGACTGCTGTGCCAGATTTTATCGAAAGCCTTGGCTACGTCAAAGAAAACTGCGACTGTTTTAAAACGCTGCGGGTAGAAGCCGTCAAGTATGAACTCGACGATTCGATGGACTTGTTGAGGAGAGGGATTGCTTAGCGCGAAAGCTGAACTGACGGGGAATAATGAGAGGATCGCCATCCGTTGGAAAGAGATGGTTCTGCATTCGAGAGAGTATGCCTCTCTCGAGAAGTTTAGACGTTGCCTTGAGGAGGCTGATGGGTCTGTGATTAACTGGGACATTCAGAGGTTTACCCGGCTTGAGAATGCCTATGACTGCCACTTCTTTTCAAGCTTTTGGAAAGTAGCTAAGGTCGAAGCAGGCATTGAATATAACAGCTAACGAGGTAAGCATCTGTTGAGGCAGGTGCACATAGGACCCGCACCCGGATCCTTTTTGGACTTTTGATTTCAATTGAGCAGCGAGCAGAAGTAAGATTTCATCATTAGAGACTGTGACGGGGTCGGCAGTGATGGGGAGAGAGTCTCTGCGGAGAATTTCATCCTCCAGCGCCTCGATGTGAGAGGTATTCACGGGTTGCGTGTTGGGCGAGCATTGAGAGGCAACGCTGTCAGCGAAGCATTCGGCTTTCTCTTCGACTTCGAAGGTGATAGAGCCATCGGGACGAGTGAGAGGAGGGAAGTGAGAGGCGGCGTCTTCGCGTAAGGTTCGGGCCATACTATAATACGTTTGGTGGGACGGGGCGATATTCACCATGAGATCATTCATTTGAGTGTCTCGGAGTTTTGCAAGGCAAGATCTAACTTTACGTTGTAGCTGATTCGCAGCTGTTCTATAGCTGGGCGTGGGACAGCGCTTGGCTCTCCGGAGAGCCGCGTTCTTAGCTTTAATAAGATTGCTAATGGTTAGGGGAAGCGTGGGTTTGCCTTGCTTAGCAACTTTTTCGTTTTCACTGATGGCTGAGTTGATAGCATCAGTGAGAGAATTGACTAAGGAATCTATTTTATCCGGGCTATCTAATTGATCGGGCGAGATCGCGAGCGGAGAGTTCGGGGCCTCTAAGGCTGAAACTAACGTATTTTTAAAGCCTTTCCAGTTGGGAAAGGTCTCAGGAGAGGTAACTTTATCGTTAGGCGGTTCTAGCACGAGGGAGATCGAGGTTGATTTGCTTGACAATTGGAAAATCGAGGATGTCAGGAGAGTAGTTCGGGTTGTAGGGATAGTGAGTGGGAGTGATGGGAGAGATGACGTCTAAGTCGAGTGAGTTAGTTATGTCGAGGAGAGCGATAACGCTGGTGTTGGTCAACAGGTACGTCCAGTCAGTATGTTTGGAGTTAAAGTCTCCAAACATAATGACTAAATGGCTGAAGGCGCGAATGGCCTCAAAGTCGCTGCGGATTGGTCTGGTGCCACTAGGTATGTAGATTGAAGCTATGATGATGGTCGGATGACCAATCTGATGAGCCAATCTACACACAGTGGCTTCCATTTTGAGGAGAGGAGGGGTAGGGAGATGAGCGCAATGAAAACCTCTTTTGTAATAAATAGCAGTGCCGCCGAAACCGTCGGAGTTGGGCGCGAATCCCCTGGAGCGGTTTGAAGTGAGCCACGTCTCTTGATGAAGCAATAAGTCTGGCTCGTTGTTCTGAAGGAATAGTTTGAGCTCAGGAAGGTTAGTACTAAGGCTATGAACGTTAAAAGAAACAAGGGATAAGCCCTTGGGTTTGATACGACAGGACGCGAGATTTGCTGGTCTACACATTATATTAATAACTGTTTTAAACTATCGCGGTTATTTTCAGTATAATTTAATGAATCAATCCGCACTAAGCACCATTATCAGTCCGGGATCATGGTGCTTGCAACAGCATCGAAATAACGGACGCGCGAAATAACAATCGAAAATCGTGGTAAAAATCCCGTAAATTCATTAAATTATAGTAGACATTATATTTACTTATTTAACGAATTTATACGAAAAATAGAATTTAAATAGAACTAAGTAGCGAGTGATGCTCGGCTAACGCAATTAGACGCTCTCGAGGAGAGCAGGAGGCTCGCAGTTTGCGTGCGATTACGGAGATTTCCTTAATGTCGACGTTTTGAATGACGTCGAACACGGTCTTCATGTCCTCAGCCAATGACCACTGAGGTGAAGACGACGGAGCGGGACGCGGGCCTACGGGAGCTACGGGAGCTGGGATAGGACGATAAGGTGCAGGTGAAGCGGCCGGATGCTGTCTCCAGGACCAAGCCGGAGTAGGCGTCGGCTGCTCGGGCTTTGCTTCCGGGGGACCCCATTTGCGCAGCGGTGGGAAGTTGGCAGGAGTGAGCGGCGGCACCGGTTTAGGCGCGGCCCTCTTAGCTGAAGAGCGTGGAGCGCGCGGGCAACCCCTGTATGTGTGGCCGGACTGGCCGCACAGCAGACATGCAGGGGGGGGCAGTGGAGTCGGGAGTGCGAGTGCACTCCTTCGTAATATGGGGATATAGGCACTTTACGCACCTAGGAGGGGCAGAGCAATTTGCCGCTGCGTGGCCGTAATGCTGGCAACGGTGGCATGGCCCAGGATGCCCACGACGGTTAGGGCGCTCGACGGAGATGTTCAAGAGTCCGCAGATTGTGCGAGCCTCTCTGAAAATGTCCCTCGAGTTGGGAGTATTGCTTAGGATTACTAATGAAAAAAACGGAAAACTTTTGCCGCGGATGGAGTGCATCTTGTGCACTGCTTCAGCCGGGAAGCCCTGGGACTTAAGGTCCTCGAGAATATCGTCGTTACTGAGTTCAAACGGGATGCCCCATAATACCGCGCGGACCTTGCGCTCCTCCGGGAGGGCGTAAGGCGTAAGTATGATACGCGATTTGTTTGATCGATAGAAGCCTAGTAAAAGACCGGAAGTCGTCGCTAGTCGTGACCTGAATTTTATTTGATTCGCCTGCGTTGGAGAATTTCAAGTAAATAATTTTGTGCTCTTTGTACAAGTTAGAAACCGCGGTCCAGCGTGCTTTTTTGCGGAGGAAGTTGGGTGGAGGGAGCTGAGGCTTCGGTGGGACAGGAGTGCAGCGCGTCGCTGGCTTCGAAGGGACCAACGGAGACGCGATCACTTCGAGTGACATTAGCGGCGCGGGGGCGGGTGTTGAAGACACCGGGGTAGGCTCGGGTGTTGAAGACACCGGGCTTTCTTCAAGCGCTTCTTAGAGCGTATGGCGACTAACTGAAACGTGGGCTCAGGAGAGCCGGTTAAGGTGACGGCATCTGATGACGCATCGGACGCGGGTTCACAGTCGCGCCCGGGAGCGATACGTTCGCGACGTGACGCGCCAGAGGATGTGACCGATTCACAGTCCATCTCGGACTGGACGGGAGACGCGGGAGAGCTGTAGATCTGAGGGGTCTGGGCGTTGGTAGCCTGAGGGGCCGGGGTTGGGGCCTGACGGGCCGGGGACGCGATAGTTGCCTGTAAGGCCTGCGTTAGTACGTCATCGGAAATGGGGAGGCCGGACGCAACGAGCGCCTGGGCGAACGACCTAGCAAAGCTTACCAAGCTTTGCTGGTCCATTGGAGGGCTTGGGACTACAATATATAATATATAAATATATAATAATGCCTAGGTTCCCTAACAACCTACATTCTTGCTCCGATCGCCGCCCGGTACGAACGTGCAAGACCCCGTTCTCCGTTGATCGGTCCCTTCCCGATATTCCGTGGCGCTCAGTCTACTGACTTCTCAGTTTAGCGTGTTGAGTCACTCCGTCACTCCCACTCACTATCCCGGCAACCCTAACTACTCTCCTGCCATCCTCGATTTTGCGATCGTCAAACAAATCAACCTCGATCTCAGCTCTATCGAACCGCTCGATGACCTTGGCTCTGATCACCGACCCGTCTACCTCGTGCTAGGACCGCCTAACAATCACGTCACTCCTCCTAAGACCTTTACCAACTGGAAAGGTTTTAAAAATACGTTAGCTTCAGCCTTAGAGGCCCCAAACTCTCCGCTCGCGATTTCGCCCGACCAATTAGATAGCCCGGACAAAATAGATTCATTAGTCGACTCCCTCACAGATTCTATCAACTCAGCCATCAGTGTAAACGAAAAGGTTGCTAAGCGAAGTATACCCAATCTACTCTTAGCCGTTAGCAATCTCATTAAAGCTAAGAACGTGGCTCTCCGGAGAGCCAAGAAATATCCCACGCCCGCCTATAGATCAGCTGCGAACAAACTACAACGTAAAGTTAGGTCTTGCCTCGCGGAACTCCGAGACGCTCAGTTTAACGATCTCATGGAGAATATCTCCCCGGCCCACCAAGCGCACTATAGTATGGCCCGAGCCTTACGCGTAGACGCCACCTCTCACATTCCTCCTCTCACTCGTCCCGACGGCACTATTGCCTTTGAAGCCGAAGAGAAAGCCGAATGCTTCGCTGACAACATAGCAGCACAATGTTCGCCCAGCACGCAACCCGCGGATCCCTCCCACATCCAGGTGGTGGAGGACGAAGTTCTCCGCAGAGAATCTCTCCCCATCACCGCCGACCCCGTCACAGTCTCTAATGATGAAATCTTACTTCTCATTGGAAGTCAAAAGTCCAAAAAGGCTCCGGGTGCGGATGATATTTCTAACCACGCACTCAAACACCTGCCTCAACAGGTTCTTACCTTGTTAGCCATCATCTTCAATGCCTGCTTCGACCACAGCTACTTTCCAAAAGCCTGGAAAGAAGCGACAGTTATAGGCATTCCCAAGCCGGGTAAACCTCTGAATATCCCGGCTAATCACAGATCCATCAGCCTCCTCAAGGCAATGTCTAAACTTCTCGAAAGAGTCATACTCTCTCGAATGCGGAACCATCTGTTTCCAACGGATGGCGATCCCCTCATCGTTTCCCACCAGTTCAGCTTCCGCGCTAAGCACTCCTGCCCTCAGCAAGTCCATCGAATCGTCGAGTACACACTCGACAGATTCTATCCGAAACGAAAGAAAACGATCGCAGTTTTCTTTGACGTAGCCAAGGCTTTCGACAAAGTCTGGCACAGTGGTCTCGTTTATAAACTCTATAAAATAGGCTTACCGGCTCGCCTAGTTAGGATAATCGCTTCGTTTCTCAAAGACCGCACGTTTCGTTTCAGACATGAAGGCACGCTTTCCGCGCCTCGTCCCATAAAGGCTGGAGTCCCTCAAGGCTCAGTCCTCGCCCCTCTGTTGTATACCGTGTACACTAACGACATTTCCATTCCACCGAAAGACGTCGAACTCGCCCTCTTTGCCGACGACACAGCCCTTTACACCAAAGGCCACAGTGTCTCGGGTCTCACCAACAGACTCCAAAAGGCTGTAGACGTCCTCGGTGCATGGTTTCAAAAATGGCGTATCGATGTGAAGCCAGACAAGAATTCTGCGGTTTACTTCGACTGCAAACAACGTCATCTGGGTTATATAGTATGTTAGGTAGAAAAAGTAAAATGTCGTTCAGAAACAAACGTACGCTTTATAAGGTCTGCGTTAGACCAGTCATGACATATGCCTCGCCAGTCTTTGCCCACGCCAAACCCTCCATCCTGCAAAAACTGCAGGTAGAACTCATAGACTGCTCCTGTCTTAGATTCGAAATTCAAAGTCGC
The DNA here is from genome assembly GCA_923062675.1 of Marasmarcha lunaedactyla. Lineage (NCBI taxonomy): Eukaryota > Metazoa > Arthropoda > Insecta > Lepidoptera > Pterophoridae > Marasmarcha > Marasmarcha lunaedactyla. The sequence continues at coordinate 23,846,975 of OV281349.1, forward strand.
TAGACCGATAAACGTGCACACGAACGTAGCGACGCAGTTGACGCTAGATCTCTTAGCCCTTCGGGCCGCAACTTCTAATTCTAACGTAAATTCGAATTAATTTAACTTCTTTAATATTTATTTAATGTAACTATAAATTCTATTTTTTTATTTTTCATTTTGAGCACCTTCAGTGCTATGAATTCACCTCCAGTGCTTTGAGCACCTTCAGTGCTATGTAAATCCCAGCGGATGACCCCTTCTGGGCCGCGCTAGCGCGGCTTCTTTTTCCAATTGGCCGTCGCTCAGATGAAGCTTGAGTAGCAAAAAATTGCCGACAGGGGGTTTTTTAGTGGGTATGGTTCTGGTAGGCGTCGGGACGAGTCCCACATAACTCCGATCGCGCGCACGGTGTATGCGTCAGAGCATTTTTTATCCTCCTGCCCTTCCCGTGGAGGGGAACAAAAAAAAATATAACAACCTAGCACCTGAACGTCCCTACCCGCGGTAAGGGGCTGGGGACGACGCGAAGTGGTGCCCCTAATTCGGACAGCACTGTACCGTCACCCTGGGAAAGGCCCAAGTGCAATGGGATCGGGTCAGCCGGTTTCTTCTTAGCCTGAAGGGCCTTGGAAGCGCACCGGGACAACGCTATCTGGCTTAGTTGTCACCGTTAAGTATCCACCTGATCAAACGCGAGTCTACTACGGAGTATGTTGTCAATAAATTGACAACAAAAACCCGCCGTAGACTTGTCGAGGTTGGGTTGCACTGAAAGTGCGGGCTTGACTACGTTACGACCGGCCGAATCCGGCTGCAGAGTGAGTCTCTGACCACGTAACAAGCGCCAAGCGTCAAGTAAGTACGTAGGCAGAAATTCAGCCCGAGCCTTGCGAACTACTATCGAATTTAATCGACCGTAGTAAGCTCAACTCTGTTGTTGCTGCGAGACTGACTTAGTTACAGCCGGTCGAAGCCGGCCACAGTGTAAGTCCTACATAGGCTTATCTCAAGTCGTCGGGGACGAAGCAAGATATTGTACGAATCTCAGCGTATGAGTATTGCTAAGAGTTGTCGTCGTGAGACTACAATAGTGACTCAACGGCTGGTGCGACCGCGAACGCCTACCGAACGGGGTCGGACGCAGAGCTGGTCTGGGGCTACGCTCGAGAGCGCGGCAGGAATGGCGTTTGAGTATTGCTACGAGAGAAGTCGTGAGACAACAATCGTGACTCGGCAGCCGGGAGCGACCGTCAACACGTCCGAAGGGGGCCGGACGCAGATCGGGTCTGTGGGGGTTACCTTCTTGTATGGCTCCACTTATGTTTTGTGCGAGGTAACTGGAGGTCACATGAGACTTAGACCAATCTGGAAAAAGTTGCCCGATGAATTGTTTTGTACCTGACCACGACCACGACCACGACCATGACCACGATGACCACGGGCTTAATGTCTTCACCGCTCGCACCACAAATTCGTAATTACCAATTAGGTTCACATATTTGCGACGATTTACCTTCTGTACCGACTCAGCAGCAGCATGGGCCTTAAATTTTATTGCTTGCATCAGGGGCGAAGCCAGGTTTTCTTTGGAGGTATACCAAACGAGAGATCAACCCAAGCTCCAGATTACCAACGTTGCCCCGTCTGGTCTTTTTCCATCGTCCCTTGCCAATCCAATGGGTCCCATATTCAGTAGCAAGAGCCCTTCGGATCAAGTCAAAAGAATCGAACAGTTTCTTTTTATTACAATAGGTAAATCACAAGATTTTTGTACAGACAGTGTTAACCGCAAATATGATTTGGTTGAAGAAAGTACCATGTATTTTTTCAAACGATTTAATTCTCTACTTACACTGGATTTGAGTAAATAGTGATGGCGTCGCATTTTGAACTGTGTAATAGCTGCTTATGTAACGAGTTTTAACATTCTAATGCCAAAATGTAGACACCGTGTGTACACTTTAGGATAGTTTTGATCTTGTTGCCATAAAGTAACTTTCTGGTTATATTTACGAAACATCGTTACCAAAAGCTTTTCCGACTTTTACTCTGTTAGCACATTTTGAGGACAAATCTTACGTAAAACACGACCGAAAAGACACAAGTAAAAGTTACCACATTTCGACTAGAGTTGCGTATACGTGTATCTTATTTTGTTACTGCAATTTCAGTTACCGCGATACCGGTTTGGTTTTAATGTAAATCTAAAAAAAAATATTGTATCTATTTTATTATTATATAAGAGTCACTAGGAGTGTAACTTTCTTGAGTAATGTTAATCGGACAGTCCTATAAAGCCAATCATAAAAATTTCCAGCTGGTTAAAATGTTTAATTAAAAACACAAAAATAATTATAACCTTTTAATCGCACAATAGTCAATAAGCTGCCGTGGAGACATGCATTATGTGTTTTGTGTTAAACGATAGATTCCAAAATGCGTCCAATTTGATGTATAAAACATTCTGTTACTGAACCTATTTCAAAACCACTATACTCGATTAACACGAAGACTACCTGGTTAATCCTCAGTATCACGTGCATAATGACTAACAATCGCCTTTTTCTTATACTTTTTATTGTAATTTATTTTTTTAATTACACATGTAATTTCAAAACTTATAAAGATTACAAAATCTTACAACTAGAAAGCCAAAATAGTAATATTAATAAATTAATTGGATATATAGAAGCTCTTGATGTAAGTATAAAATTACTTTTTTTACACTTATTTTAATACAGTTTGTTCTGTCTATAAAAATAATTGTCTAATTTTTTGAAATAATTAATGCTGAGTATGTCAGGTGTCATTCGCTCGTTCTCCCTGCAAAACTATCCTTAGTGCACATCAATAATTTTCTCTTATCGACGGGAACAATTAAAACACTGTCGAGGAGCGTAATGTATCAAAAGTGTGAACGAGTCCGAATTAGTTCTGGTATTAGAGTGAGTGTATTATGCCTAATACCTTACAATTATTTTCAATGTTACAAGGAGTACCTGTACCGATTCTCGTCATCTAGGGCTTCTGGGCATGACCGTCACTTTCAAACTCAACTTTAGGCAACAGATCGAATCCACGGCTTAAGCCATGAAAGAGTATGAAGAGTTGAATTGGAATTGAAAGAGTAGGTAATCCTCCCGAAGGTGCGGTGGCACTTCAGCAGTAAATGGCAGCTTTACCTGTGTATAGCCCAGGTCAGATGATTTATGAAACTCTGCAGCCACATTAAAGGTTATTGAGCCTAGTATCAACAGGTAACGTTAAAAGCCCGAATACTATCAGCGACGATAAACATCTCAAAACGAGATTGCACAGTCTCGATTACGGTCGCCAAGTTACACGTCTATCAGTATTTTATTGAATACATTTTGAAGTTATGCCATGTAAAAAGTTGACGATAGGTAAACGAAGTAGACGAATTTGAATTTGTACGGCGTGTTTCTTTTGACAACAAATGTGAACAGTTATGTTTTTTGAATTTGAAAGTCCTCAACTTCATTAGTGTTTAAATTCGACATGTTTAAAGGTAAAAATATGCGAATAGGGGTCAGCAATATATGAAAGCGCAATAAATAAGACACTAGTGATGGTTGCACCATACCTGATAACAAGATTTATGAACTTCTCGAGATATTTAAAAGTAAAAACAACTCTGCTCGAGGACGATTACGCTAGGTGAGTGTCAAACGACAAAATTACTTAAGTTTAATGTAGTCACCTCATTTATATCAGTTCTCTTATTGTTTACTAGCTCATAACCGTGGCTTCTTAAAGTTCTATAAACTTAAAAAATTATTGTAATGTGTTTTCCGTTAAAACTAGAGAATCTCCCAAAGTAGCAATTAGCTTATGACACTATCTAACCATTCAACAATCTTGACTTAAGTTTTATCAATCAATTTATATCAATCCGTCACTCTGTTCTGACGCGAAAACAGGACCAACCAAAACAAACACACTTTCATATTTAGAATACTCGTATTCATAAAGATGATTCATATAACTAATTGTATACTTATGCAACAATTGCAAATTTACCCAAAGATATACTTTAGCAAAAGTTTATCACCCAAAAAACCAGTGCAAGCTATGTCTTATACATATTTTTCTAGGGCTTGGATTGCTTTTACACGAGAACGATACTAAGTATACAATTTTTAATGAAAAATTTTTTTTTATCTTTTCTGCAGTAGGTTCTCTTAGAAGGCTTCGCAATTTTATTCCCATACCAACCAGGATTATACTAACGCAATCACTGCTTCCTATACTGGATTACGCGGACATTGGCTATCTCGATCTCACGGAATAGCAATTAAACTCCAAAATATTTGCATAAGATTAATAAAGATAATTTGGCTTGCATAAATATGATCATGTTTCTGAATTTCGCACAAAGCTCAAGTGACTCCCAATTTGATTTTGAAGGAATGCTCACTTACTTAATATTTTATACGGAATACTTTTCAACCCTATCCTACCCCGCTATTTAAAAGAACGTGTTAGTTTTCGGCATCAGCACCATGAACGTATCTTGCGATCAGCCAGTAACTTATTGCTGGCTACTGCTAGGCACACATCCCGTACTTATCAGCAGTCGTTCACGGTGAAAGCCACTTCTCTATGGAATTCGCTCCCTGCTTCTTTACATTCGGTGAAAACACTTGAAGCATTTAAAACAAATGTAAAGAATTATTATCTTTCTCTGTGATATGTATTGGTACACAATAAGAATATTTATTACAAAAGATTAATGATGGTACTTATGTATGTATGTATTTGTATATGTATTTGTCTACTTCAATATATTGCTAAAATGCACTGCCCAACAGTAGTTCTAGAAAATGTATTATTTATAAATTTTAGGGTTGCCTGGAAGAGATCACTCTTTTAGTGATAAGGCCATTTTCATACTCCTTTTTTGTAGTTTTAATTTAAGTGTATTTTAATTTTTGTAACTGGTTTGGCAATGAAGTGTATTAATATTATTATACTTACAGAACAGTATTTCGTGATAAAAGAACCAATACCTATTATCTGATAAAGCGTATAAAAATTCGATGTTGATCATTTAAGTATCTAGTTGCATGAAAAGATACTTAGATAACAACGTAGGCCTGTCGAATCTTGAGACGTCATTACCATGACGGTATTATTCTTGATCTTATGAGAAATCATAGCATTCATTTTATTTTAACCTAAATTCTTTTTATTTTAGATTGCGAGCAAGAGAAACAAAGCAATCGCTTCGTGACAATGACGAATACAGCTGGACTGTGTATTACGACGTCGACGATGTAAGCTTTAATTTTTTATGATCATAAACTTTGCAGACAAGACTTTGTCAGTGAGAGAGAATCATGCATTATTAATATCAATACTTCCTTATTGCATTACCTCGTATAGAGGCCATTGGTCTGTCCAGTCTAAACTTTTGAACGATTAATTAAAAACGGACCAAAAGGGTGCTATTGAAGGTGCTTAATGTTCAAATTGCGTTTTGCTCATAGCACCTTCGACCTCTAAAAACAATATGGATTTCTAGCAGTACCACAATGTTATATCATCTATGCCAACCTTGCTACAACATTCCATATCTGAGTTTGACCCTGATAAATTAGTCGAAATACGCAGGATAAACATCGTTTAGTATTGTTACGTAAGTGGCAATAATCACAGGATTGGAGAGAAATAATACAGGACCTGATAGACAATGTCTTCACTTTAACAATTTTGATCATCACACGACGTAACTTCGACTGTACAATTCCTTACGACATAAGTAATCTTGTGCTACCTTGTACAACTCGCTAAATAAAGTACTCAATAAATTCAGTCACAAAAAACAAAACTAAGAGACTGATTCAATACTGGCTTCAAAAACTAAGTCTCAAAGAACCAAAAAAGTTGTAGCACTGTCCTTCTTAATTGCACAAAAGCAACATTGAATATCCATACTCATCTATTTTCTTAAAATTTCTTCCATAAACAAACTAATAACGCTATCTCCCTTTCAATATTATTCTCTTACACTCCATCACTTGCGTTCGTTTTGATTAAAATTCGCCAATCACAGTCAATTCAAGAGACTCGGCAAGCTAGATAAATATCAAATAATAACTACTCACTATGATTGCAAATTGTTGTTCCAATCGCGTCTCATTGCCATACGTGATCAATAACAACTTACAACTAGCCAATCTGGACAACTAATATGGATATTCATATTTTGATTATCACTTTTGTTCAAATAATTAATCAAAGTTGACATGAAAAATTGTCAAACAGATAAAGAAAAATTTGATAAATACCCAAGAGAAATACCCATACTGGAGTAATCTTGTGATTGGTGGAGAAAGCTTCGAAGGTCGAAATATAGTTGGCATGAGGATCCTCACGAACGTTAAGATACAGAACAACAAACCGAAGCCTGTCGTTGTGGTGGAAGGTGGTAAGTCAACAGTGTTGGTTAATGTACGACATATTATTTAGTCCTGAGAAATATTGATTCACAATTTGCTCTTCTCTGTTTTGTATAATCTGTGAATTGAAAGTGCTTAAAACTTAAATTAAATATTGATGGTCTGTTTAACAAATACCTAGTCTTCTTCTTTCTACACATTATAATAATTATAAATCAATTAAGCTCGACTTACACAAATATTAATCAAGTGCATATGCACGTGCAATCTAAACGGTGTCATTACAAAACTCATCGCGTTTAAATAATCTATACATTACAATGAAACGTCTTAATATCAGTAACTGTTGTTCAGTAAATGTTTTTTTACAGTTTTGAACTTTTGTTTTTTGCTTTTTATGTTTTTCCTTTTGATTTTCGATTTTATTTTTTATTTTCTGACATGTCTAAGAGATTTTGTTTATAATTGTAGATGATTAATTTTGTATGTTACGAATCATAATTTTAGTTTTTTGCCATGTTTTATACAATAATTACAGTTGTTTTATGCAAGAATACGATAGTTTTAATCTTATGACAATTTGCTCACTGTATTAAGCTGTATATATATAAGGGTCGTCAATATGTTTTAATCCATTTGAATCCATATACTAGCAAATAAATTTATTATTATTATTATTATTCATTTATTTAATTATTTTGACAGAATGCGCGCTTCACGAGGTTACAATTTTTTTTTTGATAATGCGATATTGAACTGAATTCGTGAATGTTTGGGATGAAAAGTGACATTGCAAAAACCTTTTTTGTGTTATAAAATGTAAGTGTACATTTTTGTTATCCGAAAATAATAATAGTAATTGTTCTATACAGGAATACACGGGAGGGAGTGGATGTCACCAGCTTCAGTCACATATCTAATAAATCAAATTTTGACCAATAACTCTACAAAAATAAAGTTTTTACTAAACAGTTTTGAGTGGCATATATTTCCTGTTGTAAACCCTGACGGATACCACCACAGTATGACCAAAGTAAGTGAATTTTATACTCCAAAAGATCCATTCATTTTTTGCCAGGCGGACATTTACAACTTTCTCTCAAGCTCATGATTTTTTAAAGATATCCATCGAAGTAGAGAATGTTGTTACTGTCGCAGTCGGAAGGCGAAACAAGCTTTTTCAGTAAGTGGCTAGTCGCACTGTTTATATATCACGCAAAATGCGATTTGTTTGTATTGTTTCAAAATAGTTTGGAAATTACTATACAAATGGCACCACAGATTGTTTTCATTTTTAATTCTATAATTAAGCATATTAATAAGCTCGGAAATGTGACGCTGTACGAGATTTTATATAATTTTATACGTTTAATAATGTTTTATGCGTTACAGTGCGGCTGCACTGGGCGAAGTGCAAGAAGGAAAATTAAATATTTTAACGAAACGTTTAACAAAAACTGTTATTTATTTAATGAAGCGGCATTATGTACCCATCGCCTTTTACAAATATACTTATATAAAAATAAAAAATACTGATCTATTTGTTTGTCTATTTCTAATGGATCTGACTTAAATTATCCAGAATAAGAAGCTATGTGGGTACTCAATGTTATATTCAATTTTGCGATGCCATCTGGAGGGAAAGTAAGTACTTTAAAACCTGGAGGTAGCAAGTCTTACTATAAGAAAACAATCTTTACTTTTTTGAAAAGAAGAAAAACTTTCTTTATTGATATTAGAAAATATGTTAGTTTGTTTCGTCCGGGAATCGAAGTTGCTAAAATCAGAAAAAAATAACACCCTGTATTTCATGGCATTAATGGCAATAAAGTAAATCATAATGATGAAATCTCTCTAATAATAATAATGAAAAAAATAAAATACAATCTATTGAATATTAATTTTCATATTCAGTTAGTTCCTACCAGCGGTTTCACTCGCGTTAAATATTGGGAGCGGTATAGTATTATATTGGCTTACGTTTATCTGATTACCAAATGCAGTAAAATATAATATTTGATTGAATTTCAATCACAACGTGCAAACAATTCGTATTTAGTTTATTTGCTACCTTTTCAAACAATGGTTTTATGGTTTTACGTTTATTTAATTCTTCAAGTTTGTTTCAGAGATTGGTTCCTTACGACTGACTCTATTGATTGATGCCATAAACATTTTATTTTTTGCAGGTATTATTTTTACATATCCAAGCCATTTCTATTACTGGGCGTGGCAAGCTTATTTTAAAATATCTTTGATATGATATAAAAGATGATAAAAGAAATGTTTCTTTAGATAAAAACTTGCTATCTCAAGTATTCAAGGTACATCTTCTCCAGGATGCATTGCAAAATCCCACCCTGTGTATTTGGCAAAATAAAAAGTTTATAGCACAAAAGGTTCGTGCAATCTGGAACTATTGAAATAAAATTTATTTTATTTATCCAATAGAATCAGATTGCACAGCTTATAGCGGCTCTAACATGAAGTCCTAGACACAATGAAGACATAGGCAATTTACTGCCAAATTAAGACATCTTTCTGCAGTCACGTTACACGTATTGTCCAAGCCAACTTTACGTGTCACGTATTTCGGCTGCGGACATAATATTTATTCGCTCAAATAACATAAATCTATTATTTTAGGACAGAATGTGGAGGAAATCGAGATCTAGTTCCCAAATTTCTAGATGCATTGGCGTCGATCTCAACCGAAATTGGGATTATAATTTTGGAGGTAAGAAGTTCGGCTTTTCTTACAGATGTGCTTTAAATAAACTTCTCAAAAATTAAAACTATTATTATTGATACCTACAAATATTTTATCAATATATAAAATTACGTATTTGCTGGTACAATCCTGACAGAAATAAATAGACTATATTCAAATGACCAAGCATAGGTGTTTTTTTGATCTTCGAGCAGTTGCCATCGACCGTTTTATTAAAACGGATCTTCTTGTCTACGTTCTAATTATTTTATCGAAACATACTTTTATTTAATTTCAGGTACCTAAATGACATAACACTATTATATTTATAATATTATAAGTTACCGTCACTAAGAGCCATTAATAGTTACTTCAGTGTTGATGAAATAATAATTACCACGATTTTTACAGGTTTTTCTAGTTCAAGCAACCCGTGCAATTATCAGATATACGCAGGTTCAAAGGCATTTTCTGAAGTGGAGACGAGGTCAATGGCCTCCTACATTTCAAAATTAAAATATATAAAAGCTTTTATTTCCGTTCATACAAATGCAAATTGCTTGCTAGTGCCTTATTCAGATAGATCCGATAAAATTGAAAATTACAATCAATGGGTAATTATACAATATTTTAATGGACTTTAAAAAATGATGGAAAAAAGGAAATTCGACTCTATACATTTGTTTATTACAAAATCCACAGCTCTCAACAAAACAGTTATATAGTTACAAAGAAAATAAGACTCATATACTTACATTATTTTTCTTCTACATGAAAGACAGTCTTGAAGATTTTAAATTAATTCAGATTACTTGATAAATGTAATAAAATTTAAACTTGTGATTACAGAGTCAAAGAACATATAAAAAAGAAAACAAATGTATGTAAAAACATGTTATGTGTATATTTGGAAATATTTTATTTCTGGACCAATTTTGATGGTTTGTCTTGTCTTAGGTTAAATTTACCTTCAAGTTGGTCCTATTGTGGTTTCATGGGTGCCAAACCCAGAACTTGCGATATATACCACGTCACTTCGCAAAGTTTAATAGCATAAACATACTAATTTATTTGACGTGTTTAATGTGCAATTCAAAACAAGATAGATACGTAAATAAGACAAGCAGCATAATTATACAGGGTGTAAAACAGCTTTCACTACAAAATGAAACAAACAACGCAACGGTTAATGAGTCAAAACCTAAGGTCTACAATACAGTTATAAGTATTTACCACAACAATCAATAAATTCTTTGATATAATAAATTTGTATATGCAACAAAATAGACCTCAATTCGAGCAAACAATAAGTATTTTGTTTATTTGTTTCCTACTCGATTTTGCTATCATGAAAATTCAGGAAACTTAATATTATTTCTCAGTTTATGGATTTTATTTCATTCAGATCAGTATGTTTGTTAGAGAGATTTGACCTCTATCTAATGATGCCATATAAATACAGATTGTATTCATGGGTACAGCAAACATATTTTCATAAATGCAGTAATATTTTTACATAAATGAATGTTTCCTTAGAGTAAATCTTGCTATCGGAAGAAAGGTACTCTAAATAATTAGTCCCTCTAGGTGGTATCTCAAAATTCCACCCCGTATAAGGGGTAGAATTTTGTGAAAAAATTTTTTGCATTTATTTTAAAAGCCTACGTTTTGATAAACATATGTTAAGTGCAATGCCGGTAACTTTGTTAATTTTCATGTTAATTCTTTACCATGCTGAACTTTTTTTCAATATTTTCTACGAAATAATAACAAAATTTATGTTATTTTAGAAAAAAATGGCGGAGAACGCTAATACCCAAGCAAACACAAATTACCGATTTGGTAACGCTCCTATGCTTCTTGGTAATTATTAAAATTGATTTATTTTAAAGATATACCACGTTATAGTTTACCAATTAGAAAATTACCTTATAAAACAGAAAATGTAACAAGCATTGCCGGGGCAACCAAAACTAGGTTATTATGTTTTCTTAGGCTAACACGGTGATCATCTAACAATACAATACAAGGTTGTACAATACATATACGTCTTTAAAATTAAATCACACCGCTCCTTTATTTAAGATTAACCTTTACCATATTATTATTCACATCAACTAAAACATTCAAAGGATATTGGCAGAGTTTGTGGTTTGAATACATTTTTTTCGTTTGCAGCGCTCCTGTGAAATAATTGCAATTTTTTTTTGTTTTGTCTTAATATTGCATTGTGTATGTTATTTATTTCTCTAATGTTATTGTACAAAATATAAGCTAGCTTTTTTTTTTGGTAAATAAATAACGTCCTACACTCAGAATTTGCAATCTTTTAGTCTTCCATCGCCTTCAAAAAGTAGATTTAATTAAACATATACGTACTTTGTTAAATTTCAGGTCCAGTTTCTGGCAGCTCCATGGATTGGACTTATAGTGTAAAAAAGCCCCCTATTGCCTTTACAGTAGAGTTAAAGGGATCCTCATTTTTTGTACCGTCACAAGATATACCTATAAGGGGAGAAGAATTCACAAATATTCTTATAGGAATTTTCGAGGAAGCAGAAAGACAAAAGCTTTCATTGTGATGATCGTATGCTTGTAATGATTCAGTATCAACAAAGTAATAAGTATTTGTTATATAATAAATTTATTTAAAAAAACTATACATACAGTATATATGATGTCTTTTTCAGTGATTATTTATCTGTGCGTAATATGTAGGGAACATGTAGGGAATAATCATGCGAAGCACGAGTGCACGCATACGGCTATGAGAAAACCATGGAAGCAAAACTTTTATTTGATAACCATTGGCGCCACACTCACCCAAAACTGATATAAAAAACCGAAAGCTTCCCAGGCAACGCCAACCGTAAAAAGACATATTTAAGTTCATCGTAGGTAAACATTTTACATTAGTTGAAAGTCTTCTTCATCTTCATCATCAGCTTCAATAAAGCCAATTCGAAATTAGAGCATTTAAGTCAAACATTTATTTAATATAAAACTGAGCTCCTTTTTATCTCTTTAGAGGTGGAATATCACAAAATGCAAGTGGAACTCCCTTTTACCCGTTTAAAAAAGATAGTTGGTAAACTCCTTCCTTAGTGTGCGCGAGCGTTATAAGAGCTTTCTATTTACCAAAGATACTCCAGGCCCAAAAACTAATTTTTATGTAGAATTTTATTGGAAAGATACATACAGGGTGTCCCAAAATTCAACGTCAAGCCGAAACGGGATTATAGGATATAGGGTAACCAGCATCAGAAAAATCTGAAAAAAATATCTATCCCATGTTCTTTAGAAATTAGAAATTATGGGCATTAAGCAAAAAAAGCAGAATTACTAAATTTTTTAATAATTTTTTCGTTATTGTGGTTAATTTTGACAATTTTTATCCATTAAAAACGTATCACTATAATCCTAAATAACATATTTTAATCACAATAAAAAATAATAACACAATTGCCCCAAGTTTTCTTAGAAATAACACTATTTTCCGAACTATGAATTCAACATTTTCAAAACATCTCAACTTTGACTGAGCCTCCTGAAAAAAAATGTATTAGAGTGCCTTGGCTAGTACTATCAAAAGTTGGCGCCTGTAATCAAGATTCCAAAATGGTGCAACACTTGGTGGGTTAATACTACAAAAATATGGGTAAAAAATAAAAAATAAAAACTTGAAGTAATACGATTTTATGCGAATCAAGTTTACTTAGCTAAAATGTTTTTATTTCGCACAAACTCTTTGGTGGTATATGTATATTTTACGGCAGAATGATGAATGATGATGAGAGAGATGGATTGTAAAGATAGTGACGCCACTCTAAGTGGAGATGGTAGTAGCTACCAGTCACGCTTCAGTTAGTACATTTCGCTCATTCGTTTACTGCGCACGTTTTTGGTTTAGTTGTTGGTTTAGTACTGACGGCTTTGGCTTCTCTCTTTGGACCAGTTTTTGTGAATTAGACTTTGTCTGTGTTGGTTTTTTTTTTTTTTTTTTTTTGTTCCCCTCCGCGGGAAGGGCAGGAGGATAAAAATGCTCTGACGCATACTCTGGCGCGATTCCAAAGTTATGTGGGACTCGTCCCGACGCCTACCAGAACCATACCCACTAAAAACCCCCTGTCGGCTCGTGCATTTTTGCCACTCAGCCTTCATCGGAGCGACGGCCAATTGGAGAAAGAGGCCGCGCTAGCGGGGCCCTTAAGGGGTCACCCACTGGGATTTACATAGCACTGAAGGTGCTCAAAAATTAAAAGTAAAATAAAAAATAAAAACATTAAAAATGAAAAGTAAATAATGAAAACATTAAAAATTGAAAATTAAATTGCATTAATTCGGATTTACGTTAGAATTAGAATTTGCGGCCTGAAGGGCCTCGAGATCTACGGTTATCTTCGAACGTTCGCTTGTGTGCACGTTTCTCGGTCTAGCGATTTTGTATGCCGAATCTAGGACAGGAGCAGTATATGAGACTGATTTTCGAACAAGAGGATTGGGATGGGATTCGGCGCGTTTGAAGAACGATTCTGAGAGTGTTTTTAGATACTGTTGAACTGTAGGCAGTTCAAGATCTCTGTGCAGGTCCGCGTTGCGCACGTACCAAGGTGCGTTTGTGGCCCTGCGGCAGAAGAGGTTTTGAACTACCTGCAGTTTGTGCAGGACGGAGGGTTTGGCGTGAGCAAAGACTGGCGAAGCATATGACATTGTAGCGTAGTTTCAATAAAACACAAAATTCTCTTCTGTGTTTATTTTTCGGTAAAATTAAAAATATACAAAAATGCCTGTAAATACAAACAGAAAAATATAAACAAAATTGAAATAAAAAATATTCACACAAAATAGAACAGAAATATTAATACAATTAAATTTGATCTGAAAAGAAAAAATAACAATAAAATAAATTTTAATGAATGAGAATCCTTACCAACAATTTTGGCTACGCACACTCGTGAACGTAAAAAATAAATATAGGTTTCTTAAAAAGAACTTTGATTATCGATAATAAAATATCTTAACTATGTAATTTGGAATAATAAACTCGGAAAATAATAAATAAATAGATTCAAGTTGCTTTGATGGATAATTTTTCGTGACTGACTTGTCAAATCAAAACATTGCCGTTCTCCGACACTACGTAATTCCTAGTTTAAAATTACGTCGGGAACAACAAAAAAATAAAATTTACTGACAAAAAGAGGTCGAAATAGACAACCGTCACAATACCCCGGGGGCCGGGAAAAAAAAAATCTGAAAGATTTTTTTTAGTAAAATTTCAAATTCAAACCAAATCAAAATAAACCGCATATACGTATCGAATTTTAATATTTAATCTGCTAAATGAAAGAACAATCAAAAAAAAATAATAATTAAAAGCAAAATGAAAATTAATATTAACATCCTATAGAAGAATTTTTCTGAAAAAACATCCTGTATATATGAAAAAAAAAAAAATAATAATACTGATATAATGCTTATCAACAAGTTATTTAATAGAAAAAAAAAAAAAAAAACAGACGAGAGAGAGAAAAAAAAAATCCTAAATAATTATCTTAAATTACATGGTTCATGAATGATAGAATTTTTAACATGTTCCTGGAATATACAATGTTAATATACATCGTTCAACTCCATCAACGTACATTATAATTACAACATACATTCTCTATCATACTAGTCTTATTCCAACTACTGGAAATAAAACGTCATGCAGTTAGAGTTGCTTATGAGGAATCGTATCCTAAATAAGTCAACTCAATAGAGTTGAACGCAACGGCAAAAGGCTTTAATAGTTGCCATCCGCTGAAAATATTAATAGCTTATGGCTTCTTTAACGTGTCGCTAACTCCCGCACGGTGATTACTATAAACAAGTTTCAGTTAAAGACTGAAATAAATATGCCGGAAAGAAAAGAAAATCATAGCCAGTCGTGAAACATTGACTTTTAAATAAAATCCAAGGGTCTTTTGTGAAGTAATTAAAATATTTATGTAATAAACATATGAAAATAATTCTCACAGGAAAGTGATTCAAGTGTATAAATAATACACATAGGTATGGTTTAGTTTAACGAGTTACCTTAATAAACGCTCGTGCAGAAGGCTTAATTTTACAAGTTGCAAACCGCTTGAAAAAAAAAAAAATTGAGAAGAAAAAATTAGAATTGTAAATATTAAATAAATTACACAAAAAAGTTAACCTAATACTACGATGATGATAATTAATTATAAGTTTTGACCAACGTCAATGTTAATGGTATAGCCAAACGATAATGAGGTGCATAGAAAAAAAAATAATACAAAAAGAATCGGCTTATGCTCGCCGTGAGATAATTAGCAATAATTCTGTTTTGTCTTCTTTTAATAATAATGATCGTAGTTCGTCTACAGATTGCGTCGAAGAAAAATTTATATTTCTGATTTTTAATTCATAAATTATTTCAGGTTTATTTAATTGTGAATAATTCATTGCAAAATCAAAAAAAAATGTTAAAGTGAAACAAATTTGTTAATAGTCGTTATGCAGAATAAAGCCTTAAAAAATATACGTATTTTCAAGTGATGAAAATGAATAGAAAATGTTATTTAAATAGTGAAATTACTGGGTTATAGAATGTTGTGTCTTCAGAAAATTTCTTCAAGGATATTATAACGAAAGAAACTAAAGAAACTTAAATGTCTGAATAATTTAGCAGTATTTTGATATATTATAGTAGATATATTATAGTAGATATATTATAGTAGATACATATATAAATATATTATAGTGAATGTTAATGATTGAAAATGGTAACAAATAAAGTTTTATGCCTGACCTCAATAATAATTATAAAAAAATTATTTTTAATGTTGCAATTCTTCTGTTCCTTTTGTTCCTTCTGTTGCAATTTCTCCTCTCTTCTCCATAAACTACGTTTGAATATTCGGGCGCCAGTATGTAGCGTAGTTTCAATAAAACACAAAATTCTCTTCTGTGTTTATTTTTCGGTAAAATTAAAAATATACAAAAATGCCTGTAAATACAAACAGAAAAATATAAACAAAATTGAAATAAAAAATATTCACACAAAATAGAACAGAAATATTAATACAATCAAATTTGATCTGAAAAGAAAAAATAACAATAAAATAAATTTTAATGAATGAGAATCCTTACCAACAATTTTGGCTACGCACACTCGTGAACGTAAAAAATAAATATAGGTTTCTTAAAAAGAACTTTGATTATCGATAATAAAATATCTTAACTATGTAATTTGGAATAATAAACTCGGAAAATAATAAATAAATAGATTCAAGTTGCTTTGATGGATAATTTTTCGTGACTGACTTGTCAAATCAAAACATTGCCGTTCTCCGACACTACGTAATTCCTAGTTTAAAATTACGTCGGGAACAACAAAAAAAATAAAATTTACTGACAAAAAGAGGTCGAAATAGACAACCGTCACAACATGACTGGTCTAACGCAGACCTTATAAAGCGTACGTTTGTTTCTGAAGGACATTTTACTTTTTCTACCTAACATACTGTAAAGCCGGCCTAGGTAAAAACGTGCGAGTTTCGTTACTCTATCGACGTGAGGATTGAATGAAAGCGTCTGGTCTAATATGACGCCTAAATATTTGGTACTGCGCTTCCAGGGGATGGGAGTGCCTTGCATTCTCAATTGGAGATTGTCGGGGATACGACTGCGTCTGTAGTCGAAGTAAACCGCAGAGCTCTTCTCTGGGTTCACATCGATACGCCATTTTTTAAACCAAGCACCGAGGGTGTTAATAGCCTTTTGAAGTCTGGTGACGAGACCCGAGGCTCTGCGGCCTTTGGTGTAAAGGGCAGTGTCGTCGGCAAAGAGAGCGAGTTCGACGATTTTAGCTAGGATGGGAATGTCGTTAGTGTATACGGTATACAAAAGAGGGGCGAGGACTGAGCCTTGAGGGACTCCAGCCTTTATGGGACGAGGCGCGGAGAGCGTGCCTTCTTGTTTGAAACGAAACGTGCGGTCTTTGAGAAACGACGCGATTATCCTAACTAGGCGAGCCGGTAAGCCTATTTTATAGAGTTTATAAACGAGACCGCTGTGCCAGACTTTGTCGAAAGCCTTGGCTACGTCAAAGAAAACTGCGATCGTTTTCTTTCGTTTCGGATAGAAGCCGTCGAGTATGTACTCGACGATTCGATGGACTTGCTGAGGGCAGGAGTGCTTAGCGCGAAAGCCGAACTGGTGGGGAATTATGAGAGGATCGCCGTCCGTTGGAAACAGATGGTTCCGCATCCGAGAGAGTATGACTCTCTCGAGAAGTTTAGACATTGCCTTGAGGAGGCTGATGGGTCTGTGATTAGCCGGGACATTAAGAGGTTTACCCGGCTTGGGTATGCCTATGACTGTCGCTTCTTTCCAAGCTTTTGGAAAGTAGCTAAGGTCAAAGCAGGCATTGAAAATGATAGCTAACAAGGAAAGCACCTGTTGAGGCAGGTGCTTAAGTGCGTGGTTGGAAATACCATCCGCACCCGGAGCCTTTCTGGACTTTTGATTTTTGATGTGAAGCGAGATTTCATCATTAGAGACTGTGACGGGGTCGGCGGTGATGGGGAGAGAGTTTCTACGGAGGACTTCGGCCTCCACCGCTTTGATGTGATTGGGATCCGCGGGTTGCGTGCTGGGCGAGCATTGAGACGCAACGCTGTCAGCGAAGCATTCGGCTTTCTCTTCGTCTTCGAAGGCGATAGAGCCATCGGGACGAGTGAGAGGAGGGACGTGAGAGGCGGCGTCTACGCGTAGGGCTCGGGCCATTCGATAATACGCTTGGTGGGACGGGGAGATATTCGCCATGAGATCGTTCATCTGGGCGTCTCGGAGTTCCGCGAGGCGAGATCTAACTTTGCGTTGTAGCTGATTCGCAGCTGTTCTATAGGCGGGCGTGGGATATTTCTTGGCTCTCCGGAGAGCCGCGTTCTTAGCTTTAATAAGATTGCTAATGGCTAAGGGAAGCGTGGGTTTGCCTTTCTTAGCAACCTTTTCGTTTACACTGATGGCTGAGTTGATAGCATCAGTGAGAGAATTTACTAACGAGTCTATTTTATCCGGGCTATCTAATTGATCGGGCGAGATCGCGAGCGGAGAGTTTGGGGCCTCTAAGGCAGAAACTATCGTATTTTTAAAACCTTTCCAGTCGGTAAAGGTCTTAGGAGAAGTGACGTTAACGTTAGGCGGTCCTAGCACGAGGGAGACGGGGTGGTGGTCAGAACCTAGGTCATCGAGCGGTTCGATAGACCTGAGGTCGAGGTTGATATGCTTGACGATTGCAAAGTCGAGGATGTCAGGAGAGTGGTTCGGGTTGTCGGGATAGTGAGTGGGAGTGATAGGGGAGACGACGTCTAAGTCGAGTAAGTTGGTGATGTCGAGGAGAGCTATGCCGCTTTGGTTGGTTGATAGGCACGTCCAGTCAGTATGTTTGGAGTTAAAGTCACCGAACATAATGACTGAACGGCCGAGGGCGAGAATAGTCTCAAAGTCGCTGCGGATAGGTTTGGTGCCACAAGGTATGTAGACTGAGCCTATGATGATGGTCGGATGACCAGTCATAGCCAATCTACACACGGTGGCTTCCATGTTAAGGAGAGGAGGGGTAGGGAGAGGACAGCAATGGAATCCTCTTTTGTAGTAGATAGCAGTGCCGCCGAAACCGTCGCAGTTAGGCCTATCGTTACGTGTAAACGCGTATTTAGGAATCGCGAATCCCCTGGAGCGATTAGGAGTGAGCCATGTCTCCTGAAGAAGAAAAAGATCTGGGTCGTTGTTCTGAAGGAACAGTTTAATCTCGGGAAGGTTAGAGCTAAGGCTACGAGCGTTAAAAGATACTAGGGATAAGCCCTTAGGTTTAATACGACTGGACGCGAGATTCGCGGGTCTAGACATTAAAATTTATTTATTTAAAATTTACAAAAATAAAAGAATTTACAACGAACTTAGGAGCGAGTGATGCTCGGCTAACGCGAACAAACGCTCTTGAGGAGAGCGGGCGGCTCGCAGTTTGCGTGCGAGTACGGAGATTTCGTTAATGTCGACGTTTTGGATGACGTCGAACACGGTCTTCATGTCCTCAGCCAACGACGACTGAGGGGAAGATGACAACGTGGGACGCGGCCCTACGGGAGCTACGGGAGCTGGGATGGGTCGGGAAGGTGCAGGCGGGACGGCCGGACGCTGCCTCCAAGACAGAGCCGGAGTAGGCGTCGGCTGAACGGGCTTTGCTTCCGGGGGACCCCAGTTGCGCAGCGGCGGGAAGTTGGCAGGAGTGAGCGGCGGCGCCGGTTCAGGCGCGACCCTCTTGGTGGTGGACGCGCGCGGGCAACCCCTGTAGTTTGCTGTGTGGCCGGACTGACCGCACAGCACACAGGCAGGGGGGGAAGTGGATTCGGGAGTGCGAGTGCACTCCTTAGTGAAGTGAGGATCCAGGCACTTTACGCACCTGGGGGGAGCTGAACAGTTAGCCGCTGCGTGGCCATATAGCTGGCAGCGGTGGCACTGCCCAGGGTGACCGCGGGGGTTGGGACGCTCGACGGAGATGTTCGAGAGTCCGCAGATTGTGCGAGCCTCTTTGAAAATCTCCTTCGAGTCGGGAGTATTGGACAGGATTACTAGCGCTAACGGAAAACGCCTACCGCGGTTGGAGTGCATCTTGTGCACTGCTGTGACCGGGAAACCCTGAGACTTAAGGTCATCGAGAATGTCTTCGTTGCTGAGTTCGAACGGGACGCCCCGTAGTACTGCGCGGATCTTACGCTCCTCCGGGAGGGCGTAGGTGTGATATGCGATTTGGTTTAATCCGAGTAACCTGGTAAACTCGCGGAAGTCGACGACGGTCGCTAATTGGATTTTGATTGTATCGCCAGCGTTGGCGGCTTTTAAGTAATTAATTTTGTGCACTTTGCACAAGTTGGAAACCGCGGTCCAGCGCGCTTTTTCACGCAGGAATACGGGCGGAGGGAGCTGAGGCTTCGGCGGGACGGGAGCTCAGCGCGTCGCTGGCTTCGATGTGACCGACGGAGACGCGGTTACTACGAGCGATTTTAACGGCGCGGGGGCTGGTGTTGAAGACACCGGGGAGGGCTCGGGTATTGAAGTTACCGAAGCTTTCTTAGAGCGCTTCTTGGAGCGCTTGGCGACGAGTTGAAACGCGGGCTCAGGAGAGCCGGTTAGGGTGACGGCATCTGACGACGTATCAGACGCGGGTTCGGAGTCGCTCCTGGGAGCGGTACGCTTACGACGCGACGCGTGAGAGGATGCGACCGATTCGCAGTCCATCTCGGACGAGGCGGAAGACGCGGGAGAGCTTAAGACCTGAGGGGTCTCGACGTTGGAGGCCTGAGGGGCCGGGGTTGAGGCCTGAGGGGCCGAGGTTGAGGCCTGAGGGGCCGGGGACGCGATAGATGCCTGTAAGGCCTGCGTTATTACGTCATCTGATAAGTTGGCGCCGGACGCAACGAGCGCCTGAGCGAACGACCTAAGAATGCTTACAAGGTCCATTGGAGGGCTTGAATATGTAATATATAAATATATAATGTATGCCTAGGTCCCCTAGCAAACCTAGCACCTAATTAAATAACAAATGCCTAGAGTTCCTAAATAAAACCTAGCAACCCTAGCGGCAAACCTCCCTACCAGCGGTAGGGGGGCTGGGGAGAATAACTTAAAACTAACCGTAGTATGCGGAAGGCCACTACCTAGAAACCTAAAAAGGGTGCGCAGGTAAAGAGTTGACCGCGTTAGGGTCAACCTTTACCGACAGAAAGGACAAATACACACGAAAACACACAGATATGATAAAAATAAATAAGAAAATAGGAGAAAAATAAATAAAATAGAGAAGAGAAATAAATAAAAATAAAAAGGACTGGTTCAGTACTAATTCGTTGTCACCGTTAAGTATCCTTTGCACTGAAACCAGACTACTTACGCTGGGCACAACACTGCACTCAGCACAAGCACAACACAACTTAGCACAGCACTTTGAAGACTAAGGGGCTTAGTCGCAAAGAAAATACGCACTTCGATAGCACTCAGAGGGAGTAGAAAGAACCTTGAAAACCGTAGCACGGAACCAACACGCTAAACCGTGACGTCAGTAGACTGAGCGCCACGGAGTATCGGGAAGGGACCAAACGACGGAGAACGGGGTCTTGCACGTCCGCACTGGGCGGCGATCGGAGCGAGAATGTGTCTGTGTTGGCATTATTTTATTATAATATTATCTACCACGCCTACGCCAGCGTAATATGCGAGAATGCACCTTATTTATGGGGAATACGATTGCAACGCAAGTGCTGCTGCTAAACTGTATCGTGAAAGATTTAGAGCGGTATCCGAATCACCGGGTGTTTATTAATGTGCCTTACACTTTTGTGCAGACCCTGTGCAGATTTTTGGCATGGAACCAATAATGCTAACAGGGTTACCTCGTTGTATGGCACCACTTATGTTTTGTGCGAAGTAACTGGAGGTCACTTGAGGGCTGGATCAATCTGGAAGGACGTCGCCTGATGAATTGTTTTGTACCTGATGACCACGGTCTTAATATCTTCACCGCTCGCACCACAAATTTGTAATTACCTATTAGGTTCACATATTTGCGACGATTTACCTTCTGTACCGACTCCGCAACAATATCGGCCTTAACGCTTAATACTCGCACTAGGGCCGAAGCCAGAGTTTCTGTGGAGGTATACTAAACGACAGATCAACCCAAGCGCCAGGTTACCAACGCTAACCCGTCTGGTGATTTTTCATCGTCCCTTGCTAATCCAATGGGTCCCATACTGAGTGGCAAGGGCCCTTCGGATCAAGTCATTCAAGGTGGTAGTGGGAAAGAAAGGGCCCAAATTTTTTTTCTGCTTGATAGCGCGGGGTGTCTAGATCACGTCTTGCCACAGGAGCATTTATATTCCTCATAAATCTTGATCCCTAATCTGTGCAAAATTACAACTAGGAAAGTGACCAATATCCAAAAATGTACTAAGATTTGGAGAATGCAGCGCCTTTAACCAGTGCACAGATTTGGACTCCAATATTGCCGAAAAACGTGCTTTTTAATTTTGGTAGTAAAATATATTTTTTTATATTACAATAGGTAAATCACAAGATTTTTGTATAGACGGTTTTAACGGCAAATCTGAAATGAATGAAGTAGCGCTCTATAGCTGTCTGTCCTCCAACAGGGGTGCAATTTGCTGCTCGGTCTACAGAAAAAAGATGCCAATAATTGACTGACCAGATACATGTAGCCCGTAGCGGATGAAAGAAAAACTAGGAACGTGACTTAAAAGACTGCATTCAAGCCCAGGTAGGGTTAAAAATGGCACGTAAACGTTCCATGTATTTTTCAGACGATTCTTTTTTCGATTTTCTACTTACTCCGGATTTAAGTAAATAGTGATGGCGTCACATTTTGAATTGTTTAATAGCTGCATATTTAGATTAATATACGGCATGAATCGGTTGGAACTGTGTGAACCGAAATGCAGCTCATATGAAACGGGTAAATACCACGTGGACGCCACTGATGACACACATTGTAGACGGTTGACGGTTCATATAAACCTGAATAAACTCTATTTTTTTTTTTTTTTTCAAAAGTTACGTGTAGGTTTTTCTCACGAAATGCTCAAAGAAACAAAAATAATACAAATACTTTTTCCATACTTAATACTTATACAGAAGCCGCGTCTTAGGAATGCAAGCCGTATTCGAATCAAATTCTGGATTTCAAAAACTAACAAAAAAGAAATGAAAAGGAATTTACGTACAAACCTATTTAAAATCATTATACTAATGAAACTTATTTTGACTAACAAATATAATGTGTACACTGCTGTAAGTCAAAGTTTAACAAAAATCGAAAAATTCATCTTTGTGCTGTGACTTGATTGTGAAGTCCATTGAGTAGAAAAAGGACTATGGACAAAATATATTGACGTGTTATCATAATATATAGATCTATCACTCTAAAAGTGCACGCTCTTCTAAGTACCTTAAACTCCTACATCCAAAATAGTTTAAAGATGCACACACGAGGACACGTCAATATCTCTCTTGAACGACTAAATAATAAAATTCATATAATTTAAGAATAAGATGGCAGGAAAGCTAACAAACGTGCAAACGCCAGTTACCGATTTGGTTATTATTTTATTTGATTTATTTTAGAATAAATAATATTTCGACGTACGTATTATGTACATAATTTAATAATCTGAAAAGATTATGAAAAGTGAGATTCACACAAGCTACACATTGATAATTATTTCCAAAGCATCTAAAACATGGTTATTACATTTCTATTTCATTAACATTACAAAACACTGAGCTTATTGAGCTATCAAAATCGTGTCCCCCAGCGGCGGCGGCCAGATCATTTTGAGCAGTGTCGAGCTTTTGTAAAAAGCACTGTAGTATCATTAAGTTATAATATATGTATAAAGGACGGGCGCGCGGGAGCCACGCTTTGAGGGACGCATGGTCGGAACGATCTAGTTGACTCAACACACCGCACTTATATTTAGAACATAAGTCAATATACTTTTCTATAATAATATTTACTGCAATCCAAAATATCCTTTTTTTTCCGAGGGGGAAAATGCATTAGGCATACCACCCGGGCGCAGGGGCACCCGAGTGGTTATGTGGGACTCCCGTATAGGCTAATGAGACCCACGGTATACCAACTAAAAACCCTCCATCTTCCTCCTCGCCGCCTTGTGACAGGGTTACGGGAACGCTTTCGCACACATCCGCGACCCCGCCGGCAGCAGCCGCCCACAAGCGGCTCCATCGTGAAAGCCCGAAAGCCTTTCACGAGGGGCGCACCAGATGGTAAGGTGCGCCTCCCTTCTCGACCTCCACCAGTACTGTAGCAAACTCCCCCGAGTCTGCTACTAGGAGGCCATGGATACCAGATAACTGGTACCCGGTGGCAGATCAGGTCTGTGGTTCTGCCACCGACCGCACCTCGGCCGCAGAGGATAGGGCAAGCGACGCACCGCAATACCGACATACCTCTTCCTCTGCGGTGGGGACCAGTGACGTTTCGACGGAACGGCCCCGCCAGCTCGCAGGGGGAGAGTGGCGCACCGTGGTACCAACACGCCTCTCCCCCTGCGATCCCTCTACGGCCGCAGAAGATAGAAAGAACGGCGCACCGTAATACCGGCACTCCTCTTCTTCTGCGGTCCCACCTCCAAGCGCGTCCTCAGCGGACTTGTTCAGTCCGCTGGGAGCGCCCTCCTCGGGCCAGCCGGCGGCCCAAACAGGCCGGCCCTGGTTGCCTCTTAGTTCACCGTGGGTGACCAGTCCACGGTTACTAAGCCCCCCCGCCACGACAAGGCGGGCAACCATCGGGGGGAATCCAAAATATCCTATCTTAATCACTCACAAAGTATACGCATCAAGTTTGTAGTTCGAATAGATTTTGTTAATTTGCGGCGATATTACGAAATATTGGCATTTTTATTTCGGTTTTTGTCTTAATCCTGCATTGTGCGTGTGGTTTGTTCTTTGAACATTTGTAGAAAAAAATATTATTATACTATTGAAATAGCTAAAAGTTGTCCGAGTATAAATAAACAACGTCCCACACAGAATTTGCTTTTGTATGACTAATCATAGAGACTCCCGTTGATTTAAAAAGCGGCATTGATTAAGCATACTCGTATTACAAAGGTTTTTGGTAAATTTCTAGCAGCTCTTTGGATTGGATTCCTAGAGTAAACAAGCCCCTGATTGTCTTTTAAATAAGTAGATGACCCTCCCAAACCAGTGGTAGTTTCAATATAAGACGTCCTAAGCCGAGGTCCGTGCCCTCTCGGGTTGGTATGTAGGAGTAGTTTAAATTCCGGCTAAGCGCCGTCAACAATAAACTACAACGTCCGGGGAAATTTAAAAGGCCCGTAAGGCCATAAATAAACTGTCCATTTTGAAAAAAAAAATTGTCTTTAAAATAGAGTTAAAAGGATCCTCATTTTTGTACCGTCACAAGATATACCTATGACGGGAGAAGAATTCACGAACATTCTTATAGGAATTTTCAAAGAACCACAAAGACAAAAACCTTTATTGTGATAATTAAATACTTACTGTTTACATACAGAATAACAAAGAATATTGGCGAATCCTTATTTGAGTAAACAGTGAGCGTTTAGAAAAGTAACTAGTTCTTTTGTTTATTCTTATGTGAATTTCCATAATATTAGCTTCATGTGTAGAAGTCTCCAAAAAAATAGTTTAACTATAAAGCTTGATTTGACTTGATCAGTTTGTATTAGCTCCTGTTAATTTTTAATTACGATACATAGGATTGATTGTGACCAAGCACAAGTATTTGATTTTGTAATATAGATTTTAAATATAGGAAATTATAGTCACTTCATTTTTATGAAAGAATTGTTTTTAAATATTCCTCATAATGAAAATTATTTAATAGTTATTTTATATAACGTGACTTTATAAGCCTTTGTGCCTAAGGATTCCGATAGATTGCGCTTACGACGACTTATTGCTGTAATTTTTGGATTAGTTTATTAAGTTAAAGATATTGATGAACATTTACGTGTCATTATGGTCGGTTGGTGATAGTAGTAATTACCTATGTAAATGTAGGTAATTTGAAATCATAACCTCAAAATTAGTACTTTATGAAAATGCAATTATTATTGTTCCTTGACATACTCCATAATATATACATATATATTTTTTAAATAGATCCGGATTTCATGTCCTATAGTTTTAGATATTTTTGACTACTAACCGCTCCACTTTAACTCCAAATAAAACCATGTATGGCGATCTGCCAATGTCCTTTGCACAATATTTAGGAAATAAACAGATACGTAGCTGAGGAAACAATGAAAGTACAGAAGATATAGAAAAATATATAAACAAATGAGTTTTAATAACATACGTATAGAGCGCGCATGTTGCTCTAGTTCCCTGGTGTGCAATGAAGCCAAATGAACTAAAGACAAAATGTTTCACAAAAGTTATTTGTGCCATCGCTCAGTGCGTTAACGATAAAAATTATGCCAAAATAACTAAACCTCTATGTATTACTATATAAGAAGCTGATTTAAAGGGAAAAGAAAACTGTGAACCCATTTTTAGCATAATATGCGAGCGTAGGGATGCTGAATCGATATGTTTATACATATAATAATCCAAAATATTGATAAAATATTGACCCATCTCATTGTTTATTCTAATTAGAACAACGCGTATATCTTTCAAATATTATTATTTAAATTATCATTGTTTTAGATTTAATAAAAAGGAGCTGCATCTGGCAACAAACTGTCTTGCACGGCAAGACAGTTTGTTGCAGAAGTAAATTGTATTTAGGAAAAATAACGAAAAACATGTTTATTTATTATTATAATTATTTCCCGAACCATTTTATAAATTTATTCCGCAAAAGAAATATAAACAAAAGAAAAATAAAACGTTCTTTTTTTTAAATAAAACTATGACAGCAAAGCGAGTCTAGGTAACTGTTAGGTAATAAAAAAAAGAAATATAATTTGAAAAAAACAAAACTAAAAAGTAGGTTATTCCATACACTTTCCATAGTTTTTAGAACAGGTTGTTCGTCATCAAGCCTCTAGCATCCAGGCAATTGTCCAGTCAATACCGAGAGTCGATAAAGGCGTATCCAAACAGGAGACAACTCGGCTGCACAATGCTTTCTAACCACTACAGGGATGCCATGGGCCGCTGGCTATATGCAGGTCTGGGTTTTGCATGCATTGGATTATCTATATTTGGTGACGACCTCCACCTTGGGGCCGAAGGGAAGTAATGTGGGTGGACTTTTTCCATTTGATTTGATTATTTAAACAAATGAAGTTCCAAACCAACTTTAAAACCTTACAAAACAGACCAAACCTGTGTTTTTGTATTATTAATCCTTTTACTCTATTATTACAGTAAAATTTTTACTTATTATTTTAATCATGTTTTTTAACTGTACACGCCAGTTATTTTTATGTTTCTTTATCAAAAATAGTAATGGTCGTTTATGTGTTTTTCACTAACTAACCTCAATTTTATTCGAAATTTGAATAAAGGGTACATAATATATATAAACCTTTACATCTTGTACAACCATGCAAAACTTATATTCTGACGCACTTGTGGGCCTTCTTTAAAGGTCTCAAGTTTGAAATGTTTCTTTGATTTGTAATCAGGGCCTTAGAATCTTTGTTCTGCAAACAAAGCCGCTTTATTTTTACTCGTACTCGTATATACTCGTAATATCGAACCTGCCAGAACAAGTATGTCGTATTTGATTGAAATCACCCTTTATTTGTCCCTTGGTATTTCAATACTGAAATGTTGACATGATATAGAATACCATAACGTATGGTATTTGTCTAAATTGTTACTCTAAAGGAATGTACTGAGGTTTCAATGCTAACCAACAAGTTTTCAATTAAATTTAACCATACAAGCGTGACTATGAAATTTACTTCTAAATGAGAATATTACATTTCGAACAACGACCTTGTATCAAGTTGATCGGAATATTACCCAGCTAAATAAATTATTAATCTAAAAAAATGTGTTAAAACTTTAGGCACTTGGGTGCATGTTCTAAATGCTAAATTGCACATGTTCAAAATCACGATTAAAAATTTTATAAGTACAACTATTTCCAAATCATCGTACTCTACAAACATGAAGACTGCATAATTAATCTTCAGTGTTGCCAGCTTGAGTACACAATGTCTTACAATTGTATATTTTTCATACTTTTCTCTTTATTTTCTTTTTTTATTTGCGTCTATAATTTCAAAACATATGAAGGGTACAAAATCATTGAGTTGGAAAGACACCATGATAACATTAAGAAATTAATTTACTTAGAGGGTCTTGGCTTAAGTATAAAACTACCTCTTCACTACTCATTTAATTAAGTTCACTTCGTGTACGTAACAAATTGTTTTTCTGAAATAAAGGCGTTAAGATTTTCATTATTGAATTAACTTTTATCTAAAATTGGTTTATAGCCGGAAAATAAGCATGTGACGGTAATTGTCATTTGTGCCGTCATTATTGGAGGGTTTAGCCTTTGTTACTGTTATTCACTGGCTCTTCAAGCATTTTTAACACCATCACATTTGCCTGGTTAAAATAGTACCACTGTTACAAATGAAACTTAATAACGGAGAAACGGGGGTGGATTTTTGAGACGGGACAGTAAGGGCAGATACCTTTACCGTTATAGTTACAGGAAAACGTTCCTAGCAACCACTGTGCATAACTTTTTCAGATATTCTGAACTGCATTCACAGATTTTGGAAGCCATTACTGTCCCCTCTCAAAAATTGAACCTGTACAATCAACATATCTAAAGGTGAAAAATATGCGAATAGGCATCAGCGATATACGAAACCAAAGTGAATAAGACACACGTGATGGTTCCACCATACCTGATGTCAAGATTTATGAACTTCTCGAGATATTTACAAGTAAAAACAACTGTGCTTGCTCAAGATTTTTCTAGGTAAGTGTAAAACGATAAAAATAGCTTAAATTTTTTGTGGTCAACTCAATCACATCAATTCTATGTATTTGGATATGTAACTTAAGAGGATTTACTTTAAGAGACAAAATTTTATAACATTTTCGATTCTAATAATTATATACAGACAGACTGCACTAAAAGTTCCAATATTTGTGTGATTAAAAACTAAAATCGTGATTTCAAGTTTTCATTCTATAAATAATTTATTTTAGAGGCTTTGCTTGCTGCAAAAGAAGTACCACAATTTTTTTTAGTTTTTCATTTCAATAAAAACTAGTAAAAATCCGAAAAGATAATGCTACTTGCTCTGTCTAGTTGGCTTGGTCAAGTGGCAGCCAGACTTTATTTGTAAAAAGTTTTAACTGAAGTATTTTTTTTTTTTTTTTTTTTTTTTTTATTAATAATTAGCAGGCGTTTGCCTTCCATCTCACCTGATGGAAAGTGACGATGAAGACGAGGATCGTACACGCCTGTCTAAGAGGTACCTATTCACTCTACACTTGAAAGCTCCAGGGTTATATTTGTCTGGAAAAACAGACGCAGGCAAATCGTTCCACTCTTTGGCAACACGAACCAAAAATGAGCTATCGAACCGTTTAGTTCGGCTCATCGGCACGCTAACCACAAACGGGTGAAACTTCTGTCTGCGCCTGGTTGACCGGTGGAGAAAGGGGGAAGGTTCGATCAACTGAAAAAGAGCATTCGCACACTCTCCAAAGTGCAATCTGTAAAAAACCGATAGACTAGCAACTTTTCGACGATGCTCGAGACTTTGCAGTCTCGAAGAAGTAAGTTTGTCGTCACTTATGAGTCTACGGGCCCTTCGGTCGACAGAATCCAACGCTTCAAGATGGTATTTTGCGGAATCATGCCAAAGATGGCTGCAGTACTCCATACAAGATCGAACCTGGGCTGTGTACAGGTTGAGCAGCTGTTCGGAGTTGAAGTACCGCCGGACCTTTGCGATGACTCCCAATTTTTTGGAAGCTGACTGTGCCATGGTTTCAATCTGTTGACCGAAATTAAGTTTCGACGTGATGGTCATGCCTAGAAGCCCTAGTTGGTTTGTGATCGGTACAGATACACTTTGGAAAGTGGGCGTCAAGTTGAATGTGCTCTTTTTAGCGGAGAAGAGACACGCCTGGGTTTTGGAAGGGTTGAATTTGACAAGATTGGCTTCACCCCAATCGGAAACCCTACAAAGTGTCAAATCAACCCGTTCGATCATCGACTCTCTCTGAAATTGGATCTGGTTTGGACTCGCTCGCGCATTGGAGACATATCTCTCTACAACAGTGCTGTCATCGGCGTAACCAATAATGCCATCCGATAAAAGAAGGTCATTAATGTGCAGCAGGAATAGTGTTGCAGAGAGAACAGATCCCTGAGGTACGCCGGCGTTGATCGCCATTAGGTCCGATGAGAAGCCATCGACGACAACTAGAATTGACCGTTCCCTCAGGAAATCAGACATCCAGTCGCAGAGTCCAGATGGTATGCCATACGCAGGAAGCTTGCTCAAAAGGGCTTCGTGCCATACCCGGTCAAAGGCCTTGGAGATATCCAAGGACACGGCTATTGCCTCTCCATGCCCTTCCAAGGCCATGCTCCATAGATGCGTGACGTACACTAGAAGGTCTCCTGTTGAGCGTCCTCCGCGGAAACCATATTGGTTGTCACTGAGGAGCTCATTGGTCTCTAGGTACGTCAGGAGACGATGGTTCAATACACGTTCCATAATTTTGCAAATTATGGAAGTGATTGCAATAGGTCTATAGTTGACTGGGTCGGCTCGACTGCCCTTTTTTGGTACGGGCTGTACGTTTGCAAACTTCCATGATTTTGGAACTTTTCCAGTCCTTAGAGAGAGTCGATATAGGCGTGTCAAAACAGGAGACAACTCGGCGGCACAGTGCTTTAATACCACTGCGGGAATGCCATCCGGACCACTGGCCTTATTCACGTCTAGATTTTGTAAGCATTTGAGTACCTGTTTCTGGTGAATTTGGACGGCCTCCATCTTGGGGCCGAATGGAGGTAACGTGGGTGGGCTTTTACCTTTGGAATCTAGACGTGAACATTCCGCGAAGAGATTTGCGAACAAGTCTGCCTTCTCTTTTGCGCTGTGGGCCAAAGACCCGTCAGGCCTTTGCAGTGGTGGCAGTGATGGGCGACAGAAGTTCATCTCAACCGACTTGGCAAGGGACCAGAAAGCTTTACTCCCCGTGGGATAGGATGCTAACTTGTCCCCGATACGGCCAATGTGGTCGAAACGAGCGCTTCTGATCACCTTTTTGCAGGACTTGGCAGCAGCATTGTACGCCTGCTTCTTAGCTGGGAGATCCATAGCTTTGCTTCTGCGAGCGCTAGCCCAGGCTTGGTATGCTACATGCTTTCGCTTTTCAGCTAGGAGGCAATCAGCATTAAACCATGGGCGGGCTTTGGACTCCAGGGATACATCAGAGAACGGTATAAAGTATTCCATACCTTGACATATCACACTGGAGACAGCATCAGCACAGCATGATGGATCATCAGAAGTAAAGCAAGCTTGCCGCCAAGGATAAGAGGCGAAAAAGTGACGCATCTCATCCCAATCTGCTGACTTGTACCGCCATACTCGCCTTTTGCCTTTTGGGCTGGTATCGGTTGGCGAGTATTGCGACACAGATTTCACCAGACAGTGGTCGGATGTCCCTAATGGTGGAGATACGGACACCGAGTATCTGTCTGGATCGGTTGTCAGCAGAAGGTCCAAGCAATACGCAGTATGGTCAACAACGTCAGGAATGCGCGTAGGTTCGTGGATGAGCTGGGAGAGACCATGAGTTACTGCGAACCGATAGGTTTCTCTGCCAGCGTGGTCGGTGTCCTTGAACGGGTACAGCCACTCTCCATGGTGGGCATTAAAGTCCCCAAGGAACACCAACTGCGCAGAGGGATAGCGTCGTTGGACCTTATCTGCAGTATCACTGAGATATTCAATGAGTCGAGTTGTCTCCTGAGCTCCCGTGTGTGATCGGTAAATACTGGCGTATACAATTCGGTCCAGGCCAGTATCTACATAGACCCATAAGACAGAAAAATCCGGAACTTCCAAGTATCGGAGACGCCGACAACAGATCTCGTCTCTGACATACACGCACACGCCCGCATTGGGGTGAAATTTGGTCTCCAGGATATAGCCTGGGTAATGCAGGTATGCCAGATCCGAACGATCACAGATCTGCGTCTCTGTCAGAAAGAATAAGTGCGGTCTCTCTGTCTCAAGGTGGTGGTGGACATCGTGGAGATTTGAGTGCACTCCTCGGATGTTAGAGAAGTGTACTTTTAGGGAGAGGGAGTGCATCCGCTGTCGGCACTTATTTTTCTTTTTGGACTTTTCCATTATGTTGTTGTTAGGGTGAATAGGGGAGAGGAATAGAAGTTGAGTGAAGCGCAACGTTTGGAACCAAGCAACTCGAGTGGTTAGACCCACTGGTGGGGGACTCACATGGAGACCGCGGGGACGCCCAAAACCCCCCGGGGATCGCCATCGGGCCCTCTCCATCCGGTCGCCAACCGGCACGATGGAGCAATCCCGGGATTTTACACAGGCGGTGGGGCAGCCTTTCGCGAATGGCTAGAACGCTAGTTGGGCCCCCTACAACCTGCGGTCGGCCAGCGGTGCACCGTTTCTTTGGATCCCGCTGCCCTCCAGAATGAGCCACCCGGTGCATCATAACCCATCGAGTTCAAACGGCTCTCATACGCTGCGCAATTACTCGGACCTATTCTCCTCCAATGGCTACTCAAGACATCATGCCGGAACGTGACTAGGTCACTTGGCGGCATGGCTTTGTCTTGAGGGTGGTTGCAAGCCACGGTCGAAACCTACCACCTGCAAAATGGTTATCCCGCCATTCATCGGTCGCCAGAGCCTCGTCCGCTGTCCGGCAGGGTGCACCACGGGCAGGTGAGGTTGGCATTTGGAGAGTCTTGATGGTAGGCGACTCCCCCTTACACCCCCTTACAGTATAAGCTTTTTGGCCTTATATATTTTGAGATACGTTGCTATAGATAGATAGATTTTATGACACTACTTTATTACTTTTATCTAGTCCTCTCATTATCTTAGTTACCTTCTTCCTTTGCTTGTTTGTATATCTGAAGCCTGGTTTTATATCGCGGAAGTTACACCAATCAAAACAGTTGTCAATTAAATGTACTCACTGCTGTCTCTCATGTATTTCTCAAACTGTTGGTCATCCAATTGTAAAACAATAAATAGATTGAAGGCATACAGTAAAGTGGAATAAATTTGACTGAATTAATTTTTTTTCATTATTTTAATTCTCCTGTATCATCAATCGTCGACCGAATGTAAAAGCTTTATTCATACCAAAAATCAAAACTCTACGATTTTATTTTAAGGTAATTATGAGAGTAATTATGGGTAATTTTAATTAAAAAAGAAATTAAAATTACCCTATTAATAATTAATTAAATAGAAATTAAATTATATACTTGTTCTAGTATAAAGACAAGGCAATTCATAACAATATTCGACACAACCTCCCAGTATTTTAGGCAAAAAGAAGAGTCTGTAGCTTCTGATTTCGAAAGTAAAAACTTTGATGACTGTTTTTTTTTTATTATTTAGTTACAAGTATTGTTATTATTTAGCTTTATTATTAAAGGTTTGGTAAAAAAAAAGGCTTGAATACTTAAAAAAAATTAAAATTTGTATTTTCTGAAAAATTCAAATCTGATGCGCCACCTTAAGATGTTGACATTGTAACTTAAAATTTTGTTATAGGATCTCTGAAGATGTCGAACATCTATTGATAATATATAGATAACACAGGAATAACAAAATTTAAAAAAAAATCGGTTCCCTCTGATATACCTGTGACGGTTGTCTATTTCGACCTCTTTTTGTCAGTAAATTTTATTTTTTTTTGTCGTTCCCGACGTAATTTTAAACTACGAATTACGTAGTGTCGGAGAACGGCAATGTTTTGATTTGACAAGCCAGTCACGAAAAATTATCCATCATAACAACTAGAATCTATTTATTTATTATTGTTTCCGAGTTTATTATTCAAAATTACATGTTTATCAATTTTTTATTATCTACAATCAAAGTTTTCATGAAATCAATAATTTATTTTTACGTACACGAGTGTGCGTAGCCAAAATTTTTGGTAAGGATTCTCATTCATTAAAATTTTATTTTGTTGTTACTTTTTCTTTTCAGATCAAATTTAATTGTATTAATGTTTCTGTTTTATTTTGTGTGACTATTTTTTATTTCAATTTTGTTTATATTTTTTGTTTGTATTTACAGGCATTTTTGTATATTTTTAATTTTACTGCAAAATAAACATAGAAGAGAGCTTTGGTATTTCCTTTCTGGACCCTCAATTACCACTCCGCAAACAACGCCAATGCTCTAGTGCCGTAATAACACTTAAAAGTTCACGTTCAGTGACTGAATAATTCTTTTGAGCGCCTGTAAGTGATTTACTCATATAAGCAATAGGTTTATCAATATTATCGACTTCCTGAGTTAACATTGCGCCAATGCCATAGGAAGAGGCATCACAATGAACAGCAAATGGTTTAGAGAAATCTGGACATGCCAGAACTGGTGTACTAATTAAAGCTTGCTTAATAGCCTTGAAAGCAATTTCAGCTTCATCAGACCACTTAAATGGAGGTGATTTTTTGCTTGTAGAAGTTAATTTAGTTAACGGTGCTGCAAGAGTGCTTAAATTAGGTACAAAACGTCTGTACCAGCTGGCAGTACCCAAAAAACGTTTGACCTCCTTAGCAGATTTTGGAGTTTGTATATCAAGAATAGCTTGAACTTTTTTAGGATCCGTTTTTAAACCATTTTCATTAACTACATAGCCTAAGTACTTTAATTCTTTCCGGAAAAATTAACATTTTGGAAAATTGACTGTGAGATTGGCATCTGAAAGTTTTTTAAGAATTTTAGTAAGTATATCGACATGTTGTTCAAAGGTTTGAGAGATACAGACTATATCGTCGATAAAATAGAAAACATTATTATCATTTGTAAGGTCATTTAGTAGATTTTCAATGAATCTTTGTTGGGTAGCAGGTGCATTAGTTAAACCAAATGGCATAACTTTAAATTGAAACATTCCTCGGCCTGGAACATGGAATGCAGTTTTGAGTTTATCCTCTTTTTTTAAGGGAATATTCCAAAACGCTTTAGCAATGTCAATAGATGATATAAATTTAGCATCTTTAAGGTTATCTAATATATCAGAAATGAAAGGAAGTTTGTAAGCATCTTTTTTTGTGATATCGTTTAATTTACGACTATCAATACAAAATCGCCAAGTACCATCTTTTTTAGGTGTAATAATAACTGGGTTCAGCCATGGGCTGTCACTGGGTTCAATGACATCTAATTGTAACATATCATCAACTTCTTTACAAAGAGCTTTTTGTTTCTCAGGAGAAAGTCTGTAACAGCGTTGACGAATAGGTGGATGGTCTCCAGTGTCGATGAAATGTTCGACTAAATGAGTACGACCTAAAGGTTTACATTCAGTTGAAATCAACCTAAACTTTTCCATAATTGCATCTGCAATAATTTTTTGTGTATCTGTTAAAGAATGGTATTCATGTAAATGAAAGTTAGGATCTGTATTAATGAGAAAAGATGAGTTTAAATTTGAAGGTTGTAATGTGATATTACTAAGAATATCCGGAGCAAGATTAAAAGTTTTCCAAAAATCAATACCCAAAATAAGTGATTCAGTGATTTCTGGGATCACATGAGCTGTAATTAACGCAAATTTATTATTATAAAAAGTAGGAAGAGTAATAATGCCGATAGAAGAAATAGTTTGTCCGTTTGCAACATTACCTTTTATTAAACAGCTTTTTTGCATAAAAAGACCATGTTGTGATAAAATTTTATGAGAATTATTACCCAATATAGTGATAGCACTACCACTATCTAAAAGACCATTTAAAGTTAAATCGTTTACTTTTATATGTAAATAAGGACGTTCAAAATCTGATGTTTTATTAAAGAGGAGAGCACAAGTGTTATAAGATTTAAAAAAAATTGTTAAAGTTTTTAACCATGTATCCCAATCTTTTTTGTCAAAATTTGATGATTTAACACTATTATTTTTATTTATACACTCCTCGTAATTTAGTTTTTTTTGGAATCGACTTATTACAATTAGGACATTTACTAGTAATAAAGTCTTTTTTTCCACAACGAAAACACACTATATTAGTGTTAGTACAGTCTTTTAATAGATGTGTATTAGATCTACAACGTGGGCAAGTGAATTTATAAAAATTCTGATTTTTATTAATTGCAGCTACAGTATTAGGCAATGGATTAGCTACAGCTGCTATGGAATTATATGTACAAGCTTTAAAAGGAAATTCAGAAATATATGGTTGATTATGTGAAAATAGAGTATTATTATACGATTTGTTATTAGAATTCGATGTAGAAGGAATAGGAAAAGAATGATAATGATCTGGTGGTGATGATGAAGAGTAGTAAGATGTATTATTAGAAACTTGGAGAATGCTTTCTGTAAATTTGATTGCATGATTCCAAGAGGGAATTTACAGTATGTAAATCAGTAGGTGAAAGACGTAATGTGAATTCAGGTTTAAGATTTCTAACAAGAGTATTAATTTTTTCTTTTTCGGACATTGGTTCCAAGAGTTTTGAAAAAAGAGATTCCATTGTAGCAAAGTAAATGATAATTCTCACATTATGTTTTTGTTTACGAGCATCGATTACTTTTTTTAGTTTATAATCGTAATCGGTAATTGCAAAATCATTCAACAATGCCGATTGGAAAGATGACCAGTCATTAATAGTCGACTTTCTAGCTCTAAACCAATCAAGAGCAGATCCAGATAAAATATCATAAATATGTGAGAATAAAGATTTTTCAGAAATATTTTTTATTTGTGAAAATTCTTCAAGTTTTTGAATAAAATCCTTTGGACAACCTTCACCTTTATAAATAAATCTTTTTAAATCATTGTTAGTTCGATTTTCTGTAATTTTACTGACCTTATCAGTTAATGCTTCGAAAAAAGAAAGGGGTTGTAAATTAATATTTTGTGTGGATTCTGCGGAATGATATGTGGAATGTGTTGGTGATTTTTCCAAATTTTTAAAACGTGAGTCTAATTGAGTTAAATCATTCCAACATGAATTCATTAAATCTAACTGTTCTGAAGATAAATCTGATGTAATGTCAATGAGGCCTAATCTTGTTCTTATATGAGTTAAATAAGGTGAAATTTTTTGTTTCCTAATAGGATAAGAGTTTATACAAGCTTCAACAAGTTTTAAATTTTTTTTAATGGTATTAATATCCTCTGAAAATTCTTCAGGGCTTTTTTGTAAAATTTCTGTTTCAGAATCTACATTAATATTTAATATTAATGATCGTAGTTCGTCTACAGATTGCGTCGAAGAAAAATTTATATTTCTGATTTTTAATTCATAAATTATTTCAGGTTTATTTAGTTGTGAAAAATTCATTGCAAAATCCAAAAAAAAAAATGTTAAAGTGAAATAAATTTGTTAATAGTCGTTATGCAGAAAAGAGCCTTAAAAATATACGTATTTTCAAGTGATGAAAATGAATAGAAAATGTTATTTAAATAGTGAAATTACTGGGTTATAGAATAAATGTTGTGCCTTCAGAAAATTTCTTCAAAGATATTATAACGAAAGAAACTAAAGAAACTTAAATGTCTGAATAATTTAGCAGTAATTTGATATATTATAGTAGATATATAACCTAACTAGTGAATGTTAATGGTTGAAAATGGTAACAAATAAAGTTTTATGCCTGACCTCAATAATAATTATAAAAAAATTATTTTTAATGTTGCTATTCCTCTGTTGATATTGTTCCTCTTCTCTTCTCCATAAACTGCGTTTGAATGGTCGGCGCCAGTGTGTAACGCGTTGTTTGCGGAGTGGTAATTGAGGGTCCAGAAAGGAAATACCAAAGCTCTCTTCTATGTTTATTTTGCAGTAAAATTAAAAATATACAAAAATGCCTGTAAATACAAACAAAAAATATAAACAAAATTGAAATAAAAAATAGTCACACAAAATAAAACAGAAACATTAATACAATTAAATTTGATCTGAAAAGAAAAAGTAACAACAAAATAAAATTTTAATGAATGAGAATCCTTACCAAAAATTTTGGCTACGCACACTCGTGTACGTAAAAATAAATTATTGATTTCATGAAAACTTTGATTGTAGATAATAAAAAATTGATAAACATGTAATTTTGAATAATAAACTCGGAAACAATAATAAATAAATAGATTCTAGTTGTTATGATGGATAATTTTTCGTGACTGGCTTGTCAAATCAAAACATTGCCGTTCTCCGACACTACGTAATTCGTAGTTTAAAATTACGTCGGGAACGACAAAAAAAAATAAAATTTACTGACAAAAAGAGGTCGAAATAGACAACCGTCACATACCTATAGGGCACATAATGTGTTAAACATGATTTAATTATATTTCAAAAAGCCTTTGGCAGAAAATATTTTCAGTAAAGCAACCCCTTATACACAATGTTTTTTTTCTTTTATGTTACTTGCTTGGTTAAAGAGAGTTATATTAAGTGTATGATCTCGAAAGGAAAAATTAATATCTTGTTTTTAACTTTAGATTGCTAGCAAGAGAAACCAAACAATCCCTTCGTAACACAGGAAACTACAGCTGGACTGTGTATTACGACATCGATGACGTAAGTTTTAATTTGGTGTCTACGATTAGTAATATTCAAGGATGCATGAATTTCAGAAGCAAGGGCATAAAATTATATCGAAAAAATATAGGTTTGATAGTTGGGAGGAACTTTCGACATTTGGTTGGTTAGGTTTCACTAAATGCACTAAGGAAAAAATCTTGTTTCGTCGGTGTCCCAGGTTAGCCAGCAGAGGATGAAGCAAAGACATGTTTGCTTTTTCATGTTTCAGAAGTGGTTCAGATAGGTTTAGTGGGTTGTCTCTGCAACATTTGAAAGACTTGTCAGTGAATAAATCCGGAAGAGCTTCATAGGAATGCCGAGTTTTACTTTTCAATTTCTTGTTATCAAGCGGAGTGCCATCGAATCTGACAGAAGTGTCATTCAAACTTGAAGTGCTGAAATTGAGCATAAATCTTCCCAAATGCGAATAAAATTAATTAATGCTCAGTCCCGTCCCATGACTTTTATTACAATTCAATTCTAATCTTTCTTGTTAAAGTTTTAAAACGCCTCATTTACCAGCAACTTTACACTGTTTTGCTTAAAAATTATCTTTTGATGTCACTGCAGTCTAGGGTTCAAACGGGGTATAGTACGGCTACTGCTACTTTTTAAAATCACAGACGGCATTAGACAAACTTGGAAATCAAAAATGTAATTCAACTCGCATTGCTAGATTTTAGTAAAACCTTTAATATTGTTGATTTTGAATTTACTTTGAAAAAGTACACACTACCAATACTTTTAAAAGAATTTACTGAAAATTTGTAAATTTTGGTGGATTACCTTTTCGTGACTGTGCACATTACAGTTAGGATCTATCATTAGAAAGATTTTTGCAGCAGCAGCATATTACATAATGTTCTTCCTATATTTACCAAAATTGCATTGGCACTATCTCTAATACTCCCAATACTTAATTACGCAGACACTAATTTTTTGCAGCACCAGCATCTATAAGGATATTACATAATGTTCTTCCTATATGTACCGAAATTGCATTGGCACAATCTCTTATACTCCCAATTATGAATTACGCAGACCCTAACTATTTCAACTTGATTGAGGAACAATTAAACAATATTGATCGCCTTCAAAATATTTGGTATTTGCAAATAGATCACGTTGCCCGCAATAACCTCAACTTGCTCCCAAACTGGGAGCTGGGACCCACACTGAGCCTTTTATATGGAATTCTGTTCAACCCTATCCGGTCTCCTTATTATAAAGAACGATTCACCTTTTGGCATCAAACACTAAAAGTTAATTGCGATTGGCCGACAACTTATTTTATGTTTGTCCTTGCCTACTAAGATTATTGTTTTATGTAAGTTATATGTTTTGTAAACGTTTATGTGTATAAATATTCTAATGTAGGTGTATAATATGTAAAATTAATATATACTCAAAACAATAACCTGCCAATAACATTCATTTTCTTTTTTCTGAAATTTGGGTAACAGGGCAGAAGTCTGGAGCTTGGTCTTGCAGCCTGTGCGTTTTGTTGGAATACGGGTCTTTATCTTCCGTAATTTTTGTCTTCTGCTCATGCAATCTCTTTATGCGGTAAAATCAATAGCCCCAGCTAGGGTTTTGTTGAGATTTGTGGTTCAGCAGATGCAATCATCTACCCTCAAACATGTTTTCACAAAGACTGTGGGACAGACCGTTTTGTGAAAATTGAATCAAGTACCCTTTTAATTCTTACGAGAACGCAGTGGAATTGTAGCTGTTTCAGAAGAATCTTATTCAAGATAACTTGTCTGCAAAAATGGGCTCTGTATTTGATAATTTTATATTTTTTGTCTAGTTGTAGGTTGCAATCGTTTGGGATTTAATTATCCTTATCAATGAACATGTGAAGAGGCAGTTATTGAATTTGGTTGTTCGTTCGAAGTTCGGATTTTTCGTGACGCTACTTTGAACGATATAGTTATTCCTTATAACTCTAACTCTGGTCATCATATGTGCTGAATTGAGAAATCCAAATTGCGGAAGGGTTACGATGGTTTATCTTTAACTCTTTAGAGACGGGGTTGATGACTGGCGTACAATGCAACGTGCTTGAATACTTTGCTTCCACGCTGGGGCAGCGACCAGTGCTGCAGAGGTTAGGAATAAGCAGAAAAATAAGGATGTCTAAATTTCATTCGTTTTTGATCCACTTGCAGATAAGATGTTGGGTTCCTGGGGCCTAGAAACAAAACTCTTTTTTATTAACCAATTCACATTTTAGCGTTACCATTCAGAGGCTACGCTGCCAGTATCTTGAGCCGCAACGTATAATTTGTATATTTTTTGTTTGTGACTACATAAACGATTTCATATTATTACGTTATAAAAGTAAGACATAAAAACTAAGACATAACTAACATTATTAACAAAATTTGTTTAAAAGGAAATTTTGTTTTATTGTTGCTGTGCTTTAGATTTTTAGGCTTTTATTTAATGACTTGAAATCATTTATTAAGGTAAAACAACGAAGGGCACTCTCAAACCACAGGACCATAGTGACGGGTGTGATGGACACAGATCATTGTTCTCGGGTCATGGTTATTCATATTTATACCTAGTTATATCATAGTTTTTGTGTAAACTGCGATCTTAGTAATTATATTTATATAAGAAATCACAATTCTCAAAGAAACAAATTTAATTATTTTTTATATATACCGTATTCTTCGTTTAAGTATATCAATTTGATTTCATGAAACCTCACTGGACTTTTTTTAACGTTATCATAACCGGCAAACAAGCTCGCGATTTACCTGTTGGTGAGTGGCATCCGTGCCCATAGACATCATTTATCATGATCATAGTGATTTATTGTTGATCGAGTTGCCTTTGTTTCAGTACTTCCCTTGCCTGTATCCGGAACATCCGTATACGTGGTTATTATATTAAAGTTTTTTCAATTTTAAGTACACTGTTCCGTGAATATAATAAAAAAATAAACATGTCAAATGCATACTACGAAGAAGAGATTTATAAAAGTTTTTAAATTATAGATGAACAAGTTAGTATTGTTTATTTCTTAACAAAAAATTTTTGAAAATAGATATATGTTTGTTTTTGCCCTTGCTGTTCAAACAATTAATCTAAGCAATGTTATTGACTGTCAAACAGATTAACAAGAATTTGATAGCTACTCAAGAAAAACATCCATACTGGAGTAATCTTGTGATTGGTGGAGAAAGTTTCGAGGGTCGAAAGATAATCGGCATGCGGATCCTTACGAACGTCAAACTAAAGTACAACAAACCAAAACCTGTTGTTGTAATTGAGGGTGGTAAGTCGGCCATCTTGGTACGACCTCTGTACTTATGAGAAATTATGATACCTTTAAAAAATATTTAGAATTTTTGTTCTTTATTTTGTAAACCATGAAATACTTTGGATTGCTAACTAACCAAAAGAACTTCAGACTTCCACTTTCTGTCTCAAATTTATTTGCTAGAAAGCAATGAGACTTCACACATCTGCAGGACACGCAAATACTGATCTTACACTGTTAAGCTTACATTACTTATATATATGTGTACAAATTTAATCATCAAATCAATTATGCTTGCTTTTTATGCTTCAATTATTTTTGGCAGGAATTCATGCCTAACACGGGCATATTATTTAGTTTCTTACACGGTTTATACACAAAATGTGTATATTTTATAGTACAACTGAGTACAAGAAAACTAAATATAGTTTAAATAATCCGTGCGGTTTAGTTTAAATTTAATATTATTAAATATACAAAAATAGCTACTTTAAATACAAAAGAAATAATTTCTAATAACTGATTTTACTCTTTTTTATAAAACTATTGATGTCTTTCGAATAGACCAACAGTTGTTTTTTAAGATACTTTCGCCCAAAAACGTATGATTCGCAAAAATTTCAAGGTTTTGGTGAAAGCGCTCAGACTGCGCGTCACTTAGCTCTCAAGGTTTTCCGGGTAAAAATCCGGATGGGAATTTATTTGAAAGTCCAGTTTACACCCATAGTACGACAGTTCTTTAAAAAAATCAGATATTTTTTTTAGAAATTTTCATCTTTGTGTTTTTCTAACGATTCCAAGTATTCAGAATTTTTTATGGGTATAACAAAAAGTATGAAACAATACATAACATCTTTTTAATGCAAATTATTAAAATAATATATTTTTTTTATTACAGGAATACACGGAAGGGAATGGATGTCGCCAGCTTCAGTCACATATCTTATACATCAAATGTTAAACAGTAACTCAACAGAAATTACATTTTTACGAAACAGTTTTGAGTGGCATATATTTCCGGTTGTTAATCCTGACGGATACCACCACAGTATGACCAAAGTAAGAAATTTAATTTTTTATACTAACAATTGGCAGGCGTTTTTCCACCTCACCTGATGGACAGTGAAGATGAAGAAGAGTATGTTACCCACCTGTCCCAGAGAAACCTATTCATTCTACGTATTCATACAACCTGAGGTTGTACTTTTCTGAAAAAAAGACGCAGTCATTCCATAGTTTGGCAACACAAACTATACTATAGTATTATCTATAATGTATGGAATGTCTGTCTGTGCCTGGTTAACCAGTAAAGAAATAGTGAGGGTTCTACTGGTTCAAACAGGAAATGCGCACACTCTCCAAAATGTTTCCTGTAAAATACCTATATACTTGCGACTTTGCGACGGTGATAACGACTGTGCAAACTCGTATTTAAGTAATTTTATCGTCACTGATAAGTCTTCGGACTCTTCGGTCAACAGAATACAACGGTTCTAGTTGATACTTGGCTAAATCACTCCAAATATGACTGCAGTACTCCACGCAAGATCAAACCTGGGCTGTGTATATATTAAGCAGTCATTCTGAGCTGAAGTACCTCGTGAGCTTCGAAATGATTCCGAAATTTTCAAAGCAGTTTGTGCCATGGACTCAATGTGTTTGCTGAAATTGGGTTTGGACGAGATGGTAATGGCCAAAAGCCCTAGATTTGAATTTGATGAGATTGTTTTCACCCTATTCAAACACTTTACACACAGTCAAATTAACCTGTGCAATCTTGACTCTCTCTGACACTGGGTCTCACTCTTGCAATAGATATATAACCCTGCACAAATTATAAGTTATTGTTGGGCAGTAGGAGAAATTTCGCAGAGAAAACTGATCCCTAAGGTACCCCGTCACGAATCACCATCACTAATCGACCTAAAGGTCAGAAGGATAGCTGTCAACTACAATTCGAATTTACCGTTCTCTTAGAAAATCAGATATCCATTTGCA
Organism: Marasmarcha lunaedactyla; assembly: GCA_923062675.1. Taxonomy (NCBI): domain Eukaryota; kingdom Metazoa; phylum Arthropoda; class Insecta; order Lepidoptera; family Pterophoridae; genus Marasmarcha; species Marasmarcha lunaedactyla. The sequence continues at coordinate 23,890,727 of OV281349.1, forward strand.
GAGCCCGGACGGTATACCATATGCTGGAAGTTTGCCTAAAAGGGCCATACCTGGTCAAAGGCCTTGAATATATCTAGTGATTCAGCAATTGCTTCCCCATGACCCCCAAAGTGTGTGACGTAATCTAGAAAGCCCTAGTCAAACGGCTACCGCAAAAACTATATGGGCTATCGCTAAGTGGCTCATTATTTTAGGAGACGATTGTTCCATAATTTTACAAATTATTGAGGTGATTGCTATAGGTTTATAATTTGCCGGGTCTAAAAAGCTGCCCGTTTGGTACAAGCTGTACGTTTGTAAGTTTCCATGATTTCGGTTTTTAGTTTTTCCTTTCCAGTTTTTAGAGAGAGTCAATACAGGCTTGTCAAAAAAGGAGCCAACTAGGCTGCACAGTGCTTTAAAACCACTGCAGGAATGCCATCAGGTCCACTGGCCTTATTCACATCTAGTAATTGCAAGCATTTAAGCACCTCCTTTTGATGCAGAGGATGGCTTCCTACCTCCATCTTGGGGCTGAACGGAGGTAAGTGGGCTGGGGATTTTCCCTTGCTATCCGAATGAGAGTATTCTGCAAAGAAATTAGCAAATAAGGCTGCTTTCTCTTTTACACTATGGGCTTTGGATCATCAGGTTCCCGCATTGGTGGCAGTGGTGGGCAACAGCAGATCATCTCAACAAATTTCGGAAAAACCTTCTCTCGGCAAGAAACTCACGGGTATAATTTTTTCAGAAAAAATGATCTATTTGTGTCTTTAAAAAAATATTCTTAACTGCATCTGTTAGCTCCGCAGCGCTCCTTACCCCCTACTATCCAAATCACCAACACCCTCAAACGGCACTCAACGGTTGTCGGCAAAAGGTCTTAGCAATACGCACTGTGGCCAGCAGCATCAGGGATGCACGTAGGTTCGTGGACTAGCTGGGAGAGACCATAAGTTTGAAAGCCTACAGGTTTCTCTTCCTGCGCGGTCGGTGTCCTTGTACGGGTACAGCCACTCCAAGGAACATCAACTGCACAGAGGCATAACGTTGCTGGACTTTGTCTGCTGCATCACTGTGTGTGTGTTGCAACTTGAGCTCCCGAGTGCAAATGATAGACACTGGCGTATATGATCTGTTCAAGCCCAGTATTAACTTGAACCCACAAGACGGAAAAGTTCGGTACTTCCAAGTCACGGAGACGCCAATAACAGATCTTGTCTGTGACATACGTGAAGCTTGATTTCCAGGATACAAACCTGGATAATGCAGGTACGCCAGATCCGAACAATCACAAATCTGCGTCGCAAAAGAAATAGCTAGTGCAGTCTCTCAGTGTCCAGAAGATGGTGGATATCATTGAGATTTGAGTGCACTCCTCTTATGTTACAGAAGTACACTTTAAGGGAGAGGGAGTGATTCCGCTCTAAACTTATTATTTTTACCAGACCTTTTCATTGCATTTAAATGTAGGGCAAATAGGGGAGAAGAAGGGATTTTTTGTGAAGCGGAACGTTTGAACCCAAGCAACTCGCATTATTTGCGACATTAATGAGGGTCTCTGGAGATGCCTGAAACCCATCAAGTATAGCTATCTGACCCTCTCCATCCGATCGCCAACCCACTGGAGAGAATGGATTTCAGAAAATTGCCTATAATAAATTGTATTTTATAGTTATATTCAAATTATATTGTATTGAAGGATAGGTTTTGGAGAAAATCAAGATCTAAATCCACGAATTCTAGTTGTGTTGGCGTCGACCTTAATCGAAACTGGGATTACAATTTTGGAGGTAATAAACTAAGAGTTTTCTTATTATCAAATGAGTATCTATTAATTTGACAAAAGTAATAATATGTTTCTGTTTATGAACCCTATGGTGCATATCAAATTTGGTAATGTGATTTACAATTATTTTGCTTAGAAATATTTTATCAATTAATAAATGTAAAAAAATATTACTTGTCCATACATAAACAACCCATACCGAAATAAATTAACAGGGTATGTTCATAGGAACAAGAGTGTTATAATAATATTATAAAAATAAATATATATAATTATTCTTCTTAATACTGTTGGTATCAAATTTTACTGTAAGGAATCTTTTAATCCAGGTGCCCAATTTTTTTTGTATTCGATCATCCATAAGTCGTCTAGAACTACTTGTGTGTCGATTAAATATGAATTATCTAATCTTTTTCCAGTGTTTGATAGTTCACCTGATCCGTGCAGCTACCAGATATACGCAGGTCCGTATGCATTCTCTGAAGTGGAGACGAGGTCGATGGCCTCATACATATCGCAATTAAAAACAATTACAGCGTTCGTAGCCGTTCATACAAACGCGCATTGCTTGTTAGTACCTTATTCGGATAAAGAGGAAAAAGTTGAAAACTATAATCAATGGGTAATTATACAAAAATTTTACACAGTGAAATTAACTAAAATAAAAACATTATCAATAATAAATATCGAATATTTAATAATTAATAAATAATTTTGTAGAGACATAAAAAGTCTCTACAAAATTATTCTTATCTGCATCTGTTAGCTCGGCAAGTCCCTCCAAGTATCCAAAAGACGAACACCCTTAAACGGCATCCGTTCACGAGTTAGCGCGGGATCCAGCCATCATCGCCCTCCTCAACCATATTAGAGGGAAGTGAGTGACTCGTCGCCCTACGCTACCATAAAAAGACGTTAGTCAATCAGAAATATAAAGTAATCTACCTGATTTCCTTCGATTAATGTAAAATAGCGGGCGATAGATGACAATATCCTGACGAACGGGTTTCGTAAATCTAGACCCGTCACTAAATTTAACTAAGACACAATCCGTCTGTCACTACGCGAAGAGAACCGAGGCTACACTACTCGTCTTGCTCGTGCGCCAAGTCATTGGATCATGCTGTTTCTTTTTCACGGCTTAAAGTTACACACTTGAGTTTGTGTGAGTGCCAGATGCATTGCTCAAGTACGTCATATATGAACGTCACGTATCTTGCGATATTTAAATTTAAGGAAAGCTGATTCCTTTCAAAAATATTTTTGTTAATCTTTAAATTGATAAAATTCCTTTTTAGTTTTTGTACTTCAATATCTGTTATAACTAGGAACTATCAATAAGAAATAAATAAATACACCTTATTTCAGCGATCTTTTTATTCAAAAAAACTTTCTAATTGTAAAAAAATAATAATTTTTATGTCATTTTAGGAAAAGATGGCGGGTAATGCTAATACCTACGCAAAAACAAATTACCAATTTGGTACCGCTGCTAAATTTCTTGGTGATTATTTTAATTTTATTTTTGTCAACAAAACTAAACTCCTTTTACCAAAATATAAGTAATGTCAGTAAGCGAAAATGTACCTATCAGCCTATACTTTTACATATTTCTTTAGCATTTTCCAGAGGAACTAAAACATATTCATTAAATTTTTTGGCTTACTATCATCTAGCTATAGTATCGTTAACATATTCAAGTGTAAACCTTTTTTCAAAGATATGGTTTTTAATAAATTATATTACACCGCTCTTACATTTTAGATTATCCGTTACCATATGAATGATATTGACATTTCTGACTCACAAAGTTGAAGATTTTCGCAACATGTTTCTATTTCTCTACATTTAGCATATACAAAAGCATAACGCCCTACACTCAAAATCAAAAATTTGTATCACTTTTGTAAAAAAATGGTTTGAATCAAACATATTTGGGTTTTTGGAGGTGGTGACGCAATAAAACCAAAAACCTTTTAAATTCACTCAGTCTATTATTTTCAAACACTTAAACGTAGTTACATAAGTCAGTATAATAAGTCCTTATCTTATGTAATACAAGTTGACCTAGCGAGGCGGTGTTGCGCAGACGACTGACTGCCTAGAACACGCGGCAGTCCAGTCTGGGGTTTTGCTGACTTTGCTAACAATGTATAGCCGCTACATCACACCCCTTCTTTTTTTAAAAAAAAATTTTTATAAACTATCTTTACCAAAAAAAAATTTATACAATTCAACAAACAAACATCCTGTATCTCGTAAGTGCTATTGCATTTTAATTATACCTTGGAGAGAACAAAAACAAAACAAAAAAATTTTTACCAGTTTTTAAAAAAATATGACTCCATAATATTACCTTACACTAAACTTATTACAGAAGTGTACCAGATGACGTTGATTCGACATGATTGCTGAATCTGTGTTTACATTACGGGTTACTAGGTCTGATATCGCATTCCAAAGCTCAATGCTCTTTGTTTCTTACAATCTATTTATAGAACAAAATATGTTAAGGCGATGCTTCGTAACAAAATATGTTAAGGCGATGTTTCATACACAATGTACCTGTAATTGAATTATTTTACAAAAATTTGAAATAAGAAATTAGCAACAATAATTATTTATAAGTTGTTTGAAATGGGTACAAAATTAATTACACGTAATTTAAAAAGATCACTTATACAATAAAAAAAATAACATTTTGCGGATACCTATTTTTCAAGGGCCGACTTGATGTAGGTACTTGACCTAATAATAATCATTAAAATATTAAGGGTATATTGCCCGAGAGGCCGGTCTGCAATATAAAAAAAAAACGTCCCTTAGGACTCACCTTGCCTCCTCTCGCGACAATAGCCAAAAAAAAACTCCCTCATCGGCCGACCTGTATCGGCTTATACCGTGCCGCTTGCGTCACTAGCTGCTTTCCACATGGCTCTTACTCTGTTATCCATCCAGCTTCGAGTGTTTTTACGACATTTTTGAATGCAATAGTACACGAAAATTAATACCATCATTATGAATACTGCAAATACAATTGCTCCGAAAAGCTTAACGTGCGTTATTATTTCATTAGTACTGGCGTTATTTGCACCATTTTGTGCTATGATTATTTCTTGTTCTTTACTATACGATTTACCCATTTTTGGATTGAACAAAATGTTATATACGAGTTACTACGTTAAATTCTTTTGCAATTAGAATAATGTATGATTAATAACTATGTGAACTCATCTATTTTAGTTCATCCAACATCAGCAAATCGCACCGGCTGCTTAACTGCGCGGCCACTGCGCGTGGTTAAAGGTTTAGGCGGTAGCGATTTTTGCACCTGTGGAACATCATTAAAAAATTTTTTACTATTTGAGAACATAGAATTTCTATTTCCATCATTGGGATCTGCTTCATATAAGCAGTAAGCGGGTTTCACTCTATCTATGGAAACGGTTGTTCGACGGCCCCCTATTTCAATGGTCATACTCTTTGGTGATCTATTTATCACAAGATACGGTCCACTATAACTAGGCATCAATGGCCTTTGCACTAAATCATTTCGTACGAAAACATGACTACATGATTTTAAATCTTTATGAACGAAAATTGTACCAGAATCGCTATTTTCTCGTGTCTGGGGCCGGAGACTTTGTATAATATTGCGTAATTTACCTACGTATTTTTCTTGCGACGTTTCTGCGTTCGCGCAATCGACATAAAAATCACCAGGCAAGCGTAACGTGTGCCCTAATACCATTTCAGCTGCGCTGACGCCGCTGTCGCTACGACATGCTGCACGTAGCCCCAGCATGACCGTTGGCAGTTCATCAACCCATGACCCATTTTTATTCTGTAATAAACGTGCTTTCAAAGCGACCTTCAGAGAACGATGTAATCTTTCTACCTTGCCGTTACTTTGGGGATGGTACGCTGTGGTTCGGAATTTATTAATGCCTAATACTTTCATAAGTTTATTAAATAATTCACTTTCAAATTGCCTCCCCTGATCGCTAGTTAACCTACTTGGGCATCCAAAACGGCAAATCCAGTTTTCATATATTATTTTAGCGACGGTCTCGGCTGTTATATCGCTGACCGGAACGGCTTCCGGCCAGTTTGTAAATCTATCTATCATCGTAACTAAGTACCTATGCCCTTCCTGCGTGGTCGGCAGGGGGCCCACGATGTCTACGTGTAAGTGCTCGAACCGTTCTGCTAGTGTAAAAGTACCTAATTTAGAATGTGTGTGCCTATGCGTTTTTACCTTTTGACATTGTATGCACGCTCGGGCCCATACACTGATATCTTTATTCATACCCGGCCAGTAATATTTATTCGTAATCATTTTACGCGTTGTTCTAATTCCGGGATGGTTATTACTATGTACGACATTGAAAGCCACATTTCTGAACTGCTGAGGCAGGTAGGGTCTCTGAAGTTTCGCAATAGATCGCACTATTACACAGTGGTGATTGTAGTTTTTTAAGCACTATATTACCTTGAGATTCCGTCAGCATTTCTGCAAGCTTATCGTCTGTTTCCTGTGCCCGGGCGACTTCGTCGAAATCTAAAACGGTCGGACAAACAATGGTCTCTATAACTCGGGACAATGCGTCAGCAACTGCATTTTCGTTACCTTTGACGTATTGTATATCGCTCGTAAATTCGCTTATATACAATAGTTGTCGTGCTCGCCTGGGCGTCTCTTTATTATCTGAACCTATTTTAGAAAAAACGTGTGTTAATGGCTTATGATCCGTCATTATGGTGAGCTGCCGGCCTTCTACCATGCTGCGAAAATGTACTATGGCCAAGTATACTGCCAATAGCTCTCTGTCGTACGTGCTATATTTCTTTTGCGCCTCCGACAATCTTTTGGAAAAATACCCCAGCGGCTTCCAGACTCCTTTAACCTTATGTTGGAGGACTGCGCCGACGCACGAGTTTGACGCGTCACACATTAAATACAGCGCACCTTCGTCTCCCGGATGTGACAAGGTCACCGCGTTTTCTAAAGCTAACTTACATTGCTCGAAGGCGGCTATCGACTTATCCGTCCATTTAATCTTTGATTTATCCTTCTTTTTGGCGCCATGCAGGAAGTTGTTCAAGTCGGCCTGATGATCTGCCGCACGCTCTAAGTGATTCCTGTAAAAGTTAACCATACCTAAAAAACGGCGGAGCTGCTCGATTGTTTCAGGTCTGGGGAATTCTTTGATAGCTTCCACCTTGCTCTTCATGGGTTTGACACCTTCCGCGCTCACTTCGTAACCTAAAAACTCTATATTATACTTACCGAGACTACACTTCGCCAGATTAATGGTTATGCCGAACTCTTGAAACCTGGCAAAGACCTGTTTAAGGTGCTCTCTATGTACGTCATGATTCGTACTAGCTACGATGACGTCATCAATGTAGGAAAATAAATTAGAGCTCTCACGCACTTTGTTATTTGTACTCTTACCCTCATCCCCAAGGGTGCAGGTTTCGATTCCCTGCAGCACGCTATTATTCATGAATCTCTGGAACGTTTGGGCCGCATTCCGCAAGCCGAATGTCATTCTTGGAAATTCGAAAAGACCAAACGGCGTTATAATGGCGGTTTTCTCTACGTCTTCCGGTGCAATGCTAATATTATGGAACGCTCTGTTAATATCTAACCGGGAAAAAACACACTTACCTGCCAATCCATATGTGAAGTCCTGAATTCTCGGAATCGGGTAGCGGTCTGGCTTCGTGATCGCGTTGAGTGCACGATAGTCTCCGCAAGGCCTGATCTGGCCGTCCTTCTTTGGTACTACATGCAACGGGCTTGCCCATGGACTCTTTGATGGCCTGCAAATACCTAATTCTTGCATTAACCTAAACTCGTCCCTAGCGATTTTATATCTTTGCGGCGGTAATGGTCTTACTTTAGCAAAAACCGGGGGGCCAGTAGTCTCTATATAATGTACGATACCGTGTTTACTGGGCTCCTTAAAAGAAATTGGTTTCGTTATTTCTGAGTATTGTTCTAGAAGCTCGCGATATGGGTTGTCATTTTGAATACTCGTTATCGCGGGCTCGTTATACAAAACTAATATACCTTGCGTATCTAATTTAGTGCGGCCGTCCAACAACCGTCTATTGTATAAATCAACTACTAATTCGTGTGCCTTTAAAAAGTCTGCCCCAATTATGGGTTGTTTTACGTCAGCTATAATAAAATTCCATCTAAAACTACGGCGTAAACCAAGATTAATTTCTAACGATATTACACCATAAGTTTTTATTTCCGTATTGTTCGCAGCATACAGTTTATATGGGCATTCGCTTGCCTTTCTTTTGTCCGGCACTTTATTCACTGGAATCACTGACACGTTAGCCCCGGTATCGACCAGGTACACTAAGCCGGTTTTCTGTTCTCGGACGCATAAGCGGTGATTGCCCGCAGCACAGTCGCTCACCGTCGCTGACTGTACTGCAACTAGTTTTCCGAATCCAACCGCGCTGACTGTCCATTCACCCAGCCACAGGGTTGTTCGCATTGCGTTGCCTTTTCTCTGAACCGGAAATGATGACGACACAGCCATGCTCGGTTCCCTGCTTCCCGATGTCGTGACGCTGTCCTGCTCCTGGGTCGCGATCTCCACCGACCTCCGTCATAGCTTCTGTCCTGCGGTCGTCCGTAGCTCCTGCCTCGCGACCGGATCTCTTCGATCTCCCCGCGGAGTTCCTTTAGCTCCAGGGACATGTTGCGCATGTATTTGATCATTTCCGACTCCATGTCGGTAGCTGCAGGCGCAATGCTGGAAGCTGCTACCGCTGCTACCTGACCGTTGCCTAAATTCTCCAGGATCTTGTCTGCCATGGGTGCCAGGCTCTCCAAACCCACGTTTCCACTCACTGTGAGTACCGCTCTAACGCTGGGCGGCAGGTGACTTAGCCATAATTTTCTTAGGGGCTCCTCCGTTATGCCGCAGTTGTTTGCCAAATCAGCCATTTTTCTTAACAATTGTGATGGCTTTTGCGTGCCCAGGTCCATGTCATTCACTAACCTTTGAAATTGTGACTCTGCACTTTCTTCAAACACTGTTAGCAGGCGCTCCTTAATTGTCTCGTATTTCTCGGTTGCCGGCGGAGATTGCACTATGTCGCTAACTTGCCGCAACGCTTCTTTACTTAACTTTGACAAAACTAGGTCAAATTTGACGCTGTCGCCTTGTTTTTGTGGTGCCATTATGGATTCGAACCGGCAAAACCACATCCTGGGCATATCTGGCCAAAATTCCGGGGTTCGCATTTGAACCGTGACCATTGAAACGTCTCCATTATTTTCCGCCGCCGTCGGTTCGGCCTTGGGCACCGGGTTTTTAGCCCCACTAACACCTGGCGTCGATAACATTTTAATATTCACTTTATATTTCTTAATAAACAATATTCACTCTCGCTAGGTTCGCGCGTCACCGTGAGTCGTCTTCTTGATCACGTCGGGGTCACCAATTTGGAGGTGGTGACGCAATAAAACCAAAAACCTTTTAAATTCACTCAGTCTATTATTTTCAAACACTTAAACGTAGTTACATAAGTCAGTATAATAAGTCCTTATCTTATGTAATACAAGTTGACCTAGCGAGGCGGTGTTGCGCAGACGACTGACTGCCTAGAACACGCGGCAGTCCAGTCTGGGGTTTTGCTGACTTTGCTAACAATGTATAGCCGCTACAGGTTTATAGGGTAAAAAAACCCCCTATAGTGATTGGAGTAGAGTTAAGGGGCGCCTCATTTTTTGTACCGTCGGAATATATACCTGAGATGGGAGAAGAATTCACAAACATTCTTATAGGTGTTTTGGAAGAAGCACAAAGACAAAATCTGGATTAATTCGTTATAATATCTATTTAATGTTAAATTACAAAATAACTAATGTTATTTAGAAAAAACTAAAAGTGCACGAATCAAAGAAAACAAAGAAAGTAGCTGATTGGCTATTTTATAAGAGAACCAGCAGTCGCCTCACTCTTTTTTCATACCTTCAAAACGCACCAGAATAAGAGCTATTTTCACGAACAGCACATGACAAATTTAATGTCTGCTGTAAACAGACGATGGGTACTGACAGGTACGTTGCTGCTGGGTTGGCTGTTGTCCCCGTAAATGACTTTAATGGCCAAACCATCCACAGTTGTTAAGCAGATCATTGCATATTTTTCAACCAGTTATATTTATATCACATGATAATCAAATAAAACAATTCAACTGACACGACGAATGATTTTACTCAAATTCGAAACATTGTCATATGATAGGAATTTAGATTTAGAAGGTTTTTACTATTTGAATAAAGAGAATCCATTATCATCTTATCGATATCAATTTTAAATAAATAATTTAGTGAAAGCAATGCTCAAAGCTTAAGCTTTTGTTAATAGCTTTTTCTATTGATCGAGATTAGAACTAAACAGATATAAATTAAACAAAACTTTCCGGTTCAAAGTCACCTTACTGTATTGCCTTGCTAGTTAATTAGTCACCTTAGGTGGTGAGGTTAATTACAATAGATTAAGAAAGAGTTGTCAATTTCAAATGTTTTATAGTAATTTCTTTAGATAATTTAGTTCTTCGATAGAATTCTTACAATATTATTTCTCAGATTTCAAAAGCTATATAGGAAACATCTGGCAAACAAGTGCTTTTAAATTCCCGGAAATATGGGAGGAGGTAGCATTGCTGAAGGATTAAGAAAATCAGGCAACGAAGATTACACAAATCCCAAATCTTACCGTTTGTAACCGGTCCATGGGTAGATCATTGAAAAAATGGTAGTAGAATGACTAAAACATAACTTGATATCAGGGATTAGTACTCGCCAGTACAATTTATGCTGCATAAGAACACGGAGAAAAATTTTGTTTAAAGAACTTCTCATAAGAAACAATATTCACTTATAACGAGATATGAATACAAACAATAGTTATTAACAATATTAGTTGCTGGTGCTCTTTGCAATATGTACCTTATGTTTTAAAGTAGTTTAAAGTATGTTTTATAACACATGTTTTATTTAATTTGGTAATTTCTTAAACATCTTGGCTTCCTCAAATATATTTTTTTTTCCATAATTAGTTCTAGGTTTAAGTAGCTTAAGTTTGTGTTTATTTGAGTTATAATGTTATAGTTATATAAGGTATATGTGAATTTGTTTATGTGAAATCTTTATTACAACGTTGTTTACCCGCCTTTTGTCACCAACATTAAATCGTACATCTTTAGACAGCCCGGTATCCACAGGTCTCTATTAAAAAAAATTTATAACATACCTACATATTATTGAAAATAAACGAAAATGAAAACTACTTCATACCTAGGATGAAAATAGAAGCTATTGAAATCAATATAACATCCCAATTTTAAAAGAGGAGATGGTTGGAAGCTTTCTTGAATATGGGATCCTATACTAAAAAAATAAAATCCAACATCCAACAAGCTGCAAGGCTTCAAACTCAAGGTATTGTTAGCACTCGCTGTGTGAATCCTGAACGCTACGCTCTCAGGCTGAGAGATGGGTATGATTATATGTTTTCAGAACTGTCACGACGCCTGATACGTTAGTCACTCGTGGCCACGGTGTCTGCAAAGACACCGAATCGTCGAGTTAAGAATTTCATTATTCAAAAGGTATGTAAAGAAAACTCTTTACAGTTTTCTTTAGTTTTTAAGTTTCCGTGTCATCGTCGGTAGCTGACACGGTTGGCACTCATGTCAGGATAACAAATTATTATTTAAGACGAAGATTACTGTAATTTATTTCTATTTATATTTTACTAAAAAGAGACCTGAAATAACGGCTTTCAATGTAGTTTCTTTCGTTATTACAGGTATGTTCATATTGCGGATAATAGAGATTGTTTTGTTGATTTAATATTTTGGTATGGTATAGGTATGTTCATACTGCGGATAATAGAGATGGTAGTGTTGATTTAATATGTTGAAATTATACGAAACAAAAACTTTCGTTATTACAGAGATACGCAATTAAGGTTATATTTCTAAGCTAAGAAGAATCCCAATATATATTAAATTAGTATGGGTATTTAATGGAAGAGATCCATTTTAAAAAACATCTTTATGGCCAAATGAGTTTGAACAAGGATCTGTTTGAAATCTCGAGAGTAGCTACATCATTATATTATAGTAATATCATAGTCATAAATTTGTCGTCTATTGTGCGTTCCCCGGATTGCTACATACACTTAAGCAATATAAGTTGGACCCTATTTAATATGCTCACCGATATCGATGCCAGCTTTACTTCCAGTGATTACGATATGTTGAAAATATTCCAGTTTTTCAAATTCTTGGCTCCTTTTCCGTAATAAATCTTTGAAACTTGCACTGCATTTTATATTTGCGAAGCATAAAATTAAATAGCCTTTGTATAATCCCAAGCTAACCGTTATACATCACTGAACAACTGAAAACTGAACCAGCATCAGTTTTGGGAGAAATTGACAAAAAATTCCAAAAATTTCGTGTGTTGGGCTCTGCCACGTTAAAAAAATCCCAGAAAAGTTCTTTTTTAATATTTTCTATGTACAGTTTCAGATAAATTACGGTTTTATTATTACGTTTACTCGTAAAAATCTGCTTTTTTCTTGTTAATAGTTGAATTATTCAAAATTTGCGTAAAACTTTGCAAATTATTTTAATTAGCTATTCATAAAACCAAAACTTTTATGCACGCGCTTGCTCCTTGTCAATTTAAAAAGGGCGCTAATTAAACAGACTTCTTTTGAATAGCATTATTCGCCTCTAAAACTCTACATTGCCGTCTAAATGACTAAGTCTGCCACAATTTACGAGCGTCTGAACGATACTGTCTTAGCCACTAAAAATAAGTTGTTGCATGATGTTTTTGCTGTAAAATTTTGAATTATCTTCCGATTCATAAATACAGCCTCACATCACACCTTACCCAAATTTAACTACTACGCTTTCTATAGAATATTTAGTAGGCGTTGCAAAAAAAGACGAATTAGTTTATTAGAGGCTGTCTCATTTTTCCGTAGCTTAATTATAAAATGAGAAAATTGATCACGTGGCCAATAATTATACTGTTATAATTATTTAATAAATTTTGTTGATATTTCACAAAGGTATTATTTATTTGTAAAATCCCACAAGCAGCAGAAACACAATTAAATTTACAAGTTGCTGAAACCAAATTTTAAAATACAAACTAAGGTAACATAAGACAAAAAAAAGATAGAAAATGATAACTTTTCAAGCAAACGGGGTTTCTACCTTATAAGGTACATCCTCTAAATAACTCTTCTTTTTGATCTCATAAGCGTTCAAAATATGTCACAAAGTAACAGAACTCAAATGAAGGCTGCCTCTAGAAGAAGTTCACCCCACACTTCAAAAAGGGTAACTAAAAGACAAAGAAAATACTAAATTTTACTTTAAACATACATTTATTTTCGACTACCTGCGATCAACCGTATGGAAGTGGGAGTTGATAAAGACCGTACTTGTGTGCTTCTACAAAAACTCCAGTTAACATTTTCGTAACTTCTTCACCGATCTCAGATATTTCATAAGATGGCGCAAAAAACGAATCTCCTCTGAGCTCTATTGTAAAGGTTATAGGAGGTTTTTTCACACTGTACACCCAATCCATACTCGTGCCTGATATTTTTCCTGGAATAAAAAAATATGTTCTAATTTAATTATATTTATATTCATCAAATGATCATGCTGAAGATAATATTAAAGGCGTCATAACACGTTATCTGCTATTTACTTACGTCATACGGGCTAGATACAAACATTTGGTTCCTTATTCTCAATAAAATCGTACGAGACGTTCAATTTATTTTTGTCGTGTCGTAGGAAGTAGGTTTGAAACTACTGTTATTGTATTACTAGTTGCAGGATTCATTCGTAGCGAATTCTGTCTTATACTAGATCTTGATCGGGGCATCACTCGTGTTAAGTAAAAGGACCGGTGTTTTTGTATATAACTAATTAGCAATTAAAGTAAAACACATAAATAGGCGATAAAAATTTAAGAGATTTATAATCTGGCAAACGAAATTTGTAATTTTTTTAAAGCAGTCTTGTAGTTTTTGTGTTTCTCCATTACAAAAACACATACAAGAAACCAAAAGTTCACTCTTTATAATAATAATAATAATAAATTAATCCCCAGACATACGCACCAACTGTATGGCCCCAAAGGAAGCAGATCTTGTGTTATGGATGACCATACTGCGAATTGGGGAGGAAACCATAATAAACACACCTATATAAATATCAACAACAACATCGACATTTATGTTCGTCACACAAATGAATGCCTTGGCCAGGACTCGAACCTAGGACCTCCGGCGTATAAGGCAGGGCTACTAACCACTATGCTACTCGTCGTATTAGTATAGATATCTGAAATATATAACAAACAAATATCTTCATTAATTTAATTTATTTAAGTTGTTTTATTACCTAATAATATTGGTGAGTTGCCAAATTTGTAGTGATCCCCTCCATATGCATTGGCACTTTTTGCAATATTCTCCTGAAATCATGAATAAGAAAATATGCATGAATGTTTATGTATTAATAAACCATATATGCTCACAAACAACGCGATGACGACCACGTCCAGGCAGTCTGCACAAAAGCCTGATATAACCCAATCATTTGGCGATCAACAGGAAGTTATTTGCCTTGAGAAAGCAGCATCTACAAGTGTGGAATTCACTGGGAACTCCATCCCTGTGTTCCACCTGGAGTTTTCGAAACTAGGATAAAAGATGCTAAACAAAACCTAAGTAATCAATATTACTTACCAAAAGAGTATAATTTTCTATACGCTTCTCATTGTCTGAATAAGGCACTATAATGCTATGCGATGGTGTGTGAAACGATATAAAAGCTAAAATATTATTCAACTTTGTTATGTAAGAAGCCATTGATCTAGTTTCTACTTCAGAAAATGCGTTCGGCCCGGCGTAGAACTGATAATCGCATGGGTTTTGAGAACTATCAAAAACTGAAAAAGAGTATATATCAGATTAAAGCTACGTTATAATGCAGTATTATAAAAAAATTAGCAATAATCAAAAATATCGATGCCTAGCTTTCGCTATGCGAAACTAAACAGTATTATAGAGGTAAATTAAAATTTTTCAATATTTTAATAAGCTGCATACTAGAATTATCAGAACGAAATATATGGCTTTGCTTTTATACATATTTTATATATATCGTCATTCTGGGCTCATATTTATGTATAAAAATACATCCATTATGTTTGAATGTATTTTTATAAATAAATAAATATATATATTTTTAAAACATAACGAAAACGTGAAGTTTCTCTCAATTTATTACTGCTTATCAGAAGTGCTTACTGAAGAACACAATTTTTCACTCAGTTACCATAATTTCATAGTTTTGCACGTACGCAGCAAGTAAGCATACGCCGATGGTTTAGTGATAGTTTTTCGTCTATAAATCTACGCCTCCTTGGACAGTAGGCCTAAAAGTTTCAAAGTCTATACCTCCAAATTGGTAATTCCAATTTCTGTTAAGATCAACTCCAACGCACTTTGATTTTTTCGAGAGAGATCTTGATTTTCTCCACATTCTGTCCTAGAAAAGATTTAGAAGTAGGTTACATTTCAAATTCGATGAGTTAGTACACTAGATTTAACATGAAAATTAAAAAAGCAGCCAAATCACTACAAAATACAAACTGGACTATGTATAACCTGCAATATATTTCAACGGAAGCAAATACTGCTTATAATTACGATTTAACAAACACTTTGATCAGATACCGATAGCTCATATTAAATATAACGAAATCCAAATTATTATTCAACAAGATTCAATGAGTTCAGATAGTGTTTGAGAAAAAAACTAAAGCATAATAAATCGATAAAAATATTTTTTAAAACAGCACTAGATTATTACTAACTGTTATAAATTCGTCTGTTCAAAACTATAACCCACTTAGTGCCACTGATATGAAACATGACTGATACAGATGCAGATACAAATATTGTATAGACGTAAAGAGACAGTGTAAATTTATTTTTGAAAAAAATATACCCGTGAAGTTTCTTGCCAGTTCTTCTTCACGAAGGCTTTTCGGAACTGGTGGTAGAGTCATGTTTTATCTGACGTCAATATGAACAAGTAATTGTCAATGTTGAGAAATAAATATTTGATTTTATGAATTCCTGGGCTCGTTCACGGAATTTTGGAAGAATAATTATATCGTGCAATAAAGTAGGTTATTAAAAGGTCAATTAAAATTTTAGATCTCCGATAGGATAATAAGTGTATACTTCTCTTGCGTATACGCCATCAATAAAACTACATAATTATACTCAGCGTTAAAAAAATTAGCAAATTAAAAATGAAGCACTTAACATTGTTTGTGTATGATTTTTTTTAAATACTCACAGTGTTTAGACTGTAATGGTATCCATCAGGATTTAATACAGGAAATATATGCCAGTCAAAGCTATTGCGCAAGTTTATAATGTCCGCCGATTGTCCAGTTAATAGTTGGTTTATAAAATATATAGTGGCAGCTGTTGTCATCCACTCCCTTGCATGAGTACCTGGAAAATAAAAAAGTTAAATAAAAATAAATAAATAAATATTCCTAACAATCACACCACATTATCTAGCCCAAATTAAGTATCATTAAGAACTTGTGTTATGGATACTAGATAACGGATAAATAAACTTAAGAAATATATAAACATATAAATATTTTTTTAATATATAAATATTAGAAATAAACTTAAATAAACATACATACGCATCCATAACTAGAAAGCAAATATTATATAACATCTGCTCCTACCAGGATTCGAACCCAGGACCTCTGGCATGGAAGGCAAGGCTACTTACCTCCACACCGAACAGGCCGTCGTTTGCCCGAGTTACAATGCGGTTTTAGGCAATGAACCCACCGCGCTAACCTAGTGCGTATATGTAGACTTTGCACATATCTTAGAAATACATTCATAGGTTTCATTTTCATCAGGTCATTCAATACTTTATATAGGAATTCCTTACAATGTTTTCTTCGCCGACAGAGTAGTCGGTCTAATTCACTTAATTAATGAAAATTCATTGGTACATTCCGCGGGATTGAAGCCCGGACTTCATGCCAGGAACTCACTATCTAAACCACTACTTCACTAACGCTTTCTCATTTCGACAATCCCGTTTTTAAACAATGTGGTGGAAAGGAGAATGACCACAAAACCTAAAAAATGTATCGCATCAGTGTGACACATGTATAAACAATTGCTTTTACGCACGGTTTTGACCACCTAAAATTACTAACGGTTTGAATAGAATTGCACTTTTGAAAATTTTTATCAAAATCTGCCCATAATCCAAAACTTAAGTCATCTGACGCGTCAGTTAGCTTTGTCGTTAAACTTTTACTACTATAATAACGCTATCACCGCTACAGAAGCGATATTAAATTTCAGTTGATTCTGAAAGTTAGATCTCCAGAAAACTTTCATTTCTACAGAGTAGATTTACATAATTTCTCAATTAGTCACTGAAAGCGCACTATTCTCTAAGAAAAAATTGAAGGCATTCACTTCAATTTTAATTATCTTATTGCCATTGGACATTCATTTGTGATGTAGCCAACATACAGCGATGATGGTCAAAGTCAAAGAATGCGGGATCCGCGAAATGTAGATTTTTTCTTCCAAATTAGTTTCATAGTCCTAAAAGTCACTAGAATAGTAGTGAAGCAAATATTCCATTTAGTTCGTTTAGATTTAAAAGAACTTATTTACCGCCGAAAATTTTCTGCTTACACAGAAAATGCTAAAGTTGCTCCACTCTAACCGTTAAATTTTGTTTAATAAACTTTGTCACCAAGGGCTTTCACCATCAATTAATGTAGCTACTAACTAATTAATTACTTCACTTTGCTTACATTTTCTAAGCTATTGCAATGTTTTTTTAAGCATACCGACTGGGATTCCATTTTTTAACGAAGCACAACCAACTTAACCTCAGTATTATGTCTGTTAAAACTTGAAGAACTAACTCTTCTTGGTATCGTCTAAGACGAATTCTTAGGAAAAGAGATTCTACTAACGCTGGATTTATAAATAACTGTAAATACTTGATCTTTGTACTGAAAGTAACATAATACAAAGTTACATGCTAACCACACAGCAAGTTCATTGTTGGGGTTTTAGATATTTAAATTCAGCATTACAATCAATTTGGTATTCAAAGTTCAAAGCATTTAAAATGTTTACGCACTGTGTCTTTGCCGTTCAGTTTTGCGTAGGCGAATCTGTCAGAATTGACCTTTTATTTTAGTAGTAGCTTTACCATCAATTTTCTGATTGCCATTTTTCAATTAACTAACTAACTACCATAATTTTTTTTTTAATACTCAGACAAACACACCAACAGTAAAGCCCAAAAGTAAGCAGAGCTTGTGTTATGGATTACCATACAGCGAACTGAAGGGGAACCCAGAATAAACATACATATATAAATATCAGCAACCATGACCCGAGAACAAATATCTGTGTTTATTACACAAATAAATGCCCCGGCCAGGACTCGAACCTTGGACCACCGGTGTATGAGACAGAGCTATTGACCACTACGCTGCTCGGCCGTCAAATTGTCTTTAATCTTTGTAAAACTCTCTGGTAAGTGAGGCACCTAGATGCAAAATAAATTCTTAAGAGCGTTTATACAAAATCGTGCAGTTTTAGGAGTTTTCAGTGTTCGTTTCCGGTCAAAATATTACAAGTATGCATCGAAATATGAGTTCAAATTATTCGAAATTTCATCGTCTAAAACATATATTGAGAACATTTTCATTTCTTCAGATAATTTTTTAGAAGGAATTCATTGTTCATACGCCTTTTCTTATAATCCGATATACGATATACACTTGTATTGTTACAAAAGTAATAATTTTTACTTCTTATTACTAACAAAGATGTAACTAATGAAATAAAACAGCAATATTACTCAAGTAAATTAAAAAAATACTTCTTAAAAAAAATATTTAAAAAATGACTAAATTTGATATAAAATCTAATGAACGCACTGCTTGTATTCTTAGTCTCGGTTTGCGTGCGGATTCATTCGCACGTCGATCGCAGACGCTATTCCGCTCTCTAGTCCCCGCACTAGTTAAGCACCCCAAATTTCACTGGTCGTTTTTACGACTCAGGTTTTCGTGCCGTAGCTTCCTAAATTTCATAGGACTGTCGTTTTCACGACAAATATTCGACACCATTGCCTGCAGCTCGTCGACGCCGACCTGCATCGCTGTCGCCGCTCCGGCAAGCTCTGCGTTCCAGGACTTCGAGTCTTCGAGTTCGAGTAAGTTATCCGCGTCGTCCCCAACCGTAGGAAGGTTTTAGGAAGTTAGTCTTCGTTGGTAGGTTCATAGTATATATATTTATATATTGTTGTCCATCCCCAGCCCTCCGCAATGGATGTAAAAGATTTTTTAGAATCTTTTCAACAATTATCCGCAGGCGTCGCCACCGCAGGCTCCAAAGTTCCTCAAGTAATTTACCAGCTACTTAGCACTCATTTCCCCATACTGGCCCCACTGATCTCTCAGGCCACCTCCGTCCCTCAGAACCCTCTGGTCCTAGGCCCTCTCGAGTTTGAGTGCCAAGTAGATGCCCCTTCGCGCCGCAAGCGCGCACCTGCGACCGAGTCATCCTCGGACGCCACCCCATCTGGCTCTGAGCCACCCTCATTCGCCCTCGTTAAGAAGTGCTCTAAGAAGCTCTATTGCAATCACCTCCATACTTTGCAAAGTCATGGAGCGTATATTGAACAATCGACTCCTGGCATACCTTGAGTCCAACGAGCTCCTTAGTGATAACCGATATGGTTTTCGCAGTGGAGATCTTCTTATGTATGCCACTCACTTATGGAGCGAAGCCTTGGAAGGTCACGGTGAAGCTATAGCTGTATCCTTAGACATTTCCAAGGCTTTTGATAGGGTCTGGCATGATGATCTCTAGAGTAAGCTTCCAGCATACGGAATACCTAAAGGGCTCTGCGACTGGATATCTGATTTTCTGAGGGAACGGTCAATTTGAGTAGTCTTAGACGGCTGCTCTTCTGACCTAATGGCAATTAATGCCGGGGAAACCTCAGGGATCTGTTCTCTCTGCAACGTTATTTTTGCTGCACATTAACGACCTGCTAACCCCAGGCATTATTGGTTACGCTGATGACACCACCGTTGTAGAGAGGTACATGTCCAATGCGTGAGCGAGTCCTCAAGAAATCCGGGCTTTGAGAGTGTCCATGATTAAGCGGGTGGTTTGGCCTTAAAGAAAGTGTCCGATTGGGGCGAGTCCAACTTGGTCAAATTTAACCCGTAGAAAACACAGGCGTGTTTATTCTCCGCGAAAAAGAGCAATTTCGACCTAACGCCCACTTTCCAAAATGTTTCTGTACCCTTAACCGACTACCTAGGGCTTCTGGGCGTAACTACATCGTCCCAACTAAACTTCGGGCAACAAATTGTGTCCATGGCTCAAACTGCTTCAAAGTTGGGAATCATCTCGAAGGTCCGACGGTACTTCAGCCCTGAACAGCTACTTAATTTGTATACAGCTCAAGTTTGATCTTGTATGGAGTACTGCAGCCACCTTTGGGATGGTTCTGCAAAGTACCAACTAGAAGCGATGGACGCAGTTGACCGAAGAGCCCGAAAAACTATTAACAACTTTGACCTCACGACCAAAAAATTGCAAAGCCTCGACCATCGTCGGAAATTTGCCAGTTTAGCAGTCTTCTACAGATTAAATTTTGGAGAATGCTCTTTTTGATCAGGTTGAACCCACACCCTTCTTGCATTGGACTACTAGACGCAGACAGACCTTCCATCCCTTCGTGGTAGATATCCCAAGAAGTCGAACCAAACGCTTCGATAGGTCCTTTTTGGTGCGGGTCGCCAAGGTGTCGAATGAACTGCCTGCGTCTGTTTTTCCAGAAAACTATAGTCCTAGTTCTTTCAGGCGTCGAGTGAATAGGTATCTCGTGGATAGACGTGTAACACCTTTGTCTTCATCGTCACTTTCCATCAGGTGATATAGAAGACAAACGTCTAATCCTTATTCAATAAAAAAACAAGCCCCGGCGTCCTCAACGCCCGTCACGGTTTCTTCAACACCCTCCGCGGCACCTCCAAAGCCCGCGCCCGTCCCGGTGCCCACAACACCCGCCCCGGCCCCACTGATGTCACTCAAAGGGACTCCACCCCCAACTTCTGTCAAGCCTCAGGTCCCACCACCCGCATTCCTTCTCAATAAGGAAAAATGGACCGAGGTCTCGAACTTGTGCAGAAAGCACAAAATCCTCTACACCTGAGCGACCAACTCGGGTGATTCCACTAAAATCGTAGTCTCGTCGTTAGACGACTTTCGAGCCCTAACTAAGCTCCTCACCGGTAAGTTCAGAGCGGTACTCAGGGGGGTCCCGTTCGAATTATCGAATGAGGTTAACCTTGAGGATCTGCAGTCCCAAGGCTTCCCGACACTCGCGGTTCATAAAATGCAAAGCAAGTACGGAAGGCGTCACCCTCTCGCTTTGGTGGTTCTCGCCAAAGTCCCCAAATCCAGGGAGATCCTAAAAGGGGTTAACACTATATGAGGCCTCTCTGGAATCTCGATCAAGGCGCCTCATCGCCGCGGTCATCCCGGCCAGTGCCACCGGTGCCAGTTGTACGGGCATGCGGCGGCCCCACCTAGGTGCGTTAAGTGCCGCTTCCAGAGTGTGGATGCATCGCTTTTTTCCCCGCGCTTTCGCCCGGTGCTAACGGGCTCCGTCGTAAATATCGAATGCTTGCCATCAATTTTGATACTTTTGGTATAAATATTTATTTTATTATAAACAATAAATTTAATACTGAAGTACTGCATTTTTCTATAAGTACTGCATATTTCTATTACTAATAAGTAATACACAAATCTATAAAAGTATTTGTTATTAGGTATCGTCACGGCTCAGCCTTAGGAAGCGCATCAGAATACTACGATGTTTCAGTAAAGAGGTCGATATAAATTAAGAAGAAAATATATTTGAATATATGTTTCACATAAAAGAAATTAAAAAATCAAGATATTCCGACTTGCTCCATCAGCGGAGTAAGATGTATTAAATTACAGTTATATATAAAATAAAAAGATAAAGTTATACCGAGAACAACATTTTATTTTAAACACGAGTGTAGTTACCACGATCTTTTAAAATGGGTAATAAAGGTAGGAAACAATATAATTTAAAAAGAAAAAATCGAAGCGGTGGCTAAAATAATAATATCACGAAGGCTAGAGAAGCAAAAATGCACGTCATTACACATTTTATTCAGAGCCGCGAGAAGGCTCGCACCCAGAAGTGGGTTGAAAATGGGTTGATGATGATGATTCAGAGCTGTGGTGGCGCAGTGGCTGGCCTCTTAGTCCTAGGTTTGTTTGTTTGAACGAACCCAACCTCGCAATAATGGTTTTTTATCTTTGAAAAATGTATGAGCGTGTAAAAACCTGCACTGACCGTAAACAAATAACCTCATGAGGATACCGACATTTCTTAGAACCTAAAGTTCAAAAAGACATTCGCCAATCCGGACTAGGCACCGATGCCTTCTTAATATAATGCGATATTGTCCCTCTGGGAGGAGGCTTTTATGACAGATGTAAAAGGTGACTTTACAAAGAAAATCATCGTTGGCGACGAGGCACACTTTCACCTCAGCGGATTCGTTAACAGGCAGAATTGCCGCATTTGGGTAAATGAAAATCCACGAGTGATTGTTGAAAAGCCGATGTATCCACAAAGAGTAAGTGTTTGGTGCGGTTTATGGGCTGGTGGGGTCATCGGGCCGTACTTCTTCGAAAATGAGGTCGGCCAAGCAGTTACCGTGAATGGTGCTCGCTATCACGAGATGATAACGCACTTCTTGTGGCTGAAAATTGAGGATATGGACCTGGACGACATGTGGTTCCAACAGGAATGTGCCTTTTGCCACACAGCCAACGACACAATGGCTCTTTTGCGCGAGAAATTCAATGGCTGTGTTATTTCACGTCGTGGCGATGTTAATTGGCCGCCACGATAATGTGATTTGACACCGTTGGACTTTTTTCTTTGGGGATTTTGAAAAGAAAATGTGTACGTCAATAAGCCAAGAACAATTCAAGAGCTAAAGGATGAGTTAATTCGGCTCATTAAAGACATTGAACCTCAATCATGTCTCCGAGTCATTAAAAATATGGACCATCGGATAAGGCCGATATTTTGTTTCACACATAATTGTCATAGATTGCTCTATCATAATAAAAAATATTAAGTTAAATCACTGAAAACTTTTTGTTTTATTTACAAGTAACATCGTGCATTTTGGTTGGACCTTTTAATTTACACTGTATATTAATTAAAAGTCTAAACTTTTAAGTACCCAGTAAAAAAGTAATCTCATTGTTGACCCGCTGCTGGACACGTATCCCTATTTTTTGTCAGTGTAAAAAATATGTCAACGTAAGCAGTCAATTTAATAGCTCTAGTCATTTTCAATTTGCTATACGACATTGTACCTTAAGTGGGTCCCAAATCAAAGTTTGTCATTGTATTGTATAATAATAAATAATATTTTTTTCACCTAATTTTATTTATTTTTATTCAGTAATCTCTCTTATCTTAAATCATAACTACCATAACAAACGTCTATATATTAATAACATCAATCTCTTCGTTAAGCCCTTATTGTACCCCAATTTTATTTCATCCCATATTATCCTAACCAGGTATTTAAATATCTTACTTTGCAAAACGAAACTCAAGTTCGTAACTCAATTCTTGTGCATAAGCTTGAAAAAATTGGAATAAGAGGGACTCCGCTAGCTCTTTTTGCAAACTACCTCGCGGAAAGGAAACAAAAAGTTAAACTTCCTGGGTTCGCTAGTGCGGATGCGGGGGTGTCATATGGCGTGCCACAGGGCAGCGTGTTGGGGCCAACCTTATTTTTGATTTATATCAATGACTTGTGCAGTATGATCATGCCAAATGCCAAAATCCTGTCGTTTGCCGATGACACTGCGGTGGTTTTCGCTGGTGAATCGTGGGACGATATAAAGGCTAATGCTGAACGTGGGCTACTATCGCGTCCCCGGCCCCTCAGGCCCCAACCCCGGCCCCTCAGGCCTCAATCCCGGCCCCTCAGCCCTCCGACGTCCAGACCCCTCAGGTCTTCAGCTCTCCCGCGTCTCCCGCCTCGTCCGAGATGGACTGCGAATCCGTCGCATCCTCTCACGCGTCGCGTCGTAAGCGTACCGCTCCCGGGAGTGACTCCGAACCCGCGTCTGATACTTCGTCAGATGCCGTCACCTTAACCGGCTCTCCTGAGCCCGCGTTCCAACTTGTCGCCAAGCGCTCCAAAAAGCGCTCGAAGAAAGCTTCGGTATCTTCAATACCCGAGCCCTCCCCGGTGTCTTCAACACCAGCCCCCGCGCCGTTAAAATCGCTCGTAGTAACCGCGTCTCCGTCGGTCACATCGAAGCCAGCGACGCGCTGCGCTCCCGTCCCGCCGAAGCCTCAGCTCCCTCCGCCCGTCTTCCTGCGTGAAAAAGCGCGCTGGACCGCGGTTTCAAACTTGTGCAAAGTGCACAAAATTAATTATTTAAAAGCCGCCAACGCTGGCGATACAATCAAGATTCAAATAGCGACCGTCGACGACTTCCGCTCGTTTACCAGGTTACTCGGATTAAACCAAATCGCGTATCACACCTACGCCCTCCCGGAGGAGCGTAAGATCCGCGCAGTACTACGGGGCGTCCCGTTCGAACTCAGCAACGAAGACATCCTCGATGACCTTAAGTCTCAGGGGTTCCCGGTCACAGCAGTGCACAAGATGCACTCCAACCGCGGTAGGCGTTTTCCCTTAGCGTTGGTAATCCTGTCGAATACTCCCAACTCGAGGGAGATCTTTAGAGAGGCTCGCACAATTTGCGGACTCTCAAATATCTCCGTCGAGCGTCCCAACCCCCGTGGTCACCCTGGGCAGTGCCACCGCTGCCAGCTCTATGGCCACGCAGCGGCTAACTGTTCAGCTCCCCCCAGGTGCGTAAAGTGCCTGGATCCTCACTTCACTAAGGAGTGCACTCGCACTCCCGAATCCACTTCCCCCCCTGCCTGTGTGCTGTGCGGCCAGTCCGGCCACCCAGCTAACTACAGGGGTTGCCCGCGCGCTCCGCGCTCCACCACCAAGAGGGTCGCGCCTAAACCGGCGCCGCCGCTCACTCCTGCCAACTTCCCGCCGCTGCGCAACCGGGGTCCCCCGGAAGCAAAGCCCGTTCAGCCGACACCTACTCCGGCTCTGTCTTGGAGGCAGCGTCCGGCCGTTCCGCCTGCACCTTCCCGACCTATCCCAGCTCCCGTAGCTCCCGTAGGGTCGCGTCCTTCTCCGTCTTCCGCACCTCAGTCGTCGTTGGCTGAGGACATGAAGACCGTATTCGACGTTATTCAAAACGTCGATATTAACGAAATTTCCGTGCTCGCACGCAAACTGCGAGCCGCCCGCTCTCCTCAAGAGCGTTTATTTGCTTTAGCCGAGCATCACTCGCTCCTAAGTTCGTTGTAAATTCTTTTATAATTTATAAATTCGTAAATAATAAATTATAATGTCTAGACCCGCGAATCCCGCGTCCAGTCGTATTAAACCCAAGGGCTTATCCCTAGTATCTTTTAACGCTCGTAGCCTTAATACCAACCTTCCCAAGATTAAACTGTTCCTTCAGAACAAAGAACCTGACTTATTCCTTCTCCAGCAGAGATGGCTTACTTCAAACCGCTCCAGGGGATTCGCTATACCTAAGTACGCGTTTATTCGTAACGATAGGCCCAACTCCGACGGTTTCGGCGGCACCGCTATATATTACAAAAGAGGCTTCCATTGCTGTCCTCTCCCTACCCCTCCTCTCCTCAACATGGAAGCCACTGTGTGTAGGTTGGTTATGATTGGTTATCCGACCATCATCATAGCTTCAATCTACATACCTAGTGGTACCAAACCAAACCGCAGCGACTTTGAGGCCATTCTCGCCCTCGGCCATTCAGTCATTATGTTCGGAGACTTTAACTCCAAACATACTGACTGGACGTGCCTATCGACTAACACCAGCGGTATCGCTCTCCTCGACATCACTAACTCCCTTGACCTAGATGTCATATCCCCCGTCACTCCCACTCACTATCCCAACAACCCGTCCTACTCTCCTGACATCCTCGACTTTGCAATTATCAAGCGTATCAATCTTGACCTAAGGTCTATCGAACCGCTCGATGACCTAGGCTCCGACCATCGCCCCGTTTCCCTCGTGCTAGGACCGCCGAACGATAACGTCTCATCTCCTAAGACCTTTACCAATTGGAAAGGTTTTAAAAATACGTTAGTTTCAGCCTTAGAAGCTCCGAACTCTCCACTCGCGATCTCTCCCGAGCAATTAGATTTTCAATTCATTAGTAAATTCTCTCACTGATGCTATCAACTCAGCCATCAGTGACAACGAAAAGGTTGCTAAGCAAGGCAAACCCACGCTTCCCTTAGCCGTTAGCAATCTTATTAAAGCTAAAAACGCGGCTCTCCGGAGAGCCAAGAAATATCCCACGCCCGCCTATAGAACAGCTGCGAATCAGCTTCAACGTAAAGTTAGGTCTTGCCTCGCGGAACTCCGAGACGCTCAGATGAACGATCTCATGGCGAATATCTCTCCGTCCCACCAAGCGTACTATAGCATGGCCCGAGCCTTACGCGTAGACACCGTCTCTCACGTTCCTCCTCTCACTCGTCCCGATGGCACTACTGCCTTCGAAGTCGAAGAGAAAGCCGAATGCTTCGCCGACAGCATTGCCGCACAATGCTCGCCCAGCACGCAACCCGCGAATCCCACTCACATCAAAGCGGTGGAGGACGAAGTCCTTCGCAGAGACTCTCTCCCCATCACCGCCGACCCTGTCACAGTCTCTAATGACGAAATCTTGCTTCTCATTAGAAATCAAAAGTCCAAAAAGGCTCCGGGTGCGGATGGAATTTCCAACCACGCACTTAAGCACCTACCGCAACAGATGCTTACCTTGTTAGCTATCATTTTCAATGCCTGCTTCGACCATAGCTACTTTCCTAAAGCTTGGAAAGAAGCGACAGTCATAGGCATTCCCAAGCCGGGCAAACCTCTGAACGTCCCGGCTAATCACAGACCCATCAGCCTCCTCAAGGCAATGTCTAAACTTCTCGAGAGAGTCATACTTTCTCGAATGCGGAACCATCTGTTTCCAACGGATGGCGATCCTCTCATTATTCCCCATCAGTTCGGCTTTCGCGCTAAACACTCCTGCCCTCAGCAAGTCCACCGAATCGTCGAGTATATACTTGACGGTTTCTATCCGCGTCGTTATAAAACAGTCGCGGTTTTCTTTGACGTAGCCAAGGCTTTCGATAAAGTCTGGCACAGCGGTCTCGTTTATAAACTCTACAAGATAGGCTTACCGGATCGCCTAGTCAGGATAATAGCGTCGTTTCTCAAAGACCGTACGTTTCGATTTAAACACGAAGGCACGCTTTCTGCACCTCGTCCCATAAAGGCTGGAGTCCCTCAAGGCTCAGTCCTCGCCCCTCTGCTGTACACCGTGTACACCAACGACATTCCCATCCCGCCGAAAGGCGTCGAACTCGCCCTCTTCGCTGACGACACCGCACTCTATACCAAAGGCCACGGTGTTCGGCGCCTTGTAACCAGACTCCAAAAGGCCGTAAACGCCCTTGGTGCATGGTTTCAAGAATGGCGCATCGATGTGAACCCTGAAAAGAGTTCTGCGATGCGCTTCGACCACAAACGCCGTCGTCCCGATGGCGATCCCCACGTTCGAATGTTAGGCATTCCCATCCCCTGGAAGCGCAGTACTAAATACTTAGGCGTCACATTAGATCCGACGCTTTCTTTCAAGCCACACGTTGAAAGAGTTTCGAAACTCGCTCGTCACTATTTAGTCCGCCTAAATAGCATGTTAGGTAGAAAAAGTAAAATGTCCTTCAGAAACAAACGTACACTTTACAAGGTCTGCGTTAGACCCGTCATGACGTATGCCTCGCCAATCTTTGCCCACGCCAAACCCTCCCTCCTGCACAAACTGCAGGTAGTTCAAAACCTCTTTTGCCGCCGGGCCACAGGCGCACCGTGGTACGTGCGTAACGCGGACTTGCATAGAGATCTTGAACTGCCTACAGTACAACAATATCTCAAAACACTCTCTGAAGCGTTCTTCAAACGCTCCGAAACCCATCCCAATCCTCTAGTTCGTGATTCTGTCTCATATGCTACTCCTGTGTTAGACTCGAAGTTCAAAGTCGCTAGGCCTAGAAATGCGCAAGCGTACTCATCCACCAGACTGTCACGCGATCTCGAGGCCCTTCTGGCCGCAAATTCTAATTCTAACGTAAATTCTAATTCTAACGTAAATCCTAATACTAACGTAAATCCTAATACTAACGTAAATG
The DNA here is from genome assembly GCA_923062675.1 of Marasmarcha lunaedactyla. NCBI lineage: Eukaryota > Metazoa > Arthropoda > Insecta > Lepidoptera > Pterophoridae > Marasmarcha > Marasmarcha lunaedactyla. The sequence goes on from OV281349.1 coordinate 23,919,073, forward strand.
CGAGTCAATTCAATTTTATTTTGCAATTTTTTAATTTTTGTTTAATTATTGATTTTCATTTTGAGCACCTTCAGTGCTACGTATTCACCTTCAGTGCTTTGAGCACCTTCAGTGCTATGTAATCCCAGCGGGTGACCCCTTCTGGGCCCCGCTAGCGCGGCCTCTTTCTCCAATTGGCCGTCGCTCCGATGAAGGCTGAGTGGCAAAAATGCACGAGCCGACAGGGGGTTTTTAGTGGGTATGGTCCTGGTAGGCGTCGGGACGAGTCCCACATAACTTTGGAATCGCGCCAGAGTATGCGTCAGGGCATTTTTATCCTCCTGCCCTTCCCGCGGAGGGGAACAAAAAAAAAAAAAAATGGTCTAGCTCGTGTCGCTCTGTGGTTGCAACAAAATCTTCTCACATTAAATACCGCCAAGACTAATTTCATTTGCTTTGGCATTTATAACAACTCACAGCCACCGACTAACTTTAGTCTAAATATACACACGTGCAATGGGAATGCAAGTTACAAGCCCCGTGGATGTCCATCTCTTGTAAAAGTCTGCCAAACTAAATATCTGGGCGTTATTGTGGATCAGAGACTATCGGGTACCACCCTCACCTAGAACACGTTATTAGCAGGACCCGAAAATTGATCTGGATGTTTAAAACCCTAAGACACGTTATACCTGATAATACTCATCAGCCGGACGCTTCCAGATCTCTTCTCAACCGAATATACATTTCTCTTGCGCAATCTATTATAACGTACTGTATACCAGTCTGGGGTGGAGCTGCAAAGACTCAGTTTCTCCATTTGGAAAGAGCGCAACGAACCCTTATTAAGGTCATGTACCTCAAAAAACGCCGATTTTCCACTGAAAGACTTTATTGCATCAGTGGCCTTCTTTCTGTACGAAAATTATATATCTTTAAAACAATATTAAAAATACCTAAGTCCCTGCCTTCTGACCCTAGCATATTGAATAAGCGACGAATAAAAAATGTGGCCAAGCCTTCCAGTATCAAAACTGAGTTTGCTTGGAGACAATTTAACTCTCGCTCCACATTCTTATATAATAAAATAAACAAAGAACTATATTTATACGACAAATCCCATCGCGAATGTAAAAATATCTTAATGCAATGGGTGCAGCTTAAAACGTATAACGAAATAGAATGTCTGCTTAACCGGAGTTCATAATAGCTAAATAATAAGTACCAATACACACTTATATTTTTGTACGCACACAGACATACGCTTTCACATACACACGAAAAAACACTTTCACATACACACGAACAAACACTTTCACATACAAACACACTTATTGTACACGCACTACACACATCCATGTGAGTTACCTAAGATTCTGAATGTATTAAAAAAATGTAAATTGCAAAAATTGTTAAAACGTTCTGAAATGGAAATGGAAATAAAAAATTGTATTTAGAATAGTTAGAATAAATTTTATGGTAAGTTAAGGAAGAGCGGGGTCTCAAAATACAGGCATTACTTGCTTACATTGGGACCCCAATCTACATCTGTATTAGAATAAGATTTTAATGAAATAAATAATTTTTATTATTTATTTATTTTTTTAAGTAATAAATTACATAAATTTATATTTCTATAAATCAAAAGTAAAATATAATAACGCAAAAAAGTCAAACATATTTGAAAAAGTATCAAATCCTATGCGGACGCGCTACTTGACGGCTAGCGACTGTATCATACAGCACTGCAGATGTGTGCGTGTAACGGATACGTGTGCGTGTTGCAGTTTACCAATTCGGGAGAGCGTAAATTTCCGGATTCAAAACGCCATTATCATTTAATAAAAGCCATTTCTTCGATAATACTGCGGCGCATTTTTCCTTTTTTTCAAATGAAATTTTACATTGTATTCTTCTTAAAACTTGCTCGTTTTATCGAATAGAAAAACTACCGAAGAATGACGGGAAACTGGTAATAATTTTTTATTTGTTTTTTTTAATGAACTTTTTTCATAGTATCGTTACTAACCGGAAACAAAGAATACAATTAAAGACATTTTATTAAAGATTACGAAAATACTTTTAAATAAGATGAAAATATAACGCTTATCAGAACATAACATTTTAGGCAAGGGATTTGAAGATTTCGGCATCATTGCCGATAATTGACCATCCAAGGGAACAATTGTAATTGTAAAACTATGTATCTGTCAAATTCTTACTTGTATCTTTTGTTTCTGTTGTGTCTCCTTTGTAATAAATAAATAAATAAATTCTTAGTTTTTTTTTTTTTTCAAAATCACGTCGCACGATTAGACCGATACGTAGCGATTGGAGATACTCTTAAAGTGTCACATTTCAGAGTTATGCACAGAAAAATATCGTTTTAGAATAACTTAGTATGACCCTACAAAAAAGATCTAAAGCCCCACTACAAACTATAGCGGGTTTCAAAAGTAGTTGCCGACATAATCCAACATTCAAGTTTTAAATTACACTATAAATCTTAAATCAAACTAATAAAAATCGTATAGGAACCCTTGAACAAATGCGGAAATATATGCCTTTTTGCTTCAAAGCCTTACATTTCAGAAATATGTTCATAACAATATGTCGAAAAACCACTATAGCCTACAAAAATACTTTAAAGCCTATTTCTCACTGTGGTAGGTTCAACTGACTTCTTTTACAAGATTTTCGTGTAGACAAAACGTTTTGCATTTTAAATGGTGACGCTCAATTCAAATAACGGAAACAAATACATTCACTTCAGTAATATGTGCAGAAAAAATTGTATAGAACAACTTACAACACCCATTTTTGTATATAACTCTGGCAATAGTATGTTAGCTGTTTCAAGACTACAAGACACGAATTGCTCTTTTAACATAAAATTGTACGTAAAAATTATTATGATTTTTATACAGGATTTCATAGACATTTTTTTGCGCGTGATTCTAAAGTGGCACTCTAGGGCAATTTATGAAATATGTTTGTATAAGTTTTAGGGGTTTCTATTCTCACTCCGATCGCCACGCGGTGCGGACGTGCAAGACCCTCCAGTGACATGGAGTGCGAAGTAGACGCCCCTCCGCGCCGCAAGCGCGCACCCGCGACCGAGTCATCCTCGGACGCCACCCCAACTGGCCCTGAGTCTCCCTCTTTTACGCTTGTTAAGAAACGCTCTAAGAAGCGCTCGAAACAAGCCCCGGCGCCCTCGACGCCCGTCCCTACACCCCCTGCGGCGTCTTCAACGCCAGCTGCCCCGGTGCCTTCAGCACCCGCTCCGGCCCCAACTTCTGTCAAGGCCAAGGTCCCACCAACCGTGTTCCTTCGGGAAAAGGGTAAATGGTCCGAGGTCTCGACTTTGTGCAAAGAGCACAAGATCCTTTACACCCGAGCGACCAACTCGGGTGAATCTATTAAAATGACTGTCTCGTCGATAGACGATTTCCGAGCTTTGACTAAGCTCCTCACCGATAAGCAATATGCTTATCACACTTATGCTCTGTCAGAAGAGCGTAAGATCAGAGCGGTACTCAGGGGAGTCCCGTTCGAATTATCGAATGAGGCTATCCTGGAGGATCTGCAGTCCCAAGGCTTCTCGGCACTCGCGGTGCATAAAATGCACAGCAAGTACGGGAGGCGTCACCCTCTCGCTTTGGTGGTTCTCGCCAACGTCCCCAAGTCCAGGGAGATCCTGAAAGGGGTTAGCACTATATGCGGCCTCTCTGGGATCTCGATCGAGGCGCCTCATCGCCGCGGTCATCCCGGCCAGTGCCATCGGTGCCAGTTGTACGGGCACGCGGCGGCCAACTGCCACGCACCGCCCAGGTGCGTCAAGTGCCTGGTCCCTCACTTCACTAAGGAGTGCAATCGCACTCCTGAAACTCCCTCTCCTCCCGATTGCGTGCTTTGTGGCCAGTCCGGCCACACTGCAAATTACAGGGGCTGCCCTCGTCCACCCCGTTGTATGCGTTCCAATTCCAAGAGGGCGGCACCCAAACAGGCCCCGCTCCTTTCTCAGGAAAACTTTCCGCCGCTGCGTAGCCGGGTTCCAGGCCTGCTCCAGAAAACTGGAGGCAGCGCCCCGCATCGAATCCCATCCCGGCTCCTTGCCCATACAAACCCACTCCTCAATCCTCCGTAGCAGACGATATGCGTATCGTCTGCGACGCTATGAAAAATATCGATGTTAGTGAAATCGCAGTCTTAGTCCGTAAACTTAGGGCTTCACGTACTCCGACAGAGCTTTTGCTAGCTCTGGCGGAGCATAGTTCCCTTCTCAATTCATTATAGGTTCATTTAAATGAATTGATCCCTAAATCATGCTTCGGCCGACCTCTGCCCAGCCCCGGCTTCACCGGAGGCTGCCCAGAACGGCCACCAACTCATGTCCCTTTGAGCACCTTCAGTGCAACTTTCACTACAGGCGGAAGACAGGCGTCAGCGCGCCCAACTCCCCGACGGGTGTCGCTTCCGATGAAGGCTAACGGTAAATTTTACTACAGCCAACAGGTGGTTTTTAGTGGGTAGGTGCCATTCTGGTGAGTTCCGCATAACCCCCCGCAGAGGACTTTACCTGCGGGCGGTATGCAGGACGCATCTTCCACCTCCCTCCCGCGAGGGTGCCTCGGCAGAAAAAAAAAAAAATGGGGGTTTCTATTGATATGTATTCAGAATTTAGTTAATTCTATAACAAACTTTTCTGTATCTTGGTATTTCTGAAATGTGACACTTTAAAGCACAGTGGCATGTATTTTTTCGTTTTTTAATTGTTTTCAATGGATTTCTATATGTTTAATTGTGTGCAGTAACTTAAAAACTCCTCTACTTCTTCTGTTAAAAGTAAATTAAAATATAGGAATGTAAAAACTAAATGTCTGATTATGCCAAGATTTATATTCGAACTCACTATAATGCGTAAAAAGGCCTAAAGTCTATTTTGTAGTGCCATATAATTTTGATTTATTATAATCTTTCCCGTCACATAACTTTGAAATGTGACAATATAGTTAGAGCGTACTGGATTATATTTTCATATTCCTGAGTGTCCCCTCTAAATATACCTGATCGGAGATGATACCAAGTCCCATACAAAAATATTCAAACCCCTTTCATATCAAGGCCACGTACGAATAAGACCTTATAGCACGTAAGTAAAAAAAAACGAGTATGTGAGCAAACTTTCAAGCTAATTGTTCTCGTCTGTTTTAGATATAGTCGTATTTATGACAAAACAGGCTTGCACAATTATGTTACCAATTTTGGTATCAAAATAGTCCCCTCCTTTAATATATACCACACATTCTTCCCATATATACTTATTTGGTAACGATATTCAACATACGGTAATTCAACAGAGGTTAAATTGTTGACGTCTTACTGTATTTCAATACTAACATATAAAACGATTTTATGAGTACATAGCAATATAAAGTTTTAGATAAAAGTCAGTTCACAATAAAATGGTACCAATTCAAAAATGCTTTTATGTTTAGGAAAACTTACCACTTTCTATCAAAACTACAGGCTTCGGTTTCTTACCGGGTAGCGGGACATTAGTAAAAACCCTGATGCCCAATATCCTCCGGCCCTGGTAGCTCTCTCCGCCCACTACAATAGTGCTCAAGAAATTGTGTTTATGGTGCATCTGCTTTAGGTATCTGTTTATCTGTGAAATTAAATGTAATTTGCAACGAGGCCAACCGATACCAACATGGATTCGGTTCGGATTGGATGTGTAGGTTAGAAAACTTAGAACTTTTTGAAAGATAACTTTACTAACAAATTTTCAAGCTCCCATTAAATAAACTTTTAAATACTCACAAACTCGATCACAACTGCACAAAACCAGCTTTTTGGTTTGTAATAAATTATTCATTCTAAACTCGTGAACTTGTTTATTAAAATATATTGTATGTTTCTTAAAAACAATTAGCTACCGACGATGTCCGTTTATAAGCGAAGTACGGTAAAACTTATTGAGTTTATGTTACTTTGTTATAAGCATAGTAATAAGTATTTGTTGTTCTAATAAATTGATTAAAGATTAAGGCTAAACACTCAAATTTGGAGCATGCAATAAATTATCACTGGTAGGCGTGCTTTAATTAAAAAGCTTTAGAGACAGAAGGTCGCGCACAGTGCGATTTGGTTCGCACTCACTGGAATGTGCCATATGAGATGAGTGACGTAAGAAGGGGTATATTTCGGATAAGGTAGATGATGTGTGATTACCCATAGATGGACGCCATATTATAAAACTTACATCGTCAATGTCGTAGTAGTCAGTCCAGCTGTAGTTCCGATTTCCACGTAGCGTTTGTCTTGTTTCTTTCTCTAACAATCTGCAACGACGGGATAAAAGTAAAAAATTGCCGTACCGGAGAAAAAAAATTGTCATCCTTTAATGTAGTTTCTATTCAGTTATTACTAATATTGCCGAATCCATGTTTTTGATACCATAATCAGCATTTATATGGTTTTTTTTGTAAAACAATTGTATAATGCAACTCCTTTACGTTCTTTATACTCCAGATATCCTCCTAGTCTACCCATTAAACCTTTTAAAAGCTTACGTTTTATTTACGCAATCTCAATGAAGAAGAAAAAAGACTTTCAACAAATGTATTAAAAAATATATTTTTTTATTTCGATTTTGATATACTTAAACAGTTGACCCATATCTAAGGATATGGGCCCTTATCATCAAATAATCATCAAAAAACTGAATAAACTGAAATAACAGGAGCAAAAGCAAGTCCAAGTAAAGCCTACAACGCCACATTTCACCGGAAGTCGACAACGCATAATTAATCGATATTCAAGTTTATTATAAATACTCAATCATAAAACAAAACATCTACCATTAATGGTGTCCGTGGTCGCGGATACCTCTGAACATTAGGTGGATTGCATGCTGGTTTGTCGACTATGAACAACGTAAAAAAAACCCAAAACACGTAGTAAAACCCAACGCAAAGTTACATTTCGTTAAATTTTTTCTTTATTTCTGTGGCTAATTTGACATAGTTTTTATGTTAGGCAATAAACTATTTATACTTAATTTATATAGATTTATACTTACTTGGAATAGTCCTCCACGATAACTGTGATCTTGACGTTCACTTTGCTTGCGGCATTCACAAACCTTGTCACTAAGGCTGGTTGCAACAGCAATTGAGTTTTGTCCCTTCCGATTTCATACGTCGCGTATTTCTGATGGAATTGGGTACAGGACAATTTTTTTTTATTTCATATTTAAATAGTTTATCAACAGTAAATAAATATTGCAAAAGTAACAGTATGTTTACAATCAATAGTTTTCTAGATACAGCGATGTGTTCGAGGAGCCGCTGCGAGTCGCCGAAAAACGCTCCATACAAAACGGTACTGAGCTGTGACGTCACGACTTGTGAATCATACTAAAATTGTATGGGCGTTTGGATAAAATATATAATAGCTACGTAGATAATGCGTTTACATGCTTACTGTCATAGTAAAAATTGTTATATTTAATGTCAGTAAGCTAATGATTTTAGATACATTTTAGATAGTAGCTTGGAAACAAATATACGAAATGGTTCTCTGGACAACTCTGCTATATTTTGTTTATTATCGATACAAAAAAACTGTAAGTCTGAATTATAAGCCAACGATTTAAAATTTTTCAAAAGTAAGTTACAAAATTTAATCTAATGCTGTATGACTTCGATTGATTTCATTACTACTTTCATTACTACTTTCACTACTTTCATTACTGCTTAGATAATAAAGTCTACCTAGTCCATGACAAATGCCTATGTTTAACCTTTGGCAGAAAACACACATTCGTTCTTTTATGCTGAAAAATAGGAAATGTAAACAAATAGAAAATAAAACAAAATAGAACACAGCGTTCGGAAGATCTAGGTATAAGAATCGATAACAAACTGGTATTTATTTAATGATCAAATAGATGATTTTAATCACCAAAGCTTATAGGATGTCTGGGTTCTTTCTACTCTGTGCAAATGCTTTTAAAACCATACACGAGAACCCACACCATGAATACGAGGTACATGATCCTTTATAAAGCTCTTGTTCGTCCATGTCTAGAATACCTACGCCTCCACTATCTAGAATCCTTTCTACGATTCAGAAACTGATTCAGAAAACGTTTTAAAGAGCTTTGCACTGCTGCTTGAAAAAAGAAGAACTCTCTTATAAAAACTACTGCTGATGTTATCATTCTATTCTATTTATTAATATAGTAAATTGTCTCGAATTTTTAGAACAAGTCACTTTCAATGTACCTTAACGAAGGAAACTGCGAACAGATTTGTTTTGGACGATGAGCAACATACCAACCAAGGTCAACGGGCACCTCTATAATATTTGTAACACGTACATTAAGAGTTTTGAGTAGATTTATTCAGTCCTACACCTCTGGAATTTAAAAAGAGAGTTTATGATGAATTATCTGTTTTGTTAAAAAAATCAAGTAAATTACTTTTTTTTTCTTTTGCATTTTTTTCTCTTTTTCGAATAAATAGTCTTTTGTTTTATATATATTATGATGTATTAAGTTCATTGAGCCAACAACTCATTTTAAAACTGACATAAGTACCTACAATTTTGCTAACAAATCGTTTATATCTGTACCCATAAGTACACATCTGTTTGCTATCAGTAATATTCATCCTTGTGAGAATGCTTAGGGTGTTTCAAATACTTAAACAAGATTTGAATGTTTTTTTTTTTTGTACGAACTGTATTGTAAATACCTGTTTTTTCTTCTAATAAACTAATGAACCTAGTTTTTTAGAACGGTTTGTTTTTATTTTTAGGTTTAAGTTAAAATCATGCCTCAATATTTGTAATACTATAATTGTTTTTGCAAATTACGATAAATTTAACAACGACCCTAATCAGATGGAGAAAACAATTTGTATACCTTTAATTGATTTTTTTTGTGTGATCTTTAAGTGATCCCACCTTGAAGATGTTCGTTGTATTGATTAAAGAGTTAGTAGTTAATGCTTGCCACCACTAACCCAATCGGATATGGTTTCATCAAAATTACTTTAAGAAATGACCCACGTTCTTTCTAACAATTCAAAAAAATTATGTGGGAATCATACGGCTTCCAATTTAAGTCTTGCGATTGAGCAGACCGTGGGAGAACATTGATGCGAGCTTTGCTGAGGGTACGTGTTACGACCCTTGCACTGTATAGATGAACATAATCCTGCATGAATTGAAATGAGGCGGAAAGACGGTTGTGTGGCAAAGTGGGTAGCCCTGCTTCACACTGTCTTGAGAGTGTTTGTCGTTTGGATAGTTGGGAGGAGGGAGACTTACAGATGCAGATAAGCATTGTAAATTTTCATAGTAAATTTATTATGAAAAAATTATATTCGTGAAGTTTCCAGCCAGTTCTTCTTCACGAAGGTATTTCCGAACTGGTGGTCATGCTGTATTTTACGTCAATTAGAACACGTAATTGTCAATGTTGAGAAATAAATATTTCAATTTGAACACGCTGGAGGTACCAGACTCGAGTCCTGGTTGGGGCCTTTTTTTGAGTGATGAACACAGATGTTTGTTTATGGTTGGTGATATTTATGTATGCATGTTTATTCTGGGTTCCCCCCAGTTTACTATATCCATAATACAAGCTCTGCCATACATATTATCGTATTGTTGTAGTTTCTGGGGATTTATCAAAACAATGTTCCACCTAGCCATGCTTCCAAGGGCAAATCTGACAATTGATATTGCCTTCGATCCAAATCAGATCAGTTTTTTTACCGAGCCAAATACCAGCTCACATCATAACCGTTCCACCAAAACTTCCTAACAGAATTTTCGAGTACATCTTGCATCTGGTTTCATACCGAAACAAGATTTATCAGAAGAGCACACACAAAACCAGTGTGCCATGTTTTGTACCGAGTCTATATTTACAATCATGGATGCTATAGACGAAGCTCATATTGGTCTTCGAGAATGCAGATCCACTTTACACAATCGATTTCGAAATGTTTGATTATGTACGAGGGTGGATTGAAAAGTTCGCGGCCTAATTAAGAAAATATAATAATGCAATTTTTGTATTTATTTTTCTACATACTCTCCTCCTAGGTCACATCACTTAGTCCAGCGATCCTCCAAAGCCTTGATCCCATTTAAATACAAGGTCTCGTCTAGGTCTTCAAAAAAGGCATACTACGGCCACTTTGACCTCCTCGTTGGTAGAAAATATCATTCCACCTAAATGTTGTTTTAAGTGCTAGGGCAGGTGAATAAGGGGAGTGAGGAAGCAATTCGAAACCACAATCCACTATTTGAGCCATCGATTCTGCAGATGTGTGAAGACGAGCATTGTCTTAATGAAACAAAACTTTCTTGGTCAACAATCCTGGTCTTTTATACTTTATTTCTTCGCGTAAACGAAGTAATAGTGTGCAATAGTACGCAGAATTTATAGTTCGACCTCTTTCTAAGTAATCAACCAAAATGACACACTTAGAATCCCAGAAAACTGACGCCATTACCTGGTTTACTGAAAAACACACCTTGGCTTTCTTGGGAGTCGGAAATCCAGGTCTCTTCCATTGTTTGAATTTAGCAGTATAGTGATGAACCCATGTTTCGTCCATAGTAACAAATCTTGCCAAAAATTCGTTAGAACCAGCTTGAAAAAGATCTTAACAGTATCTAGAAATGCTCTCTCGTCCACGTTTAAATTCAGCTGTCCACTTTTTTCTCATTGTATACGACGGAGCAAATGTTCCTAAAGTAGCCACGATATCTTCATGAATCTGCTTTGGAGTTAAGTGTTTCTTGTGGAGGTATTTAATCACGGCACGGTGCTCTAAACTATCTATTTTCAAAATTATTGAAACTTACTCTCACCTAATGTTCCATAAAATAAATAATTGCGCATGTATCTCAGAGAAAAATTGCACAGAGACTGACAAAGAGTCTAGGTTTCATATGAGAGTAGTTTTATAATAATATGACAACGTTATCTATGTTACGCCGCGAACTTTTCAATCCACCCTTGTATTAGTAGGCCTAAAAAACTATACAGTCTTGTAGGTATCATCAGGGCCATGGTGCGATTCCGTCAAGCAATATTTTGTTGTTTAGTATATAAAAATAAGATTTTCCCTTGTTACCAAAATTTAACAAAATTCTTTATTTAACTCGCGCAGCACACTGAAAAAGTCAGTTTAATTCTAAAACATCTTATCTCATAGGCAGTTACTGCAATATATAAACTCAAAAATCCCTAGAAACTTCTGATATTTGTTCGTTTTAAAAAATACTATGCTTAATTCAAAAATAACTCAGAAAAAAAATATTTTCATTATTAAAAATAGCACTTAGGAAAAAAAACAATGTAGAGAATTACGGTTCAGTGGAGTCTCAATAAGGGAAACCTATATCAAACCACCAGGAGCCCAGATCGCTGTTCACAATAATATTTGTAGAATCAATTACCTATTTATTTAAAATTGCTGAGAAATAAAATAAGACATGTTTCGTTTCTATTCGAATATAAAAAAAACATTACTTACATCCACGGTGTCAATATATTCAATCAATTTCAAAACGTCACTGTGACGGCCTTCAAGTTGCAAAAGTTTATAGTTTTTATAACTCTTCTTTGTGTTACTAGCACTAATATAAATTCGGTAAATGATAAGAATTACAAAAATACCCCAACTATAATTCATTTTAGTTGACCATGCAACATCAAGGACTAGATGTGAAACCTATATGTTCGGTACAGAACGCTGATAAATTCTGAAAAGTTTACAAATAACGATCATTGTTCTTGAGCCAAGATTCTTGTTGCATTTTTTTAACTGTAGTTAACATAAAATGGGCTGTGTTTTCATTTTAACGTTTATCTTAATTTGACTAAAATCTGGCCTTGCTTTGAATATTTCAAACGTGGAGTTTTTCTTAGTTTTGAGAAAGAAATTGATCAAAAACATGTAAATTGTGTAAATTAAAAAACTTTTCATTTATCAGTCGTGGATAGAAATATAAAACGCATAATGTAGATACACAAAGAAGGCGTTTATGTTTTGGGTTAGTTGCCTTTGAAATGTTCGAGATGAGCATTTTGAGTGACTTCTCAGCTCCGATCCGGCAATGTACCCACTGAAGACTGTTGGTAATCAATTCTTTATATGAGTCACACACACGCTCTATTCAATCGATGCGTAGCGTACGCACGAGGCTCGACACGTGTGCTGTAATTAAAATAAAACGCCTACACAGATATAAAACGCCTATACTGCGGAGTCATTGTACCAAACTGGATAGTTTTATCTGCACGACCATGAATGTACCTAATTATAGTCCTGCAAAAAAAACGTACATTATGGCTATGATCAAAATACAATAATTACAAAATCAGTTCAAATTTATAAAATAGGCAAGTTAACAAACTGCAAGCATTCAAAATACAACCAAATAGATACATCTGAAAGTTTCATTCCGAACATAGCATAGTTATGACTTTTATGGTCAAAGATCTTATACAACGAGAACAAATCAAAAAACGGCACTTTATGACAGTTTTCGGTGGTTTAAGCTTTCAAATGCGTTTAAGTAAGATTTTCAAGATACCAGTTACTACAGGATAGATCATTTCCATGGGTACAAGCGTCAACATGAATAATACTTGCCCGATTTCAGTCCAACTATTGCCATATTTTAAAAGATTCATGAATATCTGATCATCAGCATAAAGACTCAGACTGCATTAAAAATAATTTGGTGATTTTACGGGATTCTTACCACGATTTTCTCTTATTATTTTGCGCGTCCGCTGTTGCAAGCACCGTGATCGCGGATCGAATCATGGCAAGAATCCCGTGAGTTCATTAAATTATAGAGAAAATAACCGCGATAATTTACAATTGGTTATTATGTATTGAAAATGACTCACAAATCTTTAATAGAACTAATAGACTTTATATAGTACACAAAAGGTATGGTCGTTCTAAAATGACTTCATTTGACCTTTTAATATTAGCCAGGTTATTAATTTCAGCCATGCCGCCCAATACCTCAACAATATCAAATTTGCGTAAAGAACCTCGTAAAATCTTTCACAATTATTATAGATACGGGAGACCAGCTAATGTCGATATTTCATAGAAAGAAAAAGATACATTTCCGTATCCAAACCATTGACATATTTACAAGAGTAATTTATTTGATTAATCAACCATTCGTCTAGTTTCCCCTTTTATTTGCCGAGATGTTTCCAATAGACATAGCATATCACTCGGTAAAGACTACCTTATAACGTAGTGACAAATGATTGGTTATGGTTTATCGTCGTATGGTTTATTTAATTAAGCCATATATAAATGCACAGTGGCTTCCACTATAGTATACAACATCTAAATCAAAAGTTTGTGTTAGTAAGTATGTTGTAAATAGAAATGTTAACATAACTTGGTCGGTGTACCGATTTGTGTCGACCACTCGGCCAAAACCGGGTACAATAAAGGAGATTCTTCTCCCTCGCACACTTTGGTTGTTTATATGGATTAATACTTTTCTTATAAATCGGATACAATTTATTATATATAACTGCAAAATACCTAAAACCCTGCCTTATTTTCAAAATATTAAATTGTCAAATATCATAAAAAATGTTAAAGGATTAAATACCTAACGAATCACAAACTGAAATAAATCAGCTAATACAGAAACAAAGCTTATTGATTAAAAATGATAATTAATCACCCATAGGGAAGACCAATTTTATAAAGTCCTTGTCAATGTGCTTCCACAAAAATACCCTACAGCATTTTCGTAAATTTCTTCTTAAAATTCTTGTCCAATCCCTGGGATATCACAAGATGGAGCAAAAAAGAAATTTCCTCTTAAATAGATAGTAAAGATTATAAGTATTTTTCTAACACTGTACACCCAATCCATACTTGATCTTGAAAAAGCAGCCGGAAATTCCGTGCAAATTATGAATATGATGTATTTTATCTTATAGTAACAAGTTATCTAAATTATCATTAGGTTGTGTTATATCAGAAAAATTCATCAAAAGCAGATATAATATTTTCTTGACAGATTTTCAGGATGTTTTTGTTAAGTATTATGATTGGAACATACACTTAAAGAAGCTATTGCTAACTCTGATCAATAATGTTGTTTTGTTTGCAAAGGCCATGCGTTCAACTTCTATTTCATTTGACAAAAAGTAGCAATGGAGGAGACAAAGAAAATAATACTTACTTAAAACAGTCACTGATTATTTCCATGAAGTTGACGTTTACCTCTCCAGCAAAGTTCCTGAACCTCGTCAGCACGTTTGGTCCCACCAGCACATGAATTGTATTTAAGCATTTTTGTACAGAGTGCTTTCCTATTGGGAAACCTTACTTTTAAATTGAGAAAGACCAAATGTTTTGTTATTTTTAGGTCACAAATTGGAAATCTTAGGTGTTACACATTTTTGATTAATTCAATGGTACAATGGTATAATTGACGGCAATTTGTGTATGGTACAATTTGACAACCGAGTAGCAACCAAACAGCGAACTGGGGGGATCCCAGAATAAACATACATATATAAATACAAACAACCATGACCCGAGAACAGCCCCATCAGTTCGGCTTTCGCGCTAAACACTCCTGCCCTCAGCAAGTCCACCGAATCGTCGAGTATATACTTGACGGTTTCTATCCGCGTCGTTATAAAACAGTCGCGGTTTTCTTTGACGTAGCCAAGGCTTTCGATAAAGTCTGGCACAGCGGTCTCGTTTATAAACTCTACAAGATAGGCTTACCGGATCGCCTAGTCAGGTTAATAGCGTCGTTTCTCAAAGACCGTACGTTTCGATTTAAACACGAAGGCACGCTTTCTGCACCTCGTCCCATAAAGGCTGGAGTCCCTCAAGGCTCAGTCCTCGCCCCTCTGCTGTACACCGTGTACACCAACGACATTCCCATCCCGCCGAAAGGCGTCGAACTCGCCCTCTTTGCCGACGACACCGCACTCTATACCAAAGGCCACGGTGTTCGGCGCCTTGTAACCAGACTCCAAAAGGCCGTAAACGCCCTTGGTGCATGGTTTCAAGAATGGCGCATCGATGTGAACCCTGAAAAGAGTTCTGCGATGCGCTTCGACCACAAACGCCGTCGTCCCGATGGCGATCCCCACGTTCGAATGTTAGGCATTCCCATCCCCTGGAAGCGCAGTACTAAATACCTAGGCGTCACATTAGATCCGACGCTTTCTTTCAAGCCACACGTCGAAAGAGTTTCGAAACTCGCTCGTCACTATTTAGTCCGCCTAAATAGCATGTTAGGTAGAAAAAGTAAAATGTCCTTCAGAAACAAACGTACACTTTACAAGGTCTGCGTTAGACCCGTCATGACGTATGCCTCGCCAATCTTTGCCCACGCCAAACCCTCCCTCCTGCACAAACTGCAGGTAGTTCAAAACCTCTTTTGCCGCCGGGCCACAGGCGCACCGTGGTACGTGCGTAACGCGGACTTGCATAGACATCTTGAACTGCCTACAGTACAACAATATCTCAAAACACTCTCTGAAGCGTTCTTCAAACGCTCCGAAACCCATCCCAATCCTCTAGTTCGTGATTCTGTCTCATATGCTACTCCTGTGTTAGACTCGAAGTTCAAAGTCGCTAGGCCTAGAAATGCGCAAGCGTACTCATCCACCAGACTGTCACGCGATCTCGAGGCCCTTCTGGCCGCAAATTCTAATTCTAACGTAAATTCTAATTCTAACGTAAATCCTAATTCTAACGTAAATGCGAGTTAATTCAATTTTATTTTGCAATTTTTTAATTTTTGTTTTAATTTTTGATTTCATTTTGAGCACCTTCAGTGCTACGTATTCACCTTCAGTGCTTTGAGCACCTTCAGTGCTATGTAATCCCAGCGGGTGACCCCTTCTGGGCCCCGCTAGCGCGGCCTCTTTCTCCAATTGGCCGTCGCTCAGATGAAGGCTGAGTGGCAAAAATGCACGAGCCGACAGGGGGTTTTTAGTGGGTATGGTCCTGGTAGGCGTCGGGACGAGTCCCACATAACTTTGGAATCGCGCCAGAGTATGCGTCAGGGCATTTTTATCCTCCTGCCCTTCCCGCGGAGGGGAACAAAAAAAAAAAAACCCGAGAACAGTCTCGGTCTGCGTGCGTTCTCGAGCGCACGTCGATCGCAGACGCCTTCCCGCTCTTTTAGCCCCCGCGCTAATTGAGCACCCAAATTTCATAGTTGTTTACCGTATTAAGTTTCTAACGCC
Source organism: Marasmarcha lunaedactyla (assembly GCA_923062675.1). Classification (NCBI taxonomy): domain Eukaryota; kingdom Metazoa; phylum Arthropoda; class Insecta; order Lepidoptera; family Pterophoridae; genus Marasmarcha; species Marasmarcha lunaedactyla. Next base: position 23,935,355 of record OV281349.1, read on the forward strand.
GTTTTCACGGCGGACAGTGGCTCGTTAACCGTACTTCTAATAAGTTTCTAACGCCGTTTTCACGGCCAATAGTGGCTTGTTAACCGTACTTCGTGGAACGTGAGCTTCGTCGACGGGAATTCGTTGTTCCAGGACTTCAAGTGCCGTGTTCGAGTAAGTTATCCGCGTCGTTCTCAACCGCCCTACTGCGTGTAGGGTGGTTTTAGGAAGTTAGTCATCGTTGTTAGGTTCATATATTGTCCCTCCCCAACCCCTCCGCAATGGCTTCCCTAAGCTCTGATGAGATTAGGAAGAAGTTAGTTGATAGTACCGGTGCTGAAGGCATATATATAAATGCTGACAAGTTCCGTTTCTTAGATTCTCTCATCCCTCATTTCATGACGATAATGGCCCCTCAGGCCACCCCAGTTCCCCAGACCCCTCAGGTCTTAGGCCCTCCCGCGTCCCATTCCTCCAGTGACATGGAGTGCGAAGTAGACACCCCTCTGCGCCGCAAGCGCGCACCCGCGACTGAGTCTTCCTCGGACGCCACCCCAACTGGCCCTGAGCCTCCCTCTTTCACCCTTGTTAAGAAGCGCTCTAAGAAGCGCTCGAAACAAGACCTGGCGCCTGAAAGGGGTTAGCTCTATATGCGGCCTCTCTGGGATCTCAATCGAGGCGCCTCATCGCCGCGGTCATCCCGGCCAGTGCCATCGGTGCCAGTTGTACGGGCACGTGGCAGCCAACTGCCGCGCACCGCCCAGGTGCGTCAAGTGCCTGGTCCCGCACTTCACTAAGGAGTGCAATCGCACTCCTGAAACTCCCTCTCCTCCCGATTGCGTGCTTTGTGGCCAGTCCGGCCACACCGCAAACTACAGGGGCTGCCCTCGTGCACCCCGTTGTATGCGCTCCAATTTCAAAAGGGCGGCTCCCAAACAGGCCCCGCGCCTTTCTCAAGAAAACTTTCCGCCGCTGCGTAGCCGGGTTCCTCCGGCTGCAAAGCCTACTCAGACCAAGCCTGCTCCAGAAAACTGGAGGCAGCGTCCCGCATCGAATCCCATCCCGGCTCCTCGCCCATACAAACCCACTCCTCAATCCTCCGTAGCAGACGATATGCGTATCGTCTGCGACGCTATTAAAAATGTCGATGTTAGTGAAATCGCAGTCTTAGCCCGTAAACTTAGGGCTTCACGTACTCCGACAGAGCGTTTGCTAGCTCTGGCGGAGCATAGTTCCCTTCTCAATTCATTGTAGGTTCATTTAAATGAATTGATCCCTAAATCATGCTTCGGCCGACCTCTGCCCAGCCCCGGCTTCACCGGAGGCTGCCCAGAACGGCCACCAACTCATGTCCCTTTGAGCACCTTCAGTGCAACTTTTACTACAGGCGGAAGACCCGCTAGCGGGTCTCCGCCAGCGCGCCCAACTTCCCGACGGGTGTCGCTTCCGATGAAGGCTAACGGTAATAACTACAGCCAACAGGTGGTTTTTAGTGGGTAGGTGCCATTCTGGTGAGTCCCACATAACCCCCCCGCAGAGGAATTTACCTGCGGGCGGGTATGCATGTCGCATCTTCCACCTCCCACCCGCGAGGGTGCCTCGGCAGCAAAAAAAAAAAAAAAAAAACCCGAGAACATTCTCGCTCCGATCGCCACGCGGTGCGGACGTGCAAGATCGGTCGATCGGTCCCTTCCCGATATTCCGTGGCGCTCAGTCCACTGACGTCACAGTTTAGCGTGTTGGTTCCGTGCTACGGTTTTCAAGGTTTTCTACTCCCTGTGAGTGCTATCGAAGTGCGATTTTTCTTTGCGACTAAGCCCCTTAGTCTTCAAAGTGCTGTGCTAAGTTGTGTTGTGCTTGTGCTGAGTGCAGTGTTGTGCCCAGCGTGAGTAGTCTGGTTTCAGTACAAAGGATACTTAACGGTGACAACGAATTTGTACTGAACCAGTCCTTTTATTTTTATTTTATTTCTCTCCTCTATTTTATTTATTTTTCTCCTATTTTGATATTTATTTTTATCATATCTGTGTGTTCTTCGTGTGTATTTGTCCTTTCTGTCGGTAAAGGTTGACCCTCACGCGGTCAACTCTTTACCTGCGTACCCTTTTTTTAGGTTTCTAGGTAGCGGCCTTCGGCGTACTACGGTTAGTTTTAAGTTATTCTCCCCAGCCCTCCTACCGCTGGTAGGGAGGTTAGCCGCTAGGATTTTGCTAGGTTTTTAGGAACTAGGCAACTTTTATTATACTTATATTTATATATATTATTGTCCCAACTCTCCCTAATGGATCCGCTAATCGTTATTAACGCGTTCACCCAGGCGCTTGCTGCGGCAGGCGTCTCCATCCCAAACGACATCCTAACGCAGGCCTTGCAGGCACCAATCGCGTCCCCGGCCCCTCAGGCCCCAACCCCAGCCCCTCAGGCCTCCAACGCCCAGACCCCTCAGGTCTATAGCTCTCCCGCGTCTCCCGTTCCATCCGATATGGACTGCGCGTCGGTCTCATCCTCGCGATCATCTCGTAGGAAGCGTACCACTCCCGGGAGCGATTCAGACTCCGCCGCGTCCGAAGCTTCGTCGGTCGCCGCCACCTTAACCGGCTCTCCTGAGCCCGCCTTCCAATTAGTTACCAAACGCTCTAAGAAGCGTTCGAAAAAAGCCGCGGTGTCTTCAACACCCGAGCCAACCCCGGTGTCTTCTACACCCGCCCCCGCGCCGCTCATGTCACTCGAAGTGACCGCGTCTCCGTCGGTCCCATCGAAGCCAGCGACGTGCTGCCCTCCCGTCCCGCCGAAACCTCAGCTCCCTCCGCCCGTCTTCCTGCGGGAAAAAGCGCGCTGGACCGCGGTTTCTAACTTGTGCAAAAAGCACAAAATTAATTACTTAAAAGCCGCCAACGCTGGCGATACAATTAAAATTCAAGTCGCGACCGTCGACGACTTCCGCGCGTTCACCAGGTTACTTTCCTTAAAACAAATCGCGTATCACACCTACGCCCTTCCGGAGGAGCGTAAGATCCACGCAGTACTACGGGGCGTCCCGTTCGAGCTCGCGAATGAAGAAATCCTTGAGGACCTTAAGTCCCAGGGTTTCCCGGCCGAAGCAGTGCATAAGATGCACTCCAACCGCGGTAGGCGTTTTCCTTTAGCTTTAGTAATCCTGTCAAATACTCCCAACTCGAGGGAGATCTTTAGAGAGGCTCGCACAATTTGCGGACTCTCAAATATCTCTGTCGAGCGTCCCAACCCCCGCGGTCACCCTGGGCAGTGCCACCGCTGCCAACTCTAAGGCCACGCAGCGGCTAACTGCTCAGCTCCCCCCAGGTGCGTTAAGTGCCTGGATCCACATTTTACGAAGGAGTGCACTCGCACTCCCGAATCCACTTCCCCCCCTGCCTGTGTGCTGTGCGGCCAGTCCGGTCACACAGCTAACTACAGGGGTTGCCCGCGCGCTCCGCGCTCCACCGCCAAGAGGGTCGCGCCTAAACCGGCGCCGCCGCTCACTCCCGCTAACTTCCCGCCGCTGCGCAACCGGGGTCCCCCGGAAGCAAAGCCCATTCAGCCGACGCCTACTCCGGCTCTGTCTTGGAGACAGCGTCCGGCTGTCCCGCCTGCAACTTCCCGACCCATCCCAGCTCCCGTAGCTTCCGTAGGGCCGCGTCCTGCTTTGTCATCTTTACCTCAGTCGTCGCTGGCTGAGGACATGAAGACCGTGTTCGACGTCATTCAAAACGTCGACATTACGGAAATTTCTGTTCTCGCACGCAAACTGCGAGCCGCCCGCTCTCCTCAAGAGCGTTTATTTGCTTTAGCCGAGCATCACTCGCTCCTAAGTTCGTTGTAAATTCTTTTATATTTGTATAAATTCGTAAATAATAAATTATAATGTCTAGACCCGCGAATCCCGCGTCCAGTCGTATTAAACCCAAGGGCTTATCCCTAGTATCTTTTAACGCTCGTAGCCTTAATACCAACCTTCCCGAGATTAAACTGTTCCTTCAGAACAAAGAAGCTGACTTATTCCTTCTCCAGGAGACATGGCTTACTCCAAACCGCTCCAGGGGATTCGCTATACCTAAGTACGCGTTTATTCGTAACGATAGGCCCAACTCTGACGGTTTCGGCGGCACCGCTATATATTACAAAAGAGGTTTCCATTGCTGTCCTCTCCCTACCCCTCCTCTCCTCAACATGGAGGCCACTGTGTGTAGATTGGCTATGACTGGTCATCCGACCATCATCATAGCTTCAGTCTACATACCGTGCGGCTCCAGACCAACCCGCAGCGACTTTGAGGCCATTCTCGCCCTCGGCCACTCAGTCATTATGTTCGGAGACTTTAACTCCAAACATACTGACTGGACGTGCCTATCGACCAACACCAGCGGTATCGCTCTCCTCGACATCACTAACTCCCTTGACTTAGACGTCATATCCCCCATCACTCCCACTCACTATCCCAACAACCTGACCTACTCTCCTGACATCCTCGACTTTGCAATTATCAAGCGAATCAATCTTGATCTAAGGTCTATCGAACCGCTCGATGACCTAGGCTCCGACCATCGCCCCGTCTCCCTCGTGCTAGGACCGCCGAACGATAACGTCTCATCTCTTAAGACCTTTACCAACTGGAAAGGCTTTAAAAATACGTTAGTTTCAGCCTTAGAGGCTCCGAACTCTCCACTCGCGATCTCTCCCGAACAATTAGATAGCCCGGATAAAATCGATTCATTAGTAAATTCTCTCACTGATGCTATCAACTCAGCCATCAGTGACAACGAAAAGGTTGCTAAGCAAGGCAAACCCACGCTTCCCTTAGCCGTTAGCAATCTTATTAAAGCTAAAAACGCGGCTCTCCGGAGAGCCAAGAAATATCCCACGCCCGCCTATAGAACAGCTGCGAATCAGCTTCAACGTAAAGTTAGGTCTTGCCTCGCGGAACTCCGAGACGCTCAGATGAACGATCTCATGGCGAATATCTCTCCGTCCCACCAAGCGTACTATAGCATGGCCCGAGCCTTACGCGTAGACACCGTCTCTCACGTTCCTCCTCTCACTCGTCCCGATGGCACTACTGCCTTCGAAGTCGAAGAGAAAGCCGAATGCTTCGCCGACAGCATTGCCGCACAATGCTCGCCCAGCACGCAACCTGCTTATCCCTCACACATCCAGGCGGTGGAGGACGAAGTCCTTCGCAGAGACTCTCTCCCCATCACCGCCGACCCTGTCACAGTCTCTAATGACGAAATCTTGCTTCTCATTAGAAATCAAAAGTCCAAAAAGGCTCCGGGTGCGGATGGAATTTCCAACCACGCACTTAAGCACCTACCTCAACAGATGCTTACCTTGTTAGCTATCATTTTCAATGCCTGCTTCGACCATAGCTACTTTCCAAAAGCTTGGAAAGAAGCGACAGTCATAGGCATTCCCAAGCCGGGCAAACCTCTGAACGTCCCGGCTAACCACAGACCCATCAGCCTCCTCAAGGTAATGTCTAAACTTCTCGAGAGAGTCATACTCTCTCGAATGCGGAACCATCTGTTTCCAACGGATGGCGATCCTCTCATTATTCCCCATCAGTTCGGCTTTCGCGCGAAACACTCCTGCCCTCAGCAAGTCCATCGAATCGTCGAGTATATATTTGACGGTTTCTATCCGCGTCGTTATAAAACAGTCGCGGTTTTCTTTGACGTAGCCAAGGCTTTCGATAAAAGTCTGGCACAGCGGTCTCGTTTATAAACTCTACAAGATAGGCTTACCGGATCGCCTAGTCAGGTTAATAGCGTCGTTTCTCAAAGACCGTGCGTTTCGATTTAAACACGAAGGCACGCTTTCTGCGCCTCGTCCCATAAAGGCTGGAGTCCCTCAAGGCTCAGTCCTCGCCCCTCTGCTGTACACCGTGTACACCAACGACATTCCCATCCCGCCGAAAGGCGTCGAACTCGCCCTCTTTGCCGACGACACCGCACTCTATACCAAAGGCCACAGTGTTCGGCACCTTGTAACCAGACTCCAAAAGGCCGTAAACGCCCTTGGTGTATGGTTTCAAAAATGGCGCATCGATGTGAACCCTGAAAAGAGTTCTGCGATGCGCTTCGACCACAAACGCCGTCATCCCGATGGCGATCCCCACGTTCGAATGCTAGGCATTCCCATCCCCTGGAAGCGCAGTACTAAATACTTAGGCGTCACATTAGATCTGACGCTTTCTTTCAAGCCACACGTCGAAAGAGTTTCGAAACTCGCTCGTCACTACTGAGGCCGCCTAAATAGCATGTTAGGTTAGGTTAGGCCTCGCCAATCTTTGCCCACGCCAAACCCTCCCTCCTGCACAAACTGCAGGTAGTTCAAAACCTCTTTTGCCGCAGGGCCACAAACGCACCGTGGTACGTGCGTAACGAGGACTTGCATAGAGATCTTGAACTGCCTACAGTACAACAACACCTCAAAACACATTCTGAAGTGTTCTTCAAACGCTCCGAAACCCATCCCAATCCTCTAGTTCGTGATTCAGTCTCATATACTACTCCTGTCTTAGATTCGAAGTTCAAAGTCGCTAAGCCTAGGAATGCGCAAGCGTACTCATCCACCAGACTGTGAGCCGATCTCGAAGCCCTTCTGGCCGCAAATTCTAATTCTAACGTAAATTCTAATACTAACGTAATTCCTAATTATAACGTAAATGCGAATTTACGTTCAGTGCTATGTATTCACCTTCAGTGCTTTGAGCACCTTCAGTGCTATGTAAGCCCAGTGGGTGACCCCTTCTGGGCCCCGCTAGCGCGGCCTCTTTCTCCAATTGGCCGTCGCTAAGATCAAGGCTGAGTGGCAAAAATGCACGAGCCGACAGGGGGTTTTTAGTGGGTATGGTCCTGGTAGGCGTCGGGACGAGTCCCACATAACTCTGGAATCGCACCAGAGTATGCGTCAGGGCATTTTTATCCTCCTGCCCTTCCCGCGGAGGGGAACAAAAAAAAAAAAAGACCCGAGAACAAACATCTGTAATTATCACACAAATGCATGCCGCGGCCAGGACTCGAACCTGGGACCTTCAGCGTATGTGGCAAGGCTACTTACTACTACACCAATGGTCAAATATTATATCCATAATTTCATATTTGAGTTAGAAGGGTCTGAAAAGCTAAAATATTTTAGACTAAGGTATAATTTCCGATATCCATATGTCCATATTCAAATTCAAATTCAAATTCAAATATTTATTTCTCAAAATTGACAATTACTTGTTCTTATTGACGTCAAATAAAACATGATTCTACCACCAGTTCGAAAAAAACCTTCGTGAAGAAGAACTGGCATGAAACTTCACGGGTATATTTTTTTTCAAAATAAATTTACAGAGTCTCTTTATGTCTATACAAAATTATTCTTTTCTGCATCTGTTAGCTCGGCAAGTCTCCCTCCCCCCAAGTATCCAAACGACGAACACCCTCAAACGGCACCCGTTCACGAGTTAACGCGGGATCCAGCCATCGCCCTCCTCAACCATATTAGAGGGAAGTGAGCGACCCGTCACCCGACGCTACCATAAGAAGACGTACTTTAGTCACAACGACGCTTTAGATATTCATCGGGACGAAGAACTCATCGCACAAACAGACACATTACACATGCTTTGTTACAAATACTAGTACAATCCTGTTAATGAGGGGATTATACCCAAGGGCTTTTATCATCCAAATAATCGGATAGTTTATAATATGCTCTAGCACACTACTTCTCCTTTATAGTTTCTTTGAATTTGTCAACAGGAAGACCTTGGATATCCTCAGGAACCTTATTATAAAAGCGTATACATTGACCCATGAATGAGTTAGTGACTTTATGAAGCCTGCTATTATGAGCTGCCAGCATATTTCTTCCTCTTGTGTTAACATTGTGCAGATCTTTTTTTCTTTTGAACATGGTTATGTTCTTTTTAACATACATTAAATTTTCTAAAATATATTGTGAATGGAAGGTAAGAATATTTATTTCCTTAAATTTACTTCTAAGTGACACCCTTGGACCGAGCTGATAGATTGCGCGAACAGCCCTTTTCTGCAGAATAAATATAGCATCGATGTCGGCAGCACTCCCCCACAGCAGAATACCATATGTCATGAGGCTGTGGAAGTAACCAAAATAGACTAATCGAGCAGTTGTTTCATTTGAAATTTGTCTAATTTTTTTAACAGCATATGCGGCAGAGCCAAGCCTTTTCGCTAAACCATCAACATGCGGTCCCTACTGCAGTTTGGCGTCTAAGGTTATGCCCAGAAATACAGTTGAGTTTACAGGAGTCAGTTCCTGGCTCTTAACTACAATGTTTGTGTTTACCTGTTTGACATTTGGCAATGTAAATATAATACATTTCGTTTTTTTTTTTCATTGAGGAGCAAATTATTAGCTGAGAACCACTGCTCTGTGTTGGAGATGCATTTGTTCACCGCTCGATAGTCAATTTCATGTCTTTTGATTTTAAACAAGAAGGAAGTATCGTCAGCAAACAATATGACCTCGCATTGATTCTAAACGACCGATGGCAGATCATTAATATAAACTAAAAATTGGAAAGGACCAAGAACTGAGCCCTGGGGCACACCCATTGTCACTGCCGATCCTGATGATTTTTCTCCATTTATTGCAACTTTCTGTTTTCTATTAGAAATATATGATTTAATCAAGGCAAGCGCTCGGTTTTTAATGCCGTAATGGTATAGTTTCTTGAGTAGAGTAGTATGATCCACACAGTCGAATGCCTTGGACAAGTCACAAAAGACACCAATAGCATCACACGACTCCTCCCAGGCGCTGAATACGTGTTTTATGAGCTCAACACCGGCATCGGTTGTTGAGCGACCCCGCGTGAAACCAAACTGCTTAAAATTCATTAAACTATTACCGTAAAAACGAGAAAGTAATTGATTTAAAATTAATTTTTCAAAAATCTTACTGAGCGTTGGTAGTATAGATATAGGTCTAAAATTATTAGGGTCAGACATACTACCTGCTTTGAATATTGGAATGACCTTACTCAATTTCATTAAATCAGGAAAAACACCATTATCAACACAGTCATTAAATATACTGGCTAAGTATGGGGCTATACCATCAAGACAGATTCAATAATTTTAACAGAAATCCCATCTAAATCGGCAGTATTTTTTACTTTAATGCTTTTAAATGCATTTAAAACTTGTGGAACAGTAACATGTTTAAAAATAAAATCAATATCGCATGAATTTACATTTTCCGTTAGCAGTGACTGTGCAAGAGTGGAACATGAATTAATACTCGAAGTAGTAGACACAGGGATGGCAGTAAAAAAAAATTCAAATGCTTCAGCAACTTCTTTGTCAGTTGACAACACTTTATCATTAATTTTTAAATTATATTTGGTGTGTGGTTCTTTTGCTTTCCCAGTTTCCTGATTAATTATATTCCATGCAGTTTTTGAAATGTTAGTACTATATTTAATTTTATTATTAATGTAATTAGATTTAGCTAATTTTGAATACTTTTTAACATATTCATAAAATGTCTTATTATGATTATAAGTTCTTTCACTGTACAATTCATATAATCTTTTTCTACTTCTGCATATTCCCACTGTTGCCCAGTCACTAAACCTAAATAAATTATTATTTATACATATTTTCTTTTTTTTTTAAAACAGAGTCATATTCATTTCTAATTATATTATGAATAGAGTTATATTGAGTAATAGGATCTGCACAGTAATCTAATTTAAATGTTTTTTCAAATACATTTTTCCTAAATGTTTCAAGCCGTCTCTCATTCATGGGTATAAAGGTAATTTCTCTTTTTAAAGTCTTTTTTAGCCCAATATCAAAAGTGGCCAACTGACCACTATGATCTGATTGTAGTTTATTAATTACTGCCTTGTACATGGCATTAAATTTGTAAAAATGTTATCAAGACATGTGGCTGAGGTCGCTGTGATTCGCGTAGGCTCTAAGAAGAGATTTTTTAGGTTGTAACAATTAAAAAGATTCAAGAATCGTTTACTTTGTGATGTCTCTACTAATAAATCAATATTAAAATCGCCACAAATAATTATTTCTTTGTTTTTGTTATTTACTCTATGTAATACCTCATCCATAGTGCTCTCAAATACTTCAAATGGTGAGGATGGGGGTCTGTATACACTTATTATAACAATATTCCCTATCTCAATACAGGCTATTTCAACTGATCGCTCAACAGACAGACTTACAATATCAGTGCGTTCTTTAAATGTTAGGCTCTTATGAGTGATGATCATTGAGCCGCCGCAAGTTGTTTGTTCTCTGTTGAATGAACTAGCAATTACATGATTCTTATAAGAAGACATAATTTGACACTGTGTGAGCCAGTGCTCTGTGATACATAGTATATGAATATTTTCACAGTTTATGAATAGTTCGATCTGTAATTCCTTACCATCAATGCCCTGCATATTTTGATGGACTATGTTCAGAAAATTATTTTTTACATTTTTATTGCTTAAATTACTACTTAGAATACTGGTGCTAGATGTATTATCTATTGTCACTTACTTATGTTTAAATTATTTCTAATACTAAGTTTTGGAATATTACATTCCAACGGGTCAAAAGTATAAAGTGACTGCTCAATAGAAGCAGCGGTTGTAGTCAACGAATTGACTGTTATGAATAAAATATATGATAGCGAGTATGCTATATGTCGTAGGTCATTACTGTACAAATTGTACCTATCATTGGTCATATATGGCTTGTTAATAAATGTGTTTAAATCAATAAACTGAAATTTTTCACTATGACGACACGTCATATTTTGTACATCTATATTTAGTCGATGCTTCATATTATTTTCTGAGGGGCTCTGGGTAAAAATTTTTAGATAAAAAAAGGTTATTGATCCATATGTAGATTAGATATGTACAGTTCTTATTAATTTTTCTGTATTATGAGTAGTAAACTTTAACAAAAGCCAATTTTTTTAGTAAAGATTTATCCTTAGATATCTTATCCTTAAATATACGATTAATAATTCAATTAGATAAAATTGCATTACGAGGGGCTCCACACAAAACTACATAAAAATGAAAATTAAAAATAAGTTGTACTATATACTGTGTTCGTTATCAGCAAAGTGCCTTCGCTAGGCGTGTGCGCAGGGCGAATGCAATCTTCTTATCCACGCAAAACAAACCAGTCATTTTTAGTTCTCCTGTCATTTTTATTTTATAATTGTAAACAAGAATGTATTTAAGATTTTTGAATCAAATGTTTATTTAACAAATAGATTTTTTATAACCAATCCTAGTTATACTATTACAATAAATTATTTTATTATTTCATGTACAACATTTATGTTGCTGTTTCGTATAAACGATATATGGTCCAGTTAGCAACAAAAAAATTCTTAACATAGTTACTGACAAAATGACTTGAGATTTAAATCATAATGACCCCGACTATAGGCGACACCTAACGTATCAGTATTCTTTGAGAACATGGAGGGAACTAATATTTTAGTACTTTAATGCATTAAAATAGGTATTTGAGGTTAGGTTTGTTATTCTAAATCAATTTATCATCAATAATAATAGCAAAATTTGGGTCATATTTTTTTACCTTACGATCTTTTGATAAAAGTCGAAAACTCCGTTAGAATATGATACTTCAAAGAACTTTTAGTATATATTTATAGAACATTCTCCAGATACTTCACGGGAAACAGAGTTTTAACCGCTAGCAAGTCTTTTTTTTTAAATCTTTATTGTTTTTGGGATTTTTATCCAGTTGAATATGTCAATCCCATTAAACTCTCCTTAAATTTTACAAAAAAAAATATTTTAACAATGATATGCGATGACCATGTCGTATATGAGCCTCTCAGCGTCCGAAGTGGGCTCAGATAAAATATTGTTAAACAATCCGACACTCATCAAAGACACGTTCATCGCACTCAGCAGAGACTGTCGCTCTGTCTGGTTCTGTACACACTCGACCAACAAGTGTTGCACATCGTCAACTACACCGCATCGATCACAGTTTGGCGAATCAAGCTTTTTCATAAGATGTGCAAACTTTTTGGTCGGATAATGTCCAGAACGAAGTCTTACCGCTATCTTTAAATACTTTCTAACAATTCTAAATTTGCTAAACCAGGGAGTTAAAACAGCTAATTTAGCACAGATTTTTATTGTTCGCGACAGAAGTGCCTAATCTATTTTTACATTATTTTTTTTTTTAATTTATTTATTAATTAGTTCACCAACATAATAGTTACCAAAACGTTGTCAAGTTACATTTAATAATGGATACAAACTAAGTAATATTATAATTACAGGCGAACACAGCGTGACGGAAGAAGTAACAAGTACACATAAAATTATATAAGAACAAAGCTATTGGGACTATTTTCAATATGAAATAACAATAAAGTAAATTAGTTCAGGGTATCTGGATTTAAATACAGAATGTCATGTGAAGAATAAAATTTAAGTTAAATAAAATATTGTCAAAAAAAATGACAAATTTTGAATATAATGTCTAATTTATTATACAACATTATAATGGTATAACATGCAAACAGCGACAGCGAAAATTAAATAATTAATATACATATAATATAAATATACATAAATATCAACAATCATGACCCGAGAACAAACATCTGTGTTCCTCACACAAATGAATGCCCCGGCAATGCTCGAACCGGGGACCTCAGGCGTATGAGACAGGGCTATTTATCACTACGCTACTCGGCCGTCAATAATAAAGTTTATAATACGACACGAATAATATTTTATTTTAATATTTATTAGCACCACAGCATAGGAACTAAAATTTAATTTAGGCCTCATTTTGATAATTTTGCCAGCCCGTGTCCGGGGTAACGGTGATTTTCATAATGGACTCCATAGAGGCATATTGTGATATTGGTCGTTCCAAAACACACTAGAGTAGCGTGATATTGCGATAACGCATGCATAAGGACCCTTATGGCATGCGCTTATCGGTCTCCCCCCTCCCAGTAAGTGTTGTACCGAACAAATTATCGACTGATAATTTCTATATCGACCTTCTGCGGGCTATCCACTGATTTGACCTCAAGTTAAACCTTCAGAAATCAAATTATTAAATATTTAAAATAAGTTTTGCCTTTTACTGTTTAAGTGAATAAGCTTTGTCTAAATGTATGTCAAAAGTTTTTAATGCACATCTCATATCCACTACATTCAAATATTAAACATTCGTAATATTAGAACGATTTAGTGGTTCCAAAGATTTGTTTTTTCTTATTTTCTCCACGTGCAAGTATTTTAAACAGCGTCCACTAGATTCTCTTCAGATATACCTCCTAAGTTGCTAGTTCTCCTGAAAAAGATATTGGTTCAGTCTGAAAGTCGCTAAGAAATGTTAAATGCTTTAATGCATCTTGACCTTAAATAAAATCAGATATTGGTTGAACCAACATGCCAGTTCCCAATGAAACTTGGAAACGACCATGTGTTCATTCGTATTCAAAATGTATATCCCTCAGAATCTAGAACCTCTCCCGTATCAGAGAGACTTCTGATTTATACTTTTTTTTTCAAAGGCTTCCAGGGCCATTAATTTAAAAAGTTTTTTTTATTAGAAACTACGCTATAGCAATTATACATACTTCAAGAAATGTATTAGGCCTACCTTTTGCGCAAATCTTGCAGCTCAGTATTGTTTTCCAAAATCTCTTGAACCTAAAAAAGTATACATTAATAATTTTAATTCATCGTTATAGTCTTTTGTGTCAATTAAAGTTTGAGCTGAAGTACATACAAGCTTTATTTGTTTATTTCTATCAAATATTTAATTAAAAATTTGAACTTACAATACTCCCACTTCGGATTTTATCTTTCAAGTCTTCCAGTTTCTCCTTTTCCTTCCTTTTAAAGAATTTGAACTGAAAAACCAAATATTGTTTAATAAAACGTTCTATGTGATCAATCAATCAATCCAAAATGTCAATAATAAAGTATTCTCAGAAACTGGCAGAAACTGGTGACCGCCTTAATTTTTAAGCTCTGTAAAATAGACGGCTGAAGATTCTGAATGAAATTTGGTGCAAAAATTACTTATAAAATTTGGCATTGTTTGGGAAAGTAGACGTACTTCTATTCTAAAGGAAGATTAAAATGAAATAACATCATTTATAGACAACATTTACCTTAAATAAAATCAATATGATAATACTGAGTCCAATAACGGCTGCTACTACACTGATGCAAATGACTAAGACTTCGTTTTGACCAAACTCGAGTTCCTCGTGCAATAATGTTATTTGTGAGAGCAATCTAAAATCAGAATAAAGTTATTACTATATTATTAATTACTCTGTTTAATAATGGTGTCAAAAAACTATATAATGCAAACCAAAAAAATTACACTGTATTTTAAAATTATTTAATACAAATTGGTAAATTAAAGAATGGGATTGGACATGATGGCGATGCTCCTATTTATGTATCATTTACACGCACAATATCCCCGTCTATATTTCAACTTTATAAATTTTTTTCGATGTTTGTTTTACTTTTATTTTTTTCTGTGATATTTAATCATTGTCATTGTTTACGAGTACTCATGATTGAATGTACTTTGATGAATTGAATGATTGATTGTGTACTTTTGCGACATTATGGTAAAATAATAGTATTTATTTTATTTTTATCATATTCGAAGGCGATCCCTGAAATGTCATTTATTAAAAGAAGTCATTCCATTACATACCATTCTATGTTCCTAATCAGACAATTGGTTTTGCGAACATTTGGGCAACAAACTTGTGTCTACAAGCAACTTTCATATGCAACAATATGACGATTCGACGACGAGGATGGCGAAATAGTAACAATTGTAGTACATGGCATAAAGCTTAATTATGCTATTCATAATATTATTTATTTTGAGTTCTGTTAACTGATTAAAAAATTAAAAACAACTTACAAACCCATATTGGCAAGAAACTTATAACTTACCTTAACTCCTTTAATATCTCAGTTGGCTTCAACGAAAGAATCATTTTTGATTCCATTGTCAGAATCCGATCTGTATTTTCAAACAATGATCCTAAAAAGAATTTATTATTATTACTAACCTAGGTTGTTTCAGATATAGTTCTATATTATTTTTGTGTACTATAATTTTCGCATAATTATTTAAATTTTTTTGTTTAACAGAGTATAAGAAAAAAATGCCTAACCGGACTTATCATCTATGTTATAAGATCTGTGATTTAAAAACCGTGTTCATATTGATTAACTTTACTACATGAAAGCTTATATTTTCTGTTTAAAACTTACTTAATTGATATTTATTGAGCTCTATGTACAAATGTATGCTACGCCGAGAATTCTCATATAAGTCCTTTAAAACACAGCCGTGACTTTTAAATAAGTCTACAGGGTCCACCCCACAGTCTAGGGATACCTAGAAAATAAAGTTTTGTTTGCTTTTAAAATTTCAAATCTCAATAATAACAAAGACAGATTAATTCAACTAAGGGTGTAGTTGCTATTATAATTAATCTAGTCTAGTCATTCCTCTTTGATTTAATGAAACTTTTTATTAGAAAGCTTTGGTAAATTGTGAATTAATCAAAAAATTAATTTATTAACATACATTTTATGTTGGCAGTTCAATATGAACCTGCACAAAGAGGACTTATACTATATATTTTGTTCTTTGTGCCACAAACTTTAGCGTAATTTTATAACGCAATTTTTTAATCAGACAACGGTAAAAGATCGATAGGGCCGACTAATGCAGTCTAGTTCAAGAGTAATTATCAAGTCAAGAGGCAGCCGTGCGCCGGCTGAAGTGTCTTCCAAGCCTGCACTGGATATCTCATGAATCAAGAAAATAAAATGAGAAAATCTCGCTTTTTGTAAAGTCTGTCTTTTAATTAAGCGTTGACACTAAGCTTATGAAACAAAAGAAATCTTTCTGTGAGTAAAATTCGTGGTCTGCATTTAGAAAGCGGTTACTTTTTGAAACTACCTATGATGGTATATACTTAGTTCCCGTTATATGTAACTGACACATGTGTAATCAATTACGTCTGATGATTAATATAAGTCCTTTTAAATAATATAAATAAGTAAATATATTTAAATGAAATTAAAAATCTTGAATGCTTCTTTGTTGTCTCAAATTGTTTTTAGAAAATCGATCACTTACCTTTGAAACGAAACTCAAATTAAAACTTTTTATGTCGAAAGATAAAACTAGATTCTTCCACGTTATAAATCCATTATTATAAACCTGAAAGAAGAAAACAAATGAAATTCTGATGAATGAAAAATCCCAAAATTGTAAACTATTTTTTTAATGATAAAAATTTTTTATTTATATGCATGATAAAAAACAAACAATCATAAATAAACATTTGTAAGGTTCACTTTACTCACAACCTGCTCAACTAATTATCTAAGTCAATATTAAGGAAATATTAAGTTGGCAGAAGTTGAGACGAAGCACGTTTTCGGGTTGATTAATAAGTTACGAATGATTAAAACGCTCTTCGCAACGATTGTTTAGCACCATTTCTTTTTAAACAAGTTTTCATAAAACATTTAACTTGCAACGTGTGAATTAGATCGAGAACACATTTGATAAGGATTTCAATTTAATATTTTTATACCGGGATTGGCTGTAAGCGAAAGAACTGCCAAGCTATAAACGACACGACTATGTCACTAAAGGATATTATCTCTATGACACGGGTTAAACAATTTCCCCCTGTTACCTGTGAACTTATTTAGCCACAAGATGGTGGAAGTTTAATCTTTTAATTTGAATATTTCACTAATTACTTACTGTGATTACGTGAACTATTGAAACAGTTTGATTTGATTCCTTATCCTTTTGAGACAGAGCAAGATGTTGTGTGTCCCTGGAAATAAACTATTTATAAAAACTAATACTACAAGTGGTAGGTAGTACTAATTAATTAATGTGTTTTAAAAAGAAATCATTTTCATTTCTCATCAGAAGAAAAAGAAGACAAGTGAAATGGTCTATTATTTGCTGAACTATATGAAACAAAATTCCAATCAAGCAATGCAAAAAATTACAGCTCTCTTTTTTTTATTCACGCAGTTTAAATAAAGAACAAGATTAAGATTTAATAATATCCTTACCCTTTTAAAATGATTTGACTCGTGTCCAAGGTTAAAGGAACATTTAAAGTTGCCGTTGTGTAATTGTTGCTTTTACAGGACTTGTAGACAGAGACTGATGCACGCAATGATTCGTTGAAATTGTTGAGACTCGTCATATTTAAGTATACATTAATTGAAGTCTGTGAAAAAGAGGTTTGTTTTATATTTATACATATTTCTGTAACATGTTTATAACAAAGCTGGGTCTACAATATGTGGTGACTTAAGTTATATACCGTTGTTTTATTTCAATAATTCCCATTTCAAAATTGGTAATTTTATTAAGCAGGTAATTTAATTACAATAAATATATTGTTTCTGGCCTGTAATAACAGTTTGTCGGTAAGCTTTACCTTAAAATTAGCTATGTACGTTTGAGAATCTTATCGCAATATTTCTGATAATTGCACACACTTTTAAATTGCCTCAGTGGCACTAAATCACTTAATCACTGAATCTTAACTAAACGAATAAAAAATGTAAAAGAGAAGCTTTGCCTCGAAAATATGTCAATATCGGTGCTGATTCTAAGGGCACACTCACACGTACAACAGGCTGGCAGCGTCGCGAATGCCACGTGCTCATTAGGGTCTGTACACATATACATAATATAGGCATCGATAACATACCAATGCACTGCACGATTCAATGTAGACGGTTGATGTCGGACTGCTGCCGTGCCGTTAACGTGCGGCAACGGTCTTAACTTTAAAGGAATCAAAAAATGATTCAAATGAACGCATGGCAAGTTACCTTATCAAATGGTTTCATAGGACTCTCCAAATAACATATATATTCTCGTTCTTCCTTGGGACATCTGATGCGTGAGACCTGCGTGCCATCAGCCACGACTTTAGCGCAAGCGTCATATGCACTGTATCCTTCGTTGTAGATTTGAATGGTTAGGTACTCTTGACGTGTTTTACCCAAAACATATGGTGTGCTGAAATGTATACTCTTTCGTATATCACAAACTTCTATAGGAAACTCAACGGTTCCAATAGAAAAAAAAGCAAAACATATTTTCTTTTAAAATAGTGCGCTAGAAATAATAAATATATCAAAATTAAAATTTTATGTCATCATACGGGTCTAAAAATGTACAATAAAGTTCATAGTAATACCCTGTGGTAACATATCTACTTAGACAAACATACAACTTTTAAACTTAAGGGAGAAAGTTTTATTGAAGAAACGTTTTGTTCTGAACCTGCATGCACACACAATACACATTCAATTTTAAATCTTTCTGATATTAAATTTCCGAATTGCATATTCAAAGATGCAATATCTACATATGGCTTGGATTTGGCTGTGAAATACTAGATTTAGTATGTCTTTGAATTCTCGATCACAGACAAAATCGATTCCATCGCGTATTCGAAGTAGGTTTTGTAGTTATAGCTTAGGGCCTTCGCTTCCACGAGATCTGATATCTTCTCAACAGTAGAAGTTGAGAAGAGTCTTGAATTTCAGTAAACAATTCAAATTAAAACATATTTTAAAATTGGGTATTCATTTCCTATTTTCGGGAGTAAAATCTGTTAAATTATTGCCAATATAATTCTATTTTACTCTTGTTCGTTATAAACTACCAACAAAATGAAACTAAAGTCAACTGATTTTCGTCGATAGTTGATGTTATAAATTAATTGTATTTTTGAGCTCAGACCCGAAGACCATTTCGGTCAAAAGTTTTTTTTCTATTAATGTGCTCCTTAAGTTCACTTTCACTATTTTACTGACCTCGAAGACCAGAGCAAGTTCACCTTAAAACGTGGCAGGCAATCTTCTCCGTCGCAGCGACGCTCAATATTTAGTCTAGCTTTTGTTTTACTGCTCAAGCTCAGGGCAACTCTTCGAATCTTATTTACTGAAAAATTTAGTTCTTATTAAAAACAATAACGTACTGTCCGCTTTCGTGTTAGACCAGTCTTCAAAATAGACAAAATTTACACAGAATTTTGGATTAATAAAAATATTGATCGTTCAAAGAGTAAAAAGTGGGATTAAACGTTAAAAATATGATGAATAGTTGAGTAACTCTATGGGCTGCGCAGGGTTAACCGACTTGCGTAGAAGCCCTTACGTAGAACCTCTTGCGAAGAACCCCTTGAGTTGAACAGAGTTCACTGGTTTGTGATGGATTGACATTTAATTCAGGGTTCGGATTATTTCCGCGTTAAATATGTAACTCAGGTCAACGCTTCTTTGTCGGAGCGAAAATTTTAAAACAGCTTTGAAACATTTTATATATTGACTATAAATTATATGCTTTTATTTGTGTATTGTAAACATGAACTTTGCACACTAACCTTTGTCTTCATTGACTACACCTATTTCTCTAATCTTTACTTCAGTGGTAAAGGTCAACCTCCCCGGATCGTAATAAACCTGCAAAACATTGTTTTATTAGTTATTCATAAATTCCTGCGTATAAAAAATGTAGGTACATTTTGAGATTACATAAAAATTAACTCAAGGATCAGGAGGCAATAAAAGAAATATGTAATGTGGCCTAAGCTTAATTATACACGTATCATAAATAAACATTACTACGTAAGTAAGTATTTTTAACGTAGGTAAGTATTTTTTTTTAATAAATAAAACCTTATTTAAATGATTTGAATATTTCTGTATGGGAAGTGGTCACCGCGGACTATTCTGATTTTGAGCAGCCAGACATGAAACTTTCATAAATCGATGACAAGAAAATCTTAAATATGTACCAGTTGCGTGGTGATTTATTTTCGTTTACCAATATTTTTGTACCATCAAGGGCTAGCTTATATTACTTTGTCAGGACTTACCAAATGTATGAGCACAGGTTCACAAACTGTCAATTTGCTCCGGAATGATACTGGCTTGGTAAAACTAGCATTGCTCCTGTCTATATGTGCGTTTGGTATTATCGAGTTGGCTACCGTAAACTCTAAATCTGAAAAACATTAAATCCAAGCAAGTAAGTTCTATAGTACTTTTAAACTGAATCCAATAATAAAAAATCACATGCGTCAGTTACCTGTGTCTTAATAATTTCATTGTCAACAAATTACTTTAGCTAATAAAACTTTACCTTAACAAAAACTTTATATGCTTTTAACACTAAAAAGTATATAAAGTATATTACTTAATTTGGTATATACAGGCCACATGCTAAGGCATAATCTACGGGTTATTTCTATATCATAATTAGCACACAAACTGAAATATAATAAATTGTATTAAATTATATGAAAGTATTATTTAGACTAACCTTTAGGTTGTGGGTTAAAATCGTCACTCAGATGCAAACATACTTTTACGGTGAATGAATGCTCTGTGTCAGACACAAACTGAAAAAATTTGTAAGCTAATCAAATCTATAATTGGTCAGAAAAGGTGTACCAAGCCAATGACCGAACTAAAAGGAATGTTGTCATAACAGCGAATGAATTGAGCGTGGTGCGGCACCCGGCGAAGCGCCAGTCAAAAATATAGAAAATACGAGTATGAGAATCGCAAAAACCTTCAGAATATACGCAATCAGTGTGTAGTGGCAACTACTGCAGCATGATATCCAAGGGCAATATTAGCGTCTGGGTTTGGAAAATATACGCGATAAAGTGCGTAATAACCACGTATACTTTCAGGCAACTCCTTATATATATTAGTTGTAGTTTGAAACTATACGCAAGCAGTACCAGGCCCTGTTGCGTTCTTGTTTTCCAAATTCGCGTCATTGCATCATCCTGGCCCTTTCTCAGTTTCATTCATGGAAGTTTCATAAATGCTCAATTGAACTTTTGTGAGTACCAGGTCCATCACTTAAGCACTATCTTTTTTAATTTAACCGAAAACAACAACCCTAAATATTTTTTTGTAAAAATCAAATGCTGGTTATTATCTTACATGTGTCCACGCAGAGCTAAGCTTGTGTGACGGATTAATACAAGAAACAATATTCTGTGGAGAAATCCGAAATAAAATTAAATGGACTGCCCTTTATATAAAGTTTAGCAATAGTAGATTTATTAGTAGGCCACGAAAATGTAGTACCATTTTGACAAAACGAGTTCATTAGTTTGATCGATTGTGTCGTTAGCGGTTGTGATCTGAAGGTACCAAAGTAGGAGACTACTGGATTTATGGGTATTAAAGTCGGGTGACGAGTCGCTCACTTCTCTCCAATATGGTTGAGGTGGGCGATGGCTTGATACCGCGTTAACTCGTGACCGGGTGCCGTTTGAGGGTGTTTGTCGTTTGGATACTTGGGGGGAGGGAGACTTGTCGAGCTAACAGATGCAGATAAGAATAATTTTGTATAGACATAAAGAGACACTGTAAATTCATTTTGAAAAAATATATACCCGTGAAGTTTCTTGCCAGTTCTTCTTCACGAAGGTATTTCCGAACTAGGTGGTAGAGTCATGTTTTATTTGACGTCAATGTCGAGAAATAAACATTTGAATTTGAATTTGAACAAAGCAGAATATAAAAAGTTATCTTCCATCAATCTTGTGTTATTTTGACTTTAAAAAATGATTTAGATTTTTAATTTAACAAAAAGGAAGTTAAAGTTAAAAGTCATCATTAGACACAGGGCTTTTATTTATTTAGAGTGATTGTGATTATTATCTCGACTAACGATGCGTTGCCAACTCAGCCTCTGTCAAAATGGCCTTTGTTCCAGTAATTGTACTGGGTGCTCCTTCCCTTCGACCGGAACACAACAACGTACTGATTATTATGGTGCTCAAAATAGGAAGGACGAGATCTTAAACAAGTACTTCTACTAACACTCGCAAATATGGTAGGAGAGCCAGTTTCCAAGCGCTCGCCTGGAGCGTCTGTCTTTACTGTTTTAACCGCTACAATAATCAAGTTTATTTGGATAAATAGTAATTAAAGTAAATAAACAGTAACAGAAACACTGGATAGTGCATGTTTATTCAATACAAGAAATAATAATATTAATCAAACACCGAGAATTAGTGTCCGGCCGATTCTGGTCGATTTCTAGCCGAAGCCAAAGCCTTATAAGCTCAAAGAAATTTTGTTCAAGATTTAACACTTTCGTTTAATACTTTAATTTAATACGTCCACAACTTTAATATTGAAGGTTTATATTGAATGTATAGAAAAGTACTCTACAATTTGGTCTAGAGATGATAAAAAACTATTTCGCAATTTATTTGTCAAAAATAA
The DNA here is from genome assembly GCA_923062675.1 of Marasmarcha lunaedactyla. Classification (NCBI taxonomy): domain Eukaryota; kingdom Metazoa; phylum Arthropoda; class Insecta; order Lepidoptera; family Pterophoridae; genus Marasmarcha; species Marasmarcha lunaedactyla. The sequence goes on from OV281349.1 coordinate 23,957,715, forward strand.
TAACATTTCGAAAAAAATTAATTATAACTTTTATTTACTTAATTTATTAATTTAACAATCACACTCAGATCGGTCAATCAGTCTTTGTTTTTCTCGACTAGCGCGAAACTGGACTAACGGATACACACTCACTTTCTGAATCAATAGCTATTGGCCAAATAAATTTTACATTTCAATTAGTAGAATACCCGACCGTGTTAAGAAAAAAATATAAATGAGTTTTCTTTATAGATGCATGTGTATATTAAAACTGACAGGGTTCAAAGTTTGTTTTAGTTTTTATCAAACCATTTCAGTTTTTGTTATGTTTGAAAAGAATACGATAGAATAATTTTATTGTTATTAATTCTGTTTTCAAAGTAAAGTCTAATTCATCCCTATTTATTGGTGAATTTCATAGAGCAATAAGTTATAACTTTCGATGTGTAACATTGCATGCATTTGGCACTTTTGGAGGATGCTTGCATCCAAATATAGATGTAAACTAATTAAGTTTGTTAATTAACCGACTTTTAAGACACGGAAATCGCATCAAAAAGCCGAGGAGTAGGGAACTTATGTGTATTTCCCTTATTAAAAGTATATAATCGTAGTACCTTAAAAATTGGCATCTCACTGTACGGGTTTTTGGGATAGTGGGGGTAAACTTTTAACTCCTCCAAGCGCAGAATTAAATAAGTAATTTTGAGGTTATTTTTACAAAAACAAATCTAAATTTATGCTAGCGTTGTAATGTAGGTGCGTACCTCTAATGCCAGCCCGTATGTAATCACACTGCTGTAGTCGTTTTCAATATAGTTAATAAAAAATTCATCGATTGTCTGCAAGCACCAGTGAAACCTTTCCCTCAAAATGGTGTAATAATTTGAAAATATAGGTCGTCATTCTTTTTTTTAAGTTAGTTAATAAAATAGATATGAATGGATCAACAAAATGCCGCCGTCAGCGCATTTTGGCAGCGAAATCAATAAGCTAATAATTTATTTCTTATTTTTCACTCAGTATACAAAACTTACGTCTTTCGTTCCTTGAAGTTCTGCAGTTATTGTCAAATTAACTCTTGGAATGCAAGGCAAAAGTATTACTGTGCCGCTGCCCGGAGAACCTGCAGCTAGTTCTGAAATCAAATTGGCATAGGTTAAATGGGTCTATTTATTCTATGAAATGACAAAGGCAGACGATACTCATTACTTTCACCATCGTACCGTCACATCCATCACCATCCATGTCTGGAATCACCTGAAGACTGTATCCAAATGCTTTGTACTCAGTATTCTTAATCTCCTGAACTGAATGGAAATGGTGCAAATCAACCTCCCTCCTACTTTTTGAGGTTATCAGCTTATTGATTTCAGATCCAGCGATGATGTAAACTACGCCAGAAGATACTGAATCTCCAAAATCTGTATAAATTGCTTGGTATGGAGCACTTATAATCAATTCTGAAATTTTACCATTTGTATTAGTTTCAAAAATTATTAAACGTTACTATGTCACTAATTCTTCTGGAATTCAAGATTTACTTTAAGTAGCTAAATATTAATAAAACAATTTTTGGAATAGTATAATGTGCGAAAGTCTTCGTAATAGTTTATATAAACTATTACATACGATATATTAATATTTTAAGAAATATGCTTAAAATCCTAAACTATTTCAATTTAGTCATCTTCGAGGGCTTAGTACCAAAAGCGTAGTGACAGTTTTCATCAAAATCCTCTTAAATCTTTCTCTTGAAGAGATGGGATGGCAAGCATTTAATAAATGACTTAGCATTCAAGTAGTTCACTCACTTTAAACTGCAAGAATGGTTGATAATTTTACGGATTTAATTTACGTACCAGGATATGCGTCGTGATCCAAATCCATAGTTAGTATTGCTGAGCCAAATCTTGCTCCATCAATACCGCAATGTATAGACCAAACTCTCTTTTTGTTCGATATGTCAATCTATGAAATAAAAAATCGGACTGTTTATACAATTTAAGGCAAGATCAATTTTACCTGATGCTAGTACTTACTGTACTTTTGACTTGATACTTATAATTAGTACTCATTTTATTATGAAAAGAAAAGGAATAATACAAATTACCAGTGGTCCACCAAGAAAAATGTGGACAGCTCCGTTTTCATATCCATTGTCAATAGCATGCGTCGGCGCACCTATCAAAAGATCGGCGAGACCGTCGCCATTCAGATCATCGCTATAGAGCGCAGCGCCGTACATAGACCCCACTGAGTTATCAGATAATTGATGTTTTTCAAAATGTGGTTCCAAATTATTTCCCGAGTAGTACATAAAAGATATCTGGAAATAAAAATCACTGACGCTGCACAGTTTTCTTCTCATGTTTCTTAACTAAAAACATTTGATGTGTTTGATTCTAGCACTTCTTAAGAAATCACTTTTTTATTTGCTATACCTTTAAAGGTAGTGCATTAATAAAATAATTCTAAGGCCGGCCCTTAACGATCAATTAAATTGCACAAAATTACGAATTGTGCAATGTTTTTGACCGTTTAGGGTTAGTATTGAAAATTGCGCAATGATTGAACAAAAGTTATTAATAAAAAATAAAAACAGTTTAATTTTTATTGCACCATTTTATTTTATATTTTCATATGTGTGTATATTTTTGCCTTGCCCAGGTTTATTGCTTGATAATATCGATCGTTTGATCTCAAGGGGTAGTAGTTCAATTATATTGCGCCATAAAAATATTTTGCAAAGTTATTGTAGGTCCAGGGCCGGCCTAAAACCGCTTGTTTATTTGTCATATCGATGTGACAAGTGAATATCAAAATCAGCAATATTCGTGGTACTAATAATTCGCGGTGTATGTAGCGTTATCTTTACAATACATTCAACTTCAAACTAATAGTATGATTTTTTTAATGTTTATAAGTTAGAACTATATGTTTGGTTTGGTAAAGTTATTTGGTTTACTATTACAATTTAAATTCCACACCTAGGTCACATTAAAATAAACAGTATATAAATAATATATAAAAAAGTCTACATTTTTTTAGGTAAAGCAGGTAAATAATTCTTGCATATCATTTCTCACACGTGCGTTTGTTGAAAGTTCTAAACAAAAATCCATACTTGACCCATCACATTGTCTTGAGTTTCAGTAATCGCATAATGACGTGTACGGATCGAAAAAAAATTGCCCGCCGCTATAGCGTATCCTGAAATATAAGTTCGTTTTAATGGCGTAGTACAAGAAAAAATGACCGAACTAGTCGTAAAGTTGTTTGCGTCCCTACACTAACACACCAACTGTATGCATAGCTTTTCTTTTGGACACCCACCAAAAATATTACCGAAGAATTCGCAATCCAACTTCGAAAGTAAAAAATCGTTACAGAAATATTTATGCCACCACAGACAGGTGATGCAGAGCTACATCCAATTACATCCATTTAATAACGTCATAACTTGACTAAACTGCCTGTATTTTTCAATAATGTTCTTCTTACCAATATTCAGCTTCTTATTGAATCGTTTTCTTTCAAAGTATTGCATTACTGTAATTTCCTGCTGTGTGATTTCATCAAAGGTGTTGTTTAGTGTCATAATACTGCCAAGAACGGGAGTAGACTTAGGAATAATTGTCATGTTGTTGTCTGTGAACAAACTCCAACCGAAGCCACCAAGCCCTAAAAATACATCAATTGAGTATTTACTATCATTCAATGAACCATTATGATACACGTATCTTTTACGAATCGTTTGAATATAGGCAAAGCGACAGTTGAAGCGGGGAATGCTAATTTTTTTTATTAATATACTAGATACCCGCCCGCCCTGGCTTCGCACGGGTCTATGTCATTGCATTTTAAATCTATAATATCTTCGAAATTATTCATTTAAATTACACGCTGTAAAGGGCCATATTTATCTTTATTACATGCACAATGTATTTAAGGTACTTAATTGGATAAGGATTAATACTGTATTGCTTAAAATTGATTCGTAAATAAGCCATTATTTCGCGTAAAAGGTAAAGGATAAAAAATGGTTATTGTGGGTTACCCTTACGAGATAGACAACCACCGCGGACTTTTTTGTAGACCTTTTTAAGGTGTTCAATACTGCAGCACATTATTTTGATCAATCTAGTATGGTTCTGCCAGTGTTTGCAATGTAAGCGCAAAAAATGTATTTATTTACGACATCACATTAGAAACCTGTAAGATTATCAATGTTCCTCTACCATATTATGCATGTATTATAGATATAAACCTTCCTCTTGAATCACTCTATTTATTAAAAAAAACCACATCAAAATTCGTTGCGTAGTTTTAAAGATCTAAGCATACATAGGGACAGACAGACAGCGGGAAGCGACTTTGTTTTATACTATGTATGTAGTGATAGTGATGTATTTTATATCGAGCAAGAAGTCTCGAAGCGACCCGTTGCCCTGCTGCTCGATACTCGCAGACTTTGTCAAGTAGCGTAATACTCACAACTCAGTTTAACAGTATCGTCAGCATTGGTTAAAAAAAATTTCTCGTACAGTCCTTTCACACGACGTACTGTTTTATCGAACGTTACACAAGTACCGATTGGTGGCCGAGTGTCCGAATCAGCCCAGTGAGGTGCACAAGTCTAGGTAAAGAATAAAAACATCAATTCGGGAAAACGTATAGCAGTCACTGTTATTTTAACAGTTTATATTTTATTTATTTATTTATTCGTGCCAAAGTAGAACAACATTACTCTTAAAAGTATCTTAGAATAAAGGTGTAAGTACAAAAGAATACATATTTATTACATAATCTTAAACACTAGATTTATTGGCTGCAATTCTTGTTATAGAAAGCACCACTGCACACTCAATCTGAGTTCTTGTATTGTTTATCATATTTAAATAGGAAATAACAAGTGAAGATTTATAAATAATATTGTTATATTACGAAATAATTTATGAATAAGAGATCATGCACATTTCATTCCACTACAACATACAACTTTTTTCTAAAGTAAATTTGTAGGGATAACATGTTTTTTGTTTGAATAAACTTTGTAAATAACCAAAATGTATGAAACTTTGTATAATAAGTTATCTTCGGCAAAATTTTCTTAATTAAAGCTAATAACTTACCAAGAAAAAGTTCGATGTCGCAGATACAGATGCACCCAGATACAAATTTCTCGAAACATTGGCTGAAAGTGGACAAATTCACAAATAGTGAGAACAGCGTAACCTTTATCACAGATGTAGGCATGTATTTTAAGATTACCGCAGCAAGCATCCCCGCTAAGTTCAAAAGAGACAGTAGTCCTTTATATTGCTATCTCAAGTGGAATTTGAACTCGAATCGGATACGAATTCTTGGTGTTACTTCAAACCACATCTTCATCAAAATAAAGAATTTCAGATACTTGAGAGACAACACAACAGAACAGTTGACGTGCTTAATGGACAGGGCGTAACTTGCTAACAGTTTCTAGATTTCAAGCTTTTATACATAAGGCCTTACTCTAAAAAGGAGTATCGCATAAAGTAAAATAAAATCGAAAAAAATGCGATTTGAGGATGCGATGAAATCTCAACTTTAACTCATTTGTTTGCAATTTTATTAATATTATTTTTTATTTGTCATTGTATGCCAAAAAGATCACTGAATTTACCCAATTAGGGTGTGTGTATGTGTGTGCTCACTTGGGCCATCCTAGTTACACAGGTAATGTTGTATTCTATCGCAAGTATCAACGATTCTTTGAATCCGAGAGTTTTTATTGAAATTTTGGTTGCACATACGCAGATCTGAGACAGCCAGTTATTTAGATAAAATGACCCTCCGTCACTTTCCATTTCTATTGAACGAACAGGGACATAAACTAATCTTTAGCCTAGTACTAGTTGATTCAGATCTACGCTAGAAAGCTTTAAAGCATCATTTTAACGCCTATTGGCAATATGCTTACCGGTTCCCATCAATCCATTAATTTTTATAGGGATTTTGTCACATTGCAACTCCAATGGGTGCGTCATGTCGTCTTCGGGAAGCAAACAGCGGTACACTTCGCCTTGGGTGGTCTCGTGCGGGGCTCCAACGACTGAAATAAACAGAAAAATTTTTTTTTTTCAAAGTTTCTCATAGAATTAAATTTAGAGTTCAGAAAAATGATACTTTTTCATTTTAATTTCATTATCGTTTGTCCCGAATTTCTTAAGAAAAACGAAAACGTTTATGAAATTAGGTGTAGCCAAAAGCTAATCTTAAGGACTACTTATGCTTGTTTAATCTTAATTATTTAAGAAACACTTATCTTAATCTACACTTTATTTTTTTATACGAACTGTACTTACTCAAGCTGCTCGGCTCACTAGGTTGATATGCCATTGAGAATCCAAAATCGCTTTTATTTATTGAGTCCAACGGTCTTAGTTTAATTTTCCTAGATATGTCAAAATAATCTGAAGCTTCTACAAAGACAAAAATAAAGGGGAAAAGTCCCAACATTCCTGAAAAAAAACGAGTTCAAACAGACTTTTTAGTAAAGTTATTAACACACAAAAGAGGAGCAGTGTTAAAATATACAATTTTTTATTTGTTTCTGAGGAGTTTTATTTTACGGCCAACTAGTTTAATTGACCTTTTAAATAATTACACCTTCATACATTTTAAAGCTTGAATTTATGAATTTGCACACTTGTTAAAACAACAAAACATAATATTACATAATATTAAAACTTACTCATCTTTTTCGTCTAAACACAAACTCTAAATATTAATTCCGTGACACATATTTTTATGAAATTTATTATAATAGTTTTACATGGCACCAGGAAGTTTTATAGGCGATAGTTTAATTAGCAGTGGTCCGAAATGTCGGCAACATGGCGGAACACTATGACAAAGAGGAAAAAGCATGATTTAATAACAAGCCTAGTGAGACACTAAGGCAGAACGTTCACGCTATTTATAATAATCATAAAGTATCCACAAAATATTAAATTCCTTCTAACGTCTATTTGGAAAACTAAATGTTCAATAGTTAAAAAGGTTATAATAAAAAATGTATATACTATAGTTTGAAATAGATAAATGTTGATATAAAAAGTATTTTGGCCCAGCGCCAAGTCCTACACGTTCTCCCATGCCTCTCACAGTAGGCGGCCATAACTGAATGCACACAACGCCCTTTTCATATATTTTTTGCTTCCTTTTCTATCTATTAATATACAAGCATTATTGGTGAAAATAAACGTCTTTAGTAAAGAGTAAGATTACAGAGCTGTACACCAACTATGTGGATATGATGATTAAGATTTAAATTTGTTACACAATATAGATTTTATATATTGTGATAAAAGGTATAGACTTCTATATCACATTTTAATTTTTATTAATAGGAACACTAATTTCCTTGACACCATCTTATATAATCCTAAATTTGTTACAAAGGTAATATAACTAAATTATACTTTTTTTTTTAATACCGACCTCTGCGGGGGTTATGTGGGACTCGCCAGAATGGCACCTACCCACTAAAAACCACCTTGTTGGCTGTGGCAATATTTCACCGTTAGCCTTCATCGGAAGCGACACCCGTTGGGGTCGCCCGTCGAAGTGCGGGTCGTCCGCCGGATGTGAAAGTTGCACTGAAGATGCTCAAAGGGACATGAGTTGGTGGCCGTTGGGCACCACGTTGGGTGGGCAGCCTCCGGTGAAGCCGGGGCTGCGCAGAGGTCGGCCGAAGCTTGACTTAGGGATCAATTCATTCAAATGAACCAATAATGAATTGAGAAGGGAACTATGCTCCGCCAGAGCTAGCAGTCCCTCTGTAGGAGAATGTGAAGCCCTAAGTTTACGGGCTAAGACTGAAATTTCAGTATTTTTGATAGCGTCGCAGACGATACGCATATCTTCTGCTACGGAGGGTTGAGGAGTGGAATTGAATGGGCGAGGAGCCGGGATGGGTTCTGGTGTGCAGCGGGGCGCTGCCTCCAGTTCTCTGGAGCAGGCTTGGGCTGAGTAGGCTTTGCAGCCGAAGGAACCCGGCTACGCATCGGCGGAAGGTTTACCTGTGAAAGGGGCGGGGCCTGTTTGGGTGCCGCCCTCTTAGAATTGGAACATATACAACGGGGTGCACGAGGGCAGCCCCCTGTAATTAGCGGTGTGGCCGGACTGGCCACAGAGCACGCAATCGGGAGGAGATGGAGTTTCAGGACTGTGATTGTACTCCTTGGTAAAATGAGGCACCAGGCACTATACGCACATGCGCGGGGCGGCGCAGTTGGCCGCCGCATGCCCGTACAACTGGCACCGGTGGCACTGGCCGGGGTGACTGCGGCGATGAGGCATCTCGATTGAGATGCCAGAGAGACCGCATATGGTTCTGACCTCTTTGAGGATCGTCCTGGACTTGGGGACGTTGGCGAGAACTACCAAAGCGAGAGGGTGACGCCTTCCGAACTTGCTGTGCATTTTATGCAACGCGAGTGCCGGACAGCCTTGGGACTGCAGATCTTCTAGGGTGTTGAAGACACCGGGACGGGCGTTGAGGACGCCGGGGTTTGTTTCGAGCATTTCTTAGAGCGCTTCTTAAGGAGGGTGAAAGATGGAGGCTCAGGGCCAATTGGGGTGTAATCCGAGGATGACTCGGTCGCGGGTGCGCGCTTGCGGCGCGAAGGGGCGTCTACTTCTTCACACTCCATGTCACTGGAGGAGGGGGACGCGGGAGGGCCTAAGACCAGAGGAGTCTGCGGGACGGGGGTAGTCTGAGGGGCCGTTGGGGCCATTGAGGCCATGATAATAGGGAGTAGGGCGCTTAATGTCTTAAGGACATTCTCGTCGCCGGTAACGCCTGTAGCGGTGAGGCCATCGACTAAGTACTTCGAAAAGTCCGAGGAACTTAGCGAAGGCAATGCGGAGGGGTTGGGGAGGGACAAAATTTGCTTTGCAAGTATTTAAAAACAATACCTCCTTTAAAATCCCTTGGTGGGAATAGCTCATCTGTGCAGCAAAATCGCCAAGGATCACCCGGCATTCGACATTCTATTACCAAAACCAGTTCTATTTGTTAAAACTCTTTAAAATATATTTTATCAGAATAATATGGCCTTGATTTAATGGAAGTTTGCGTTTATTTCACCATTTTTTGTTTTGTAAGCATGTTGTGTATGGTCAAAACTAAGTGTAAAATAACTTTGAAAATAATGTAATTTTATAACTGTTTAATCTGTTAGTGTTACAGATGTAATGAAGGTTGAGGAACTTTTTAAATTCATATACAATGTTGTCTATCTCAGTGTTAATTATTGTATTTTTCTATGTACACAATCTTGTGGAATGCAACCTAGACTTAAGTATGCTTAAAGTTTTGTTTTAAGTAATTTTACTAAAATGTATTCTGTTGTGTGTAATAAATAACTAATAAGCATAATACGGCTCTAAAATGGGTAAATCTGAACCGTAACAGTTGGTGCGTAACCATCAACATTCATCGCAGAAGTTTTGATTGGTCATCTGGTTATTCACTGATTTTTCGATTAATGATACGTTCCCAACTGAATTGCCTTTGTTCAGGTAATATCACTGGTTAATCCTACTCGTAATACCATGTAAACGTGGTATTACGAGTATGGCGGTCAAAATAGGTAGGGCTGTACAAAACAGACTGAACTGTTGTACAAAACAATCCAGAACAATATGTGTAATACTACCAAATTTTAAGACAATTTAAAAGATAATGTTAAAAGTAAATGTACAGCAGAACAAGGAAAATGTTTCCAATTTAGTGAACAGGAAAATACAGTAATTAATACAGCGACTAAGTACAGTCATATTACAATTTATCAACAAGTCCAAAGTGGGGATATATTGGTCTCCAATTGTCTCTACGTGTTGAATTTTTTTACTCATGTCAACAGTTTTAAATATTACATTTATTATTGAGATACAGTGGGCTCTTGTTCTTGTATCATTGTTATAAAATAAAATAAAATGGTGTTAAGAAACTTGATTCAATGTAAGTGCGTAGTATTAATAATTGAAAATAATTTTTACCTCGTCAGTATGACCTTTGCTAAAAACAACAGAAAAGTAGCTAGATAATAAAAGTGATAATGGATTTCATTATGTAATTGACTCTATGGAGATAGAGCCTAAATCTTTTAAATAGTCTGAAGAAGACTTGATTCCATTGTAGCTGTAGAAGACATAGTTTCTTTATAATCACTAATATAAGAGAAAGATGCATTTTCTATTTTGCTATTTTAGATTAAATTAAGATATTTTAAATAAATAATGTATAAGTTCGTTCATAGCTTTATTCGTTCGGTTATTTCGTGCTATTTAGCACGAAGAAAAATAATATTATTCCAGCTTTATTTAAATATACCTTTTTTCAGTTTACTTACTATGTTGTACAGTAACTATTGGTCAAAGTGACTCTACGACAAGTTATTATCATGAACCGTCTGTGATCACAATTAAACCATCCCAAAAATTGGTTGAAGATGCCTATTTTGGATACAGTATGACCTACGTACGATCTGTCAAAAGGTAGGTTAACGCTTTTTAAATTACGACTATGAAATCCTGGTATCGACCGACATCTTTGTTTTATGGTTTATTTATTTATTTAAATAGCTCCACCAACGACAATATCAATAAACAATTTCACAAAGATACACAATATTTTAGGATAACAGATACGTCTTTACAGGTGTATAAAACAATAATAAAAATTGTAAACAATACAAAACCTTACCAAATACAAAGTCAAGTAACAATCATTAGTGTATGTAAATACATATTTTCATGACACACTTGGTTGCATTTCTTTAGCAAAGCTTTCCAGTCACAGGTCTGCTGGAAGAAATTTCTTTTAGAGATAAGCAGTACTTTTGTACATATCTTTTTTTTGTTTTTATTTTCTTTTTTAAGTCTCCTTTTATGCTTTAGTGTGTACATAAATTGTTAAATAAACAAATTATAATTATCATCATTTATTGATCTATTTTAGTAAAAAAAAATATTCATATACACATAGTTCAAGTAACTTGGGCACACAGCCCTATTTGCGCTTTAAGCTGATATATATATATAAATTACAGGTACTTAAGTATGTATGCATTGCTCGCTTATGAAACTTTAAACAAACTCAGGGTTACAAAAAAATTGTCACCACAAAAGTTTCCAAACCAGATTTTGGGTTCTCTTGCAAATTAGTAGCATTCGTAAAAGATTTAAAAAAATACATGTAATTTTCTCTAAAAAAGGAATGCATCGTTAACTAATTAGTTATTATTACCAATGAACGGGTGCCGTTTGAGGGTGTTCGTCGTTTGGATACTTGGGGGGAGGGAGACTTGCCGAGCTAACAGATGCAGAAAAGAATAATTTTGTATAGACATAAAGAGACTCTGTAAATTTATTTTGAAAAAAAATATACCCGTGAAGTTTCTTGCCAGTTCTTCTTCACGAAGGTTTTTTTTGAACTGGTGGTAGAATCATGTTTTATTTGACGTCAATAAGAACAAGTAATTGTCAATGTTGAGAAATAAATATTTCATTTCATTTCATTTCATTTCAATGCATTAAAATATAAATATTTTTTATTTATCTTAAAGTCGTTCATTTATTATTTACATACTATCAAAAAAATTTACAATTATGCAAACAATATGTTTAATTCATATAAGTGTATGTAGTTAATAAATTTTAAGATAAAAATAAGAAATACAAATAAAGAACTAAATCTAAACTTGAATCTATCAATACCTTGAATTACCAAACTAGATCGCACTAGAAATTCGTTGTGCGAGTTGAGTGCCAGCCTGAGGGCCACGACCCCAGGACCCCAAGGTTTCAACGCCAAAAGCCTCCAAAATATATATCTACTATCCAAATTCTGGTATTTTCTACGTTAAAGGCTTTCAGCGTTATTAGCAGCACTAGTTGTAGGAAGATGGGAAGCCGCGAGAGTTCCCAGCAGGTTGCATCCCACACCAGCGGCCTACCCATCCTCCACGGGACCAGAGTCATACCATCAGGCCGCTTGCCATCGTCAAGCAACAGACTCGACGGTTCAAGAACCGATGTAATTCATATGCATTTTGACTAAATTCATGTGTATTTTAATAACTTTTAATACACATGAGTTTTCAATTTTCTTCAAGAAAATTAAAGGAATCCAGTTGAGTTTCGTTCATAAAGATGAGTTGTATTTGCAATCACATATGTTATTATGTACCAATGGTCATTTCTTCACGAACGTATAAACCATTTTTGGCACTTTATAGTGTCATATTTGAATAAAATTGTGTATCTAGTAGTAGGTTTATTGTGATCGAAGTGGGCTTGATAAAAATTAATATAGTGTACAAACACACGGCGAAAATACTGTGAACAACGAGGTCACGGTTTGACAAGACGACAGCTGGAATTAAGTTGCATCTTCACACGCACACATGGGGCTGCGCGTACAAGTCTATTAAACCATCTATACTCGTAAAATACTTACCGTACAATTTTTTCATTCATGAGTTAGTATAACATTAATTTATCATAAATAAGAAATGCATGCACATATTATTTATGTAAATGTTTTACACGCAAGAAATGATGAATAATGGATGACTTCTTTATATCTGAAATAAATGCCTGCCTCATACGCCGAAGGTCTAGGGTTCGAATCTTGTTCGCAAATTAATTTGAGTGCGAATACAGATGCGTGTTCTTGATTAATGGTTGTTGATATTTATATATGTTGGAGTATTTGTCTGGAGATTTATTTATTTATATATTTAGTACAGAACATCCACATTTTCTATTGATGGCCCATTTTCAAATTTATATTAAAAACCCAATAATTACTATTTAACTTGTATATTAATAATTTTAGGCTAGTTATAAGTGCACCGAATTCAGATAACGTGGGAAAAATATTCTTGTGTGGCCTCGAAGACGCTACATGTTCAGAAGTTGTTTCTGATCTTCACAACAAAACGCGCAAAAAACAAGGTAAGGAACTAAATGCCATAAAAAAAAACAAAATATATAATCTTCCGGTCCGGGTAAAATATTTTAAATAAAATGTTTGTCTTAAAAATATGTAACATTAACTTCTATAAGTGGAGGTTTGTAATTGGCTTAGAGGTATTACATAATTATACATCTTTGATAATATTAGCTGTAAACCTTCCTAAAATTTCTAAAATCAAAATAAATAAATATATATCGTCTTTAATAAAAATTATCGGAAGCGCAGGTACCGCTGAATTTAAATATGTAATATAAATATCGTGGCCAAATCATAGAATTGCTCATTTTCTGAAATGTTCGACCATTTCATGAAATTATCGCCTTTCATGATGTTGAATTGCAAACGTTACATGATTTGGTCATCAGCGATTGGCCATATCGTAAATTTTTCCTTTCAACCTAGTTGATACCCTGCTATTTGCACGAGCCAAGCGAACGAAGCTAGTGTGGTGCGGTAGCACCCGACAGTTGGATGTCAAAGGAACTATTTAACGATATCATCGAATAAACTTGTCTATTTCATAAAGTAGCCACGCATTAGTTGGCCATATCCATAAACGATATGTTATCATTGATCTGGTCAAGCCACATTATGATGACAATCGATCATTTCATGAAATGGTCGCAACTCATGAAATGATCGAATATTTCATAGTGTGGCCAATTCTACAATATGGCCACGACATAAAGACTGAATGTATAGGTAGATGCGGCTCAATACATACACTAAAAATAACCAAGGTCCGATTATAATTTGAATTAACACATGTGCTGTGGATAAAGATGACTGCTTGTCGCCAGAATATAAATAAATAAATTTATGTTAAAACATATTAAAAAATTTTTTAGACCAACATGTTCATTTTTGGAATGGTGCATCTGTGGTCGCCGGGAAATCTTTCTTCGTGGTAAGTTAATTTACACATTACCTATAGATAGAGTCAGTAGAGACATCAGCAGATTGTGTTACGGATGAAAAGGAATTCCTATAAGATAAAAATTACAGTTATTTGTTTACTTTAAAACTAAATAAATTTGGTGTGCACCATTTTCCAGCTATAGGTGTACATCAACGGTCTACAGCTGAATTTTGGTTTATGATTATTTAGTACCTATATGTCTTCTGGATAATAATCAACATTTTTTTTTTTTAATTATAAGCGTTTAAAAATATTTAGAATAATACCAACATGTCTTAAGTACTTCAAGAAATAATCATGATTAAATCACGAAGATTATTTCAGGCATGCGCACCTAGATTGGTAAAATGGTATGAACAACCAAAGGCTTGGCTGTCGTTTGGCCAGTGCTATAAATATACAACTAGCGATGGAGGTTTAATATCGCACCAATTGAAACATGTACAAATAACAAGGGATCGAAGAACTAACAGTAAGTTTAAGAAATGTATCTAAGAAAACCATCTACTTTAAGAGATCCCTCCGTGATTTCATCTGGTTATCTCCTAATCCCGTTAGAATTGCGAGATAAAATATGTAAATATAAAACATACAAAAAAATTGTCTTAGTAGCTTTAGAGTTCATTGATTTTATAAAAACAACAAACAATCAAACTTGCCTCGTATTATATAATAGTAAAGAATCAGCGGGTTAGTACCAGAATGTTAATTATTTCGAGACCCCGAATTTTTTTATTTCTACGATACCGTCTCGTTTTCTGATGGTTGGGACCTATGAGGTTATTTCAATTGATCTTAAGACAGACTCTTTGTTTTTTCAGAGGATTTCGCAGACAGCTTCGGTTGGAGTATCAGCGTCGTGGATGAGGATTTATTCGCGGTGGGAGGACCGGCTTATGGTTCTGGTAATTAATGATTTTCTCAAAACAAAATCTGTGTATATGCAATTCAACAATTAAAAACAATAGATTTTTCTCTTTTTATCTAGGTCGCATCGCAGTGTATGAAAAAAAACAGCCCGTACTCAAATGGGCCAAACCCAACGGCATCGAGTACAGTTTTGGTTAGTACTCGTACTCGTACTCGTACCTATAAAATTACGATACAATACTAGAATACGTACATTAATTGTAATATTAATTTGTAGTAAGTACAGTCATTTTTTTAACTTCCAATGTTACTGCACCATCTTTGCACCACATATTTTTAGTGATTCAAAATGAACAGGCAAGTAGTTATGTTACAAACAAGGATTGCTTCTCAGAATCATGGTATTATATATTTTTATGGTAGTTTTTTATTTATTTTATTGCTAATTGGCAGGCGTTTGTCTTCATTAAGATCTTACGATATTATCTACGGATCTTTCAATTAGCTACAAAACCTAAGAATATATTTGTACCATGGTATATTCTAGCAACTGATTCTATTAGTTTATTATAACTAAATTAATCTATGTAAACAGTGACACTTAAAAAAACTACTTTATCCAGTTTAAATTCTATTACCAAATTTAATTTACAGGTTATTCTATAATACTGCGAAATACCAAGCAAACTAATGAAGGCAAAAACTATTTCTCGCTGGGAATAATTGCGAGTTCACCGTACGGTGCACACGGTAAAGGAAAGGTAGTTCCATAATGATTTTACTAGGTTCGATTATATTATTATACAATTACATAATTCTAATAAAGAAATGTTTATACAACGGTCCAACCAATTATCTATTCGGTACGGAGTGGCTTTTCGTTTATGCGTAAATAAAGTTTGATGTTTAGCCACGTAACAATTTTTTTTTGTGCTATATTCATAGCTGGCAAACGATCACGTGGTCTGCCTGATGGTAAGTGGCATCCGCGCCCTTGGAGACCATTAGTCATAGCTGTTTTATTTATTTGTTGTCTTGTTTTAGTTATTGTATTGGATGAGCGTTCCCTTTGACCGGAATGCAACCACGTTAACATGAATGTTCAGGCGAGGTCTTACCAAAAAGCTCTACTGCCAATATTTCATTTTAGTTCCAGTATTTGCTACTGTACTAATACACTGTTCGACATATTTCTTAACGAAGGTATAGCTGTGATTTGATATGTGACCTTGGCATTTACGCATTTTGATAGTGAAATTTACACACTGATCAATTATTTTTTCTTATTTCCAGATACACATCACGAACTACACTAAAACCTTTGTCAGTGAATATGATACTGTCTGGATCATCAACGACAACTCCGTGGGTTCCATGTTCGGTGCATCACTCTGTCTAATGCGCCACGACAAAACTGAGTACCTATTGGTGGGATCGCCTGCATACGCTGAACAAAAAAGTAGGAAATATGATCAAGGCAAAGTCGACGTCTATGCTCATTATGACATGAAATATAAAAAGGTAGGCATATAAAAAAACACCGTCTGTGGACACCCCTAATGATCCAGCTACGCCTTGCTTTTTAACCAAGGTGGGAAGTTTGTAGGCCTTGAATTTCATAAGATCTGGTAACATTTTTTTTCCGAGAAGAGTTTTTAGCAATAATCTTAGTACTATTTTTTATGCAAAATATTTTTGTCGCATTATAAAAAGAAAGTATCTAATAATATAGTAACTTTTTACTTGTATATCAAGTTAAAATTGAATAAGATATTGTAAATGTTTTTCAAACATTTTTTTTTTTGAGAATAAAATATGGCCAAATTGATTGATTTTTAGATTTATTTAAAAAAAACTTCGGTAACGTATAAATAAATTTACTTACTTATTGGCTAGCCTATAAAATAGGCGTAGATTAAAAACTATAGAAAGATGATGGTCAAAGCCAATATGGGATTTTGACCAGCTAATGGTCAGTAGTACACATGAAAGATTAACTCATGAGTAACTTTTTCCCCCTTAAACTTCCCTAATTTTAAATCTAAAAATCTTGTAAAAAAATAATAAGTAATTTGCGAAAAATCAATCATAAGCTACCATTTTGTTTTCTTTTGAATCTATCAATGTCAATGTCAAAAAAAGTAACAAAACGATGTCTAATGAACCCACAAGTAATGAACCTTATTGGCGGATTAGTTTTGACAGTCAATCAACAATCTGTCAGTTTGTTGATTTACTGTCATTAGATAGAGTGAATCCTAATGAAATCGGGGAAAAGATATATTTAAAAAAATATCTTACTTTGGTAGGAAGGACTATATATTCAAACTAATGAATGTATGATAATCTATATTTATTGCCCTTTAATTTGATATACTGACTATTAGTAGGTCATCTTTTGTACTACCTGCTTTGAAAACGTGAATTACAAGATACTTACAAAATATAAATAGGTTTTTTTCTTGCGCAACCACTTCATTATTTTAAAAATCATGTTTTTAATTTATTTAAAATTTCTAGCGAAAATCAGCAACAATATATGGCCCCAGTAGCAACGGTGGATATTTTGGACACGCCATTGTTAATTTAGGAGATTTAAATAATGATCTAGTTGATGGTAAGTGTTGACTACAGTCTATAAAGGCAGGCGGGAAAACGAACATTGATCTTTGTGCGGCCCACAAGGATATCCAACTAACGGATTGCAAAACACGTCAAAACAGGTTTACTATTGCTGCGTTCCGTTTGCCGATTACAGCGCTCACAGCGCTCATATACCCGTTCCAATTGCCCGTGAGCGCGCTCACAGCGATATCGATACGTCATCAATGACGTCCTACACGCCGCCATCTTCCCGCTCACAGTGTCCAAGCTACGTAGTATGGTTGCTGTGAGCGGCCTGTCAATACTGACACATGACGTTACTTTGTTGATGTTTTTATTAGTCGATTAAAGATTTTAAAAGCTTGTTTATTAATTTTCTTTTGTAATAATATGAAAAAATTGCTCCTGCTTCATTCAGCGTCAAAGATCTCAATGAAATTGTAACTTTAGACTTAAGCGACGAACAATCAGAATGTTAGCGCGATATTTGCCGTTCCGATTGCAATAGCACTAATAACACTTTTAGCGCGCTCAAACGAATCGGAACGGTTTTGAGCACTTTTAGCGCTGTGAGCGCTGTAATCGGCAAACGGAACGCAGCATATCTGTGACTTAAGAAGCTTCTTTATGTTTATTTATTACATAGACACAAATAAGAGAATATAAACTGAAACAATTTAAATAACAAATCCCAAATAGCTACATTATAAGTACGAGTATATACTCCAATGACAGTTTGTGTGCAGCATTTTAGTTTAAAAGTATTGCAGCAGTAAACATACATATTCTAAACTACATATTTCTAAGACTACATAAGTCAAAGTCAGAGTCGAGGACAATAAACAATAATAGTCATACATATTAAATTAAACATAAAAATAACCTAAAACATTATTAATAATTTTGAACACATTGTGCTTAAATACATTAAAATTATAATAATAATAAATATTTCCGACACCACATTACCTAGCCCAAATTAAGTATCATTAAGAACTTGTGTTATGGATACTAGATAACGGATAACTAAACTTAAGAAATATATTATAAGCACAAATAGATTTTTTTTTTCATATATTAATATTAGAAATAAACTTAAATAAACATACATACACATCCATGACTAGAAAGCAAATAAAATAAAATAAAATAACTGCCTCTACCAGGATTCGAACCCGGGACCTCTGGCATGGAAGGCAAGCGTACTTACCTCCACACCAAACAGGCCGTCGATTATCATTAAATATGTCGATTTGATAGCAGACATTATTGTAGTGTATACACATAAGTATTAAGAGGTTGTTTTTGGATACGTGATTAATGAAGTTGGGAATGGAGAAAAGTGAGAATCCTACGTATCGTGAAGGTACCTTGAAACTTATTTGCTGTAGAAGTTCTTTCGTTAAGTTACCATTGGCAATCTTGTGCAATAATGTCGTTGACCAATCGACGACTTGCCAAAGAGGTCAAATTGTATTTCTGCAAACGACCTGTGCAGTCCGGAATCTTGCGTCGTAGATAATCCATACTTGGAGCAAAGATGCCTCAAAAATCGACGTTGGATCTCTCCTTTCAGTATAGCTGGCGTATATTGGGGCTGATCCATACAACACCAAAGACTGAGAATTCTTAAAACTTTGTCACTAAAAATAAAGCTAAATATGAACGTAAGCATTGTTATCTTTACTGCAGACATAATCGTAGTCAAACAAAACTCCCAAGTCACGAATTAAATTCACGTATTTTAATGTTTGGTCGTTTATATTATAAGCATACTTGGTGAGATTAGTTTTTTTTTTTTTTGTAAAAGAAATGACAAAGCACTTTTCAATATTTAGCTGCACATGTTGATAACGCAGATATTGTACTAATGTCGGCCTGTAATGTCAAGCAGTCTGTGATTCCGTCTGTATATATTTATGTCGTCAGCGTAAGCCAAACAACAGCTGTTATTGTTAAAGAGTAGATCGTTTATAAAGTACATGAAAAGCAGCGGACCCAGATTAGTACCTTATGGGATACTGGATGGTGCCAGAAAAGGGGCTGAGTCATAGCCATAAAGTGTTACCAGCTGAGTTAGGTTAAGAAGATAGGATGAATATAGAATAGGGATCCAGCGAAGGATCCATCATACTTATTCCAAATCGCGTTTTTGTTAAATAGAATGAAGCTACAATCAAACGCCTTTGAAAAATCAGCGTACAGTGAATCGACTTGAATCTTGTCTTTGAACGATTTCAAAGGAATGTTGTGTATACTAGCAGATTAGAATAAGTGGATCTAGCTGGAATGAAACCATGTTGATTGGGGCTCAATAAGTGTTTTACATGGTTAAATAATATGTCATAAACTAAACTTTCCAAGAATTTGGCAAACCAACTCAGAACACAAATAGGACGATAGTATGTAATGTCACTTTTGTTACCTGTATTGTAAATTGATGTTACGTGAGCGATTTTCCATACAGATGGGAAAACACCGGTACTCAATGACAATTTATAAATCATGTTTAATGGTTACAAAAACGAATAAATGTTGGTGGCAAAACCGTCTGGGCCAGCACCTTTCGAGAGGTTCACGTCTTGTATTACCATTACCATAGAACTTTCAAAAATTTGAATGTTGTTTAAAGAAAAGTTGCTATGCGCAAAATTTTGCGTGTAAGGTGAAGGGGCGGGAGGACTATAAACACTCGAAAATTGTTCCGCAAATAGATTAACGACCAGTTCTCCTGACACCGCCGAATCACCGTTTAAGTACATATGGTTCGGAATACAGTAACTCTTTTATTTTTGGTATACCTCCAAAATAACTATATTTAAAATTAAATTGTCTTCGATATCTACTATGTATCTGGTAAAACATTCTTCAAACAGTTTTCGTGCGCGTGCAATGAAAAAGTAACATAGTCTCTAGTGTTGCCGTCACGGTTGAACTTTGACAAGTGAGTATATTTCCCACGCAATGCCGTAATGTGCCCTGACGAAAACTATCTAGGGTATCTGGGATTTCTAAGCCGTAACTTAGGAATGACTTTTGTCGATAAATATATACACAGTATTATAAAAGAACTGAACGTAGTCATTTACTTCAAGTAGTGCAGTTTGAGACACCCAGACAATCTGTATCAATTCATAAAAAAATTCTCGTAGTTAGTTTTATGTTAGTTAAACTGTTCTACTGTTTTGTTTGGATGAAGTGGCAAACTGAGACACTGATACGCAATCTCGAGAGGAGGATGATGTGCGTCATTTCTGCTTATTGGATTGGCTAAAGTTACCTTAACCTCGTCTGGTCTATCAGTAATTATGTATAAAGTTAAATAAATAAATAAATCCCCAGACAAACACACCAACTGTATGACCCCAAAGTCAGCAGAGCTTGTGTTATGGACCATACAGTGAACTGGGGGGGAACCCAGATTAAACATACATATATTAATACAAACAACCATGACCAAAGAACAAACATCTATGTTTATCACACAAATGTATGCCCCGGCCAGGACTCGAACCTCGCACCACTACACCACTCGGACGTCAATTGATCTGACTTATTGATGTGGAATTGAAATATGGTAAGCAATACGTATCGTTTCCTTTTAACATTAACATAATACTTCGTGCCAATACCCGTTTTTCCGCCTGCCTTTGAAACAGACTGTATCTATTCAGAAATACTACCGATTCAAATGTTCTAAATACCTGATGTTCTTTGTTTATTTAGCCGTCTTTACATCTATAATTTTATTATAGAATTAAGTACTATTTTTTATAGTATAAAATGGACCTGCACATTTGTGTTTACTGATTGTAAGCGATTTACGCAAAGTTCCCATGATCTTTCATTAAACCATGAAACTAGTATAGTAATAAGTTTAGGTTATTTTTCGCATTAGGTTTACCCTGTAAGGATGTTCTAAGGCGATAAAAAATAAATAAATAAAAATAAATAAATAATAACCATCAATCTCTTAATATGACCTAACATATGAGGCAGGGGTCAATGTTTGGAAATTTAACGAAAGAGATAGAGCCCAGACTGTACACACGAATAGTACATTTTCTAGACAACCACCAATCACGAAACGAACCGTCATATTCGTCACCTTCTAATTACAAACCATAAGTACCATTCACAGGTAAACATTTATTCAAATTCTGCTTCTAGCTCCTCCAATGAAGGTTCAGACTAACCATACCAATCGATTCTTTAGCCTAAAAACTCAGAAACTCGGAAAAAACTGCTTTACTTTATTCCAGACATAGCCATTTCGGCTCCGTTTGAGAACGATTCCCTCGGTGCCATTTACATCTATTCCGGCGCAAGTTTGTTGAACCGAGAGAACACTTGGCTGCAGAGGATCCAGGCTCGGGAACATCGCTTCCTCGGCCTTAGCATGGTCGCCCTCAAGGACTATGATGACAACGGATGTAGTGGTTTGTATGAGTTATTAACGTTATCGTTTCTGTTTTCGGAATTTATTTAAAACACTTGTATTTGTCTCATTACATTATTTTTGTAAGTAGAAAGAAATAAGTATATTTAAAGTTTTTGATGAAACTAAAATCGCGGAAGATAACAAGCTCCTGAGGAACTTATTCTCTGTGGCCAGATTTTATTTGTCATATAGTTTAGTCATTACGCGAACCGAACCAACAGTATGTACGACAGTCATACTAAAATTGTATCAGAAATAAAGCTAAACTACTAATAGAGCTCAGCTATTAAGTCGGTGTTCCTTTTTTAAATTTTTAAATGTAAATCCCTATTTTTTTATCCATAGGCTCCAAATATTTTCGTCAAATAAATATTGTGTCTTTGTAAGTTATTATTAAATTATCCGTTTTTGACCAATAATTTCCGAATAACTTACTTTCAGCGTTAGCAGTGGGAGCTCCAGGGAGTAATAGAGCAGTAGTTTTTCGGTGCATGGGTTCAGTACAAATTGAAGTTGGCCTCTCTCTAAAAACTAATGAGGTTAGCGTAAAACATACCCCCTTGGTTATACCACATACATCGACAAATAACAATACAAGTTTTCTCATAACATCAATAATGACCAATGAGTGTAAGTTGCCATTTATTGACTTTGTCACCGAAGCAAATACACTAAATAACATACATCTACATCATACAGTACAGTAGATAATACCTGTGATAAAGATTTACAAAAATATTTGATTTTGTTATATATCTTTATATACGGAGTTCTATCAAAATGAATAGTTTAAAAAATGATATCACCAACATGATGGTCGGTGGCAATATCAAATTCATAGGTATCTATAGGTAACAAAATTACACTTAATGGAATTTCTTCTTTTTCCTTGTCTTCATCGTGATTGAATACACCTTAACTTCGGCTGTCAAGTAGACTGAGGGAATAAAAAGCCGGCGGAAAAAAAACCTCTCAGCGCTCTTTTGTCAACATTGTAAAATACATAATAAGGTATACGGCTAGGCAACGACATGAAAGAAACAAACACAAGACAGGAATTTTTGTGTGCTAATGTATTACCACAGCCAAGCTACTTACATAGTGTATATATTATTTTTCAGTTACAGAAACATTAAGAGACTTCACTCCCACGCCCTTTTGTAATACAAATCATCTTTGATTTTATAATAAGCTTTTTGACATCAAGCTTCTTTGATAGTTTTCTTGAATTAATTAAAGGGCAGGGTTGGAACAGATTTCGGAATTTATTGTAACAACGTATTGACATTCTGCAATGACATGCTGCTTTTTGCGCGCCTAAATTTTAAAAACGCTAACTTACGTTTGTTTCTAGTCCTTACAGAGTGATCATCGTCACGGTTCGTCTATCTTATTTTAAAATTTTTTAATGTTTTGAAAAATATTTTGAAAATATAGTCTTTCACTTTGCTATAATACCTATGATCAAACCACCTTGATATAGAGGTCCTGGTCGGGGCATTAATTTGTGCAAAAAAACACTGGTGTTTGTTCTCGGGTCATGGTTGTTAATATTTATATATCTGTGTTTATTTTGGGTTCCCCCCCAGTTCGCTGTACGGTCATCCATAACTCATGCTCTTCTTAGTTTGGGACCATACAGTGGGTGTGTTTGTCTGGGGATTCATAATATTATTATAACATTACCATGGTTGGTAGAGTGTTAAGAGCTTTGCCAAATGCTTTATTCATCGCATTGTATTGCACATAAAATCTAAATCCACTAACAATTAGCCAATCGCTTAACTTACAAGTAATAATGATTGTTTTTCGTCTTTGTTTAAAGACGTATTTATTTAAAGAATTGAAATTATGCTTTCTACCTTTCAGTTAAATACTTCCTCAACATTGAGGGCTCTGGACGAAGATAATTCGAAACAATACACTTTCTATTCGTGTATTAATGCAAAATATCCAGGAAAACCAGTCAAAATAAATCTTGGTAAATACCAAATAAATTTAATAAACCGCTGACGCAAAAACGGGGTGTCATAAGTGTAACGTAAGTGTATCTGGCTGTATGGCCGTTTTGAGGCAGCATTTTTTGGTTTAAAAACAGAAGAAATCGAAAGCTTCTTAGCAAGGTTTTGAAAACTGGTTTGCTCCTTCAAGAGTTGTGATTTGTCCCGGGGATCTTCTCATTTGTAATATTCTATTCCGTGTGGTTCAAATAACGCAACTGATTAAGCTCACATTTGAACATATAAAAAATGACAAATGTAACGTAGCTCCATTAAATATTAAAAGGCTTGTACTTATCATATATTTGCAAAGGCAAAATAACATGTTGCACTGAAAGAGCTCATATCGCATTGTGGTTTCTGTAAAACATCCACTGTGTGAATTCATTCTTGTTCAAATACCCACGACGCGTTGTGGCAAACCCAGAAAATCCATATAGTGAAATTTGTTGTTTGTGCGAAAGATATTTGGCGTTTTATTAAACTACGTCTGAGTTTTATATGATTTCAGATTTGGAAATTGAAGTCACGGCGCGTCATCTAGAAGAAAATACAGCGATGGTTTGGATTTATAACCTGTCGTTTTCAGAAAAGAAAAGTATTTATTGCAATCCACATACTTTGAATCTTACAAAGGTACAAAAATACAAACACATAAACTTTTATTTCATAAAAGCTTACAAAATGGATTACAAATTTTGCGATGTCGCCGACAAGGATGTGTCGGAGGATAGGTTTAGTGTTTAGCTTAACATCATGTTGTTTGTATAGCATGTGCGTATTTGAATAGTGTTTCTAAGTTTGTATTTTCATAGATATTTGCCTGGCATCTATTTCTAGAAATTGAAAGTATTTCATTTGTCCTTCGATGCGAATTGGCTGATATTGAATGATTATTAAATAGAAAGGTTGTTTTGATGTTTACCTGAATAGGATGTTATTTTTAAATTTGTTTTAATTTCTTGCAGAACTTGGACTATACTTTACCATTGATAACAAATATAACAGCTGTGCGTCGGAACAATCCCTTGGAGCAGAAACATTTCGACCCTTCTCTAGTGATGCTGAGCGACAGCAGCGTCCTCAGTCGACAAGAAGACTTGTATATGGAAATATGCAAAGGAGAATGTACACCTAACCTGCTAGTCCTTGTTAATGTCAGTTTAAAGTAAGTTCCATACAAAAATATGTTTTATATAACTATGTATTATTTAAACTATGTACAAGTAATTAAGGCGTTGTATTCTAGCTTTTATTATTTTCTTTTCTTGTTTTTCATTTGTGTATTGTTGATCTGTCGATAATTTTTATTTTTAAATAAATAATTTTTAATTAAAATGTATTTAGGGGAAAATTTCAAAATGTTACTATATTTCTAAACATCTAAGAATTGAGTTTATTCAGCATTATTGTAAGCAATTCTTAGGCTAAATGCAAAGGCTGTAAATTTCACAATGACTTAATAGTAAATATTTCCTTTGTTCTACCAGAGATCAGTACAAAATTGGGTCTTCAGATGAGGAGCAGTTATCTATAATAGTGCAGAATATTGGTGACCCGGCTTACAAAGTGAGTGTGGTTGTGCAAGTCCTCGGTGTGGCGGTCAAGCGGGCGCCGCAGTGCCAGAGAGAACGCCTCAGCGAGACGTGGAGATGTCCCTCTAAAGGCCCTTTGTGGGCATTAGAAGCTTGGGTAAGGAGTAACAATTGTAAAGTCCACACGAAAGCATGAAATAAAAATATCAATGAAACCAAGTACCGTATAGTTTGATAGGTGGGAGAGCTTAAATTTACGATAACTTTCATTAATCTGAGAGGAATTGAGATGAAACATACGCCGAGTGATTAGTAGGCCTACCTCACACACCGGCGGTCCCAGGTTCAAATTTTGACCGGGGCATTTATTTGTGTGATAAAAAGAAATGTTTGGTCTTGGGTCATTATTATTTAACATTTATATATGTATGTTTATTCCCCTTCAGTTCGCTGTATGGTCCATATCACGAGCTCTGGTTACAGTAGGTATGTTTGTCTAAGGAATTAAAAAAATCCCTTTAACCCACGTTTTATATGATTCGTGTGGCAAATTGAACTTTAAACTCTTTCTTTGAGTTGTCTCGCATCACAGTCTAAATACTCAGGATATTTGTCGCGACAACGCCGCATTTGGCGTTTCCACTGCCGAAAAGGATTTCGTCCAAATATTGCACTATAATATACACAAAAGCCATACAAAGAAGATTAAACAAAGTACCTTTTTCTAGAAACTCGAAGACATATCCTTAGAAATGAACACTTTGACAAGTGCCAATGAACGGATACAGGTTATAGCTCACGTGGTCGACGCAGACGACAAAGTTACAAGCTTGCTGTTTCATCTCATTGTAGATGAGCAGGATATAGTGATAACAGGGTAAGTTGATATCAGTCCTTGATTGGTAGTTCCTATTTTGAAAGCCATCATTTTATTATTTGTTTTATTATTATACCATGAGACAGCTTTATAAAATACACTAAAAACTTAACTAATACAATGAGCCAATAACAGGTCCTCGCAGACAGAAACGCATTAAAAGTAAATGTGCTATGGCATAAAATTGAACTAAAAAAAATGAAAACAAATATGGTACAAACACTAAAGCAAGTGAAACAATACAAAACCAAAAAAAGGTGAAATGTCTAAAAAGACTACTAAAACAATTATACACAGCGTATAACAATAATAATCACTTTTACGTGATTGTGTACCGTTCAAAGGGAAGGAACAGCTATAGTATCGTTATTTTCTCGCTGCAGACTCGGTCACAAATCATCCGCGGGGGTTCCGGTCCGCTAGGGTTGTACGCTAGTTGTAACTACTTGTAACGCTAAGCTACTTGTAACGCCGTTATCGACAAAACCTTATTATGAATATCAAAGACAGTACCCAGTTGTAATCATACACTATATTTCGATATGTACTTATAGAAGTTGCTTTATATTGACGCTTGTGTGTTATTGATTTCCAATTTACATACAAACTGTTATTTTTAATTTTTTATAACTTATATACAAATTATTATTTTTAAGATTTTTAATTACTTAATAAACATATTAAATTACACATGTTCTTAAGTTCTATCAGCCACCTATAAAAATACACTACCGGTATTACTCATCGACAGCAAAAATACACAGCACTACGCGGCCTCTACGTCATCCCGTACGGTCCGTGAATGGGAAAGATAGAGAAACACTCACGGCACCGCTCCCACTACTTATGATCGAGTCTGAAGCGAGAAAATAACGATACTTACGCACTTACTGGAACTAAGGCTATTGCGTCTGAAGCCTACAGCAACGCACCTTTTTTTTTGAAATGGACAGTTTATTTTTGGCCATAAATCCTTTTAAATTTCACCAGACCTGCATCGGACGGCAACGCATAGCTAGTCGACATAATAATCACAATCACTATTAATAAATACGACACTTACGACAAACGATGTCCATGCGTGTATGCCATTCATCATGAGGGTTGCGTGCGTGTTTGCCAGCTGTGAATATAGTAAAAAATATTATTATCTTATATTAATTACTAATACATATTGTTATACTCAGTTTGCTACTTTACTACCTTGGGCTCAATTTATTCCTTTTTTAGGATGCAAATTAAGAAATGGTTGATAAAAGAAGTGTTTGACGGCCTGCGTAGTTATAAGTCATTAAGTCAAACTTACTCAACTGCGGTGAAATTATTAGTTTTAAGTCAAAATATACGTAAATCTTGGAATTCATGAAATCAAAACAGTTTGTTTAGAATGTCACATGCTGAATGTAGTTGAATTTCACATAGGTAATAGAAACCCACTTGCGAAATAAATATTTCGATTGATATAAGTCATTTGAACATTAATTCATTTTTACTTATATACTTCGATACCAAAGACTTCAACGAATCCACACTAAGGATAATTTTTATTTAATTTAGCATATCAATTATATTGCCGTTTTTATAGTTAAAAGTAAAAAAAATAGACGAGTCGAATATTTTTTTGACATTATCATCAAAGAAATCAATAGGGACCTATTCATACACGCTCGTATTCGTAGTGAAGTAAAAGTAATCGTTTAAGCAAATGTTAATAATCATCCATTAAATCAATAATGGAATAACATGGAAAGTTAAGTTCACTTTCATAGTTCAGAAATTGGTTTAAGCAAGAACTGCCAAAAGTTCAAATTCTCAAACAAGAAGTTGTCATCATCTTCTGTTAATCACTATACGCGAATCCACTATCCAATATGTCTCTTTTCATCTAATTCTCAAGCTACTTATAAACTTAGTACATATTTTTAATCTGGACGTAACAGATTTCTGTAGGCGCTACGAAAGCGCGCATTCATACCTGCAAGCAAAATACTAAGCATAGTAAATGTTTGACACCAGACTGAGGCTTTCAAGTATTAGTCTCTAAAGTAATTTAAGACTCGATGTGGTGCTTGATATCCTGCACTACATGTATTAAGATTCTGCGCCTTTTTAAAATATAAAATATCCGTAACTCCAGGAACGTCACTTTTTTCCATTTGCGTAGTGACGCGCATTACTAGACTGTGAAATAAATTTGTGATTTTAGAATTCTTCCCCCAAGTTATAACTTATCCGAGTAAGTTACTTGTCTAAGTAATTACTTGTTTATGAGTAGATTTATGCTACGGTCACTATGGGCTCTGCCTCCGTGTACATATCACTTACATAAACAATTGACATAAATAATCTGATTGTTGTTGGGTGTCAAAAAGAGTTATTTTTGCTTTGCAGATTGTCAAATTACAATGAAGTGTTGAATATTACTACAGGCACAGAGAAACGTGTGGAACATATTTACTTGGTAATTAATTTGAAATAGTCTATTTTTACAGCCAAATAAATAGAAAAAAACAGTCTACAACATTATTATGAGACGTATGTAGATAATAAATATAAATAGCGTGGTTTAAGACTTTTACGATTACAGTGGCTGAAATGTATAGTTATATGGAAACCTTTCGTAACTAAATAACTGTATTATTTATTTTTCATTTTAGATAACAAACAATGGAATAACCAACTGGGTTGATTTAGAATGTGAGCTTCAGTTCCCGAAGGCGCACTACATCACCGCACCTACGGGTGTCACTGATTTAGTAAGTATATACAACGCGGACATTATTACATTAACTAGATATTTAAAAACGCGGCTTACTTACGGTACACGGTCGGATAGATCTGACTAGTTTCGGACTCGCGAGTATTAAATATCTAATTAAAATATATAAATAAGATATATAGAATAAAATATAAGAAAAATGTATAGAGCAGAAGCAGCTAAACGTACGAATAATTTCAAAACTAGGTATTTAGTAACGCGGCTTACTTACGGTACACGGTCGGATAGGTCCGACTAGTTTCGGAATTGCGAGTATTGAATATCTGATACAAATTTCTCCCGTAAGTTTATGAAATTAATTAAAATAACTATTACAAGAATCAATAAAACTTGTCATATGTGGTGAACAAGGAATTTTTACAAATAGCTGTCATAAAAATACATTATATATGTGTGTGTTTAAATCGCTCTTTCTATCTCTCCCTCAACCTAACATAGCGTTCGTTACATAAATAATATGGAATTATAAGTCTATTTAATGAGCTGAATTTGTGTTGTTTAATTTACCTTTCTAGGAAATATACAAACCCACACTATTACTTAAGATAAAGATCGTTAAAAAGTCAGAATCGTTGTAATTGACATAGAAATGTCTTAATTTTTCACGATTCAATATATTATATATAAAACACTTTTTGACCCGGATATTATAGCGTTTGATTTTATTCTTATTGTCTTTCTCCCCTCACATTACCTCAAGAAATCAACATTTCAGGTTCTACTAGATGATCAGACGAGTTGCAGTTTAAATGAGAACCCGAATGATACCGTCATGGTCACATGTACCATCCCTTTCCTGAAGAAAGCCCAGACGATCAAGATTGTTGCCTATATTGAAATTAAACCACTTTCTAATGGTAAGTTAATGGTAGTTATCGTTATTTTATTTTAACGAACAAACAATTTGTATGCATGCCCAGGGACACAAATGTCCATAACCTTCAGAATCATTTTCTGGAAGATACCTGCTGCTGGACAATGGATCTAACAATGTGTGCATAAACATTTCTTTTCCACAAAAAAATTTTACGCAAGACATAAATATGTGGGTTAATTATCAAACCAGGTAATTTAGTTACGTTTAAAAAAAAATTTATATGTATATAGACGCAATAAAAAATGTAAGCGCGTGTTAATGTCATCTTCACAGTTACATACATTTCATATGAAATTATCAATACCTAATTCTAACATACTTATGCAAATACAATGGCGCGCGTGAACCATTGCGAATATCGTTCCCAAAATGAATTTCCGAATTACCTATCTTAACGGACAACCTTCTGTTCGATTCCACTGACTAAGTGGCCCACTATGTGGTAAGGATAGAAAAAACATTGACAAAAAGCAGTAAAAAGGGGAAAGTCAGCATGATGAAAAGTAACCAGATCACGAAAGTTAAGTTGTAATAACGTCATTTGTGAAGTAAACTGACTATCAAATATGAGTTACAGTGCGAATTAAAAATTGAGTATTTAGGTCACCTCCTACTTCAGATTAGTATAGAGTTCAAGATATGGCCACTACGCAAAAAGAAATCTATCGGCCTGTGCGCTGCAGACCTTATTAGTAACGATATTGGCAAAATTATTACAGTTATCAAAACTTCTTGAACGTGAAGACTAAGCAATGTTATTCTTAAAATACTTTCTTTTCATCACACCTTTGGTTACAGATATCTTCAAGGACACATTCAGTTCGAAACTCAGTTTGAAAATTAAAAATACAAGGGCATCTGCAAGGTACGTTATTATAATTCATATTGGTGGCTTGTACATAGTTTAAACATACTCCCCTCACTGCTGTTTTAATAAGCCACCGGCCTTGTCGGTGCAGTCAGGTTTAGTTCATAGTCATTGCAAATCAGAGCGATTAAATCCATAGCCTAGGCCGTTAACGGTATTGTATTAATAAATAATTTATTGCTATTTTGTGTACGCAATTGGGTGTATGACATTATTTGAAATTGCACGTTTTTATCATTTATTTAGAAAGTATAAGTTTAGTTGATCCAACAAATGTTTTGAAAAATAAAGTCTTGAATTTAATTTCGAAATTAGATTGTAAAATTGATTATAGATAGACAACTTAAAAATGAAGCAAAATACCTATTATAAAATATGGTAATTTTTTTATATTATTATATATTACTGACATTAAATATAACAATGTTTATTATGACTAAACGCCTATACAATTTAAGTATCATGGAGCGTTCTTCGGCGACTCGCAGCAGCCGTATCTAGAAAACTATTGATTGTAAACAAACTGTTATTTCTGCAATATTTCTTGACTGTTGATAAACTATTGTAATGAAAACATTTTTAAACGTCAAATACCTAATTACGTAGATATAAAAGTTTGTAATAACTTTCCAGCGTGTCAAACAGCGTTCGCTTCGTGAAGATTCCGGTCTACGTCATAGTGATGTCAGTCGTCTTTGGTATTTTGTTACTACTCATTATCGCTTTTGCACTTTACAAAGTGAGTACTAAGTGTTATGAGTATCTTTGCGTTTGCCTTTGAAAAGTTTTAACAAGGATTATTTTTTTACAGCTTGGCTTACTAAAACGAAAAAATAAAGAAAAGCTTATTAAGCTCCAAGAGAAGGTCAAACGGAAAACTATGGTATGATTCTCGCCTTTTCTACATACATTTACAATCCGATCAACTTATCTGTTCGGTATGGGGTGGCGCTGCGTTCTTTGCGTAAATTAAGTTTGACATTTAGTCACGTAAGTTCTTTAGTTCTGGTTTTTGCTTACCAGATAAAACTTACTTATACTTTACTTATTTATGCTTATTTGAACATAAACTCCATATATATATATATTTATATATATATATATTGAGAATGGATTTTCCATTACGATGTCAAAACTGTAGATCCCACTTAAAAATACTGTTTTATTACAGATGCGGCAAAGCTTGGTCGCCTCAGTGGAAGGAGAAAACGCTTCAGCAGACCAAGTCTTGAAGGAGATAGAGTTTATAGGCGAAATAACAGAATCTAACTATGAATAAAATAATGTATGTAATCCCAAACAAACTTTTTCTCAACCAACCTTCTTGTTAATTAAAAAGAAAATGCAGCTCAAAGTTGTAGGAAACTAATAATTATTGACGTATTATTGACATGTGCTACGGTGAAACTAATTTAGGGCTCGTTCTCGCTGTATAGAAACGTACTAGCAGGGAGTGTTTGTTTATAAAAATTTTAAACCGTCAACCTTGATGAGCAAACTCATAAGTCATAACCCGTAACATAATATAATATTAATCATAAAAGGAATTCAAAAGGTATAAACTGGGAAACACAAACGAGAATTCACTATCATGCACCATCGTAGAAACTCACGACAGCTGCACTATAAAGCCGAGAATATAATATTTTGTTCTCGAGGTACTTTGACACTAAGCATTGTAGCCTAGAACGGAGCTTAGCGGTTTACAGGTTCTTACGAGCGCCTTTGGTGTGGAGGTAAGTAGCCTTGCCTTCCATGCCAGAGATCCCGGGTTTGAATCCTAGTAGAAATCTAGTCATGGATGTGTATGCATGTGGTTATTTCTAATATTTGTACTAAGTATATACAAAAAAGAATATGTAAAAATAGTTTTACAATGGGTACCCTCACACGTGGGCTTAGAGTATGCTTTCCATTTTACACAGATCTGATTGGGCTGGCTGGAGAACATTGTTATATATTATGGAAGGAGTACTTTAATGAGAGATCTCGCGAATGTGGCATCTGGTACAAGACCATACAGCCGTGCCCATTACGATACCCCTGGTTTGGACTTTGTAGAATGGAAAGGGCAGAAGTTGTGATTGCATTACGCTTACGTTCCAGACATCTTCCACTGAACAAGTTTGCCTATCTAATGCGAAAAGTTGAGTCCCCAAATTTCGCTGAGTGTGGGATAGTCGAGGATGCGCATCATGTTTTGGTCAAATGTGTTCGAAACGAAGCTATGAGAAGATAAATTTATGACAACAGTATTTTCCACAGTGTCGGTGGTTGTAATAGCGTCCTAGCGGAACCTCACTCTGATAGCGCTAGGATGCTATACAAATTAATTAAGTTCTGTCTAAAACGTAGATGAATTTGTACTTTGTAATTTTATAAATAATTTTGTTTTATGGCCATGATTGGAACAATGAGGACAGCATGGTCATTTTGTGCACCTAGTCCTCTATAAATAAATAAAGATAAAAAAAAATAAAGAACACTGTTTGTTCTCGGGTCATGGTTGTTTGTTTGTATTTACATATGTATGTTTATTCTAGGTATGGTCATCCATAACACAAGCTCTGCTTACTTTGGGGCCATACAGTTGGTGTGTTTGTCAGGGGATTTATTATTATTATTATTCATCAGTAACATCTACGATTATTGATGTCTAAAACCGATGTCACTTAACATCGGGTGGTTAGCGTAGTTTTCCAACTAAGATAAAGTTTGAAATAATATTAATTTTATAAGGCTTATATTTTGATCACGTAGATTTTCGTTCCCGGCAAAGTATCCCCTCCCTGCAAGGGATTGAATTTCATTTCTTATTACATCATTAAGATCATTCTAAGTTGGGTATCGATAGGTTAAGTAATGGGTTTTATTAAAATGAAAACTGACAGATTTTAAAACATTGAAAAAAATCCGTTCGCAAGTATCTGCCTCCACACTGCTCTAGCTCAATCTCAGTGTAAACACACCCTAAGGTACCTAAGAAGGCAAGTAGATGCAAATACCTTTTTAACGGTTTCATACGCCATCGTTTATTTTTAACAACCACCTTGGAGATGAAAGCATTACTTTAACGCCAGCTGTAAAAGTTACGTCGACGATAACGCTTAATACCTATTTGTTTAATGTTTTGCAATTTCATTTTGTCTTAAGAAATACGGAGTCTGCATAATTTATGTCGTTTTTGCCATTATAAGAAATGACGAACTTGCAAAACGTGACATATTCTGGAATCTTAAGGTAGACACTCTAGTCATTGTTAGTAAATTGGCTTTAAAGTTTTTATTGGTACAACCGCATAATACGTTATACCTGTCGTTATTCACGAGTTTTTTTAATTAAACCACTGTTCGTCTCTTTCATTTTTTTATCTGCACAAAGATCAAAAGGTATAATGTACAATAACACTTTTCCTAAAAAGATTTTGCCTGCGACTCCGTAATTAAAAGTTTGTCAGTTTTAGTTATTTCCAAAAATATTAATCCCTTTAGTTCGTTTTCTTAGGAGCCTTTCAGCCTTTATATATTCAACTTTCAATCGCTTATGATGAAAACAAAACTGAAAATCGTACAATATCGGCTTTACTCAAAGATTCTAGTAAGATTTCAACGAGGAAGTAGCTTTAAGTACCACAACACAGTAATTTTTATGTAAGACAAAGGAGTTTTGGTACTGGTTTAAAAGTTTCAGAAATTATCTCGTCCATAATGTTATTAATATTAAATCTGTGCCTCGGTCAGTGTAACACTTTGACTATGTGCGCTGTAGCATGGTGCGGGTGGCAGATGCCTGTATGACGTTGACATTTGTCAGTACCACATGATACGTCTAGGGCGTTTCGTTATACGCATAAAACTTTGCTTAATTTTTCTTACAATTAGATTTTATTTGTAGACTAGATCATTCTGGTTGGGTTTAATTCATTTTGTCACGTAACAAAAGTTTTTATTCAAAAACTTTCACGGACATGAATTAGTCGAAGGGGTCGCCGCGAAGGCTTCCATGGTGCAGGCGTTCAGGCGCGTGCAGAATCAGCGGCAGACGCTCAGGTGCCGACTGGCGTTCTGGCGCGTGCTGGATCAGTGAGACAGGAACAGGAGGTGCAGGAGGAGGTGGTAGGCAGGATCATCAGGGTCAGCAACAGGAGCAGGATCAGGCCTCAGTGTCAGGGGCTTCAACATGAGGCAGCTTTACAGTCAGGTAGCATCAGCATGAGGCAGCTTCAGCGTCAGGTAGCTTCAACATGAGGCAGCTTCAGCGTCAGGTAGCTTCAGCATGAGGCAGCGTCAGCATCAGGTAGCTTTAGAGTCCGGTAGCTCTAGCATGAGGATGAGTTCGAGGGCTTGCAGAGTTACTTGTAATAGACTGGAGATTTAATGAAATTTAATGTATTTACGGGATTCTTACCACGATCTTCGTTTTTTTTTTTGCGCGTCCTATATTTCGATGCTGTTGCAAGCACCATGATCGCGGACTGGCAGATGTAGGTAGGTGGCGATGACAGTTAGAGGCAGATAAATCGATCTACCCTCCTTCTCGTTCGTTTTGATCTGCTACTACTGGAACTCACATTTTTGTCGTTTTTGCAATACACGCTCACCGTATCACTGGGTTTTTGACCGAACACACCACGATTGTTGTTTTTTCGTTTCATGATTGTCCTAACCACTGGGTTCCACGTACTAGATAATTTAAAACCGTCCTCTCGATTAAAGTTATTTTCGCACTTTTTTATTTCTAAGGCTTCTTTAACGAGTCGCGGTATGTAGTGTCGTTCCGTAAAATCCGAGTATTATAGAACTCAATCCAATGGTTAGGGCCTAATTCTAGCAAATATTCGGCGATGACTTGTTTGTGTCTGATTTTTTTATGGCTTTTATATGTTCCTTAAGACGGCAAGTAATGGTTCTTTTCGTCTGGCCTCCGTGGAGGGGAACAAAAAAAACTCGAGAGAGTAGAGAAATGAATGCCCCGGCCAGGGCTCGAACCTGGGACCTTCGGCGTATGAGGCAAGGGTACTTACCACTACACCACTCGGTCGTCAAAATTCTTTTCAAAGTAAAAATTGTTTTTTTACATTGAAAAGACACTAAAGAATAATTTATATAATAAAATACTAACGATTTAATGTGAAAATACATTGTAAAATTCATATTTGTATATGTTGCTTAGACTTTGGTGAAGTGTGTATTTCATACAACATTTAAAAATGTTTAACGTAGCTCTATGAAAACCTTGTTTCATTAAATGGCAATTTGTAATAAATTGTTATTTGTAAATTATATATTTCTTTGTTTACATTATTTTGTTGCCTGTTGTGTGACGTTTGCAACAGTTCTTAAATTTTGACAGATTGCTCAATCTCACTGAGGAAACGTCACGTTCATGAATAATTTGTATACGTGCCAACATTTTTAGCACCTATAGTGGTATCATTTTCAGCAAACCTGTGAGTGGTGAGTTGTGGATTGCGGCTCCGAAACTTAATTTAATGTATTTATAGCCCAGTTAATTTTGTACGTATATTATATTACTTATATATATATATATATATTATTGTATTGTTTATTTATTTATATTAAATTGTTTTCATGGACTTCATTGATGAAATTGATGACAGTTTCTTCTCTTGCTCGACTTCTACTTGCAGTTTCGCAAGTGCAGATAGTTCTTCTTCCCTATCACCAACTCTGCATGAACAAATATCTTCCTCCTTCTCAAACCATCCACATAAATTAAAAATTGTCCACATTAATGCACAAAGCGTACCTAGTCACTACTCTGACCTTGTGGCTACCTTTTCTACTAGCAATGCCGATGCCATACTTATATCAGAGACGTTTCTCAAGCCATCCCTTCCTTCTACACAGTATTCTCTTCCTGGATTCAAACTTATTCGCAATGATCGTACCGGAAAAGGAGGTGGTGGAGTGGCCATCTATCTCCGCGCCGACATCCCTTATACAATAGTAAGCTCCTCTCCTTCTCCTTATTCAGAATCTGCAGAGTATCTTGGGATCGAAATAATTGTTCATCATGTACTTTTTACTTTTTTTTAGTTTTAGTCGATTTTACTTACAGTTTTTTACAGTCCCAATATGTACATCAATTATTTCGAGACCCTTGATAACTATTTCCATAATTTTTGTTCCACCTATGATCACGTTCTTGTATTAGTTGATTTTAACACTTGCATGATTAAAAACAACTCACGATCTCGCAGATTACAATCCATCCTCTCTTCCTATAATCTATCCATGTTACCTTTATCTCCCACCCATCATTTCCCTGGTTGTGTTCCCTCTCTTATAGACCTCATGTTAGTATCATCCCCACATTATATAGTGAACCACGGGCAACTCAATGCACCTTTCTCTTACCATGATTTAATTTATTTATCTTTTGGTGTACGTCTCCCCAAACAGAAGCCACCGTCCTTACTACTCCGGAGCTTTAATAACATCAATATTAAATCCCTACAGCTTGACGCTGAAACCATAGATTGGTCGCCAGTGGTATTATGCAACGACATCGATGGCAAAGTCGAAAACTTTAACTCGCTACTTTTGGAATTGTATGATAGACATGCCCCGCTAAAAAGAGTTAAAATTAAGCATAATCCAGCTCCCTGGTTGTCAGTGACTATTAAAGACGCCATGTGTCTCAGAGATAAGGCCAAACGCAGGTACAAACGCACTCCAACTGAACATAACTTGATTTCTTATAAAAATCTAAGAAACCGATGCAGCCTGCTATGTCGCGATGCCAAAAAGCGCCACTTCCATGATTCCCTTATAAACCGTAGCCCTGCAGAAGTCTGGAAATTTCTCAAGTCCGTAGGCATTGGCAGATCTCCATCTACTGAACTTCACAACTTCAATTAGATTCACTGAACCAACTGTTTTGCCAACCTCCT
The DNA here is from genome assembly GCA_923062675.1 of Marasmarcha lunaedactyla. NCBI lineage: Eukaryota > Metazoa > Arthropoda > Insecta > Lepidoptera > Pterophoridae > Marasmarcha > Marasmarcha lunaedactyla. Next base: position 23,995,413 of record OV281349.1, read on the forward strand.
GTTGTTATTAGTTCTGCCATTAAAGATAATACTTTAGTATCGTTATCGAATATTCCTTCGACTCATTCTCCTATTTGTGTTAAAAACTGTAACAGAAGATAACGTTAAGAAGTCCATTCTCTCCATAACATCTCCAGCTGTCGGTGAGGATAAGCTGTGTTCAAAAATGATTACTTTGATATTACCGATTCTGCTACCAGTACTCACACATATTTTTAATTTCTCCCTTACAACCAGCACTTTCCCTACTTCCTGGAAACATGCTCATGTTATTCCGTTACCCAAGATTCCTAACCCTAGTTCTCTTTCCCATTTTCGTCCAATATCCATCCTACCTTTTCTCTCCAAAGTGCTTGAGCATATCGTACACGCTCAACTTTCAAAGTTCCTTGTAGACAATAACCTTATTAGTAGCTTTCAATCCGGCTTCCGACCAGGGCACAGTACAACTTCTGCGCTTATAAATGTCACCGATGACATTCGATGGGCCATGGAAAATAAATCCCTTACACTATTAGTACTACTAGACTTTAGTAGTGCATTCAATTCTGTCGACTTTGACATTCTCCTTGGCACTTTAACATCTCTAAACGTCTCTCCTTCTGCAGTGGCCTGGTTCAACTCTTATCTTCGAGGCCGATCGCAGCGGGTTCACCATGGTGAGCCTCACTCTAACTGGTGTGATCTTGTAGCGGGCGTGCCTCAGGGTGGCGTTCTCTCCCCTCTGCTCTTCTCAGTATTTATTTACTCTATTACCACAGTTCTTTCGTGTAATTTCCACCTTTACGCTGATGATTTGCAGATTTACCGCCATTTTGCTATCCCAGATTATTCAGCAACTATTGCTGCTATAAATAAAGATCTTAGTTGCATCAGTACTGGGCTAAGTCATACGGCTTGTGTGTAAATCCGAGCAAATTAAAAGCCATGATTATTGGCAGTCGGCATATGCGTGGCTGCAGCGATTTGACCAACTTGCCCTCTGTTGTCCTTGATAGAACTCCTATTGAGTTCACTGACACGGCTAAAAACTTAGGGGTTACATTTGATTCTTGTCTCACTTGGAATGCAAATGTCAGTAAAATCAGTAGAAAAGTATATTATTCTTATCACAAGCCCAAGTGCCTTCGCAGTTTTCTGCCGTTTCAGACCAAGATTTCTCTTGCTCAAACCCTCATCCAATCAATTATCGAATACGCAGACGTCTGTTACTTGGATATTACTGAGGATCTCCTAAATAAACTAGAACGATTACAGAATCTGTGTATTCGATTTATCTTTGGTCTCAAGAAATTTGATCATGTCTCTGAATACCGTAGAAGACTCCGATGGCTTCCCATAAGGCATCGTAGAAACGCCCGCATCAAAAATGTACTCTTTAACGTCCTGTACAACCCAAGCTCTCCACGTTACCTGAGTGACCGTTTTTGCTTTGCGCACAATGAAGATGAGCATTGCAGAGTGAATAAGCGAACTTTATTAAATTTAAAATTACATAAAACAGACTTTTTTTCCTACTCTTTCACAATACATGCGGTAAGTTTATGGAACTCATTACCCTACGAAATTCGGGAATCCAAAACTCTATCCTCATTCAAGAAACGAGTAAGAGAACATTACTTGTCGAATATTTAAGTTTCTGTCACTATTTCACTAGTTTATTTACAAGTTATCGATTTATATTTATGTAGGTATGTATATATTTATGTATGTATGTATGTATGTTTATTGTATTTTATAAGAATTTATTTCTTATGTGTATGTATTTATTGTTTTTGTTTTACATGTGTATTTTTATTTAGTACTACTAGTACACTAAATTTGCTCTTTTTACACACTCTCCAGTCTCAGGTCTGCTGGAAGAGATTTCTGTTAGAAATAAGCTGTACCTTTGTACAATATCTATAAGTTTTATTTTTTTTATATTGTAGTTACAAAAACGATAAAATAAATAAATAAATAAATAACCTGTACGCTACTAAATGTTTTTTGTCTACCAATTGTATTAAGTTGAAGTTTCACCGAAAATTTATAAATAACTACTTTCGCTAACAAAACTGAAATAAAATATACGCATCCAATTTTCCAGGATTTCATTGTTAGTAATTAAGCTGGATTTTCTTCCTCTCCTGGGTTCAATCAAGGGACTGCTAAATATATACAGGCTACTTTTTACAACTTATGGACCGACTTATGACTATATTAATCCAACTGATCTAATGGTGAAAGAAAAAACCCTGAAGAAAACGTTGTAAGCCAAACCTTGTCAACCCTAGATATTCAAATATTTTGAAGTGTCAGTAAGTGTGCCGGCCCGCAATCAGCAAGCTCGGCGGTATGTATATTTCCCAAGTAAGGTGTAGGTACTGGGCTGAGCCTAAATTCCCTGCCTTGTTATGAATTAGGGTATTCTGAAAGCTTTCGGTGACTTGCGGCAGCGCTGCAGCGGCACCATGTGATCTACGATCTAGTGCAGTAACGTAAACAAATAAAAGAGCTAATCTTTTACAAGGATTTGGAACGCGCGATAAGGAACGCGCAGCCGAAATTCGCAGCAATTTTTGATATGCTATTAACCTTTACCTACTATTTTGAATTGTTTGGTGCATAAAATGACACAACGAACGGTTCGATAAATTGCTAGTCTAATTGTATACAAAAATATGCCATATATGGAATGGAACCCATGGAATAATAGTAGATTTCATGCTTTAAACATTTTTGAAATATAAGAGTGCCGATTAGTTATTTTTCCGCCGCCTTTTTTTCTTCTCGGTCTACCCATAATACTTTTTAAAAGACGATGTTTACAGTTGAACTGTCTTTCACTACGCGTTCCAGTTTATGTACAAGAATGCAATAAAATATTTTCAATTTCGAATCGCTCCCTTGTAAAATGTTGATGTTGAGAAAGATAGTAAAAGCCCACACCACGACAATTTTGTAATTAAAAAACTCACCAAGCAAAGCAAATCTTTGAGAATGACACTAAAAGTGATCTTCGCTCTAGATTTTAATCCAAAAAATATTTAAAAGGCCAATAGGTCAATAACTAACAAGTCTTCTTAGAAAAAAAATATATATTAGGTAATAGAAGTCACAAGTTCAAGAAGATCTCCGTCAATAATTATTACATCGAACTTTCGGCACAGCATTCGTTAGCGTCATAATTTGCCTTTGTAACCAAACAAAATCCAATCAATATGAATAGAATACCAGCGGAAAAACTCGTCCATTCTATAAACATGAAAAACTCGCAGAATCATCACGTAGAGTTGTCTATTTTTTTTTACTGGTTACCAATGTTGCCTTTAATGAAAAACCAAATAATTATGCAGTAGTTTATTGTTACAGTGTCACGAGCCAGGTTCAGCCTACACCTGGGCTCGCCTTATACGACTCAAACTACGACCATTTTACATTACAAATGTCCAGCCACTTTAGGTACCTTTGAATGAGCGGAACTGAATGTTTGACTGAATGAATTACTGCATTGCGTGATTATAATCTGTTTTAGAGATGCCCGAGTAAGAGAAGCAAAATTCTTTTGAGTTATTTTAAAAAGGAAATATTGCTGACTGATTTGCAAGTCTGTAAATCATTAAGCCACACATTCTTACATTGGAAGTGTACCTTTAAAGTATTTAAGTATACAACATTACTTTTGGCAGTTTGCGACTATTTACTAGAAATGCAACAAAACTCGATTTTGACAGAAACACCTTGTTAATTAATATCAATTATATTTACACAATTTTTACGAATGTTCTGTCTGTGCTAACGAAACATCGACACAATTCCGCCGAGACGTGAGAAATTAAACTAAACCCTGTTACAAACGAACAAAGGTAAAAATTTGCAAAGCAAATACTCAAATGCTAAGTCTTAGAATTAAAAACAAATTTATTTAGGCATTACGTAATGAGAATCAATACAGCCATGTTGATTATAAACCTAAAAGTAACTTAAAACCTCTATCAGTGCACAAAATATCACCTATTATTTACAATTCGACTGATCGTGAAAAAAAAATCAATTATATTTAGGAGTTTTTCATACATCATCTCGTATTTTTAAGGATTTTTTTTTTCATGCTTAAAAATTATATATTACAAAACTAGAATGGGATTAATTACTGAACACAAAATAAGATGACAAAGCATAGAAATTAATAATAATGAAATAATAAACTTACAATAATATTTACATGAGATTAAAAAAATTGTTGATTGTTAAAACGTTACATTTGAATCATTTACACACAAGGATACAGGCCACGGGGGTGCCCCGACGACAAATTATTGAAAAAAGTGTGTAAAATGCGGAGTGTACTTAAAACTTAACATAATACGAGATCTCAGAAAGTCTGGAAATTACGATTTACATACAATTTATTATGGGAAATAAAAATGTGCTCGGGTTACATTTCAGAGCCAATTATATAATCGTTAGTCCTTTTCATCGCCGAATTCGTAAGTTGTATTATTTCAAAAAAGATTTAAAGTTCACATTAATCTTGTTGTCCTTGTTATTCGTTTAAATTATGACAAAGACGAATTATATTGATCATATATGTGCTTCTCCTAAAAGCTAAATTTATTTACAAAAACAAAAACCGTTCAAATGTCAAATGTAGAACAATAAGACTCAGATTAATCGAAAAAGTTGTTTTGCAGTGGTCTCGAGTTGTTTGTTGTTAGTTCCAACTTTCTTTTTTCACCTAAGCATTGTAAAGCGTATTAATACAACTGAGATATTAGTAAACCTATGTGTCATCTATATGTACAGACCGTAGACTGGTAATCGAACCTGGGACCAATATGCCTAGTGGATCACAGTGACAGTTAATGATTTAAGGCAAGGTGGGTTTCTATTGTCGACTCCTTTAGTTCTGTTTCACTATTGCACGTATAAAAATAAAATGAGCGAAGGTGATATTTGTTACTTTTACTGTATACATTGGCAGGCAAGTTTTTAAACCTTATACTTTTTTGTCCATACATTTCAAGGTATTCAAAAGTGAAACAGCACCTAAACTCACCACGCTATTTTTGTTTGTACCATCGCAAAATCTTCTATTTTAACATTCCGCAATTCCAATGAAAGTTATGTCTTAATCAAAGGTAATCTGAGTCGACTTTTGAATATTACGGAACGCTACATTAGAAGCATAGTTTTCTGGGCGTGTCGTATTTATTTTACACCGAACAAACCACACTAATTCCTAAACATTAACACTATGCGGTTAATTTATTTACACATTTATTATATTTAAATCTTTTTATATAGTTTTGAACTAGTTTAAGGCTACGACGTCTCTTGACACACGAAAGTCAAACTATATTACTAGTTTTAAATATGCTAGCAGCGTGATATTTAAACATGGCAACACTTTAGATACATTTCCAGTTCTCACAGTCTTGAAACCGAATTCAAAGAATCGATATTGTTTAAATAGTATCGACAACACCGTTGATCTCAAATCGATTGTGTCTTATAATATTTTAATACAAGAAATTCTTTGTCGGACTTCAAAATGTATCTAAAACCCTGCGTCTACCTACATTATCGACCAACTAAGATAAATATAAGTGAACATCAATCGGAAATAATGAGAAAAATTTTGTCTTTATTATATGTTATAGTCACGCACACTAACACGCATTTTGTTGTATACTTATTTCAAAATGTCTAATTATAATAGTAATAAATGCTTGAAATACACAAGTATCCATATACATTTACAATACGTGTTTTTTTTTCTTCTATTTATACAAATATCTCACTACGGCGTGTTACTTGTCAGTATTTTACTTTTCTAATCATCATGTTGGGTTTTGAGTAAAGTGTGTTTTAAACTAATACTAACTAACCTAACTACTTAAAAATGTTCAGTCAATGTTACATACAATGGTATTTAGGAGTAAACTTAATATTAGCATTTACAAAAACAGGCGTTCACGGATATCAAGTTGTTAAGGAGCCCAGACGTTGGCAAACAACTGTGAACCATTAAGTACACGCCCGATATCCGTTACCGCCGGAAAGAACACATATTAATGGGAGAACACATAAAATAGAAATAATTAAAATATTAATTCGTAAAATATTAAATTCAATACGGCCGTCGCGCGTAAGTGTTCAGGTCATTATATTGCAACGATTATTATTGCTCACAATTTCGTATGAAACACAATCAGGCACACATGAAACATTCTACATCACATTACAATTTTATTACAAACCTTATTAATAAATTTACATGGAATCGTATAGATAAAAGAAAGAAGAACTAAGCCTATCATAAAGCATAACTTTTCAAAACACTACTCATTAACACTCATCCGCTATTTTTACCTCGAATAAGGTATAGCTATCTCTTTTTTGTCCAACCAACCAGCTATTCCATCTCTAATTTCCGAGTGACAAATTTCGTTGTATACAATTCCGTTCCAGTCACTTTCTGTTTCTTTCTTATGCTTTAATATTCACAGCGGTTCCTTTGACAAAACTACCTCTACCGTCTCTACACGCTACATAATGAGAAAATAGGACAAAACATATTTGGTAGAACGACGTCAAAATTTACAAAGCTATTCAAATCTTACAAATTTATTACGAAAGACCTAAAAATCTATGTGAGGTGAACTTATTTACATTAAACGTGGTGTTACAATCGCGTATTTTGTTGGGCTTTCACATCAAAAAGGGAAATACACAATTTTTCTACATTATTATCTCAATGAGGTATGGTGCGGTTTACATTTCACAAAGCTATGTCGAGCCAATTTTCAAGCGTACGCACAGTTTTCAGGACTCTCATTTAGCTTTTTTTAAGCATTACCTTTTAGAACGTTGAGCTAGAGCGACGCGTTTTACATCACATGTGTTTTGTTTTGCCGACACACTTTAAAATGATGAACTTTATTACAACGCCGTAACACGTGACACTCAGTAGTTATATAGACGTAAAGACACTAAAGAGATATACAATATAAAACTAAATGACGTTGTAATAGAGTTCACAATGTATATATTGAACTTCTTTCAATCAGTGAGTCTTTTCGTAATAGCGCCATATATTTGCATTGTGGTTATGTGTGTTAGTTATAAAGCTAAATTACTTATCGCAAATTCTATTGACCTTTGAACTAGGAAAACGTAGAAATATTTATTTTACTAAAGGATAAGACACTATTTCGAAAAAACTCACACATCTTAACATAATATCTTCGTTTTGGTTTAGAATAATAATTTTCTTTCATTTACGTTCATGCTTCTGCCACTACAAATATAACTCAATTAGTCTGATTATTCTGATTACAATAAATTTTAACTTGTGGCGTTTTTTATTAATAATAAAATTATTTTAGCTTTCTTTCTTCTTCTTCTTTTTCTTCAAAAGAAAATTACCATTCCAAACCTATTTTAGTGACAAATTCTTCTGACCTACATTTATTTGCAGTTACAATTTTAAATTCAAAAACAAATACAGGCCATCCAAGCCGTCTCTAACAAACGAAGGCTACTAGTACAGAAACAAAACGATCGAGACAGAAACAAAAGTCGTCCCTGTATTCAAATCAAAAGAAAATCTGTACGAGTAACAAAGACGGGTACACTTCAAAACGTGTATATTATAGAGGGATGGCTATATCTATCTCGTGTCGGCGTACAAGGCGCGTCGTTTGTCCGAAGCGCGTTTACTTTCGCGTCATTCCCATTGATGCGGCGAGGGGGGCAGCTCGCTCGGGTGCGCTACTGTCGAACTGTAACAGTAAACGAAGGATTAACATGCGATCTAATTAAGAGTCTTAACCCACACCCACGCCACTTGCGAATTCAGTGCTGGATCCTGTGTTTCAAAAATTAAGTCAAACTGACTGATTTAAATGAGGAACTGTTATATTTTTTGACGCTAAATGTGAATCCAACAAAGAATCGCCAAAAATCATGCATGAATTCAAGAGTTTTCAATCATAAATTAATTCATCATTTTTATTAACAAAATATTAAAAACTCGTAATAAAAAGAGAACTTTCAATAGCAAACTGCATCACAATTCAAATCTACGACTCCATTGCTCAACTACTGTTTTTATAAGATATAAATAAATTAGACAAATAATAAAATAAATCACCGCAACCCAAACTGTGCATGGCACTGTGCTCTCTGGAACTACGCATGCACTATAAATTCCTAAAAAAGAAATTAAATCGTTAATGTTTTAAACAATAATAAAATAATTCCCTCCAACATTCTTTTGTTTCACAGACCGGATCGTCAATGTTACCTATTCTGTTAAAAATAAATAAGTAGTGAACCACTTTACATTGTTTTATTTAATTGTCGTATGCAATGTAAAATGGTTCTTTGAACCCAAAATAAATATGGACATGCATAGAACCGATCCTACTGTATGGATAAAAGACGAGAAACTAAATCAACCCTTTTGAAATTACGGCATGACACCAGTTGTTTGAGGCAACACAATAATAATTAAAACATTTCTTTTCTGCGCTGATAAAGTGACATACATTGAATTATGAAAAATAAAATTTCTAAACGAAAATTGAAAAGATGGCAAAGTACATATTGTGTTACCTACGTCCTAATCTTTCACACTCCATTACATTCAAAGCAATCTCATTAACAACCTTGTTACTTTCACGATTACAAAACCTATAATAAAAGTTACTTAAAAATTTATAGTTTTGACATAATATAAAGGCCTTATATTTGATTATTGAAACTGGCACTGCATGCAAGGTAACTGTAGGGAAATATTCGACCCATCGCATTCCTTTTATACACGCTCTGTACCGAAAAAGTAACAAGATGATTCATAATCTTCATTATGTATTTAACCTTTATTTCAAAGTGTGAAAGACTATTTCAAACCCGTTAACGAATAAAAATTAAAGGATAATCGTAACAAATGGACCGGATTAGACAAGACAGGATTAGAGCGTGCGTTTATTCGGCTTACTGGAGAACTACGCAGCTACGCAGCGCACAGAAATATCACTGGCGACAGCAGAAGTATTTTTGCGGCCGTCTTGAAAGGGGAACAAACTTTTGCTTTGGTACTCGCTCTAGAGCTGTCGCAAACACAGAGAAAGGCAAACGTTATTATAAACAAACATTGATACATCTACAAGTGCTGTGTGCGGGCTATAGGCAAGACACCACCATTTCAACAGGGTTGATTAAAACGTCGGATAAGTCAGAATTTGAGGATCGATTAGGAAATTCCGTACGAAACGTTTGTTTGTGACTATTTCAAATTGCATTCTGATTTCTCCAGTTGTTTTGTTTTATTTTATATCTGAAACACAATAAGAAACAGACAACATTCAACTGTTCGACGTCAGTTTCTAACAAAGCCTTCATTTGAAGACTTATCCGACTGCGACAAGGAATGCTTGAAATCAGCGGCTCTGCTATCAGAAGTCACACACAACTACCGCACTGAAGCGGGAATAACAAATACAAAATAAAATTCTAATAAAAAACATCATGCAAGAAATCGGGCTTTGGCAAAACGGCCCGTAAAGTAAGGGCAAAGTTATATAAAAGAAGGCATAATATCGCAAAAACTACTAAATCAAAAGGATGACTGAGGTAGGATGGGTTCGGTTAGGTTACGAATTCTGCGACCACCAGATTTTTATAATTGATTGAATTAATTTTGAACACAATTCTGTACATCGATTGGCAACATTGATATCATGACACCGACGTGCATACTAACTTAATGCAGCGTCTAGCCTAAAGTTGTGATGACCATTTGCTGTTATTGATTTTTTTTGTGGTTTTTACATTAGTTACAACTGTAATAAATATATTTTATTTAAGAAACTATATGAGAAATCTTCTTAAATTATAGCAAACAATAAATTTAATTGATAATTAAACTTTTTATGCTCATTACTTTAAGGGTTATTTTAAAAGTTTGGGCGTGGGCCTGCTTGGGTGCGGGTGGTCGCTATAAGGAAATGTTGTGGCGTTGTAGAGTTATGGTCGAGCTCTAATCTTATGTTTAAAAGCTAAGCAACTATTGAAAAAGGTAATATAAACGTGGCCAAAGTTCTTATATCAGCATGGAATTAACTTTATGCTAAAAATATTCCTCTATCAAAAAAACAGGTAAAAAATTTCAGAGAAACATTGTTTGATTTTCCTGTTTAACCCTTTTTTACCCTTGATACCCCAAAATTGTAATAAATCATATCCGCAATCGTTCAAAACCTTAACCTTATGTTTAACCCCAGAAACCCACAACGCCACAACAGGCAAACGTTCAAACAATCACCTATGGAACAGCCGGCGCGTTGGGTCAGCATCGCCTTACCTTGCGAAGCTCTTGAACGCGGCAGATTGAGGGTTAATGCACAGCGGCACTCGGGACGTTTGCAGTTGTTCCGCGATGAATTTGTGGATTTCCTCTGTAATTTGTGGAAAATATGAGTGATTAATAATCTTATTGGCTAATGTATTGCATAAATGAATGCATGTATTTAACACAGTGAATTTCTGTTTTCATTTTTTATCTACGTGCAACACCCAATTAATAATTATGTATAAAAAGTTATCTATAAAAATTTATCATATATATATAAGACAATTTTTATTAGATTTCTAGTGATTTGGGCGACACAGTCAATCAAACACAATTGAGTTTCTCTGTAATAAAAGATTTATTGTTTAAATGTGCCTAGGATTCACATGAATAAAAGTTTAAGTTTCAAAACTTTACCTGTAATAAAAGAAACGACATTTAATGTTATTAATCACAATGTCAGTTCCTAAATCACAATTACTATAATTATCTTCTATTTGATTAACAATGGATTCTTATAAATTATTTTCTTACGACAGTGAGCCGTTTAGGTTATGTTTTATTTCCACAGATCACAGATATTCATCTACTTGTGACATCTCACGTCGGACAATTGATTATGCTTGTTTCGCGGGAAAATTCAAATTAAAGAAAACTATATTTTTCTTTACATCTCCCCTCCCAGAGAGGATCAAACAATATGTCTTACGCACACTCTTTAAATGCAGGCAGGGGCTGGTGTCAATTTCGAGATATGGAAAAAGTTTGACTCTGATTTCTTATGGTCAGTGTTTATCTTGTAAATTGAATTTGATATTTTTTCTATGATTTTGTAGGGTCCGAGTCTCACTTCGTCCAGCTTTTTTCTATTCAGTCTGTTTCCATTCTCTACAAAAATGATATCACCAACTTTGAAGTCTACATGTCTTCGATTTTTATCATAAATTGTCTTGTTGTAATTATGTGATTTGATTGTATTTTCCAAAGCTTTTTCCCTGTCTTGGATTAAATCATACTTGGTCTTCTTTAATTTCAGCTCACTTGGCAATATTGTAATATCTGTGCCATATAATAGATATTTTGGAGCATATCCAGTAACGGTATGCTCCGTTTCATTGTAATTTTTTACACAGTTTTGTGCTATGGTTGTCCATGCTTTTTTTGCATCATTTTCGTTTATTTTACATCTAATTTTATTGACCAATGTTTGGTTCAGTCTCTCGTTTAAGCCATTTGAGAAGGGCGAGTTTACTGCTGTAAAAACTATTGGAATATTCTTTTCATCCAAAAATCTTTTGAATTCTTTTGAATTGATACCAGGGTATTGATCTGATAGAATCAAGTCAATGTTATCAGATTCTCCACAGCTTTTTACTAGCTTGATGAAATCACTTGCATTTTGAGTACTTGATGTCAATATATATGCATACCTAGTAAAATGATCTGATAGCAGGTGTAAGTATCTCTTCGTTGATCTTGAGCTTCCAAAGCCTCCAATGGTATCAATGGAACATATCTGAAATGGTTTTTTAGTGGGACCCAAGTGTGACATCAAACCATATTTATTTTGTCCTCTTGATTTGTTCTTTATACATACTATACAGCTTTCACAGATTCTTTTTATGTTTTTTGTCATGTTTTCTGCTGTATAGAATGAGCTAATCATTCTTTGCATTTGTTTAATCCCAATGTGACCTAGATCTGTATGTACATTTTTCATTAATTCTATACTGAATTTCTCTGATAGAATTCTTTTTTCTTTTTTCTTTATTTTCTTGTAATAAACATTGTTTTTTGATATTAACTTTTCTTTTCTGCATTGTATGTTTTCATTTTTAACTTGATCTTCTAAGATATCTGCTAGCGTTATTATGTTAACTATTTTTAATTGTTCATCTAGGTTTTCATTTGGTTCAAGTACTGGGTTCCTGCTAAGGCAATCAGCTTCAATGTTGTATCTTCCTGGAGAATATTTAATTTGGAAATCATATTGTGATAGGTAGTATGTTAGATCTCCTAATTCTTCATCTGTTCTAGACTTTATGTTCATGTTCTCCAATGGTTTGTGATCTGAAAAGACAGTAAATTTCCTACCTATCAACAGATGCTGCCAATACTTTAGACATTCTTTAATTGCTAGGCATTCCAGATATATAGCTTTCTTTCTTTTTTGAACTTCATTTAGTTTTTTTGAAAAGTATGCTACGGGTTTTTCTTGATTATTTTCTTGTGGCTGTTTTAGCACTGCTCCTACTCCTAGTATACTGGCATCTGTGTATATGTGAATTGGTAGGTTAGGGTCAAAGATTGTTAATACTGGTTGAGAACATAATATTTGTTTCATTTCATCAAACGACTCTTGGCATGCCTTAGTCCAGTTAAAAGTTTGTCCTTTTCTCAAAAGGTTATGCAATGGTTCCAATTTTATTGCTATATTTGGCACATACTTATGGTAAAAGTTTATTTTTCCCAAAAATTGTCGCACATTTTTTTGCGTTTTTGGAGTAGGGAAGTTTTTTATCGATATTAAGTTGTCTTTTAGCGGTCTGACTGAATTATTCTGTATTATGTGACCCAGGTATTTAACTGAGTCAGCTGCAAACATGCATTTAGAGAATTTTAATTTTAAACCTTCGTTTTTTATTGCTTGAAATAGTTGATCTAGATGTCTGACATGATCAGAGAAAGATTTTGAGAATAACAAAATGTCATCGATGAAACATACTGTGAACTCTCCAAGCTTGTGTTTCCGTATTATGTTACACATTATTCTCTGAAATATAGCTGGAGAGGTCTTTAAGCCAAATCGTAGACAAGTCCATTGGTAATGTCCGTCTTGTGTGACAAATGCTGTTTTGTGTCTATCTGTGATACGCAAAGGTATTGACCAAAATGCTGAATTTAGGTCCAGTGTTGAGAAAAACTTGCAGTCTCTTGTTTTTACGATTAGATCCTCAATAAGAGGAAATGGCTGTGATTGAGGTACAACAATTTTATTTAGGTCTCGAAAGTCTATGCACAATCTTGATTTTTTATTTTCATCTCTCTTATAAGCTAATGTGACTGGTGCTGCGAATGGACTATATGATTCTTCTATTATATTTTTCTCCAATAATTTTGTAATTTGGTTTTCAATCTCCTTTTTATCTTCAATTGTGCAACGATATGGCCTTTTACTGCAATATTGTTCTACTAGTAGGTCAATGTGTGCTTCATAATCAGTTACCATTCCTATGTCGTATTTGTCCTTTGCAAACACAAATTTATTTTTCGAAATTAATTCATCAATCACAGTCTGTTTCTCATAGTCTAGATGATTTATACAAATTTCGAAGTTTCCTTCACTGATGTCTTCATTGAAGTTTATTAAGTTATCAGATTTTAATTCCCTTGAAATTTTAATATCTGTTTTATTTGCTTCCTTAGAAACTATTACACTTTTTTGTAGAGGGATTTTCTGATTAATTTCTAAGTTTTCATTTTTAATTAAGTAAAACTCTTTTATACAATCTAGACCAATTAAAAAATCATAATCAAAATTTTCCTTGTCTATTACAAAAACATTCATTGTTTTTTCCACATCAAAAATGGTTATATTGAGTGTCACCATGCCGTTTGCCTTTTTAACGCCATTAATTGTTTTCAAATTAGTATTGTTGGAATAACTGGATTGCTTATTATCTATCTTCAACAACTTAGAATTGATCAATGAGACATTAGAGCCCGAGTCATAGATTCCAAATACTTCAACATTTTTATTGAGAACTAATTTTACCTTAATTAATGGCGGCACTATTAGTTTTTTTGGTCTTCACACTGCAGCTCGCATTCCAATTCTGAATTGTTTATGAGCTTTATTTGTTTTTTATCTTTTTCAGTATTTATTTTTGTTTTAAACCAACAGGAATCTTCTGAATGATAGCGTACACCTTTCTTTAGTTTTTCACAAATGCTACATTTTTCTTTCATTAGCTTTATATCATCTTTTTTTTTTATAAATTTTTTCTTCGCAACCAAATGCTCTAAATTGCCAAGTTCATTAAATAAGTTTTTTGTATGTAAAATTTCCTCCTTGTTAATTCTATCTGTTATGAAATCAGGTAAGCCAGCAGCAATTATATCAATAAGGGTCCCTTCATCAATTGTTTTTCTCACTTCTAATAAAAGTTTTTCTTTTTTTACAGCATATTCTAATAAAGATCCCGATTGATACTTGAAGGATAAAGCATATTTGCTAGTAGTCCAACCTTTATTGGCATAGGTTTGCAAAAAACTTGATTTCCATTCTGACCACTCTGACTGTAAACTATGCTTGATCATCATGGAAGAATACCAATCAGCGGCTGATCTTTCTAGAAATAATCTGAAGATTTCAATTTTTTCTTCCTCTTTTACTATATTAAATCGAGCACATTCTTTTTCAAACACTTCCATCCACTGATACGCACTTGTATTTTTTCCATCAAATTTTTCAATTACAAACCTGTCCGCTAACATTTTTAAACTTTGTTTTTCTTTGTTTTGTTGACCTTCCACTAGTCTTTCCAAAATTTTCACTATGGGATCTTCTGAATAGTTTTTATTGGCAGTATCCAATTGTTTTTGGGTAATTTCTTCTAAAAATTGGTCCTGAAAAATCATATTACTATCCTCATCAACATATGTTTGTAATAAATCCTCTGTCGTTTTTATCCAAACGCTTCTAGTTTGATGTCTTTTTTTTAATGTATTTTTCACTGTAACAAAGGTTTTGGAGGTTTGGATATGCTTGTGAAGTGAAACTGTTTGATACTCTTCAGGAATAAGGAAAAATTTGTCATCTTGAGTGCCAATTGAGGTTATGGCAATATAGTTCGACTTTCCGTCTATTGTTGATTTTACTTGAAACGTAAATTTCAACTTTTCCATTTTCTGACAATAAATGTCGTTTTATAAGACAATTTTTATTAGATTTCTAGTGATTTGGGCGACACAGTCAATCAAACACAATTGAGTTTCTCTGTAATAAAAGATTTATTGTTTAAATGTGCCTAGGATTCACATGAATAAAAGTTTAAGTTTCAAAACTTTACCTGTAATAAAAGAAACGACATTTAATGTTATTAATCACAATGTCAGTTCCTAAATCACAATTACTATAATTATCTTCTATTTGATTAACAATGGATTCTTATAAATTATTTTCTTACGACAGTGAGCCGTTTAGGTTATGTTTTATTTCCACAGATCACAGATATTCATCTACTTGTGACATCTCACGTCGGACAATTGATTATGCTTGTTTCGCGGGAAAATTCAAATTAAAGAAAACTTATATATACTATATTTTTCTTTACATATATTTGGATGTAAAAAATAGGATTGAGTTTGTTTTAAGACCTTTTAGTGAACGCATATATGAGATATGTATATTTTGTCATAAAGAATTAAAATAAATGAAAAACGTATTATGCTGTACATTATTATTTTTCATAAATAAAACAAACAAATTTATGCTGGGATTTAGACAGTCCTAGTATTGTTCATAATATAAACAGTAAAATAGAATCGGGTTTCCAAAACGCAAAATAAACCAATTTAGTGTTCCGGTTTAAAAATAACAAATTATTAGCAATCTAAGAGAGTTAAATTTAGTTTTGGATTTTTTAAGAAACCCTTAATAATAACTTATGGAAGACAACACAATACGCTATCAAATAATTTCCTACCGCTTAGGAAACAGATTCACACAGATTCAAAAGAGCCTATCTGACTTTGACTTAGGGTTAGAATAAATATTGCTCAAAACACTTTTGATTTATTATTTTATAGCATTTTAAAGTATTGGTAATTTTTAGTATAAACAAACGGTCACAATACAATCGTTCAACACTTATCCTGTTAGGTTCAGTAAAGACCTACAGTTCCAGAAACGAATTGCACTAATTTCAATAACAGGGTTGTTAAGTAGTGCATGCATTAAAGTTTAAAAAATATAAATATTCAGTTATACTCGTAAATAGTTCAACTTGAGTTACTTATGGCTTCTTCAGTTAGGTTTTTGAATTTGGAAAGCGACAAATGGTACAGGACTACCGGTTTTGTGAGTCGCATCGGTTTATACGTTTGCCCAGAAAAGCACTTCTTAACTTGGACTAAAACCGAATGTGATACCAATCCAATGAAATACAGACCTTATTGCGATATATTAAGATCTTAAATACAAGAACAGCAGAGACTCGATCTATTTCGCTTATAATAAATACTTATAGATCTGATGGCAAACAGACTGGTTTGTGTACCGAGTGGCGTAGTGGGTAGCAGCCCTGCCTACGCCGGAAGTCCCGGGTTCAAGTCCTGGTTGAGACATGCGTCTGTGTTATAGACACAGGTATATGTTCTCGGGTCATGGTTATTTATATTTATATATGTATGTTTATTCTGGGTGGGGGCCCCAGTTCGCTGTGTGGTCATCCATAACACAAGCTCTGCTTACTTTGTTGCCAAACAGTTGGTGTGTTTGTCTGGAGGTTAAAAAAATACCAGATGGTAAAGTATTTTCGCGCCATTTAAAATTATTACTCCTTAGCAGGAAAAGCTTGGTAATACCATAGTATAATAATGAGTACGGCGTACAGTATGGCCACTCCTTCCTCCCGCTTCATGCGTTCCCACCCGCGCTGTTACCTCACAGTTACCGACTGCCAAGAACGCGGCGCGCAGTGAATGACATCGAGAATATTTTTCAAATATTTTTGTATGGGCAATTTAAATTTTTTTCGCCCTTTCCCATTTTGTTACGCGTTGTTGTACATTTCGTTTGTAAAAAAAAACAATAGATTTACAAGCATGAAATTTAATTTTCCTTCGATTCTCCTTTTAGTAAAAGAGGCTATTGCAAATATTCAGTTTTCCGTTGGCTATACTGCTCCTATACTTAATACTTTATGTTATTGAAACTGATTTATATACTAACTACTATTATAATAATAATGTCAGAAAATTGAGTTTAAAAAGTTTTTGTTCATAATAAATAATTATAAGCACTCACAATTAACTCGATGCCGCTATTACTAGGTTATCTCATATTGTCGTCTCATCCCGAACTTTCCAAATTTCCAGGGGATCTGCAGTTACACGATTGCAATCACGTAATACCTTTGGTAGAATACATTTATATTTCTTTTACCTTTAACCTGATGCGTAGAGGACAGTTTCTTCTCCCAATGGTCGTGGAAGGGCTGCGAGGCGACGGGTTCCAAGTCCGGCGAGTAATGTCTCGCCCCGGCCGGCGAGGAGTAGCAACACGAGCACATGCAGGAGTGATACCGCAGTCTGCCCTCCTCTAGGTACGGGTGCGCCAGCGCGTCCGTCACGGAGATGCGTTTCGCTGGGTCAAACACTAACATCTGGAATTTTAAAAGCTGTTAGTGTGCTCACACACTTTTGTCGAGTGTAGTTTTAACAAATATACAAATGAATCTATTAATTAAACTGCTTCGCAAATTACTTTAAAAAGTGCATTAGTTTCTGTATTATTTTAGATTTAATAACCATAAGTCGAGTATTTATAAATTTCTGACAACGTGTCCGAGACGTTGTTGATGCCTGCTTTGCATTACTTGCTGTCTCTACGCAGCTTCACCTTGCTGGACTAGTCACAATATGAATATTTAGCTCATCATATAGTTACCTGTGCCAGCAGATGCACACACTCGTGCGTGCACTGCACAGACAGAGTGTAGAGCGCGGCGAGCGCGGGCGCGCGGGGGGCGCGGCGCAGCATGTGAGCGCGCGCGCCGGCGCACGCATGCCGCATGTCCTCGAGAGACGGCGTGCCCAGTAACTCCGTTATTAGTTCCAACTGGAATAGATAGTGGGAGGGGTTAGGAGTGTAAAGTTTTGATATGTTTCTATACACTTCATATGACTAACGTAAATAAAACTACAACAACTGTGGATCTAGGATCGTGAGTGTCCTTAAATAATAGTGTAAATAAATGCGATATTCTTAAACAATAAAGTAGTATTATCGGCTAGCAAAAACAGTGACGGTATTTTGATTTAGTTAGCGGTGTTTTACAAGTTCGTGTCCATTTAATGTAGGCATGAATGGGACTTTACGAAAATAAAGTAGCAGACAAAGCTTGAACCATAGTATAATTGAATAAACTTTGGTTCCGTACATACACAAACTTATGTTTTACCCAGAAGTCTCGAGGGCAGAAGTTTTATTGCCATTCAAACAATTCTTGGAAACAAAACAATTAATATAAGAAAATAATTCGCCAAGTAGCATGTTCCAAGCAGCAATTGTTTCAGTTTCGATTCGATACTAAGTTTTGTCCTTAGAAACGAGAGCCACGAGGCAGACTTTTGGCAAGGAGAACTAAAATAACTAGCACTTTTTGGCATTCAGTATGCTTAAGAGAAAAACCATTGAAATTGCTGGTAATTTTTATGGGAAGTGTTTTCAGTTCCAGTTCACTTAAAATTCGCTTTACGTCCTACGATTTTTGAAAATGTTTGATACAAGTATAGGAAATGAGAAACATTAAAACGAATATTACACAAAACAAAGTAAATGTGGCTTAGATTAATACCTATAGATTATATCTTTACAATAATTAATATTTCACGCTGTGTGTCAACTGTTGATCGTTAGGGTGGCATTTGGTCCTACAACCTTTGTATGTTGCATGCTCACACCCCTAACATAGACCTTATATGAACGCACCTACAGATAGAAATATAAATACATTTGTTTTCCGTGCAAAAAAAGAGTCAATGCAAAGATGGCAGCATGCTATCTACTTTGGCGTCCTAAGATGTGGTTAGACACAGTTTCTTTTGTTTTTACTTCAAAGGCAAAAAAACGGAAGAGTTCATACGTTCTTTTTTCAAATGACAAATACTGATATGACAAATAATTCATTTCAACTTTGCATCAGCGAGACGTGTAATGAGCAATGTTTTTTTTTTCTAATAATAAATAGGTTTATATAGCGAAGGAATTGTTAGGTTATCGTAGTAATTGTAAAAAGTTTTTAAGGAGTAGATTTAGGTGTGAATTAAAGAACATAATTGTGTGGTAAATTTGAACTATTTTATATTGGTGAGGACTTATAATTGGCCCACTATTGGTAACATAGATTTGTATTATTGTGATGTTGGCTGGAAGTCTTCCTTTAATAAATAAATACTAACCTGTTGCACAGGACTCTGCGCCTGAAAGAGTATCCTCCTGCCCAGCAGCTCGCCGAAGATGCAGCCGACCGACCACACGTCCACGGCCGCTGTGTAGTGGCTCGCGCCCATGAGGATCTCGGGGGCTCTGGAATGCGGCGCACATTACAAGTTAACAAACTGTTTGGAAGAAATCACGTGATACAGCTTAGGTAGCTTTGGTTATCGTATATTTATATTAATATTCTTCCCGGAATAGAGTAAATTTGTTGTTAACTCTTGCTTTATGGGGAACTTGGTCCGGTACAAAATCTCGTACGTTTAAAAGCTTAGAATGGTTAATTTTCATTAACATTATGTAAACCTTATGTGGCCAACACACATGTAAACGACTATAATGACTCAGGTTTTCATGTGAAAACGAATACTTCTTTAAGACCATGTATTTTTATCACCGTCGAACTATTGATACAAGAAACTGCTTCTTAAATAAAACAATCATACAACCATAAGATGAATGTTTATGAAGATAAACAATTCATTAAATAAAACAATCCAAATGTACATGATTTTGTGAACCAAAAAAAAAAAGGTTAAATGTCAAAAGAACATTAAATTTCGCATCCCACACTCAATTCTCGCAAATCGCCAACGACATGAAATTATTTGTACAGCCCTCGATTACAAATACAATCGTCGTATTTATCACAGCCATAAATAAAGCAATAATCTCGGGAATTACAGCTAAATCAAGGACGCCCACAACGAAACAAGAAACTCTGTGCTTAACTCACTTTGACTTATGAACTTGGGAAGAAAACATAAACATCTGACACCAAGGTCGAAGTATTTGCATACAGATTACTGGGTTGTCCTTATTCTTTACAAGATAAGCGAATATTGTAAGCGTGCTAGTTTATATTTATGGATAAGCGGTGGGTGTTTTTTAGGACTCAACCACGCTATCAATATATTTTTTTAAAAACGACCTAACTTTAACGTTGGTAAACATAATTTTATCATTTAGACCGATATAGTTATGAAATTATAAAATTTTGCGGTAATTATAAAATTTCACAATTGCATTTGCTCACTTGACATAACGCGAAACTTCAATATTTTAATAAGGTCGCTATAAGCGGTACAGTTTCTCGATACCCTGAAGAAATTATGTGCGAGAAGGAAATATGTTAGTAATTATTAACCACAATTTCAAGTAGGTAGTCATATAAAAGTGAGGGTCATTTTAACACCACGGCGCACCTAGTGTCCCAGTTTCGGATACACTGTGAAAGGTCACTCGTTCTTTCTTAGGCTTCCCAGTTACCACTCGCCGCACGTCCAACACAAAAACATTTGTATTTATAAAGATTTTTATTCAAGGGATTTTTTTTAAAGATTCATGGTAAAGCTCGCCCTTTTTGGGGTTTCGTAAGTTGGCGATAAAAACAAAAACGAAATCTCTTACTTGGGTAATTGTTTTTGATTTTACTGGATAAAACATCTAATATGGGCTGATAAAAATAATTAGGTAATCCCGACGGGAATGTTTTAGTTCAACTTTTGTAAAAACCTTTGGGTAATTATACCTAAACATGGGTAGGAATATTAAATTGTAGAACTTATTAGTCAAAGAGCTTCTACTTCTAATTTTGATCCCATATTACAGCAGACGGCGCGTTAAATCAAAAGTAAAGCAGTAGGGCATTTTTATTAAAACTTGTACCAAATCGAAAAATAGATGATTTAGATAAAGTTTCATAAATCAGAATTTTTTTGGAATATAGACGTATACACATAAATAATGTGAGAGTTCGTATAAAAAGATCGTGTGTTTCTTAATTAATTTAATTTTAAATTGATAAAAATACGGCCAGCGCACCGGATGTCATGTTCGTTACCGGCATAGATAAAGTTGTTATAATAAAACAAAATCATTGTTTGATGTTTAAACAAATTTAATATGAAATTCAATTTACTCTCTGTATTTTGACGTACAAGAACTGCATTAAAAAGTATTTTTATTTAACATTTTTGCTTTTATTGGTTCCGTACCGTTACTTCTTGTTGCTTCTTATTATTTAACTTTTCCATATTAATCAAATACTTAAACTAATAATCACGAGTAGTCTTTGTTGATTTTATCTGAACATTATTTGTAACAAAACTGTAAGATATTTAACAAAAAATCTGGAAAATCAACAAAATTAAAATATATTTTTACGGGACAGTAACGTAACCTGACCGATAAGTAACAAACAGGACACAGTAAAAACGAGGGCACACTGAACCAACCCAATACAGTTTTGAATAGACAAACTTAAAACAAAATCTGAAACTCTGATTGAGATCTTTCGCGCTCTCTTATTAGTAACTGTTATTTATTAGTGGTCCAGAGCATAGATCAAAACTTTTTTCAAATCACCCTTGAAGGCACGTATCACATTGTGATTTTTATTCCGCAGCAGTCCCAACAAAGCCATTTTTTTACAGCACATACATTTGGCTATACGGTTCATAACCAGTCAACCGTCCTTGCAACCGTCACAGTGTTACCAAACCAATCGATCGACGTTGCTTGTTCCATGCTACCATCGATCGATTAGTATGGTAACAACCTTAAAGGCTGTTCTTAGTTCGTAGTAACTATGTTTTATTTGATTTTAGACGCTGTTTCAATTTATATATATTTTATAAAACTAGAAAATGTAGGGTTTCATTAATGTTTGTCAACTATGATACAAGATTAAGATAAGAATAGGATCTGGAACCGTCATATAAACATACATGCACATACTCGCGTGACACATTAACATGTATGTAGTATGTCCCCGACTTTATGCTGTCCTGTTCGTTACTAATCAAGTCCGGACTATACGTTACTGACTCAATGGTAACGATCAGGACGTAACAGAATTATGTACCATTTCAAAGAAATATTTATAATCTAAAATATTTGTATAACACACCTTCTTGTTTAGGTATTTTATACTTCAGATATAACTTATCTGCGTGATACTATATGTGATGAAATGAATGTTATAGTCTTTTTTAAAATAAAATTTCAAACATTTACCGGACAATGACATGTAAAAACAGGAATCTGTTCAGGACGCAGCGTGTCTAAGACTCTTATTTTATTAAAATGGTCGACAATGAATGAACTTTGTCGTGAGTTTGACAGTTTATTGTGAGGGTTACTATATTTTAAAAGAACAAAGATGTTATTTATTAGAAAAATCGCAAAATGTTTACTAAACACGGTAACGGTACATGACATGTCCGTTATTATCGAAATTACGGGACGTAGGTTTTTTAACAAACAATCTACATTTTGTAAGATTTATACAAACGAAAAGTGTTTAAATCAAAGCGTAATCATATTTTTCACATCAAAATGATTTTTCTCATGTAAAGTACTAAAGAAAATTAGTATAAAATTTCAGGTCAAATGTTGATGTCTGGAAATGAGACGGTACTAAAACTACACCAAATATGATTTTTAAATTGCTCTTACGTTTTTTTTCCGGCATATTATCTATTTTATTATATTTTAAGCAATTGCACAATAGTCAATTCAAAAAATTAAATAAAAATATAAATTATAATGATGCTAGAACATTTATAAAAAATTATATTATTCATGGGACAACCAACTTTATAGCTTGTACAAGTTTTGGTGAAAATGCCCAGTAAATAAAGAGTAAAGTACAATCTGCAGACTTAAGAAATCATCTCCCAAACAATTTATACAGAAATACCGAACACTAGACAGCCGAACCCAATTCACACTGGATCGTTTTTTCCTCCCTGATGCGAACCCAGTGAATGCACATGGCCGGTGTTCTAGAGAGTGCCACTGAATAATTAACTCGTTACGTGACTTCAAAACTGTTTTAAATTACATCCGGATTTAACTATCTAGCCGTACGTGTTTATTAACTTTTACGGTATTTCACGACACTTTTAATGTGACGTTATAATTAATAAAATATGACGGCTTCATGCGTAGTAGTAGCCCAGAGGTCTTGAGTTCGAATTCAGACAGGAACAAAAGGTTTACATATTGTTGTTTTCCATTTATAATGTATTTATATGCTGATGTATATAATACCACAAGTTTAAAACAATATTTAGTTTGTTATGGCGTAGAAATTTCAAATTTATTACTTAAGTTACGAAAGTAATTTCACACGGAGAAAAGAAGGTAAAGTTAGATTACAACCCGTGTAAAATTACACGGCTCGTAAAATTACAGTGAAAAATGCCCGACTGTACGTATTTACCTTCCCGCAGAACGAAACCTTTTACGAGGTATATCTACACTTTTTCTCGGCACTAAAGGTTACGTTCCGCCTATGAGGGCGGATAGTCCCATATCTGAGACGGCATTTAATATCCGTAGCGGCTGCGCTGAGCAAATACCCCTAGCGCTTTAACTCATGTACCAAGTATGTTTTGTACAGAAAAATCTAGAATATGCTTTCGGTCTAGCTTTGTTTCGATTAAGCTTTCCATTTCGTTGTTTAAATATGACTCTGTTATAATAATTTTGCTGAGCTATGCTTCCTCACAATTTTTTTCTTTGTCGAAAGAAAAATCGTTAATTTAAAAGCAAAAAGAGGTGTTTTCTTCAACTGTTCCTCGTTATTTAAAAAAAAACATTTAAATTCTAATTGAATAATTAGTTTGAGATTGCGAAAAGGAAAATTAAACTACAGAAATTCTCAGGTGTTTTTCAAGGCGAATAAACACCTCGACTTGTTTGCCTCAATTAAGAAATTGAAGGCGTTAAAGCATTGTGTAAATTACAGGGAAATTTATATTTTCCTTCATAAATTCATAATACTGTCTATTATATGATTTTACAGCGTGTAATTTCAAAGTTTCAATCCAATATGATATGCGCAAATGTTTGTTGGAACAAGTTATGAGCAATAGTAGGTTTTTAAGTCTTTAATTTTACTAAAATTAGTTATAATACAACTTGACATCTAAGGCTACAAAGCGTACTCACATTTATGTCAGCTAAATGGTCGATTAAAAAGCGACTTTATTTCATACCAAGTAGTAAACATATTCTGAAAACATGTGACACTTTCAAAATGGGCAGCCATTAATTTTACGCTGAATTTTCATGACTATATAGTAAATAATAAAGTCGATTTTTATACGACTATTAGCTGAGATATGCCTGTGATAAATCTAAGCATACTTTATAGATATCAGACGAAGATTTTAATGTATAGAGCGGACACTGAAAATTTGCGGAGCACTTAACTTCTATTGAAAAAGAGTCTTCTCTTCTCGTGTTCTTCTTCTTCTGCTAGGCATTATTAATAAAACTCTACACTTGTCATAAACCACTTGATACATGATATGATGATAAAATTTGCATCAATATACCAACCTGTAGTACTGCGTGACCACCTCCTGCGTCATATTCTTGCTGGCGTCGGGCTCCTCGACCCTCGCCAGGCCGAAGTCACAGATCTTGAGGACGCAGTTGCTGTTCACGAGCAAGTTCCCGGGCTTTATGTCGCGGTGGAGAATGCGCGCCGAGTGGAGGTACTTTAGACCTGGAATCAACGGAAAAAGATTTGTTATTCTCTCTCTCTCTCTTTCTTATTAAAATTCAAATAGCTATGGGTTTATATTAACGCGCTGAGTATTTATCGAACTGTACATTATAGTAACACAGCTCAAGAAAATTTCAACAAAATGTGTTCACTATAAAAGCAACAACAAATTAACAAGTTATGGAAAAATTTCGTAAGAGCTTTGTACAAATGAATGGCTTTAAACAATTTATAAAATAATCTAATAGAAATAAGCGATGGCAGCACTTTGATAATGTTGATGTTCAAATTAAAATTCTGTTATCTTAAAGTGCAAAAAGATCATTCAGTTTTGAGTAATTTCTAGTAAAATTTACGGAATTTTTTGAAATAGTTCCAGTACCGATAAAACTATAAAGTATCCCCTTAACAATGAAGGTTACCAAAAAAAAGTTCAAAACTTCCGTAATACATAAGCATTTTCCATTAAACAGACGAAAATCGTAGGTATCAAAATTAATGGTGCTTTTAAAACCGACAGTGCTAATCGTCCCGATGTGTACAAGGACACTGGCCGTTCCCAACTAATGTGGTGGTTTCAGACAATTTATAGCCACATATACCATACTCGCACAGTATTTATCGACATAATGCTCTGAAAGCTTAACTCATAAGTATGGCGATGTACATCTAAGGCCCATTGGCGCTGCTCTGAGTTAGCTAGCTCTACGCTAAATATTGCTTTGAGTCTCTATCTGTTCAATGGAAATAGAAAGTGACGGAACGTCCAACTAACCAACCGCCTAGTTAAAATCGCGCAAGTGGGCCTTTTGTCGTATTTTTATTATGAATCAACCAGGAACAAATTCGCAGTCGAAAACGTTCCAATTATTATGTTCCCATTATAACAGTTCTTCCTCGATTGTAGTAATAGCGCACAATGCACACAGGCTAGAGACTATCATAAATTTGTCAACAGTCATTTCGCAGTTCGACATATAACTCGAGGAATCAATAAACTTGAATAACACCTCAAGGCAAAACAATTGTTCAGGGAACCGACGAAATGCTCCAGCGCTGCCCACAGCTGGTATCAATAAAAACTTATTTGGTCCATTCTAAATCTGGCTTAGTCCACATGGATTCGGTTGCCACCACAATACTTTATTATTAGTATGATAGAAAATTAATACAAGACTCATTAAGGGGAGGTCGCGACTGAAACTAGATTTCAAAGTTCGTGAAGTTGAATTAGGGGAGGGTTCTCGATACGTGGAAAAGTTTTGGTTGTGATTGACAGAACTTATTTACAAAAAAAAAGACAAGTGATAAACACGTTTAAAATAAGTCTCATTGAACCCATTTTCAACAAAAATTCTCACAAATGTCAAAAGAATCAAACTTTTTCGTTCTGCGTAAATCAAGAATCTTTTAAAAAGGGCACCCTTTATTAGCACACATTTCAATAATTTTTATATTTCCTGTTATCGCCTGGAATTCTCACAATTTCGTCGCGTCAAGATCTCGCAACAAGCACTCGACGGTAGTAACTGCCAAAAGACAAAGGCTGCCAGTCGGAGATCCGCCGAACTGAAGTAGCAATATTATTGGATTTAGCTTCGCCTCGAGCGGGTACTTTCCGGAAAGAGCGCTGTTTACTTTGCGTGTACACATGCGGGACTTCGTATTTCCTACTCGAACATGTGACATGCGCATGACAGGTCATTAAAACGCGACACGCTCCGCGTTTTGTTTAACCCTTTCGAGGTTCCTTTTGAAATTGTTTCAAATAATTTTTCCGCATCACTAAATTGCACTGCAACAAAAAGGTTACGGAAATTTCAAAAGAGTTTACTTCAATCGAGTATGTAACGTATACGTTACAAGAGTAAATGCGAGCGACCGTCTTTGTACAGTTGATTTCTAACATTTCTCTGTACGCTAAAACAAATTAGTACTCCGCCGCACCACGATGAGTTTAATTTCCCAGCGGGTGCCCCGCAGTTTTCACTTCCACCGACTGCCTCAGTCTGAATGCAAAACGGCGTATGAAATGAATAACAACGCCATATCTGAAGCAATTTGCATAAATTGTGATATATCTGCGTAGGAAAGCAAAAACGTGAGATCGTATCTAGCGATCGGCGTTCCTCGATGCGAAGTATGTAAACTATGACAAACCAGAAAATAACTTCATTACGCATGGTTTACTGTATCGGTGAAACCGGAGATAAAGGCGTGATTTATGTGATGACTATTATTTGACTGAGATTTTTGTTTCGTTGAAAAATGCGTACACTTTTCAAAATTATGATTCGTCATTATGATACACATTTTCATAACGTAAATTGAATGTATTTTGCATGGAAGAAATACAAAGTTTTCACGTAATTATTTTTTTACACGTTTTATGGTAGCTCTGTCGAGAAATAATAACCATATACTTCAGTCGAAAGTTGATATGTAGTAAAAAACCTGAAATTTTGTCAAATCATCTACACACAAAACCGACGAGGCGGTTGAGAAATCACCTTTACGACTCACGTAAACTACATTCAATGATGCTACATACATAAAAATCAAGGAAGATATTACGATCGACTTATACATCAATTGTGTCACACGAGCTACATCATAGTACCTTAGCCGGCACAATGGGTCGCAACTCGCATGCGAGCTGGCGAAGCGGTGGGTCGACGTCCTGAGCGCAGCGGACCACGGCGAGTCCTCGCCGCAGCCCGGGGCAATGCACCGGTGTAAAGCCCCGCCGCCGCGCCGGTAGCCATTTCAGCTACACTATAACCATTGTAATTGGACTCCACAAATGACACATTATACCAAACGTTAATGATGTCCGTTCCGTTTTAAACTCACAAATTATAACGGCCGAGAAATTGTTTAAAAAAAAACTATTAACATTTCAATGTCGCGGCTAAGTGCGTATGCTTGAGTGATGTCACTGATAAATGTTTAAAGTCAATTTATGAACGATCATAACTTTTATTATAGAAAGCTGATATATATATGTTCATTTTAACGTTGGAGTAATAATAATGATAAGCAATGTCTAAAAGTGTGTTCCAAGTGTTCATTTACCGTTCAAACAACGGAGTATTTAATAAATCATCAAGAGCACTTTACGCTCAAAGCGCATTCGAAGACAGGTCCTGATGCTAGGAACCCGATATGAATTATGAATAAACCCGATGTAACAAAGATATGAATATCAAATTACAAGTTTAATGTTGACGTTAAACATTCCCAGGCTATAAAGGAATATAATACTACCCGGTACGCTCATTCGATACGTTTTCAAGAGCACTCTAAAACGCTGTATACGAAGATAAAATCTTAATAATCTTAACTAACCAAACCGTACACACGTGAGAGAAAAACGATTCAAAGAACGCGTCGTTCAAAATTCAAACCAAAACAATGCCCCGATTTCGAATCGTACGGATATTTGTCAAATAAAACACGTTTCCAATTATAAAATGGATTGAAAATTGAAACCATTTTCTGACATATCAGAAAGCTTTGGGAATATCAAATCTCGTTATAAAATACGCAATCGTATGGCTAGTGATAAATTGATACATATTCCTGACATATTAGTAATAAATGACGGCACGATTGGATTTAAATTTTCCCCGAAAACTATCCAATCGCTAACACGAAATCTAATAAAAGCAACAAACATGCAACAGGGGAGTATTTGACACGTACTAGATAAGCCACGACCCAATTCTAATATCTGTAGATATCGGGAGCAGATTATGTTGTCAGTGTGGTAACCATTACAATATGTGCTGTGTCCGTTTACGCATTAAGCGGATCTACCCGCATGACACGTGGGATTTGGAGACATGTGCATGGAGATTAAGCCGCGGAACACACATTTTGTGACTTCATGGGTATTGAAACTTTTATATGCTCGTTTGTGACGGGCTTAAGCCCGGCCGGATTGAAAAAGTTTCAACAAGATTAACGTGCTTTGCAAGCTCCTAATTAAGTTTACTACTGAAAACTATTTCTCCAAAATTACCCAACCAACCAAATTACTAATCACCTCAATAATGGAAGTCAATTATGATTTAACCTCGGTTATTGGCAGCTCGGGCATAGGTTGCGAAATTGTACTGCCGTCGGGCGAACGACGCGATAGCAGGCTGCGTTTATAACACTTCCACAAAAGGCATTATTAGAATATGACTTCAGCAATAAGCAAGCTTCTGAGCACATATTGACAGAGGGTGTGTGTGTACGTGGGTGTGTGGGTAGGTCTGAAGCCGCTAAGTGAATGGAGCTGGCGGCCGGCGGTGCTCCTTGCGCACACTAATGGAATTTGCTCGGAGGCTGTCGCCGGCTGCGAGAAGCCCCTGCCTTTGAACACCGCAGTAGGTAACCGACACGAGGATATCTATCCAATCTATACACACATATATCTATAGATTCACTTCATTTGGTCCCGTCGGATTTCCACGTAATTAAATTCCCCACGTGGATCCGTCGTCGGTCCATTAAAATGGGGTCAATTGCTTAAAACAACATCGTTGTAAGTTTGCTTTTATTTTAAGCAACGAAAATTCGAACATAAAATCCAGCAAAACAAGTGCACAAAGGTTTTGTGTACAGTCTGTGCTTTGTAGAGCCAGAAACGTGTAAGTGAATCGTTTATACCCTTAATACGGAAAATTTATGCATTTTCAAAGAGAAACATTTCATGCCAAAATGCCTCATTAAATTCATGAATTCCATGACAGAATGTGATGCAATTGCGAATACCGTTAGCGATTATGGCGATAAAAACCATCCATTACCGGAAGCCCAATTTATTTTAATTGACAGCTCCAGTAGCGTTCGATGTAAAACAACGGAATTGATATGGAAATAATCAGAAAATCATAAAATTATTCGAAGCAATGCATATGCGCAGCAGTGAATTTAAGATCTTTTTGGTCACTGTTGACATAAGTTGTTCCTGTTTAGTTTACAATAATAGGTGTTATTTTTCGTTATTCATGAGTCGGCGGAGGCGCGGCGGGGCCCGGCGATGCGGATTGGGCACCACAGGCAAGTTTCGGGACACGATCGCCACATACATTATTTATGCGAGCGACGGCGAGCGCCACGCGACGCAGCCGCCGCACCGCGGGTAGTCGCAGTATGAGCGTGTTCAACGAATACTCGATGTAATTAATAGCTTCATTACTTTGGAACCTATTAAAAATAAGCCCTAGAATTATTTTTTATCCATCCTGTCTATAAAATAAACTCTTTTTCTAAATTAAAAATAAACTCTTATCCTAAACTACAAAAAAATATTATTTGGCCGTGATAATTTATAAACAGGCAAACCTCAACCTCAACATCCATAAACTCCAAACAAAGGCACAATTTCTGTATTATACAACGTATAACTACAGTGATATCTATTCGTCCAGAACAAGTTGAAATTCTCCAGAATCCTCGGCTCAAGATAAAGATACAACGCCGCGAAACTGCTCTCGTTCCCTGGATTATTCATGAAGCCTGTACCTGTGTTATGAGCAAGACGTGTACCTACTGCATATCTGAACCGCATTAGGAACTAAGAGTGCAACAACGAATTAGCCGACATAATGCATATGGAAGATTTCACTGAAAATGCTTTTAAAAGGAAACCGTGGTAGCATCTTGACAAATGTAAATGATATCTTGTAATTATGATACTTTTTGTATTATTTATCGGTTACGAAAGTTACGCAAGTTTTTCTCAGGCATTCGGCGTAAGTTTCGTAAAATTCACCACGTAAAATATCCTTAGAATCTCGCTGTCAGAATGAATTAGAAATTACAAACTTTCATTACGGCAGGCAGTGTTCGCGTAGAGCGGCACGAGAGCGTAGCCGCTCCGGTGCCAAGTTTAATGCAGAAGAGCTCTCCGTGTATTAAAACTGTGAGACTCGCGTCGCCCCTAATCGTACTGAATGCATTCCCTGGCACGGCAGGATAACGCTTAAGAATATTAGGACAATGGAATTATAAATGACTGCTGCCTCGGTTGCAAGCACAAAAGAAACCTGAACAATTGTAACCACTGCTTCAATAATATGGAAAAAAGACGATTTCATCCTACGTTGTGGAATATAGAATGAATGCTTTTCTGAACGAGCAATTTCGGCTAATGAAAAGTTTCAAACACTAAAAAAATGTATGTATACTACAAACAATTTCACTTTGAAGCAGAACCATTCCAGAGCCATTCCTGGTTGTTTTAATGAAAGCCGTCGTTGCTCTGGGTTTTAACGACCACACTTTTCTAGTTACCCTCTTCTGGAGCTCGTTCCGGTGCCGGACGAATTATTACACAAATTAATAAGCGAAATCAGAGCGCGACTGCAACGGGGGTGGGAAAATACCCTATTACTCTGCAAAACGAAGACGCATTTGCATGTACCAGGTCTCATTGAGATTTTAGTGGTCTCCAGTGCATCTGCAAACGGCGTTGGAGAGGCAGTTATTAAAGTCTGCAGTTACACGCTTGTTACTGGAGCTCTAGACTAATTGATTAAGAACTAAAGTTGTAAGCATTAGTCCAAATTAGCATCGAAAATATGCAGCAGGGTATGGTTTACAAAACGAAGTTTACCCTCTTATAAGATACTCAAAATAAACGTATCCATTTGATGACTATCAATTTAAACTGAAACCCACCATTTAATTTTAACCGAACAGAAAGTAACTTTTTGAAAAACTCCAAGGAGACCTAGCTTTAAATAATCATACACACTGTATACCGCAACAATTTGGCTGGCTTTAACCACATCCGATCACGATCAGGCATTACCATCTTTTGAATTGGTTTCAGCTCTGTAGCTAGCCGTGCCAACTTGCTCGTACCTAGCAAGCGGGGTACATTTGCATAACAAAATAATCGCAGTGAAGTTCGAAGTTAACTCCAGTATTATTAAGCTAATGCATTTTTCTTGCTGCATGCTCCGAGGTTATAATTGATTTAGTTCAGATACAATTCTCGTTTTCTCTAGAGTCCGGTAAGCCATTTTGTGTACGTCTATCGTCGAGTATCGTCGAATCTTGTTTTATCGCTCGTATAATGTAAATATATTCAAAACAAACGTGTATTTGTATTGTAAAGAGGAAATTTTATTGAAACGTACCCTTTAAGGGAAACGAAACAGCTCCCAGCGAGTTTTCGGTCGTACGTAATCCAATTGATTAGCAATTATTCGCGTTCAGAGAACTAAAATGTCGCACTGGCTGGTTTCGAGGGGCGGATGGGGCATGAAAAGCTCGAATTTATCGACGCTGTGCCACCGGGCCTCAGCCCCGCAATCAGGTTGGGCTTTGTTTACGCCGCCCGGCGATCGACCCATCCGTAGTGGGCGTGAAACCGTAACAGCTTTTAAATGTGCCGTGACGTTGTACTAAGAGCAGTCTCAAGATGAGATAACCATGTTAAAAAATAATGCAGCACGTAATAATTCAACCACGTTTCGGGAAGCCTCAACTCAGACGCGACGGTGGAAGTTTTCGAAGTACAATAAACCGAGTCAACATTAGGGTGCACGTCATAAACGGTAGTTTTGATCACTTTGTGCCAGGAGGAAAAAACAACTATATATTTATCTTTCTAGTTTTAGAATGTTTTTAGACACGATATGAGAACTTTATGCATCTACTGCCGTTATGGAATAGTCAACTTTGACAATAATATAACACTATAATACAGACTATTTTATAAACTATTTATAAAATTTATTTTTCAAGTAAACGCAGCAAAAGACACCTCTTGTTTTAGTATTTTCAATTAATTACTCTCCTTGTCTTTGAATTTGAGTTGAAGTTTTTCATCATAATAATTATACTCGACGCAATTTCTATCTCAACTCTTGTTATTTGTGAAGATCTTCTCCAAACTGCTCAAAAATGTACCCTAATTATGTTAGACCCCTTTGCATAATCTACCTGGAAGAGTGTTCAAATTTCATTTCATTCACAGGAGACCTTTGTTCAATATATACACGGTAATGGATTTGTCGATAAGCTCTAGCTAGACCAGTAGACCTTTATGATAAGACCTTAATTTCTTAGAAATAATAAATAAAACCAGAACTCTTATGGAGCTTCGTGATTATAATCGAATCTAAAACGTTTTACGGAGAACAAGAGATTTTTTTTAAACATTATTCAAATAATAATATTCTTACCTTAAATCAGGTTTCTACCATACCTAATTAAAAGCAACTTGTACTCACCTCTAAGAATCTGATAAAGGAAGACTTTGATGTGGTCAGCGGACAGGTGCTGCGGCGACACGATGATCTTGTGGAGGTCGCTCTGAAGTAACTCCGTGATCACATATCTGTGGTAACGCTGGTTAAGGAAACTTTGTCTTTAAGAGCACCCTTCGTATTTAGGCCGCGGTATTATAGGCCCGTATAGTAACGGAAAACACAGAGATGTTATAAAACACCCTTTGGAATAGGATAGTTCAATGAGCCTAACAGTCTAGACACGTTTATCCATGGGCAATTAGGAAATTTTACGCGCATACTAAACGATTTTAGTTTTAATAGTAGCGTGACAAAACTGAATAATGTGAAAATGTTTTTGGTACGACATGAAGTTAAAAAATAACGATTTAAAATCCTATTACAGTAGCACTAAAAGTAAAAGATGAACCGCATAAACCGTCTGAAAACTTTTTCTAAATATCAGACTAATACACACAATTTACGACATCTGCGTAGCCTAGCCGTCAGACAAAAGAAACCCTTAAGAACCCACACAGGCGGACCCGAGTAAACATTGGCAATATTTTCGTGCATTGAATCACTTTCTAAAACAAACCGTAGGTACTGTCTCTTTGTCCCGGGGCTCGGAAACATTGGAAAGCGATTTCGTTCGTTAGCCCTGCCCTGCCCGATGTATAAACAATTGCTCCTGTCCGTAACGGGAAATTAATCCATAAATTGTCGGTTCCTGTGCTCTCATTTTATCGTAATATACAGCATTTTTGTACAGAAATATTTATATAGCCACTAGCTTTTTCTTGCCGATTCGTTCATACAATAAGAGATTTTAGGGATTCAAACTGAACTGTAGTTTCTTCAATGCGTAAAATAATAACATTCGAACTTTACACTTTGGGATACATATAGTTGTTTACGTCATCTTACTGCAGTGGATTTCAATCCAAAAAAGTTTCAGAAGATGCGCCAAAATTTACTAGGCTGCCAGCTTTAGGGCCTGAAGTGGGGAGGGACTCCCTGCCGGGAGGATGACGATCGGAATGCCCTCCCTTACCCTTGAGGACAAAGGGCACGCGTGCCAAGCCTCGGAGCCGCTATCTTGCTTATCTGCGATATTGGCACGCCCCTCGTGACCATTATCAGAATTACGGCTACACGACCCAGCAATTATTTGCATACTCGTCTGACAAACGACTGTCTTGTTAGTTTATTTTAATGTGCTTTCATGAAAAGTAACAATTTTGCTTCACTTTGAAATATATACCAAATAAAATACAGCTAATACTTAGTTTAAAATATCTCCTTCTCAAAGAACCCTGACTTCAATATCAAACTGCACATGATACATACATCTGGTGGTATGAAGTCGCTGAAGCAACGAAAACCGCAACCGCCGCGATGCCCGTCGGTGTAACTAGAATATTACCTACACAGCATACCCAGTATATGCTGTGTAGGTAATTTTAATATATTATAAAATTTGCATTGAGATCTGCACTTTTGAAAAATGATTAAGAAAGTTTGTAATTAAAACGTCTCACGTTTGATATTATTATTATATTTCATAAACGAATCCAACTAACCCAAACCCTAGTTTAACCCTTACTACTTAACAAATCATTGAAAGTCGCGGGTTTGAATTCAAACATGAAACATGAAAGCTAAACATGGGATAGAAAAAGTAAGTATAAAGATTAAGCTATAAAAGTATATAATAATAAAAAATTGTTTCCGATATTATTAAGACTTTATTTATTTATTTTGTGTTCATATTACATATTATCATCATAAAATGACATTCTAGTGCTTAAACTAGGCCTAGCCTGTCACTCAAGCACTCAACACAAAACAATTTCTGAATCAAGCATAATAAAATTCTCACACATCAAATCTGTAACTATATAACTCGTACTTCACAAACTACATTACGATTTACGAGGTGAAGTATTGAAACGTAACGTTTGATCGGGCAAACATAATAAAATATTGTTTAGTTTCACAGCTCCAACCCACGAGTGGGGTATGCCTGACGGATGATGGAGCGGGCGGGTTTATGGTCGCGTTGACCTGCGGCGGTCTCTCGGCGAGCTGGTTCAGGCTGCGACGGTGTGACGGTTGCTCACCGGAGCGTGACTTTGCGTCACGTCAACTCTTGTTGGAAACTTTGCGGTCCTTAACCGTTGAAGTCAAGCGTCGGTATTAATGTTGCGAGAGTTAAGATTATCTAACGTTGTATGTATTTTTTCTTAAATAATGTGTGCAAGTTACGTATTTTCTATGTATATTTTTCCCGAAAAGTTTCTCAATCAAAAACAACACTGGATAGAATACACTTAAAATTGTATTTTAATCAAGATATTGCATTTGCAATATCTCATAGAACCAATTTTGTTCTAAACAAGCTAGTTACAAATTTATAAAAGCTACATATCTTGCCGTTTAGGCTGATCCATTTACTACTTTTTTATATCAGAACTGATCAAAAGGCACGTAATAAAGAAAAATTTTAATGAACGTTCAGAAAATATAATTGAAACTGGATTTAATGTTTAATTAGTTTTCAACGTCAACTGATGATATAAAACCCGATAGTGTCACGAAGAGTTGTATCGCTCGTTCCTATATATTCTGTTAATAAAGTCCCTATTTGCCAGCAAACAATACATTGTAAATTCGCAAACATTGTTCATTATTTTGTTGCAAGAATAAATGAAGCGAGCGCTCTGCTAGAAAAATAGAGCGGAAACCTTCATTAACTGTTATATAGAAGGGTAAATTACCTGATCTTTACCAAGTTGTTTTATAAAACATTTACATAAGTGATAAAATTAAGAAAATTATGCAAAGAAGATTCTATCAACGGCAACCTTAGTAGTACGTATTGTTTGTCATAGCTTTACGTACATTTCTCTTGATAATAATAATTAGAATTACAAAAGAGCTATTTTTATTTACTATCAAATGAAACAAATAAAGAATAAGATAAATGTCGTTAGCTCCTGTTTTTATCGATTCTTAATTTTTGTAATGTACTTACTTATTTTTATATTATTTTTTTTATTGTTTATGTAAGTATATTTTTATGTATATTTATTATAAGATATATGTATAGAATTATGTATGTTTATAGCTGGATATATTTAATACTTTTGTAGGTTTATTTACATTTTTGACAATATTTATGTCAGTCGTTAAAGTAATTATACCCTAAGAGTACACATTATGATTGATTGTAAGAAATTTCTATAGGAATAAGCCATACCTTTGTACTTACTGTAAATCACTGTGTTTAACTTTCTTTAACTACTGTGTGTACATATATTGTGAAATAAAATGTAAATGGATAATAAATAAAATACATTCCTCAACATTTACCACATCTAAATTATATTACTCAAAAAAGACCATTGGACAGGCAGTGAGCCAACCCATCACAACTCTGGGAAGAGGCTGCGGGATAAAACCGGGATAACTGCCACAGAGAGATCGGTGCGTTGATCGGTTGGATTGACAATGATTGCCGTAGCTTCAAACTGTTTTATTTCTTACAATCGCAAGTGAGAAACCAGTCTCCTGTAAATCAGGCTCGTTTTGCACGTATTTGTTATCATTCCCTCGGCAAGGACAATGAAGGAAAGTTTAAGATTTAAGCTTTCACAGTTGAATCGGCATAAGCAGTTCACTTATGTCATCGTTTTTATTAGATCAAGGTTTAACATTGATTTTCTTTTTTGCTGTTCAAGATGGTTAGTTTTAAAATCTGATAGCTAGTTTACACAGTGCGAGCTTCTGCCTAGCCAGTGGGCAGCTACTCGGCTGGTCCACTCGTACGCCAGCAGCTCGGCTCTCTTTTGCTGTCTACCAGACAACTAGTAGCTGCTGGCCAGTCTTGCCAGTTGTCGCGATGGCGAGTGTTTTAATAAAGAGCGGTAATACGCTCTATGATAACAATACTATGTCAATATGGAAAATGTCTATAAAAAACTTCAAAAAAATTAGCGAAAGAAAAGGGTTTGAATTAGAGACAGGACGGCCAGAAGATCTTTAGGGGCAACACTTAACATTTTCATATTACGAAATACTATTATCAGAAGACCATGTATCCGCAGCCATTTTGAATTCGAAAACCGTTCGTACTTAGGCGCATCACACGAAAAAATACTGGTTCCGTTCACAACAGTCCGGCTGGCACTGGCGAGTGGCGAGCTACTGCCGAACGCGTCCAAACGACGCGAGTGACGGTCGAGCTGCTGCCATGAACGAGTTGCTGCCTGCGAGCAGGCGAGTGAAAACAAAAAATGTTGAAGTTACTCGGATGCGAGCTACTGTCCAACTCGCACGTGCGAGTTACTCGTAAATGATGTCTAAACAGTGCGAGTTCCTGCAGTGCAGCTACTCGGCAGGCTCAGCCGTACGCTAGCTCGCACTGTGTAAGCTAGCCATGATTCCTTTCTCTTAATTTTTACACAAAGATAAAGATTACTTTTTAATTAAGTATATAATATCATTCAACAATTATCTTAAATCCAATCAATAATTATTGACAATAACACATACAAGAGTTTTAAAGTAACAAGTCTCTATAAAACCGCGGAGCATCTATCCGAGTGAACCCTACATAATGGATCTCATCAGGACCAACGGCAAAAAAACCAGCAGCGTTAAGGCCCGGTCACGTATGAGAATGCGGTCCGGCGGCGTTACGCCTAATGTCGCTATAATGTGAACATATTACAAGTTGCTAGACGTGAAATTTCTGTATGAAAACAGGAGATACAATTAGTTTTTGTTGTGTAACGACATAATTCCATGTATTTCTTTTTGTTCGGTGGTAAACAAAATAACTTTTATTAAGAACAGTGCAATTGCATTAGGTATATAATTTAAAAGACCCTTATTATCACTTTATAAGTGAAACTGAATAAACTGGACTCGTATTCCAATCCCTTTTAAATTCTCTGGCAGTTTTGATAGACCAACACAAAAACCATGGAACAAAATTCATAAAGAACGCTACGGTTACAAAAAAAGCAAAGGCGAAAAAAAAAATAAAAACAAGTTTCTTGCCACTGCACAAAAGTGCGTTTAGTTTTTTTTTTCTTCTAGTTACCGAAGGAACAATAGGCAAGGACATAATGTATTCAGGCTGACGAACGTATGCGGGCGAGGCGTAGGTCAGACATGATGTATGCCTTTTCAAACTTGGAACGTAGTAGGTAAGGTACTTGAGTTTTCCAATCGTTTGTATATTTACTCTTTGTATTTATGGACATTAATCGATCTTTTTATTATTAACGACGAACTTTGACATTTAAATTACATTTGCTTTGACATTATTGATGAAGATTGAGTATCTGTAAAGTTGTTAGAGTAATTTAGGATGCTTTTTTCTGTTTCCAAATAGTAACTATAACCAAAACTAATGATCGAATATTATTATTATTACAATCACGCAACGCATTAAGGAAAACATAATTTTTTGGCTATCAATAGAAGCAGCATTCTGGGGATTCGGATGAGCCATAGGGGTTGGCTGCCCCTGCACAGGCGGCAAGCACGGCCGACGTGGTAATTATTTACAGAGGGGCTGCGATCCCAACCCCCTGCCATCGTTAACCAACCCTACCTACCATATCCAACTTTATTACAACGTAATTAAGTTCACTTTAATACTACAAAAAGCGACGCCATCAAAACAGGCTGTTTTATTTTTTACGACGTGAAATAAAACAAAACGCATCTCCACAGTCTCGAAAACGGTTTCCATTGCTGTAAACTCGCAAGTGAAATAAAAGCGATGAGTTGTTTAAGTTGTTATGTTACGTTTGTTTGAGTGAGGAGTAGAGTAACCTTTATCAAATAACATTTAGCAAAGTGACAAAACAACGAAGACTTGCTATACCGAGTGTAAATCTCCGAAACGAATTTTTGTCGAAGTCGGGTAACTTCGCCAAGTTCCGCCGGGCCGGGACTTAGCAACCGCGATCAGTAACTTTCAACTTTGTTCTGTATAAACTTGAATATTTCATAGTATATATTGCGATATAATTTTGCCAATATCTGTTCCGATACTTGTTTAACTGAGATAACACTAGGATTAATTACATTTGGAGTACGGGAACAGTACGTGGTTGGAGTCCACTACTTATTGGGCTTCTAGCTTCTGGTTAATTTGACAGTTAAGTATTGAACAAAATGTTTTTGCTGTGTCATAAATAAATTCTGAACTCACTAGTTACACATTCATTCAAAACCAAATTAAAATTTAAGATTAATATTCATATTTCACTAAAACAAGCTACTAAGACCCCATAATTACTTGCAATCGTTCGATATTTAAAAACAAGAGGTAACTATTGAAGCAATACGTATTTTCACCAACGATAACCTTAAAAGTTAAATAAAAACCTAAAATCAAATGCTAAAATTAAAGGTATACAAGGAGAGGCACGTGAATGTTTGTAGATTCATAACATAATGCGATCTAAAATATGTGAATCTGGAAAATGTTTTCGTAGAATTCGTTTCAGGCATATATTTTTAAAGGCATTTAAAATAATTCGAAGAACGGTTTTCAAAACTTAGACTTGCGTACTTTTTTTCTTTAAATATACTTATTGGTATACTTAACGTAAACTCATGAACAGAAATTTAGTCTTTAATAAAGTACTAAAACTAAACACGAAGACAACAATTAGCCTGAGTTTTGTATTAGCCCATTGATATTTCGAGTTAAGGTAGGTTTCATCTCGGTGAGGCACCCTCAAAGCCAAGTTACCAAGTCGCGTAAATTCCAAAACACCTTAGTCAGTAAATAATAGACCAGCTCAAAAAAATCTCCGATGGATTGAAAACAGCTGATTATAGAACGCAATGATGTACAATGCGGAGCGTACTATATCAGTTAAAGAGAATCAGTTTATCGGTCGCCCTTCGATCACAACGACCGATAACTCGCTTCGTTATTGGTTTTCAGCTATACTGAAAGTTTAATGAGAAACTTCGGTTTTATCGCAACGCTTTTTGCATTATATTTAGAATTTAAAAAGACAATGAAGTAGCGGCGGCGGCTATGGCAGTGAATTTTCATAAACCGCATCAAAACGAGACGTTAATTAAAAGTAAACACTACACTCCACTAGAACGCTTTATTTTCATGTTATTTTGCTCTGCTACTGATATTGCAGCTGTTGCTAAAATAATATTTCTATACTTCTTCTAAAAATTATTATTGGAGCTTTAATTTATGAGTCTGAAAAAATTTATTTTAATATTTAAAGAAGCCTTAATCTTTAGAACCATAATAAAACATTATAAGTACTTTTCTTTTTGAAAGCTTTTAAGAAACAAAGAAACAACATTTGAATAAGTAACACAACACCAGGTTGTAATCATTGAAAGACAGGAATTTACGTAATGATCACCAATCTTAGTTTACGAGTCATCTAGTTTTCCATTCTAAAGGATGTTTGACCCCCAAGTTCACTGCAAGGTCAGTTGAAACTCATGCTTTCCTTACTTTAGAGCCATTTAGTTACCTAAAATATCAGTATATCTCAACCGACTTGATATCACAAGCAATGAATGCAAAAATCCGCTTCACCGGCGTTCAAACCGTTTCATTAAACAACTTCAATGCGCGTACGCAAGTCGAGACCGCGCAAATTCACGCTTCACGGTCCGTACAACCAACACACACCGGTTCCGAACCAGCGTATCAAATCTAAACTACCTACCATTGTTTAGAACATATACATAATCAACATTGTACTTGTAGTCGACTGCGCTATCCGAGTAATAGTAACTTCTCAGTGGTGAAATAAAACGAATGCCAGTTCTCACGTTAAAAAGCGGCATTTTGCATTGTAACGTTTTTATCTTTTCGCAATGCGTTGTGTTGTATGGTGCCAAGTGAAAGTGTGATTTCATTGTAAAATTTAAATAAAAAGTATAGGTAAAACGGTTCAGGAAACGGTTTCGCATTAAAATGGTTGGCTGATAAATGTGACGG
Source organism: Marasmarcha lunaedactyla (assembly GCA_923062675.1). Classification (NCBI taxonomy): domain Eukaryota; kingdom Metazoa; phylum Arthropoda; class Insecta; order Lepidoptera; family Pterophoridae; genus Marasmarcha; species Marasmarcha lunaedactyla. Next base: position 24,036,744 of record OV281349.1, read on the forward strand.
GAAATAAATAAATACTGATACATTTTGTTTTAGAACTTTCAGGTGATCGTGTTGGAACACTAGAATTTTTTATGTTCATACTATAGTTAACGAAAATGTAATATAAAATACATTCAAATACTCATTAAAATATGACATTTGTAATCAACGAACTTATCTAAAAAACCTTCACCACCATTATACACACATTAGCAATATCCCATTATCCATCCGAACTCCCTAATTACGATACCATACAGCTATCCTAATAATCCTGATACATCAAATAGACCCTTGTCCCGAAATAAGCCCATACACAATACACCAACATACTTCATCAAACGAAATTGTAAAGAAAACACCCTAACTACACCGCTGATCTGGCTGTATAGAGGATCGCCGTTTGTCTGTCCCCTTTTGGAAGAAACCTATCTGTCAACGTCACATGACAGAAGCGTTCTCTGTGTGATTCCGGAAAGAGTGTAGAAGATATTGATATACAGTCGGACCAAAGTGATCTGTTCATTAAAGGGTGGTGCTTCATTCTATGTGTAAATGAAGTTTGAAACTTAGACACCTAACAAAAGCTTTAGTTCTAGTGTTCGCTACTGAACATAAAACTTGGTGGCACTGTCACTTGTATATCTGTCGTATCATTTACCGTATCGTTGTTAAAAAAGTTTAATACCTACGCGGCATTGAAACCTCTTTGAATGCCTAGTCATTTGTTGTTATAGTAAACATAGTGTATGTGAAAAGTATTTTTATTAACTTGTCTATAAATTGATGATTTTTTCTAAGTAAAGCCACTTCTTATATTGCAATGTATTTTTTGACTTAGTCCGTTTTGTCACTGTTTATACACGTTTTAGAACTTATGGACACATAAATATTATGTAAGAACGGGGTATACCCGTTATTATTATTAGAAAGTGAAAATATTTGTTAATTTGTTGATAAGCAATTGGAACGGATTTCGTTAGATTTAAATCGACTCACCATTCGAAAGTTATATTATTCAAAAGTAATTCAAGTGTTGTAATTAGTTTAATAAAAGTGTCCACGAAATCAAGAACTTTACGATTATGACTATGCGACACTATTCTATTAATGTAAATAAATCTATAATCAAGCGACTACTAGTGAGCGTACGAAGGGGTACATGAACCCGTCTGATTGTCGTGTCGTTAATCATTTCAATTATTATGATGTATTTGTTTTGATAACGTGATAACACATCTTGGTGTATGGCTTTCACCGATTCCAATTAGCAGGCGATTTTGTGATAGTGAATCAAACATGCTTAGAAGTATGGAAAAGTAATATTTATTCAATTTATTTAATCTTTAAACAAACACACCAACAAACGTTGAATGTTCCGAACAAAAACAAATAAAACATTTATAACCGTTTCTTCACACTAATGACTATTTCGTACAGGGATCCGAACCTAGGACTTGTGATACAAAATATATAGCTACCACCAAAATAGCCAACAGTACTGTGACACAGACATAAACTAATGTAAATGTGCAGCTTTTACAAGATTATCTCTCATTTCCAGCATTGTTAGAGTGTTTTCTTCTCGACACATTAACACGCTACCGCTGACCGTGGGAACAATCAGCTGTTCGCTTGCAACTCCAAGAAACGCGAACACAGTAGCTCTCTTATTAAATCGCGACATTAATCGACGCACTAGTCAGCTACTAATTAGTTTGATTTATTAAACTTAAAGTAAAAAATTCTACGCTATCTACAGCTATGACAAGAAATCTACAGGAAAACTTGGTTTGAAACTATAGTGCGACCAAGCTGTCTGTGAAACGGTATTTTTTTTCAAGCCAGCTGTCATATTGGAATTTCCTTGGCATTTTTATAATTCACTAGCTTTGATCTTTTTATATTTTCTGAAATTAATAAACAGTTTAATGAAATGGCAACATCTAAACTATGCTAGCGACGCTTTTCAGTTCACAGATATATCACTATTCAATGTAACTTTCAAGCCAAAAATTCTTGGCTAGTCTTTTCAGTGCCCAAGCCTACTGAATGAAGTTTATAATCTTCCAACTGAAATAATGATTACGAAAATAAACTTTTTCCCTCGACGTAAGAAACGTGAAGGCGGCCACCCTCTAACTTTATGTCAAACTAAAAGTTAAATATGATGAACCAAACCCCATTAAGAAGTCTCGCATTCTTATTTCCGCTAATAAATAAATTTCTTGTTTCGTCCCAACAACGAATTAACAAAGCTTTATTAATGGTTTATTAATTAGACCGGGGCTTTACTAACTTATCTATCACGAAACCACTTCACAACTCCCAAAAAACCCTACAAAACCCACAATCGAACCTTCCCTAAAATAACAAAACGTTATTGCTCTAAAAGCATACTACCAAACACAGGTATACCCGCATACCACATCCATACATTGGCATGGCTATCTGGCGCCACGTAACGGTCTACGAACTTCCGTGGCTACGACCGTACATATATACATATTGTGTACGAACGGACGTATGATATCGAATGCATTCCCCAAATCGAAATATTTACGATGATTGGAAAATCGCAAAATTTGTTGCACAGACGAAGGAGTTATACAGGAAGGTGACGTAAAGAAGAAAAATGTAATAAAAAGTAGAACATAAATCTGTATGGAAATGTTTGTCTTTCTGTTTTCATGGTCTTAGATTTGTTGCTCCAACAACAAAATAAACACGCTTTGACATAAACAAGCTTTGATAAATTTCTCTCCTCGATCCAGAGCAAGGTAAAAACTTATAGGTTCGTTCCCGACCTCCATCGAACGGAGTTGTTTGATAAAAACAAATGGAACATCAGCCATCAAAGAACGCGTAAAGCAACACAGCAAAGAGGCTACATCTTCCAACTCCGGGCATAAGTTAGCAGCGATACAACTAACAGAATTTCCTATGCAGACGGCAGCTTTTTGAAAATCACGAGGGAATACGATTTACGATAAAGCTCCGAGGGATATAAGAAAATATCGGCAGATACCGTATGATTCTAAACACCATGCAGTAGGATTCACTTTTGAATGCGATTGAGGAGCAAAATTCTAAAGGCGGAGAGCAGGTGGAGTTTCATTGTAACGTAAGCTCTTTCATCAGAATGACAGAATGTACTTTGCGAATTAATAGTAATACTCGATCGTCGATAAATATTGAAATCCGCATTCTTAAGTATCATAACAACAACATGAAACTTGAATAATTTTTGGGTTCGGCAAGCTAAATATAGATCTTACAGTTTCGTGTGGTTTTGATCCCGACAACCCTCAAGATTGTATGAGAGGCTTTATCCAATATTAGGGATGGAAAAAACCTCACTTTTCTTCCTTGAACATAAATAAGTCCTTTGTTTGCAAGGATCTTGCGAGACGTCGGCTCTGCGGAAAGAACTATTTCCGTTATTTGGGGACGTAATATTTTTGATGTATTTAGAATATTTTAAATTCCTGCATGCAGAAAAATTGTTCTCAAACAAATTTTTATAAAAGTTTTAATATTTTCTCCAATACACGCTTAAACAATTCGATTTACATCCATTCGTATGATAAACACATAAGGTCTACATTTATACTTGAAGAACAAGCCTCAATACGAAGTAAGTAGAATCAGGAACTGAAGGGGTGAGCCCCTTTGAATAGCAAATTAGTACCGAAGTACCGTAATATTTCAAAGTCAAACGACGACAAGCCAGCCCTAGCGCTTAAAAATTCTGATAAAAACTTCACTTCCCTTTTTTCACAAATATTGTTATTCAAGATTTGTTAGTATCTGTTGGGTATACTTTAATAATTTCAGACTTACACTTTTCTACTCTACATTTTTCATAAATTTTAATCTAATCAGATCTCACTTTAAATTATATGTAAACTCCGAACATCATTAGTTTTTGAGGTGGTTTTATATAGAACCTGTCCGCAGATATTTATAGTCAAATGTATCACCACGAATATAAAGTCGAATCATTTAATGTTCTTGATTTTTACACACTAATCCTTCAATATATATTGAATTGGTTCAAATCCTCGCATAATTATAACGGGGAAAATTATTCTTCCATAGATTAAGGGATTCCATAGATTGCACCGTCGAAGCTTATTTATCTTTCTGAAACGAACAAGACCATGTTATTTTTTTATCATCCTCAACTGAAAGGATACTACGTGAATACATTTTAGTCCAAGGTTAAACTTTACAAGAATACATTTTAGCATCATTGATATATCTTTTTAGATAATTAATAAAATAAAGGTACTTTTTGTATGAACAACATCTGTAAGAATTTAATCATTGAAAAATTAATTATTATGTTTCAGTAACCAAGGATTCTAAATCAATCCCCGCGCGTGACTCGAATTTAGGCGCCATTTTACAATTGACTCGAAATAAAGTAGGTTGTATAATAAACCTGGAAGCGCGCCGTAAATCCGCAGCTTTATCAAAAGGGATTTAATGAAGCCGTGTAATAATGTTGATTTTATTATAATATGTTGTTTGATAGATAGGTATTGTTTTAGTTCATATGTATGAACAAATTAATAACCTTCATTGAACAGCCAAACGAGCGTTTTTAAAAATTAATTCTGTTTCAAACTTTTAGGTTTATCTAATCTATCCGAAAATAATATACGGTTATAAGTACTGACACCGTTGGTGTTATCATTGTGGGCATAAACAAAGAACCATCCCAAAATCTATAACCTTGATTTTCCCGTTTTATCCCAAACACGCTAGACCAAGCTTGTTTCATTTTCAACGTTGTAAATCTCCATCAGTGGGCCGCTGACACAGGGAGAGTGTATGAATGCGCAGCATTCATCCCCTATATCAGATTTTACTTTATTTTATGGCATCTTCCGAACTTTATTGTTGACAGTTTTACAGCACAGTCTCGAATTATCACAATGGCAATGGAATTAGCACTGTGTGCATAAAAAAATTAAGAAAACTTTTTCTTTGCATACTCTTATAGGCAGAGTGTTTTTTTTATGTTGGCTTTCAGATATGAGTAAATTTAGTTTTAGACAGTCAATTGCTTAAATGGTTTTTTTTTTCGGCCTTAGATTACATAAATATTTCTTTTTGTAAATTAGAAAAAATCATGACATCGCGACCTAAAATGTAAAGGTTCAGAACCGTCTAATAAAATGCCCTAGAGCACCAATGTATATGTAGCGACTTTATCCAAAGTAATCTGAAAAGATTAGCCTGGCTGGCTCTCGCTCGTTACGTATTGCTTCGATCATCAATATGTATGCGAGAGCGTACATAAAGTAAGGCCATTCTCATGAAATAAATAAATAGCTTGCGTTATAGCTAACCATGTACTAACTAAAATAAAACACGTATATATACACAACCTAGGCTGCGTGACAAAAATGCTCCTCGAACTTACGCTTCGACCCTGCAACCGTCTTCCATCGCAAAAAGCGAACCCATTGTTTTCTGAGCAAAATCAAATTAAGTACTATAAAAGAAAGTATTCTGCCTGTTCTATTTTATTTTCATAGAACGCTGAACTACAAAGAAGACATTATCGGATCACACAAAGGGGCGAACCAGTGTAATTTTCAAGTGCCTAACTATATAACAGAGCAAGTTCTCTCTTACACTTTCTTTTCAATACTTTTGATAACAATGTAAGCAAATAGTTTTGATGTCGTGAACAAGATGATTGTGATCTTGTCAACGTATCGCTTATTTTGTTGCAGCTCTTCAGTACTACAATATACATTTGTTTTACATCTGTAGAAAGTTTAATAGACGTTCTCAGATAGATGCACAGTAAACATTATTTCTTAAAATATATCCGTTTGTATTTTATTCAATTTAGCCCTGATTTTAAATTGTCAGCTAATTATTTTCTGAAGAATAGCATACAACAAACACTTAACAAGATTTTCCATAGAAATTATGACAAACTCAAAATTATTCTACTGATCAAGTTAGAGAATTAAAAAATATACCCTTAGTTAAAAACCAGTTGTGCAACCACTTTAAGCGTTAAATATGTATAAAACCACATATCCGAGCTACGTTTTGTGATTGTACCCTAGTACTGCTCCATAAATAACAGGCTCTAGGGGAGATGCGGGCATAGATCATAAACATACATCAGGCGTAAGATTCAACCCAGATACTGAGAGATCGCTCAGTGGAAAAGAAAGCGTAGATAGAGGTTCTGGATTAAAATACAGTGCTTTTTATATGTGAACTCCCATCAAAGTCAAACTTTGGAGTTGTTACATTAATGTCCAAGTAAGTCAGGTAATATGCACTTTTAAACTGTCAATTTTTGTATTGAAGTGAACTGAATATACGATATATGACTTAGAATTCAATTTTTCGCCGCGCCATTACCGCTCTGCTCTTTGGCCATTAAAATTTAAAAAAAAAACGTTTACAACATGCAGACTTCAAAGTGTTCAACGAATTTACATTTATCAAGATATTGTAGCGAAATGAACCGGTGTCGGTAAATATAATTATTAAATAAAGTGTAAAGTGATTTAAATGGTTATAAGGAACAATATTTATTACAGCTCAAGAATGCAAAATAAAACAACTTTTTTCTAAGACACCTATTGAGTATGTAAAACATTCTCAGAAAAATCTTGATAAATTTTACATTTAGTCCAAAAGTAGAGCTAAAACTTATTTAATAGATCTATTAAACCGAAACACAAAGCGTAAGTACAACATAAAAACCGATAAAACAAATTACTTTTTGTGACAAAATATTTAACTTCAACGACGATTTCACTGTCTCCGTCTTGGGTTTCAAAGACGTTTTTTGCTATTATTTGTCTTTTAAATCGCTTTTTGATAACACTCGAATGTAGATCTCGTAAAGGCTGCGTATCGATTCTTTTAGACCTTTAAAAAATTGACTCATAAATGAAGAAATCGACGCCGTTTTGATTAAGATATTGTATTTGAGATGGGAAATTAATTAATTTTAGACATTGATAAATTGTAAATATTTTTACGTCCGTTCCGAAAAGTATTATGGGCAAAAACTATACCTATTCGTGTTCAACTTGTTCACAATAGCTCATACGTATTGTAGTGAATTAAATAATGTTTGTTTTAATCGTATATTCAACATTTTCAGCTTCGTTATTTGTGAAGATAAAATATTTATGTAAATTTTCAAGCATAGTTCGTTGACATTTTATATTCATGAGTTAATTGAGTATGTTATAAAAACGGAATTTCATAAAAAAACCAGTGCTGAATTTTTCATTTCTATTTTAGAATAATCTAAATCTTAAATAGTAAACGCATAAATGTAAATTTTTGATGGGCTTGTGGCGGACGCTGTAATTTTTGTGAGTATTATAATAATAATAATAATACTCTTTATAGGTAGGTGCGCAACCTAGAAATACAAAAAATATCGAAAAGCACAAGATAAAATCAAAGAAGCTAGTCAGCCAACCCATCCATATTTCGAAAACTAATTAGAATTGTAAAGATAGATAGAAAAACGTTTCTATTTCAATGGTCCTAATTAAAAAGAGTAACTTAACTGAAATAGATACTAGCAATTACTAAGAACTAAAGCAATGTATCGGGGTATGGCAATACTGACCAACTTCCTAATTACGTTGTCATCGTAATACTATGCACTAAAAATACATGATGTATGTTATATGCGCACGAGCACGCCGCGCCGTTACTACGCGCACAATTCACGCTAGCGTTTTATGCTTAAATTAATTCGCTTGTATTAATAAATTCAGATAGAGAAAATGTTTATTATGCATTGTTTACGTTTCAGAGGGGTTGTTTTTCAATAAGTTTGTCAATTTACATTAATAGCATAAACGTTTAAAACCTCTTTCTATGAGTAATAGGAAATATTTTATGACCTAGTTTTCGTATATTTCATACCTCAGAATATTGAAGAACTGTTCCAAATTTACCTTAATCCACATTTTTTAAATAATTTTTTTGTAAATCGCGTAAGTATTTTTATTTATTTGATAGTATAAGTCCAACAGCGCGTATAGTTATAGTAAATTTGCCACAAATTGGTATCCCTAAAATAACTAATACTCATTTAATCCGACCAAAGAAAAATTCGATATTCAAAAAAACCTGTGTAATCTCAATTCTTATTCGTGACGGTTGTATACCAAGGAGTATGCATACAGAGGAGTTGAGAGTATATACAGCGTCTATTTCTGAACGAAGGTCGAGGTCAGGTTCAGTGACACTACTGTGATGCTCCTCATTTCGTGATGTCAAATACATACCGACCAACTTATGTGTTCAGTAAAGGGTGGCGCTGCGTTCTACACGGTAATGAAGTTAGACATGAAATCGATTAACAATTGCTTTAGTTCTAGTGTTTGCTATTGGTGGCACTGTAATAAAGATGTGAATGTAAGAAAGTGCTCTTGGGATTCTGAATCATCTGCGACGGCCGTAATTTCATTGTCAGTGAACAAATGAAGACACGCAGTGTCGCGTGGGGAGTCTCTTTGTGTGTATTTTAGGATCGATTCAGATCACTAAAGGACGTCAAAATATATGTTATATTAAAAAATTTACTAAATTGTACCGTTATGAAATTAATTTAGAGTCTGGCTCTGTATATACACCAATATGTTCGCGTTACATCTGCCATATCTTTTTATAGTTTTCTGTGTATATCTAGAGTTGATTGACTTCAACCATCGACAGAAATGTAAATATAACGTCGTGAGGCGCGACTTAACGTTTTATCTATAACAAATAATATATAAAAAAAAACGTCTTCAAAAAATGAATATATAGACTTGAATGGCTCTTTATTTAATTTAAACCGCCATCAAAGAGACTTACGAGAAACTTTCCTAAAAATATTTAATTTCACGCCTGCGTTTGACAAGTATTGTAAGTAGGTGTGTAATTGACATCTAAGGGAAATCATTTTTACATTATTTTTATTTGAAACGGTAAGTATTTTGATTTTATTAATAGAAGGCTCCAAAAAATGGAGCTATATTTAGAGATATACCCTGAGAACACAATTTCCTGTGTATCTGTTACAAAAGGGATGAGTCTATATTTCAATTTCCCAGCACATCTCCGGGATGACGCAAGCTATCGGGGTCCATAACTTAGGTAACGACCTGAATGTCCTGTATAGGACATTCCACACAGCATGTACTCAGTACAATGCGTAAAAACGATACGACAAAATTGCCTGTACATCTGCCTCATCGACCTCAATATACGGTTCTATGAAGTCTACTACTAAGTCTAGAACTGACATTTTTTTACACTGCGCGATATTTTTATCCAAATCACATTTAAAAGGACCTAGGGTTGGTAGTAGGCATGTCAAATCCAATTAAATCATTAATTAGTATTCTATCCAGTACCAATAACTCTTTATTATAAATAATTCATAGAATGCTAAAGGACAGCTAAAGTTAATATTAATGAATTACTAATTTAAAATAAAACACGTCGACCTATTGAAACAAATCTTTCCCTTTATCCTTTCATTACATAGATACCACACATAATTAGCTCTAAAGAGCCTCACCACACTCTGCGGCATCTCGTAATGGACGCCCTCCCTCCATTAGCCGGCTATTCTTCAGTGACGTACGTCAAACCACTGACATTTCGCCATCTCCGACCGCTATTTAAATTAGTGATTACAGGCCTGTAGTCGGTGTCAATCACGGACATTTGTAGGACAAGATAATGTCAATAGGACATTATTCTATTATGAAGCGGCCGCTATTGTTGATGTATCTTTCAAACTGGACATGTAGGTTACAATAGTTGGAGTAAATCGCATTTGTGGAACATTTTTTAAATACTAAATACATGCTTGTCCAATGGCAATGTCAATTAAATCTACTAGGTAAATTTACAGTAATCATATTAATTATAGAAACTAGAACGGATTGCCATTAAGAAACAATACAGGCAACAATAATATTTTGAGTTACTGATACTTTAGAAAACAATCGATATGGTAAGCGGCCTCATTAAGTTTCACGGGACTTGATACTTAAAATTTTAAAAAACTAAGACGGTCCAGCGGCGTAGTGGGTATTAGCCCTGTCTCATACGCTGGAGGACCCAAGTTCGAGTCCTGGCCGGGGCATTCATTTGTGTATGAACACAGATGTTTGTTCTCCAGTCATGGTTGTCTAAATTTATTCTGGGTTTCCCCCCATCATACGATCATCCATAACACAAGCTCTGCTTACTTTGGGGCCATACAGATTGTGTTTATGTCTGGGGATTTATTTAATTACTTCTACTGAACAGAATGAAGAACATAACTTGCCTTTTACTTATTTTATACAAAAATGAATTACTACAATTCAGTTAACAAAACCTGACCAATGAAACAAAACTAAATACGCGCTATAAGCAAGGCTGCCCGCCGAGGCGAGGTCACCTTACCGAGTAATTAGGAAGCGCACGCGCAAGGGCGCCGGAACCCAGTCGATGCGTCCACGCAAAAAAATATTTAAGAAGACTTAATTTACTGCAGTGTGAAACTGCTGGTCTACTTGGTTAGTAACGTACAAGGTTGAGTAATTAAAAAAGTGCCTTTAGAATCCTGTAAGATTTTGATACGATTTTCAGCAGTTAAGTAATTGTTTATTGAATAATTGTATGTTTTGTATATCTGGGCAGGTGTGTTTCTTTTTTAATAGTTAAGTATTTGTTATACTGTTAATAAGTTTTGGACATTGAAATATAAAATAACTTCGGAAAACGTATTTATCATCAATGACGTATAGACCTAATCTAAACAATCTTTCAAATAACTAAATTGGTCTCCGAAATTATAAAACTTATTAACGCCCAGCATCTATGCAACGAAACTTCAAGCGATAATTTGCCTCTATTAGTATTCTATAAAAGGTCGTATACAGGATGCTGGTCATTAAAAGCCCATAGTTATTTATAAATAAATCCTATACTAGATGAGCCCATTGCCATATTCATATTAAATTAACTCCTGACGCTATTGACCTACCTAACGAAGAAAACCCTACACTAAGGCAGATTTCAGCCAATACAGCCCAGCCACTACCGAGGTAAAACTACACAGTAATAAGTGCACAAGGGCGCCACCCTGCGCTTGCGCTCGAACAAAGACGATACCGTTTGAAACGCGGAAACTAAAATAAAACAAAGAAATGGCTAAAACAGTGACACACTTCAAAACAATTACTGTTATAAATGTGCAAGGTCGTTTTTGTTTTGAGGACAAAGGAAGTTGGTGAAATTTAATGTCTATTGGTTTGAGAAAATGTTATTATGTTATTACTTAATTTAATACTATTTAGCAATTTAACATAATTTAACAATTAGATTCGATTATTTTTTGTGTGACACGTGACAACTTTGCCATCTCTAGATATTTATTTTGTAGCCATCAAAGAAGGTCTTTACTTATTAAAACAGTTATTTATCTGCCTAGATTTATTTATTTATTCAAACCAATTATTATACACTATTATGAATTAGACATGCTCATTAATATTTTGTTTTGCGTTCCAAACGATACTTCATAAAGCGTGAAATATATAATGCCACGCATTTTTTTATTCAACAAAGCCACTTTTGAATACGGAGCCTATTTCATAATTTCCCATTAAAGAACCTTGATACAAAACGCCGTGTTATTACTTAACAATCCATTCATCACAACCTTTTGCCCGCCAATTCTTTGGTAATAATGCGTTTCTTTCAAAAAAAAAACCTCCGCCACATTACGGTTATTGCACAAAAAGGCTTTCTTACAAAAAAATTACTACAACGAACCACAGTGCTAGTAATATACGTTTCGATTAATAAAATATGGCAATTATGTAAACAAAAGAAAGAATTGACTTATCTCTTTAGTCACTACCCCTAATTAAGTATTTTAGCAGTAAGTTTTTAAAGACAATGAGCATACCTCATTATTATAGCACAGTTATCTTTGAAGCATTTTTTCTGAAATAATATCTTATGTAGTTATTTAACCGCCGCAGGCTTAAGGAGCTAAGCAAATCAAGACCTAGATAGAGGACATATAAATAAAGTATAAAGCAAGTAGTACAAAAGATGACCTACTAATAGTCAGTATATCAAATTAAAGGCCAATAAATATATATTATCATACATTCATTAGTTTGAATATATAGTCCTTCCTACCAAAGTAAGATATTTTTTTAAATATATCTTTTCCCCGATTTTTTTAGGATTCACTCTACGTAATGACAGTCAGTCAACAAACTGACACATTGTTGATTGACTGTCAAAACTAATCTGCCAATAGGGTCCATTACTTGTGGGTTCATTCGACATCGTTTTGTTACTTTTTTTGACATTGACACATTCAAAAGAAAACAAAATGGTAGCTTGTGATTGATATTTCGCAAATTACTTATTATTTTTTTACAAGATTTTTAGATTTAAAATTAGGGAAGTTTAAGGGGGAAAAGGTTACTCATGAGTTAATCTTTCATGTGTACTACTGACCATTAGCTGGTCAAAATCCCATATTGGCTTTGACCATCATTTTTGCTCAATCTATACTTAGAAGCGCCTTTAGTAGCCATTTGATATCTGCGTCCGTAACAGTGCTTTTTTTTAAACGAAAAGAAATGTCACATCCTGGGCTAGGTCTCTGTACACCATCTAAAAAAAATGACAAATAAATGGTAATTATAGGAAAAATACAAATAATTTGATTTAATTAGTAGTTAGATGGTAAGAAAATAAGAAAGTCGACATTATTTGTGTTCGTTTTAGCGGGCAACATTGACAATGAGTCTTTTCTATGGCGGAAGTTGTCAAGTGAAGTTAGTTCTAAGCAGAGGGGACAGCCACCTCACTCACAGCACACTTCACTGACATCACATTGATAGTTGTCTGTCTGTGAGTTTGATTGTTCGCTGCGCTTGAGTTCTTTCTTTCGGTTTCTTTTTAATTTTACAACTGTTAAATAAGCTAAAAATACACAAAACAATTCACTTCTTGGGACTTAATGGCAATCAGCCATCGATACTACTCGATACACAAAACAAAAAGATGTATGTAAACCTGAGCTGTCAAAATGACATTTTATTTCCGCCATGATGTTTTTTGTTTGTGTTGCACACTAAAAATGCACAATTTCTTTTCCTACCAATAAACAAAGTATTTTAATAACAATTTAGCAATCAAAAAGTGTTTTAAGCATCTTAAACTATTTTTTGATAAAGTGTACAAAGACCTGGCCCAGACTCCTTGCATTTTGGGACATTTCTTTTCTATAAAGGTTGGGACACGACTAAAGGTTCAAAAACATCACAACTTTGCTGCACGCTGCCAGTAACACAGAAAACAACTGACACTGTAAAAAAGACAGACCAAAGTCGGTGCCTAGACGATCCGAATATTGATTCTGCGAACTTTCCGTCCGGCCCCGGTTAAAACGAAATTTTCTATTCTGTAGAATTCGCAGCACCTATTTCAGAGCGGCACCGTTCTTTTGAACGATAAAAAGTCACTTTAGTCTGGAGTACCTCAAAAGAAAATATTTAATCTCGAAATTACGAGTAAAGGTCAACCCTAAGAATCGAGTATATTTCTTTCTTATAAGAAAAGGTGATATTTTTGGGCCTCGGAAACTTATTATTTTAATTCTTATATTACTATACCGTACTATAGTTCTTTCAGAAACAGGCAAAAATATTTTTAATTTCATAATTGAATGAGAATTTAATATAAGTTTTTGATTTATTAAATTTTAATTAGAAAATACACATGCTTTACAAGCATGCACATTCAAGTTAAGTTTCTACTTAGATTTATAAAAATAATAACGTACAGTTCGAAAATTCGTTTAGAAGCCAAAATTACCAAAACTTGAACAAATCAGTTAATTCTCAATCACCACTCAATCAATCAATCCAATTGAAAATAAAGTATTGATTTCATTCAGATCAATCATTCTAACCATCCACAGTGATTTAACGCTTCGATTGCTTCAAGTACTTCACAAATAGGGTTCAAAGCGACACGCCAATGAGCCGTGTCTAAAAACGTACAACTAACTACATTTTTATAGTTAGACATGATGTCAAGAACAGATAGTTATAAATATTTCATTATATAATACCTTTGTCTTTAAAACAATAACTAATTTGACAAATCAGTTTTGTCGTTAGCCTTTGTTTAGTGATCTTTTAGCTCCGTCTGTATCTTGCGCAGTACCTACGAAATAAATTTTTTTTATTTTTGTCAGAGCCGGCAAACAAGCACCCGATCCACTTCATGTAAGTGTCATCCGTGCCGAAGGACATCATTAATCATAGATTAATTATATTGTTAATGATTGATTATCGATTAATGATCCGTCCGTGCCCGAGCGGAGGCTTCAGTTGGAATTGCGTTTGTTCCAGCGATCACACGTGCTGTTCCCTCTCTTTATACGGAACACAACCACGAACGTGAACGTGGTTTTTTTTATTTTATTTTATTTATTTATTTATTTATCCAATTCAATGTCAACTTACAGATAACAATCCAAATCGTCAACATGATAAATTTTACATAAAAAGTATACAAAATTAATAAAACAAAACAATAATATGGCAAATTAAGGAATAAGTACGTATAAAGTCAATGAAAATAAACTGATAAAAACAAACATGCCAGAAACAACACACAAATGGTAAAAAAAAATGATTTAAAATTATGTACCTACGTCAATAAAAAATTGAATTAAGCATGTCAACAAACAAAAATATTAATAATAATAGAATTATAAACTAAAATATTATTGAGATATTACGAATCATCTCATCAACACAATAATATGCAGGTTAAAAAAGGAACGCCTGTAGCACCGCCCCAGACGAGGTCGGAACTCTATCACTGAACCACATCTCTTTATTCGATGATTTAAAAAAAAAAGAAGGGTATAACAATTATTTTCTTTTGAAGTATAATCAGTGAAAGTAATTAGAATTTTGAATTTTTGCACAATAGCAAAAATTTACAAGAACAATGGGCTTTGTAAGAAACTAGAGGATCCCCCGCGGTTTCACCCGTAAAGCAACCGATCCTTTAGGAATATCATCAGCGCGGTAGTTTTACTGTTTATGTATTTACATATAACTTATAATATAACATAGGTGTTGTGGTAAGTAGCCCTGTCTCATACGCCGGAGGTCCCATGTTCGAGTCCTGGCCTGGGCGTTCATTTGTGTGATGAACACATATGTTTGTTCTCGGGTCATGGTTGTTTGTATTTATATACGTATATTGATTCTGGATTTAACCCCAGTTCGTTGTATGGTCATCCACGACACAAGCTCTGCTTCCTTATAGGCAAACAAACAAAAAATCCTCTTTATAATTTATTTATTTCATAATTTATTTTATTATTTTAGGAAATCTTACAGCCATCTTGGTACAATAAGGTTTTCTTTTTTAAATTAATAATAGTAAAGACAACACAACTCCCCTTCCAGCAGGAATACACGCATATAATTTCACAGTTAACTAGGTAGGTACTCATGGAACGGCCACCGTTCATTTTGAACACTATTCCTAGCCGTGAATAGCAGACCGTGGAGAGCAGTGTATTTGACAAAGAGGTCATCTCAAAAGTTATTTGAAGGTCGGCTCACTGACTGAACTGTACAACGTGCGTAGACATGCTTGAAATTCAGTAAATTTGAACAGGTCTCGTGCGGGTGACCCTAAGGTATTGTCATTTACATTTTGTTTGTACTGTAAATAAAGTAGCGTCTACGTTAAGATTATATTTATACTGCGAGTATAAATTAGATGAGTAATCTTAAAAATAAAAGCAAAGATATTATCCGCCTCTTAATAAATCAGCAAGAGACTGTTTTTCATTTACTGTTATAACCTGGGTCCAACTAAAAGCAAGGCGTCATACAATGTTACACCGAGGTACTTGGATCGTTGCAAAGGAGAACATTTTTATTTATTTATATATATTCCGAGCCGGAAATTTTGTAAAATAACAAGATTTCCAAACTCTACTATTTAATAAACATTATTGATTAAAAAAAAATGTTTAATAAAATAAAATCCAACCTAACCGCACGGACGACATTTTGCAGCTAATATCGCTAGGTATCGTGGCGTGTGATTTGAAATCAGCGCTCCAGGCGCCTAGGCGATATCGTTTCAATCGGTAGCCGTCGATCAGATACAAATATTGTAGTTCTCGTGTATCGCTATCAGTAATAGCGAATGTGGTTTCTATGATTGTTGGCATTTCGGGATTCGCGTTGTTAATTCTCAATTCAATGTCATTTTTAAAATTTTTATACCTGAGTAACATCACAGCATTATATATTTTGATTGTAATTAAATAAAACTTAATCTTTCATTGAGTGAAATGATGAAAAGTTTTATTTCTTAAACATTTGTAGTAGTTTATGCAGCATAAATATATAATCTGGGTTATAATTTTACGTTATCCTATAAACTGAATCTTATAAAATATACTTCAAGCATTATTAGTTAAAAACTAATTATTCGAACCAACTGTCATTTCACTTCGACTGTCGATATTTATGAAACCCGAAATAATCAATAAATTACCTTAATTAAGTTTCATCGTCATTATTGTGTGGCTGTAGAGGTCGTTGTCCAACACTGCAGTTCAACACACAGAACACACCTACTGCAGAGCCACTCCTTGACGTCACACAAAATGTCATTTACATCGATACCAATGCGCTTAAGAAAAAAGACGTTACACTCAAGATTTCGAACCAAATTATCACGGTTCATTTGAATGCACAAGCTACGCCGCCCCACTTCGAAAAGGGAGAAAAAATAATAAAGATATCCCAAAGAAACGCTCGGAAACTCGCGAGAAATCGACGTGCCTTTTATAAACAGCAAATAAAAGGTCGCTATAATTTTTGTTAGAGGATTGCTACCTTAAAGCCCTCAAAGCTTAATTAAAATTGCTGGAATAACAGTACCTTCTGTTCATCTGTTTAAAAGGGGAGCTTGGGTGGGCGCGTCGAATGGTCCTAAGTGGTAAGACAATCTCCGGCCCTGTCGATAGAGGTCAACGGCTGGTGCCCGTTATAAATAACTTCGCACCTTTTCTGTTGACCCAACCGACACGCGTACTCGATATGGGTTCTTATATCATATTTACAAAAAGGATACATTTCCTGGAAGAAGTCGAGACTCGGCGGCTGAAGGATATCTAATGCTGATAGTACCTGGAAAAGAAAACAAGAGTTTAATGGTCAGTCATGGAAAAACACGAATTTTCTATAAAGGCAACCATAGGCTGCGTTAATGTCCTATAGGTTGCCACATCCAATTTCCGCGGTAAGCAACAACAATTTGAGGACAACTTCATTATGTAAATGATAAAATAAAATAAGCTAGGTTCGTTGATTGTACGGTTTGGGAGTGAACGAAAACAGTGCACTGTGTTTTTACATTGAAAATTAATTAATATTATAGATCAGAACCTAATTAAAAGTCATTATCAATAATTAAACACAATTTCAAATATTGACGGCCGAGTAGCGCAATGGTTAGTAGCCCTGTCTCATACGCCGGAGGTCCCAGGTTCGAGTCCTGGTCGGGGCATTCATTTGTGTAATGAACACAGATGTTTGTTCTCGGGTCATTGTTGTTAATATTTATATATGTATGTTTATTCTGGGTCCCTGCAGTTCGCTGTACGGTCATCCATAACACAAGCTCTGCTTACTTTGGGTCCATACAGTTGGTGTGTTTGTCTGGGGATTTATTATTATTATTTATTACATTAAAAAATCTTAAGTTATATAGTCTAAATGTAAGCCGTAGTTTTTGCAAACTGTTTCGACTCTTTTGGCACTCGTTTATTCTTTCCATGAAAACACCAAAGAAGTATGATTTCGCATTTCACATGTAATATTAAAGTAGAAGGTCACTTGAGACAAGTTCCAACCCGCTGCTTTCCGACTTCCTCGTGTTATTTCACCCCATTGCACGATCCAAGGGACTCTCGTTAGTTTCCCTGGAGTGTGTTTGGCGAATAGAGTTTAGTTTCCTTTGTCCTTGGTGTCAGTTGTGTTCTTACGTATCTCGGTTGTTGCTTTGCTATGAAATATATTTTCGAAGATACTAAACATACGGCCCTCACGTTCTGGATCTGAACAAGTAAATTAATAGGACAATAGAACGAGGACGTAGCACGAGCTATGTTTTGTGTGTGTGTGTGGGTAGGTTCCGTAGAGTTATCGTCATAACGATAATTGGAGAGAGATCCTTGTATTACCAAAGTCGTTCGTAGCGAAGTAGAGACGACTAAGAGAAAAAAATATGCATTTTTTTAAACAGTCACTAATGAGCAAACTAATTAAATATCATAAATCATATCATAAATCTTCCCAATGTACGCAAATTGCGCATATATGAGAAGGTAAACGATAATTTCTTATATATGTTAATAATTTTAAATTTTCTGTTTCACTTGTTCAGATTTGATTCACAACAACTTAAAGCAACTCCTTGGGGCACCAAACTTACAACAACTTAAAGCAACTCCTTGGGGCACCAACATTACAACAACTTAAAGCAACTCCTTGGGGCACCAACATTACAACAACTTAAAGCAACTCCTTGGGCCACCAACATTACAACAACTTAAAGCAACTCCTTGGGGCACCAACATTACAACAACTTAAAGCAACTCCTTGGGGCACCAACATTACAACAACTTAAAGCAACTCCTTGGGGCACCAACATTACAACAACTTAAAGCAACTCCTTGGGGCACCAACATTACAACAACTTAAAGCAACTCCTTGGGGCACCAACATTACAACAACTTAAAGCAACTCCTTGGGGCACCAACATTACAACAACTTAAAGCAACTCCTTGGGGCACCAACATTACAACAACGAAAAAGTTGTTTGAAAATATAAATGAGCCAATAATGCGATGGCCGAAGCTTGTGTTACATCACCTTTTACAGAAAGTATTTTTTATTTAGGCACTGGAAAGAAGGTCACGCCATTACACAGCTTCTACCGTGTAAACATTCAGCAGAATGCTATAAACTGGACGTGTATAGAATAATTACAAACTACTTGAGATATTGATGAGCTGTGCTACCAAGTAGACATTTATTTATTTACTCCTCACACAATACAATAGGTACAGAAAAATTTATATTATAATACACACCTAATAGTTAATAACATAAGAAAAAGCAACATAATGATAGAAACTACACGAAGAAGAAAAAAAATATAGGAAACAATAAAAAACAAAAATAAGAACTAAATGTAAAAAGGTGGTACCTCAGTGTATGTACTATTTGCATTGATATGCAAATCACTGATTTTCAGTCACCACCTTGAGGAAAATATAAATATTTATCAACATATAGTACGTGACGTGTAAAAACAAACAAGACAAATAATAAGTATGTACAGTTTAACCTCCAAAATTTTTTTTTTATTACGCAAACATAACTATAAGATCAGAATTCAAGACGAACATTTGAGCACAAAAAAAAATTTATGATAAATAAATAATAATGATAATTGAATACATAATTAATTGTATTTATAATAGATAGATTATTCATATATGTATACATATACATTAACAAAACATAATATAAAAGTATTTAGTTCACCAAGCAACATAGCTTCAGCCTATTAATTGAGAGAGATAAAAGTACCTACTGCACCACCAACCCTTAAATCTACGATCAAAGGGAGATCCGCAGGTCCACACCACTTACCCCCAAGTAATACAAAGTACTCTGGTTTTAGTAGTAATTCAAAACTGAACTTACGTTCTCATGTTTAAAAAAGCAGAGCATCTTCAGTTCGCGGAAGACTCGTTTCGACGACACCAGCGACTGGAACACGTTGGGCAGCTTCTTGAGCGCCACCCTCCGTCCGTCGCGGGGGTCCGTCACGGCCCTGGAAAAGGAAATAAGCATTAGTTGGGATGTTTTTCTAAAGGAGTGAATATTTTATGAGATGTGTCTGTTTTTGCTAGGGGTTTGTTTGTAAGGCCAAAAATCCCCAGTCGCAAGGATTCTAACAAGCAAATAAATGACATTTAATAACCATAAATAGATTACTATTCCAAGTAAATATCGATACGTTTTCGTAAATCTAAATTACTGTGCTAGTATAATTAACAACACTACTTTTTTTTTTAAATCCCCAGACAAACACACCAACTGTATGGCCCTAAAGTAAGCAGAGCTTGTGTTACGGTTGACCATACAGCGAACTGGGGGAACTTTGATTTGAGTAACAAACATACATATACATAAATATAAACAACCATGACCCGAGAACAAACATCTGTGTTCATCACACAAATAGATGCCCCGGCCAGGACTCGAACCCGGGACCTCCGGCGTATGAGACAGGGCTACTAACCACTACGCCACTCGGCCGTCGTGTGGTTTTTTAATTAGTAACATTAGTAGTATTTAATAAGTAACATTTTTATCATGATGTTATCAATAGAATACGGAAAGTTCGTAACGGTCAATAGACCGTTCGCAACCGTTACAATAGATCTTTGAACTTGAATGGAAAATGAAATACAGGCCGGGTTTTTTTTTCGAAATGGACTTTTTATTTATGACCCTACGGGCCTTTTAAATTTCACCGGACTCGGAGCTTAGCACTGACGGCGCTTAGCCGGAACTTAAACTACTAGATACGACCTCGTACGGACCTCGGCTTAGGACGTCGTGTATTGAAACTACCACTGGTTCGGAACGGTGTGTATGTACGTTTGGGAATACTGCCGTCCGGCTAATGCCGTTCGGGTTTTTGGCAAGACGCCGATTCCGCCGACCTATATACAGCCCGAACGGACCTATCAGCACTTGTCAACATATTACACAGGTGATTAAAAATGTCAATTGCCCTACATATTCATTATTACTAAATACACTTAAATTTCTAAGTGGCATGTACAGTTTCTTACCAAGAGTATCTTTATTTCTTGTCCTAAGATTCATATAATCACCTACTACCTCAAAATATGCCATGTGTTTCTTAACCAATAGTAGCATTTCAAACAAATAAATGCATGGAAGAGTGAGCAGTTTGAAAAGTACTACAAAATTTAAATATTATTACTAAATTTAAAATTCTCCTTCTATTGTACATTAATTAGGTAATATTGTGTAGTTCTTACATCCGCTATGTATTATTAAAAATTGGAAACTGTTTTAGCTAGTGAGATACTTATTTTTAACTTTTATTTATACGAAATATTGTAAGCCGTTTGTTTCTTGAATAAATAAATAAATATGTGTAATAGTTGGTTCTAGAACTGCCGACTGAAAGTGCCTACTCGAACATACAGATAGCGGCGCTTAGTCTATAGAATCTTATCATTATTTTGAAGTAGTTCGTCCAGATCGAATTATCAATACTATTACTGAAATCCACCGACACAAATCTCATTAATTATGAAACACAGTGGCCTATTATCTATGCATACTGTGTCCACGTCAATGGCTTTTAATCGATTAACTAGAAAATTTATGAGATATATCAAACCACTTTCCCTTAAAAATTATATCCTAAACTATTATTATATAAACGGCGCACCAACCCACATCCTCATTAACCCAAATATTAAGCGGACGTACAGTGCTACCAACTTATCCTGTCTGTGGCAAAACCTAGACCGAATGCATTTGTTACGTGACTAAACGACAAACTTTATTAACACACAGAACGCACCGCCACCCTTACTAAATATATGAGTTAGTCGAACTGTACGTAGCTTGGTCGATAGTTGGCGAACGTAGTTTCATCAAAATATCCACAAAGGCATATTCAAAAAGGTTTAATTACAGTAAGTGAACCGTTTTCTGTTATAAAACGCAGACAAAACGATAGTGCGGGGGTTTGGGTAAACGACCCTATCCCAGGCCGATTTAAGGGTGTTTGTTCACTGCACCCGATTCGCATATTATGGCAAAATAAGCATTGAGATAACTGATTGTAAATATTGAGAGTAAAACTCTGGTTGCTGGTTGGTGAACGGTAGGAACTCAGTAATCTGTTTAATTAAAAAAAAAACACAATATTAATTCTTGATTGAGTCAAAATTATTTCTCAATCGATTTATTCAATACCAGACAAATACGCGTTCACATTCAACAATACTTTTGTATACTTAAATAATCCGGATTGAGAATGGTACCTAAACAAGCACTGAAGCAAAAAAGAGGCTTATTTTCTCCTTATCTCTCCGGATCCAGTTTGAAACACAATGTGTAAACACCCCTAGGGCTGTCCCTAGCGCTAATGTATAATAACGATCGTCGTGCAGTAATGTTGCGATTATATCGGTCCGAGGGAGCAGCCGGGCCTGCGAGAGCAACGAACCCAATCCGCCGGGTCCAAGCGACGACTCACCTTAACCATTGTTGACCAACCCAGCTACAAGTTTTCGCACTTCGCTTTCAAAATCATTACTCTTTTTCAAAACGACTTGTTTGTTAAAGAAGATTGATTGTTCACGGCTGACACTTAGAAGACTATTTCTATTAAAAGCTTGCCAAAGCTTTTGTCTTTTGTGTCAGCATAAACAGACAAGCTTCCGAAACAGTAAATTAGCGATATGTGCTTATTATTCTGAAAACATCCCGCTCGTAATAGACGGACGAGCGTGCATAATGAAATATATTTTCAAGGCATTTATTCCGCACACAGCTTCACATGCCGATAATTACAATAATGACAAGCTATTTACGTCCAAATTGCCTAATGATGTGGGATCACTACGCGCAGCACATCATCACATAAATTACTTGGATACTGTTTCTTTTAGCGCTGATTTATAACGTTTCAGTTATACAATTTGAAACAGTCAA
The DNA here is from genome assembly GCA_923062675.1 of Marasmarcha lunaedactyla. NCBI lineage: Eukaryota > Metazoa > Arthropoda > Insecta > Lepidoptera > Pterophoridae > Marasmarcha > Marasmarcha lunaedactyla. The sequence continues at coordinate 24,059,636 of OV281349.1, forward strand.
TTTTGAAGTTTTTCAAAAGACTTTTTGTCTTTCTAGACATGATAACTTTTGTCACTTTTTATTTGGAAACCGGAAGAATCCAGCTATTGGAGCGATTTTCTCAGCGTTGTCTGAGTTGGGGTTAGCAGTGGCGAAACTTGAGCATTGCGAACAAAACGTCGCGGCGGCAGTTGGGTAACTCTGCGAAACTTTGCGCTGGCAGTAATTCGCCCAATTTGTGATATATCGAAGTGGCTCCGAACCGCGATGTATGAAGGGTTGAGATCTGCGTTTCTGACGAATGGGGGTAATAACTTTTGTTAAAGGTTACTATTATATTCTTGGATGTATGAAATTGCTTTATTCAAGTAATATTAGAACGTTTATATTCAAATGTAGCATTTGATTTGCGATAGATAATCGCAGAAATGTATGCTTCCTTTTTTGCTATGGCGTTAGATTTTACATCGTCAATAGTTGACAGGTTTCAGTTTGTCGCTTACGATAAAAATATTCAAAAAAATAATTCTTATAAAATAAGACCTACACACAACTGTGCGTTTACATGGTATTATAAAGGACGCCATTTAGGTAAATTCATGCCGCATAAACGCACCAAAACCTTATTAAACGCGTTCCATGTATGTAAATTGGTGCCTACCTGAGCTAACTCGATTACAGAAACTAGGCATTTTTGGCGACGCCCAGCAGTCCCTTTTGCCACGCACACGCAGGGCACAGACGCTCGTACATACACACAAAACAGAATATTTGGTCTTTTGGACTACAAGAACCAAAAACTCTAAAATGACTCCATAAATTGAGGAAATTCTCAAAACTCCCAACAAAAACAAAATCTCATCAAAAGTTCTAAGAAAGCCACCCAAGTCACAAGTCGAGCCCTTCAACAAACATAATGAAATAAAGGGCATTAAATACACAATGTTGAACAAATATGTTAATAATATAACGTTTCTGTAACGCCATAAATAAGGCTTCCTATACTTAGCAGCACCTATTAAGGTAAACACATTCTCTAACTAAGGATAACAGAGTAGGAACAAACAAACTGACAATGGAATAAATTAACATTACTCGTATTTGTTTAAGCATGAATAATTATTCTCGGACCGTTATTGTGTTAGTAATAACTTATGCCTAATTAACGTTTCTCTAAGTAACAAACCGTCGAATAATAAAACAAGAAGCTAAATTGAGAAGATATATTCGGCGCCAACTTTTTTATTAACTATGATAATAGCCGGCAAACGAGCTCTAGATCCAACTGATGGTAAGTTTTATTTATTAATGGTGATTCTGCGACCGTCGGCCTCAGTTTCCCCTGGTCCAGTAATAGCACTAGCTGTTCCTTCACTAGCTTCCCTTGGACCGGAACGCAACCATGCAGCCGTGATTATTACGACAGTCCAAATAGGAACCACGCTACACGAGATCTTAACACAGAAACTGTACTATCATTAATTTTGATGAAATATTCATTTCACTGTGTATTTTTTGATGTATCCTATGTAGCTTATACAGAGACCCTTAAAACAATGAATGATAGAATAATAAAACAACCATGCGTCCCCTTCTTCAACTGGTACTATCTTATTAATAATATAGTACTAGAATAATTTTGTATAGACATAAAGAGACTGCAAATTTTATTTTGAAAAAATATACCTGTTTGCCAGTTCTTCTTCACGAAGGTTTTTCCGAACTGATGGTAGAGTCATGTTTTATTGACGTCAATAAGAACAAGTTATTGTCAATGTTGAGATATAAATGTTTCATTTCATTTTATCTAGACCAAGGCGAGAATCGATTTGCAAATCCGAGCCTCCACCCAGTTCCCCCATATTACCTTTTGGATAGGAGTGTAAATCCTGGCTTTCATTTTCATTTTACATCAGATGAAATGGGAGAAAACTGCCTACCCTGTATTAGGTATAAAATGTGCTGAGCGTTTACACGCATCACCCGCAACACATCTTGATAAACTATAGTTCGTTCGCGTTAAGAATGCAGTGACGTATCGTCTCAGCATTAGGTTATAGCCAATAGCGTCACTAACAAAAAGAAAACTTTTTCTAATACGGTAATCTCATTGGCTAGTTAGTATCTATAGTTACATGGATGACCCACTGCATTCTTAAGCGAACGAACTATAGAACAATTTCTCACGCATATTATTTCGTGTGAGAACTAAACGATATAAGCAATGATATTAAGTTTAAGTAATTATACAGTTTTTAAAGAAAGGCTGTAATGTGTTTACAATATAGCGTGTGACAATATAGTTGAGAAGTTTTCTTGGTAAATAGGTCAAAAATACCGTTCATAACAATGCTTTTGTTTAATTTGCAATGTTTGTTTAGGTCAACTAGACAATACACCTAACTAAAGGAAACAGTAGTTCGGCTAATTTGGCATCATTTGACTGGTTATCTACATTGCTATTGAGTTCAAATTCAAAATAAATAAAATTATGTTGAAATAATATTTATACAGTTCATATATAGTATTGATAATGAGCCGATAACAGGCAATTGATGAATTCTTATGACGAATCAACCTTCGAATTTGATTCCAATGATATTTGACATTAATGGAAAAACTTTCATTTATTCAGAAACTAGTAACAATTCTGTACAAATCGACATATGAGCTGCAAATTTCACAGGCCCTTTCATTCGAGGGTAAGATTAGTAATAGAGACAATTTATAATAGAAGTAAATAAAGAATTTAATAAATTTTAATAGGCTTTTTTTAGTTAAAGTTAAATAATGCCTGTAATTATAGCAAAAGAAGACCATTTTACGATTTACTTTGTATGAACTGACAGATGTCAAATGTGATCTATTAAATTGGTCGTATAAGTACCATCAATAGACGTGCCTGTATGTGTTAATAAATTCATGTGTTTTCGGACTTCACGGTTTGCTATTTGTATATTTAAAAACAGCTAGAATTAGACATATTAAGGTATCTCATCTTACTACTTTGTTGAAAGCCATCAGTAATCATCTCCAAGTAAGTGCTTCTGTTCGGTCATAGCAGTTTAGTGTATGTTCACGACACACTGTGTCTATCAGAAGCTCTGGACCCCACGTGGTTTCTCATTAAAAGTATTTTATCTTTCTACTCAGGAACAGGTGTCATGGTATTGAAGTGCTCCTACACCAGGGGGTCTAGCCAAGTTGCAATCTACAACCGCTTACGCAATCAAAAACGCGTAAACTTTATGGAGCCGTTACCTGAAATATCGATAGTCACGTGCTCCATACAGTTTTGGCGTTTTCTGTAGCGTTAGCGATCACAGATTGCAACTTGGCTAGACCACCAGTGGTCCCGAATATGAATACCTAGTACTACCAGTAGGGACAGTGATAAGTGTGAAGAACATGTCTGTTTGTGAGTCATATCCTGTATATTAAACAATTCTATTTAGTCAGTCAGAACAATAATAAAACGCTTTAAATTGCCACGGAAATGCTTCACACTATAAAACACACACCATCCGACAAAACCAGAAAGAAGCACGTATTTGCAAACAAAACTTATTCGAAACCAGTAGTTAGTATAAAATTAATATTAAAAATACGTCATTTGTCTACAGATAAACGTTATAAACTAATTTATAGGGGTTGGCGGGAGAATAAGGGGCGATATAAACAGTTTCCCGGGGGCGCGACCTGAGCGACTGCGAATTATACATTTTCAAAGCTACGCCCGGGGTTCGCCCGGTGATCTATTATATATATACGACTGTGGTATTTTGCTCGAAATAAATTACAGTAAATGAAATCCATTTATGTTATAATAATCATGATGAAAGGCGGATTAGGAATACGATTAGATTCTGAAAAAATAGGTAGGCTGTGCAGTAGCAGCTGCATCCACATTGCATATATTATACGTATTTATTTTTACTAAAATATCTAAAAATTTGTCGCCTTAGGTGCTGGCCGCGGTAATGTTAGCTTAACTACGAGTATCAAAAGGAACATGGTACAATACATATCAATAATAAATAGCAGTGAAAATTGTTGGAAATAAAAACAAATCCAAGCCCGGGGGATCGGCTGTACCAGTAAAAGAAACATACACACTTTAATGGAGATACATCGAGTGTAATGCACATGAAGTAGCTTGAAAATACTGCCCTATATACAATGATAATTGTATATAGTGTAAATTTATACGCGATACAATCACCAATGTTAAGTTAGATCCTAATGAAATTAGAATAAATATGACAGCTGTAGCATTGATAAGCAGTATGTACAATGAGCGATCACGAATTATCTTTGTTTTAAACTTTAAACTGTTGAAATATTGACAACATTTGTACGGATTTAACCAAAAACTAGAGTCCTCATCGCTACCTAATTTCTCCATAGGCAACACAGCCAGGTGCGAAAATACTGTTTCCCGAAGCTTTCATGTGTGTAAAGATAGCATTTTTTAAGTCTCTTTTTAATAGATTATTTTAAAACCCGCGTATTTTAAAACTTTAGCTTTGCTCAGGCGTTATTGTCGGAACGGTCCGACTAGTATCGGACTCGTATGGACTCGGCCATCATTAAGGGCTGAATACAGTCGCGGCTGTACAGCGTATTAAAGTTCATGAAAAAACCCACTTAACATTTTTTTAATTAATAAACCATTTAGAACCCAATCAATCTTTACTCAGTTAATTACAATTTCTTTTTCATTCGGCGGACAATAAACTGTACCTACTCTAGCTGACACACAGTCGACGTGGGCCGGGACATGGCGGCGGGAACAGGCGGGCTACATGAACTATGTCAATGTCAGCGTCGTTGCCATTTTTTATGTATTCAGGGACCCTTGCCCAATGCATATTCTATGCGGATGGGTTTAGTCTGTTGTGTATATTTCGTATCTGTTGTTTTTAAAAATAAGGTTGTATGTGTGAATTGTTGAATATAATGTTTTGAACGTTTAAGCTACATCCTCACTGTGCTTAACTTAATGTTGCACATAAGCCTATGTATGCATGGATTGAAAATCTATTTTGTTAAAATAAAATTTAAAGAAGCAACGCCCAAGCAAGGATACCATTGTGTCGTGTTATGGGTGATGCACACAAAATTATCAAACATATAGAAAAAGGGAACATTCATGACTCAGGTACCAAACTTCTTGATCATATAAATATCTGGAAGCAGATCTACTGCCACTCACAACGAGGATATCTTAGTATGTCACGGTCACGACCAATGTCCAAACTCAACAACGCACCTCACCATAACATCATCTTTTAATAAACCATACAAAACACAAAAGGACATAATAAAAGCAAGCCACATACACGCGATATTTGTAAATAAGCTATGACACATCTGTGTCAAACAAAGACCATTTTCTTTCACAATTTCCCATACTAAGACGGTAATCTGAGTCACAGGCTAAGCACGCCGCCTCCCAATGAGTCACGCTTGGATCAGAACCCCGGAATCCGGGTTGCTTTGTCCCGAAACTTTTAACGGAACCCGTACTGTAAAATCAGAAACAATGGCTTTTTAGTTTTTTTTACGTCGCCTTGTTTTCCTGGCATGGTTATGACGGTCGGATGGAGTGTATTCAGAGGTTCGTCAAAAAACGGATGCTGAAATATTTATTGCTTATTCGATGAATGTTATTATTCAAGAAGTTATGTTCAATTTCATCGATGTTCTTTCCTTGAGGTTCGTGAAATTATACTTTTGTTATAGAATGAAAATATGGAAAAATATTGGTATTTCCACGGCAAATATTGGCACCTACAAATTTTATTTACTAATTAGATAAGATTATATAAGTAATCAAGCAAACAATCTTTAGCGCAAATTAGGTTTTAAGTACAATGGCATTTGGGAACTTATTTACTGCACTCAATATTGTCATTTTTATATATTTTCTTAAATTTTCACGATTCATACTTTAAATAAAACACTTTTTACCGGATATTATCGCGTATATTTTAGTTAATTTTAAAATTATTTCGACGTTTCGGCATCTTTGCAGTTGCCGTGGTCACGATAGACTAAGGTGTTGTTCATCTATTGCCAGTAATAAAAACTACATGATTGTCAATACATATTAACGCCATCTGTTTCTCAGTCTTCTCGCATAACGTCCCGGATTGACACAAAAGGCACTGACTGTGTCCTGAGTTTGCAGTCTAACAGTTTGCTGGTTTTTCATTTTGATGTTTTTAAGTATTGGATCCCATGTTGATGAAAGTTTCCAACCATCTTCTCTATTGAAATTTGGATGTTTTTTAATTTCAATAGTTTCTCTGACCATCCTAGGTATAAAATGTTTCTCTTTTGCTAGGATCTTCACGGTATCAAATCTTAAATAATGGTTGGGCTTGTCTATGGAATGTTCACAAACTGCAGATTTTGAGGTTCGTTTATTTTTAACATCAGAGATGTGTTCTTTAATGCGAGTTGACACATTTCGTTTGGTTTGACCGATATAAGAGAGCCCGCAGTCACAGTCGATTTTATAAACGCCTGGATCTTGTAAAGGGATGCTTGATTTTATTGGACGAAGATGCTGGCTTATCTTTGAGTGCGGCTTGTAGATAGTTTTGATTGAAGCTCGCCGAAGAATGCCTCCTATCTTGTCAGTAACACCCTTTATATAAGGCAGGAATGCTGGTCTTCGTTCAACTGTGAGTGGCTTTACGCGGTTTCTGCGACGGCGACGCGGTGTTTTTAAATCGTTATCCCGCAGCACTTTAACCAGGTGGTTGAGTTCCTCATTAATGTGTTGGGGATCGCAGATTCCATGTGCTCTCTGAAACAAAGAGTTGCCTACGGCAGATAATTGGCTCGGGTGGTGATGGGATTTCCCATTTAGATATCGGTCAGTGTGGGTGGGTTTCCTATAAACAGTATGGCTAAGTGTACCATCAGGATTTCTTTGTATTAAGACATCTAAGAAAGCTAATTTGTTCTCCTGCTCCAATTCCATAGTGAATTTAATTTTAGAATTAAGGGAATTGAGGTGGTTTAGGAATGCAGTCACTTCATGCTTAGGTAATATAGTGTAGGTGTCGTCAACGTACCTCTTGTATATCTTCGGCACAACAGGTGCCATTCGGAGCGCTTGCTCCTCGAAGTTCTCCATGTAAATGTCAGCTACAACAGGTGACACAATTAAATAATTAAACAATTACGACCCCACCAACAGGATTATGAAGAAAACATCCACTTTAATACAAAAACACAAAGATTTGTTACATTTAGATGTGAAAAAGTTAACACCAGCAAGTGCAAAACCACCAAAATTGTATGGGTTACCAAAAATACACAAAGCTAAAGTACCTTTGAGACCTATTGTGAGCCAGCTAGACACACCAACTTACAAGCTGGCCCAGCACTTAGCAATTGTGCTCTCACAACTGCGAGGAAAGACAAGTGCATATGTAAAGGATTCTTACCATTTTGTTAGTGACCTTAAAAATCTCAAGTTAACTAACAATGAAACTATGGTTAGCTTTGATGTGTCGTCTCTATTCACCTCACTACCTGTTAGAGACTGCATTGATATAGTAAAAAGGAAGCTAAGTGAGTCAAACTTGCCCGAGGAATATGCAGAACTATTAGAGCTATGTTTAACATCTGGCTACTTCATGTGGAATAACAATTACTACATTCAAATTGATGGTGTTGCCATGGGGTCTCCGGTGTCACCTGTTGTAGCTGACATTTACATGGAGAACTTCGAGGAGCAAGCGCTCCGAATGGCACCTGTTGTGCCGAAGATATACAAGAGGTACGTTGACGACACCTACACTATATTACCTAAGCATGAAGTGACTGCATTCCTAAACCACCTCAATTCCCTTAATTCTAAAATTAAATTCACTATGGAATTGGAGCAGGAGAACAAATTAGCTTTCTTAGATGTCTTAATACAAAGAAATCCTGATGGTACACTTAGCCATACTGTTTATAGGAAACCCACCCACACTGACCGATATCTAAATGGGAAATCCCATCACCACCCGAGCCAATTATCTGCCGTAGGCAACTCTTTGTTTCAGAGAGCACATGGAATCTGCGATCCCCAACACATTAATGAGGAACTCAACCACCTGGTTAAAGTGCTGCGGGATAACGATTTAAAAACACCGCGTCGCCGTCGCAGAAACCGCGTAAAGCCACTCACAGTTGAACGAAGACCAGCATTCCTGCCTTATATAAAGGGTGTTACTGACAAGATAGGAGGCATTCTTCGGCGAGCTTCAATCAAAACTATCTACAAGCCGCACTCAAAGATAAGCCAGCATCTTCGTCCAATAAAATCAAGCATCCCTTTACAAGATCCAGGCGTTTATAAAATCGACTGTGACTGCGGGCTCTCTTATATCGGTCAAACCAAACGAAATGTGTCAACTCGCATTAAAGAACACATCTCTGATGTTAAAAATAAACGAACCTCAAAATCTGCAGTTTGTGAACATTCCATAGATAAACCCAACCATTATTTAAGATTTGATACCGTGAAGATCCTAGCAAAACAGAAACATTTTATACCTAGGATGATCAGAGAAACTATTGAAATTAAAAAACATCCAAATTTCAATAGAGAAGATGGTTGGAAACTTTCATCAACATGGGATCCAATACTTAAAAACATCAAAATGAAAAACCAGCAAACTGTTAGACTGCAAACTCAGGACACAGTCAGTGCCTTTTGTGTCAATCCGGGACGTTATGCGAGAAGACTGAGAAACAGATGGCGTTAATATGTATTGACAATCATGTAGTTTTTATTACTGGCAATAGATGAACAACACCTTAGTCTATCGTGACCACGGCAACTGCAAAGATGCCGAAACGTCGAAATAATTTTAAAATTAACTAAAATATACGCGATAATATCCGGTAAAAAGTGTTTTATTTATTGTCATTTTTATTTGATTAGTTGAATTTATAATTACTTATTAAAACAAAAATGTCCATTGTAAAAATTCTCAAGTTTCGTGCTCATTTCTTAAAACTTACGAAATGACATCAACGTAACATTTTCCTTTTGAAAACCTTTCTTAGAACGACAATATTAAACTTATTCGTGGGGCAATTCAAGAGTTACAATCTTGTGATACCGCACGCTCCGACTTGTTATACGTGATGTAAATAAAACAGCGCCCAGGTAAAGTACATGGAAGATGGGATGTCCGCCTCTCTCTTGCTACATTTATCCTTGAAATCGAATCAATCGTTCTAAGGCATAACTTAGTTCTATATGACCGCAAGGCAAATATTACCCGATTGCTAGTTTCATATATCAAAGACAAAATAAATTGTCTAACTTCCTAGCAAATACAAATTAAAATAAAACTATAATTAATTTTATTCATTAAAACAGCTTCTCTAATTAAACTAGAACTGTACTAAACGAACTATACGGTACGAATAATCCGTCCATCGAGTGACTAACACAAATACCTGTTTATATTTAGCTGCAACCCGGCACTCGAACCTGGTACCGCCAGGAAGTAGTTACCACACCGACTGACCCATAAGCACAATGGAATTAATTTTAAACAATCAACTGATATAAATATTGCGCAATTTCACTGCTGAGCCTTTTGTGGTGAAACTGTTGTATTGTGCAATTTATTGAGAACAGTTGAAAGGGCATGGAAACAATCGAGTAATATTATTGTGTTTTGAAATAAAATCAGGCAAAAAAACTATTTTGGAACTTAAAATTAAGATTTTCTATTCTATCTATGTGCATTTATTCCCTGCGCATTCAAAACCACTGTAAAAATGCCAAATTATCCTATTAAGGGCTGATTTAAATTTTAAAACTACAGCTTTTACTCACGCGTTATTGACTCACTTAACACTTTTAAAATTAAGGGCTGATTTTTCTATGTTCAGATAACTTCTATTACAATACTTGTTAGAATTTGACATAATTTCTATGGAAAGCGTTTTTAAGTGTCAAGGTTATTCTCCAGATAACAGTCACCTGAAAAATCAGCTTTTAGTACCTACAATATTATTTATCGGATTAGCCAAGAGTGGGGTGCCAGTAAAGTAGTCATTTGTTTTAAACTATCAGAATAATCGAACATGTTACTTCAGTTACGTCTTTTCATACAGTGATCTTGGTTTTCAACAACGTTTGGACTTAACAACTCGGTAAAATTTAAAAAAACCTTCCTGCTTTGTTCACAGGCAATGTTTTACATTGTTTTACATACCTTTTTAGTAGACTGTTAAGTGGTTACGACTATCACTGGAGTTAATTGGTGTTCTACTTTCGTGTATAAACATCTACGGTAAGGTTTTTGGCACTCTGTATCAGTAATTTGCATTACATCAACGCAACGTAAGCTAAACATAAGTTTAATTTCAAATTATCAACTAATAGCAAACAATCAGGCGCCATTGCGACGCGGTACTCTCACGTCCGGCAACTTTTCAATACGATTATGGATTACGTGAGTTCCTTGTATTCATAATTTAAGAAATAGGTTGGTTTGGTTGTTTATTTACTTACAATCTTTACTCAGGAATTCTCACGAGTTAGAGGTAGAAACCGGGTAAAAGGCTTCCAGTAGTTATTAAAATACTCCCTGAGAAGCGTATTCTAATTTTAGTTAAGTAGTTGTTTCGGGCCAGTATTGCCGTTCAACGAATACCACCAAACAGTGCCGGACGAAGCATGTGAGCCCTTACAGTAATTATGTACTGTGTACCATTGTGTAGTTATTATATTTAAGATTAGTAATTCAAGATACCCAAATGTAAGTGACAGTGAAACATACGGACACCATTCTTGCGACTGATGAAATCTCGATGTCGTGGAAGTGATTTTCTAGCCAATTTTTATAACAAAAGGAAGCAAGAAAAATGATAATTTACAGAAGAAGCAAGTACCTAAATAATTCACTTGAGTCGTAAATATAACTCACATAGGACTCCATCTAATTAAGTATTCGTTATCTCAAGAAAAGCCTTTTTCCTTTTACTTCCAGCAAGGAAAGGGTTAATCAAACAGAAAATACCTGACTGAAGCCGAGTTAATTTTGAAACTGTTATCTTAGACGAAAACCGAAAGGGCAAGATCAAAAGAACAACCAACTAAATAATTAGGCAAACCTTTCACGAGGAAACAATATAATGTTACTTGGCTAATTGTAGATCTTGTACAGGGGATCTGGTCAATTATAAACACAAATAAGGACCAAATAATTAAATTTATTTACTTGGGATCAGAAGAGTTTCTGGAATTTTAGTATCAGAGAGAGGAAAATGTGTCTAGGAAAGCAAACTATAAATAGTTTGAATAACAATAATTTCACTAGGAATTCTTATTTCATTACACTTTTCATTGGATGCCCAATTCAATTTCGCAAAACTAAATTAGCTTCCATTTATCACTACTACCAAAACTCAATCCCTATAAACACCAACAATTACAAGTCTACGCTAGAACGGCGGCGCGGGCGCAAGAGGGCGTGGCTAGCTGTCACACGTCATCGTGACGCGGCGCGCGCACGTCACTCCCAGCTGATCGAGCGTGCTGTGTAAACAAATCATAGTAATGCTAGATACTCTCCCACGCTTGGGAGAAACACGAATTGTGATGGAAGATTTCAATTAAAGAATGTATGTCTGGAGTATTTGTTGCTGGCAGTAATTTTGTTTAACTTAGGGCAGTTGAGAATCTTGCATTGTAATTTTCACATGTTGTTTTAGACGTAAGATAAAACTATCTTCTGATCAGTATCTAAAAAAAATTGAGTCCAATCATTTCAAAAATATTATTACCACGAAGTACTTATTTGAATCGGCGTTGAATAAAACGAAACTACTCCAATTAAATCACACGACCACACTCAGAGACCTCAAACGGCAACTCAGGGCGCTCCAGATTATAATTTTGGCTCTGCCAATAATGACTCAGATGCAGTATTTATGAAGTTAAAATTCGCAAAGCAAAATCTCTAGTCTCTCCGATAGGAAGGTACTGCAAGCTAGTCGAGCGCAACCAGTTTATCTGACCCCAGCTAAAACACAGCGATTAAATAATCAGGCTCTCGTGTTTTAGAAAGAGGGCCTCTTGGGAGATCTCTGTGATAATGGTCAACCTTTAAAAGCTTATCAAAAACCACGGCGTCATCAAATCATTCCAACGATAAGAAGATCCCACATTGAGCACGTTCAGCGGCCATTAGTGTGCTTAAACTACTATAATCGAATTTAAACGACGAGTAGCGAGAATTAAGTCTTATCATTGGCTTTGTTAAATGTAATTATGTGTAATGGCGATAAATTTAGGTCAACCGGCTGGCCTGCGCACATGTTTCGTTCAACTAATGACTAGCCTACATTGCTGAAACTCTGCTTAAAATATTTTTGACATATCATATAAATATTTTCATATACTTACATTAATTTTTTTTATTGTACACGATTCGTAAATTTCATTTATCTCCGTGTTCAATTGCTAAATTCACAAAGAAATTAATAGTGCATTGCAGCTGTTGCAGAGCATAAAATACGTGGGTTTTTGTTATTGTTCAAAAGAATTGTATATTTTCTTTTCAGACGCATCAAACTGATCATAACACAATCGCAATATTCACGGTAGATAAACTCGAAACTGAAGGGAAATTTCCCCTAAAAACCACGAGAAAGCAAAAAACAAATGGCCGTTTTTAGACAAAATGAAAGTTGAACTGTCAGATCAGGAAAAACCAATCATCCATGGGCCACTAGCACGAGGAACACCTGCCGTTCTGGTCCAGTCAACTCGCGTAGCACCTGCGACTTGGAATTCGATCTGAAACCGTCAAATCATACTTAAATAAGGAGTATGATATTCAAGAATATCAAAGGTCAAATTGAAAATATTATGGCTACAAATTACAGTATTAACGATGGCATCTCGGTAAAAAGCGCTGCCTTTAATAGCGACCCGGTTGGACGTCCAGTCTGAGAATTATAGGCGTCGCCGGGTGGAAGTTAGGTGTTATCTGCGATCGTCGAGCCAACCCTAGCGCCTTATCGGGGCACTGAACGGCCCGCTCCTAGAAATTGCGTACACGGCAAACAAAGAAATTGCACGATTATAAGAGACCGAGCGACGCCCCTATTTCAGCCCGCCCTTTGATTAGGGCATTCTCGCTGTAACTAAGTGCTTATTAGCAACCGTTAATCAAATTTTCTAGGGGAGATACAGTTCAAAAGGACAATCAATTTCGCAGTATACAGTTATATTTCTAGGTGTATTTTTATCGATTACCAGATTACTAGGTTATTAAAATCAAGTTTTTAAATTAAAAATATAACTGTATACATTTTAGACAGCCAAATCCTTGCTCATAAATAACAACAATAGCCCATGGCTCAAGGGAAAATTAAGGCATTCGTACAATGGGGTGGAAATTTTCGGCCCCTCACTAACGCAGACGCCAACTTGATAATCCCCAAGTCCGGTGCCAACCCAGAGTTGGACGAGGGTGCGTGGGGAGCTGGATAGAATGAAACACTGTCTAGCATTTGTGTAGTTTTGATCGGAAACTAAACTGCATTGTACAAGGGATTTAAGTTTAAGACTTGTTTACTGTATTATACGAGAAAAGCTTCTTTTTCACAATATTTGGAATAAAACTTGGAATTACACATACAAAGTAAAAAGGCTTTTGTGTGTCGTTTATATCAAGATAACCGTTAAGAATAAAGATAAATTAACATGGTAACCAATACAACACTCTCAAATTATTTCAAATCGAACAAGACATTTTATATGTGTGAGGGCAAACCAAGAACACGGCACCGATTACACGCAACGCACACATTTCAATATAGGTACATGAAATGGGCTTTCCACAGACTCTCACATATTTGTTTTTTCCGAAACCAAAAAAGTAAAACACAATAAAACATATATTCTGTTTTCCCAATAACTATGAGTACTGAGCTCAATAGTAGTAGGAATGTAAAAGATCTGTAGGACAATCTTTAGATGCAAGTCTATAGACATTTTAATCTACCGCTCATCTCGTTAATTCGTAAAATATCGTTTTTAACGTACCCGGAATACAAAATTTTACATCTCGATCAAATAATCTCGTGTGTAGATTTTTCTACTTTAAAATCTTATTGAATAATGAGAATTTCCATCCTGAATCTTCAATTACATTTTATTCGGCATACAGAATACCTACGTCGCAAATATAAAAGCTCGGCTATCACGGCCTAGATAATTAGCAAACGCTATGTTTCCCTTATCTACAACTAATGTTTAATTCAAATATGGCAGTCACGTGTTCTGTGTAAGACAACTTGTAACATGAGGCTATGAAGTATATGCGGGGCAAGTAGAATAACCGAAAGCATTGGTGGGTAATTTATCATGGAGATTAATAATTCTTACACATGTCAGAAACAAATCTCCGAAAACCTAGGGTGTTTTTGTATCTTGGATTGCTTGAATTACTTACATCAAAATTTCGCTACCTTGTTTTAAGCATCAATGAACCCCTAACACCCTAAACTCTAATAACTTCAGCCCCACACAAATTACTCCGACAAATTGCGGCAGTATACGCGAAAATATTTGCATGCTATTCCTCCGTATCACGTTTAAATCTAGAGAAATAGGTATTTCCCTTGTGCGGCAAGAAGTCCTCAATAAGTCTGGAGTCAAAGCGGCTCAGACAGCCGACTACCCTCGATGGGCAGATGAGAATCTTAAGAATTTCGTATCTTGAATGAAGGGAATAAGATCATTGAAATACCAACAGCATATGAATAAAACTCATTAGATATTAACATTTTAAGATCAGTGAAGTTGAAGTTTCTGTCTTATAAACAGTTGAGGTAAAAAGATAGGATTATGTTGTAAATAAGTAACAATAACCGTTTTAGAAGAAAGGTAGAAACGATGTCGATTTGATTCCTTGTTTGATTCATAAAGAAGGCAAAGGATAATCTTACACCTTATTGCGACGCTCAGCAAATACAAAACAAAAAAATGAAGATTAAACTACATTTGTGTTGATAAAAATTCTAGTAAACAGTATTTAAATGAACGAAATAAGGCAAAAAAACTTTATTCGTGCCAGGATGATACTCTGTTTGACTCTCTCTCTGTTTGACCAATTCCAAATTGGTCAATCACCACCCACTCACATCTCAATACATGAATAAAATCTAAATTAATAATCAAAATAACGTTCTGACCTAATTCATTATTTATTGAAACTCCACCGGCCTCCACGGGAATTAATTTAATTTCCCTTCGTAAAAACAACAACCCCTCAAATATAGACCGAACAGTTTAACCATTTCGGTAACACAATTTGATCTAAACACTTCGAAAAGCTTTTTATTTTCCTGCGAACGAGAGCTTAAAAGCTCACGTCATGAGAAATTTAGTTGTTATTTTTTAAATTTTAGAATTAGTCCCCAGTCGTTGTGGGGTCGCCTAACCTGATTGTATATAAGGATAAGAACAAAGTAAGAACAGTTAAAAATGAGACAGCGAACAGTATAGTCCCACAGACACAAGCGGTATTCATTAGAGGTATGAGCAGGGATTTTCACGCATTTTTCAACTTTACGAGTATATGGTGGCTTAGCTAGACGAAACAAAAAATAATTTGCATCGAGTAACACTGACAAATAGTTGGATTCTATCCAAAATAAACTTATTATTGGGCGGAAATTCTTTTCTTCTCCTTCTCCATTAAATTTACTGAATCGGATGCTAAGCTTCAAGGTGACCACAACCAACATTACGAGACACTATGCGGACTCATTTATCATATAGGTTTTTTACATTACAAGTAGGTATAATGCAATACCATAAAGTTTTATACTTGTTTACCGATGTGAAGTCACATTGCTAGCCATATTAGGGCTGCAAGGATATCAGCCGGTATATACATTCAGGTAGGTAATTAAGTAAAGATCAAGGTACGACCTCTGACTTCAGACTTGACATGTAAGTGTTTGTCTTTATGTCTTGGAACATTGTTACTAAATTAAGGTATTAAGCGACGACTATGACTAACTAGCATTTACATGCGATTCCAATATCCCACGTAAACGATGTATTTTTCATCTAAGGAAAAATGTTGTCGCTCATCTACTAATAGTTTCACAATATGATTGTGCAACAATACAAATTAATACAAGAATCATTTTCGCTTAGAAAGAAAGAAAGTGTCTAAAGTCGTGACGACTCTTCAACCATAATGTTAATATAAACCGTTCATAGATAGAATTTCTTTAATATAAAACAAAAGGAAGGCGTGCAATTTCTCAGAATTCACCAGACAATACATTTCCGCAAGAACAAAGTGGTAAGCGCCAAGACAGAGGCTCAATTTTGGCAGACGCCTCGCTTTTCTTTGCAAAATTAAGAACAAGGAAATATTCCACGTGGAAAGAAAACTAGGGTCACAAAGGGATTTTCTGTCTTATCTAACCAATTTTAAGAGTTTCTTTTTCGTATTTATATCACTTAAATAATGATAAGGATAAGACTTTCAATATCGATATTTTTAAGATAACTTTTCACACAAACTAGCAAAAATTACAGATAACAGCCACTACTGACAAAACCTAAAAACAAATACAGCCCAAACTTCAACCCATCGTCTGCCAACCCAACGATCAAGTCTCCAACTATTTACCTAAATTACATATCGATTACTGTACCGTTTACCGGTCGGTATTTGGTACCGAAGCGGGCTGAGTAACGGGCCCCACGCCGGCTGTTGGCTGCGATGTTAGCGAAATGCACAAAAAGTTTGAAGCCGCCGCGTCTGCACCGCGTCCTCACGGTTTTGGCGGAGGTCACCGGCACACTGTTGAGGGTTATTCCGGTTTGAGACCTACGTAAATAAAACTGTATTGATCAAACTCTCGAATCATTTAGTTATATAGTTTAAATCCAATTCATAACTTTTCAAATTTCCTATGAATTAACCCGAAAAATGGCGTTGTACGTAACGCAATACAACAATACAATCTTCAGATTCTTATTCAGGCAGTACGATTTTTGCAGCACAGCTGTTTATCATCGGGCAATGAACTAGAATATAATTAATAAGTAGACACATTACATAACTCAGTATTTTATATACTTCGCAAAGGAAAGCAGCAACGAGACAATAAGAGATAAATACATCTACTAATGAAACACATAATTTTCTACACAAATATCACTTCGAGACGTTATAACTGAACAATACATTTAAATTTAAACAGAACCAAAGAATACAAGGCCTTGAATAACGGTTTCGTCAAGTGTTATGCGTGTAATTCACTTACATCTGAAACTAGGCACATTACATCGATTATGTAAATATTACTGTGCAAAACACGACACGATAAGCGTAAACGAATGGCAATATAAGCCGAAACGAATGGCAAACTAAATTATAATGTTAAATGTGTGAGATAATTTTAGACGGTAATTGGATTTTAAATGATTTTCAGACAATTTCAGGGTGAACACTAAGCAGACATCTACCGGAAAAACCCCTCAAATTCGCGTTCACAAACTTTTTGCATAGCTTTATTTTATCCGTGACCACGAAGCGATCGATTTATCACTCACCACGACAAAAAGTAACCGACAGTAGTTAACTATGCTCCGATTCACCAAATATACCTTTTAGCTTGTTTTACTAGGATTTATTCAGGACTAAATATATTTTTTTTCACCTATTGACAAGAATGTAGTAGGATGATTTGTGACAAATCCCCGACCCTTAATATCTTGTACTCTTATAGTAGCAATAAACGATTGAAATGAACAAGTTGATGTTTCATAAGCGATTAATGCTTCGTATAGGTGTAAAATCTTTCTTAAACTTTAATCACAAACCAACCGCGAAATCTAAAAACATCTTATAAAATCGAGTCTGCAACTCAACGAGATATGACTCAGCAGGTCGGGCGCTATCGACGCTCCAGCCAGTTGTGAAGGGCCGCCGAGAGCTCTGCATGACATAACGATGGGGAGCCAGATCGATCCATTACTGTCTAGCCAACATTATGAAAAAAATTAAATAAAATACCAAGCTAAAAAAATGGGAAGTTGTCATCAAATATTTCTAAATTTATTAAGCTTCATAACTGTGAAAACTAATGTGTACTTCGATTTTAAAATGCAATCAATTTATTTATTTATATACGTATTTATTATTTGGAGAACCAACAGCTTTGTGAGACAGGAATGTACAATCGATTAACCATGGAGAGCCAATTAAAGGTTCTCGCGTTTAAAAATATCTTAGAAAAACTACGTAGCGTGTACTAAAAAGCTAGACAAGTTTAGAATTCATCATAAATAAATAGTTAATTACACAATTAAAAGAAAAAAAAGAAAAAAATTATAAAAATTTTTTGCTTATGGAACTAATTATCTGTATCGAAAATAATCTGCTTTGATTAATAAATCAGTTAGATTCAAGTGTTTCATTACAAAGCCTAGGTCATATACACCGGATTCTCCGATACGTGGTCGTCAAAGAGAGCCCGTGGGAAACAGCCACGATATAGCTGCGAAATAACCATAATATAATAACATCAAAGTCTTGAGAAACTACTCGCTCTGACGTTAAAATGTGTTGAATAGTTTGTAAACCTTGAAACCTGTTTTGTTTATCGTGAAAAGATCTGAGAACATCACAGAGAGGGTTCCTTTCTATATTATCATTATCAATCACTACAATTTTGAATGAAACATTTCGCTTAACACCATTGACTTGATGTTTATTGTATGATTTTGTATATAGTCTCTACAACACAACCAACGTTTTCAGTGCGCTTGCAACATTTAACAACACTGAACTGAGGATATGCTAGTTATTGTCACAAAATTAACTTTACAAAGTATAGGTATCCTTTTTAAATAAAATAAACCTAGCTAAACTTTAGCGTGGCTCAACATCTCTCAGAAGGTTCGTATGAAGCCGTATACAGCACACCAGAGTGACACGAAAATGAACTGGCCCTACGCTGGCTTCGGCGAGGAAAACACATTTTTATACGTAGTTTTGCTTATTTCCTACAGCGCTAAACAGGCTGCCAAATGGGTGATTAACTCTGTTCACCTAAATACACTTAATTTCAGCAACGCTTTAACCTTATAAGCAGTTATATTTAAATTACCTTTTAAGTCACTTATGTAGGAAGTAGCACGCAAAGATTGAAGTGTTGATAATAGGTCTTTACCTATGAAACTGCCGTTTTGCCGTACTGGCCATTTCAAATGAAAATATTTTATTTTTTTACGGATATTTCTAATTTCAAATTAATTTTATTTGACAAACATAGAATTCTTTTTCTAAAATCGTCATTTGTTTAATAGTTAGTGTTTTGTTTTCAACGCATTCGAACATTTTTCGTCATCATGGATAAGTTAAAAATTCGAGTAATTATGGAGTATGAGTACCGTCGTGGCAGCAAAGCGGCACAAGCGGCACGCAACATCAACGACGTTTACGGAGCGAACACTACAAACGAACGCACCACCCGTTATTGGTTTACCCGCTTCCGTTCTGGAAATTTTGACCTGAAAAATGAACCCCGTGGTCGTCCGAAAACTTTGGTCGACAATGACGAATTAAAGGCAATTGTGGAAGCTGATGAAACTCAATCCACGGCTGAATTAGCAGCAGCTTTCGACGTTAGCATCAAAACAATATTGGTCCATTTGCGTCAAATTGGCAAGGTAAAAAAGCTTGACAAATGGGTACCCCACGAACTCAATGACCGCCAGCGCGAAGTACGCGTGGAGACGTGCCTTGCACTGCTCAGCAGGCATACAAATGAAGGAATTCTGAACCGCATTGTTACTTGTGACGAGAAATGGATCCTGTTTGACAATCGTAAGCGCTCAGAAAGTTGGTTGGACCCTGGTTCAGCACCCAAACAATGCCCTAAACGAAAACTTACCCCTAGAAAAGTGATGGTCACTGTTTGGTGGTCTAACGCGGGTGTAATTCATCACAGCTTCTTGCCAAACGGGACAAGCATTACTGCAGATGTGTACTGTGAAGAACTGAACACAATGATGGAGAAGCTCGCACGTCTGCAACCAGATTTGGTCAATCGTTCGGCTCCACTGCTCCTGCACGACAACGCGCGACCTCATATTGCACAGCAGACGGTCTCCAAGCTACAAGAGTTGGGGTTGGAAGTTCTCCGTCATCCGCCGTACTCACCAGACCTTGCGCCTACAGACTTCTACTTTTTCCAGAATTTGGATAACTTCTTGGCGGGAAAAAAATTCAATACCCGAGAGGCAGTACAAAATGCCTTTGAAGAATTTGTTGCCTCCCGTCCAGCTGATTTCTTCAAGAAAGGCATCAATAAGCTACCAATGCGTTGGCAAAGATGCATTGATTGCATGGGTGATTATTTTGATTAATAGAAATAAAAAATATATAAAAAAATTACGCTTCATTTATTTCGTGAAAAACGGCAATTTCATAGGTAAAGACCTAATATATGACAACCAATTCATTTGTGATCGAACATTATTTTTTACAGTCATATGATTTAAAACTTTATTCGGTGAATAACAAGTGTTAAAATAAATTTATCCATTATTAAAAGTGTAGTCCAAATAACCTCTTTTTGTAGGAATGGTACAACTCGGCGGAAGCCCAGGTTGAGTGCGAAGTTGTCAATGTTGAGAAATCAAAATTTTAATTTGAATCACAAAAACATCTGTCCCAACAGTGATTTAAAAAATAAAGTTTTTTTTTATTAGAGGCACGGCTTATCAACCACAGTTACAAACGAAACTAACTAATAAACAATAAATACGAGGTTGTCTATAAATATGTATATTTTTTGCAACAAAGTCCAGTTAGGTATTTGACTACATTCATGCAAGTTTTTATCATTTATTTACATAGTATAAGTTAAATGAGACAATCAAAATGTTATGAAACATAAAGTTTTGAATATATTAGGTCTTTACCTATGAAATTGCCGTTTTTCACGAAATAAATGAAGCGTAATTTTTTTTATATATTTTATATTTCTATTAATCAAAATAATCACCCATGCAATCAATGCATCTTTGCCAACGCATTGGTAGCTTATTGATGCCTTTCTTGAAGAAATCAGCTGGACGGGAGGCAACAAATTCTTCAAAGGCATTTTGTACTGCCTCTCGGGTATTGAATTTTTTTCCCGCCAAGAAGTTATCCAAATTCTGGGAAAAGTAGAAGTCTGTAGGCGCAAGGTCTGGTGAGTACGGCGGATGACGGAGAACTTCCAACCCCAACTCTTGTAGCTTGGAGACCGTCTGCTGTGCAATATGAGGTCGCGCGTTGTCGTGCAGGAGCAGTGGAGCCGAACGATTGACCAAATCTGGTTGCAGACGTGCGAGCTTCTCCATCATTGTGTTCAGTTCTTCACAGTACACATCTGCAGTAATGCTTGTCCCGTTTGGCAAGAAGCTGTGATGAGTTACACCCGCGTTAGACCACCAAACAGTGACCATAACTTTTCTAGGGGTAAGTTTTCGTTTAGGGTATTGTTTGGGTGCTGAACCAGGGTCCAACCAACTTGCTGAGCGCTTACAATTGTCAAACAGGATCCATTTCTCGTCACAAGTAACAATGCGGTTCTAAATTCCTTCATTTGTATGCCTGCTGAGCAGTGCAAGGCACGTCTCCACGCGTACTTCGCGCTGGCGGTCATTGAGTTCGTGGGGTACCCATTTGTCAAGCTTTTTTACCTTGCCAATTTGACGCAAATGGACCAATATTGTTTTGATGCTAACGTCGAAAGCCGCTGCTAATTCAGCCGTGGATTGAGTTTCATCAGCTTCCACAATTGCCTTTAATTCGTCATTGTCGACCAAAGTTTTCGGACAACCACGGGGTTCATTTTTCAGGTCAAAATTTCCAGAACGGAAGCGGGTAAACCAAAACGGGTGGTGCATTCGTTTGTAGTGTTCGCTCCGTAAACGTCGTTGATGTTGCGTGCCGCTTGTGCCGCTTTGCTGCCACGACGGTACTCATACTCCATAATTACTCGAATTTTTAACTTATCCATGATGACGAAAAATGTTCGAATGCGTTGAAAACAAAACACTAACTATTAAACAAATGAGGATTTTAGAAAAAGAATTCCATGTTTGTCATAATAAATCAATTTGAAATTAGAATTATCAGTCAAAAAAAAAAATATTTTCATTTGAAATGGCCAGTACGGCAAAACGGCAGTTTCATAGGTAAAGACCTATTAATATAGAGTAGAAAACTTAAAGCAAAAAACTTATTACAAAATATGTAAAAAAAATTTAATACTGTTAGCTTACTCAAATTAAATTTAACTATTTTTATTATGCCAGCATTATCTACGTAGCCATTATATATTTTATCCAAACGCTCAAACAATATTCGTGTAAATTACACGTTGTGTGTGACGTCACAACTCGGTACCGTTTTGTTTGGAGCGTTTTTCGGCGACTGGCAGCAGCTCCTCAAACACATCTCTGTGTCTAGAAAACGATTGATTGTAAACATACTGTTCTTTCTGTAATATTTACTAACTGTTGATAAGCTATTTAAATATGTAATTAAAACAATTTAGACAAATACCCTACTACATTGTCGTAGTAATAATATAATGGTGATAAATTATGTTACGTCCAATTAAAATATCAGAGTGAGGGAATATCTTTTTAGTCACAGACATTATTTATAACGAATATTTAAAAAGCTAGATTTAATTTAGAAATTAAAACAATTTATTCTACATTTACATAAAAATAATTTGGGATTTGAACATTTATTGTTATACCTATGCTCTGCTTTGTAAAGTGTCATCATATTTTATTCTATAAAACAACCAATTGAAAATTTCTTTGTGGGTTAGAGTTAATCGAAATGTCACATTTAACTTGACTAGGTGTATAAATGGAGGTGTATAAAAAGATAAGTAGGTACCTATAGTTCTACAGTCGGCAGCGTCGTCGCAGGCTCAGAATCACGTGAAATCACGGCTAGTAAGCGGAACCCTACAAAAGACCGAGCAACGCGTAAGCAAGTGATTCTAGTCTTTAGTCTGAACCTCGGCCGAGTGTACATATCTATAAATAGGTGAGGAGTTCAACTAAATAACTTTGTACACAACCCGATCAGCTGTTCAACCATCCTCACACTTTCACATGACAGTTAAAAAGTCTTTAAACGCAACAAAAACCTTACAATACTTTTAAAAATTCCAGTTTACACACACATTTACAGAATCCAGTTCTAAATTCAAAAGGCATCGCGAGAGCACAGAGTATCAATCAATACACAGGATGGTGGAGACCCGCTTTGGATAAGACAGGTGTGCATAGCATCTGTCATACCAACACCTTAACACCTGTTGTCCTGTGGCTGCTTTTGCTTTTATGTTCTATGTCGATTTTTAAAGTTTTACATTTTTTGTAGCATATTTGATAAAAAGGTCATTATGGGTAGCTTAAGCAAATATTTTAGCATTTAGCTAGGTTATGGAACTTAAGACTATTAAATAACAATTTTCATGAAAATTGTACTTTCGAAAGTAATCTACAATCCACAAAATGAGAATTTAGAACATGGCACCTACGCTTTGAACTAATGTTTCCCATGTATAAGTTCTACAATTATATTAGTATTTTTAAATATCTGCGGATATCCTGATTTTTATAATAAAAGTGTACGTCCGTGGGCATAGTGTGTAACTATCAATGAAACTATGTATAAAAATGTATATTAGCTGAAATTGGCATCAATTATACCAATTACACAATAAATCTCGCCGTAAGGAAGCGATCTATCAGGGTTTCACGAGGTGTCGCGCTGATAAAAAACATCGATCTATTTACCTGTAACAAGTCAAAAATAAGAAATTAGTAATCAATCAATATAAAGCTATTTATTCTTTGTTAAATCGCAAGGAAATCTTCTGTTATTGATGAAACAGCTATTTGAGGAGGTAATAGGGCCCTGTAATATGAAGGCATATGTATGTTTAAATATAAAATAGTCACGACTTTCAAACATACTAAGAATAAGAAACTAAACCTTGAATCTATTGCTGCAGTTTAAATAAAATAGTTATAAAAAAAATGAAACTAATTTCTGACCCATGCTTCAATCGGACCTGTACGAACTGTTGGTTTGTACAACTATCTTAAAAAAATGTCTATTATGATAAATAATGAAAGCCCTCAAACCTAATGAATTCAGTGAAATGACCCTTAATCCAAATAAATAAAGATTTTCAATCAAGGGCCTAAACAAATCTTCATTACCGATAACATACTAAAAATATCTTAAAGTTATAATCTGAAACAATTAATTTCAGTCAGACGGCGGCGGCAACGCAGTAAAGTGAAACAAAATCCAAAAATGACAATCTCACAACACCGTGCGTGACAGATCATTAAATATAAAATACCTCGCGTGTTGCCTCAACTTAATAACGATATTTATGCTAAATAAGTGTTATTAGTCTCTCGATATCCGAATTTTCTTCAAACAAAGTAGACAACATTAAAATCATTAGTAGTGTGGCAATCTGAACACCAATATAATTGGATAATTGCATTTCGGTTCACTATACCAAGCTATTATTAAAAAAATTTGTTCGTTATTTTATTTCTCGCGGAAAATAACAATCTAGGGCAGGGAGTTTATATCTATCTATACTATGTAGATTTTGAGAACAAAACACTATAATGGTTGCTTCTACTAATATTATAAAGGACAAAGACGTTAGTTTGTTTTGTAATGGATAAACTTTAAAACTACCTAATCATATATCATTAAATTGGATCGTATACGAGATTCAATTATTTCCGTTTCATTTACATGCAAATCTTCGACCAAAGTTAGAAAAGGAAAAGAGCGTGGAACTCAATAAATCTGCTACTACTGGAACTCACATTTTTGTCGTTTTTGCAATACACGCTCACGAACGATCAAAACGAACGAGAAGGAGGGTAGATCGATTTATCTGCCTCTAACTGTCATCGCCACCTACCTACATCTGCCAGTCCGCGATCATGGTGCTTGCAACAGCATCGAAATATAGGACGCGCGAAATAAAAATCGAAAATCGTGGTAAGAATCCCGTAAATTCATTAAATTATAGTGAAAATAACCGCGATAGTTTAAAACAATTATTAGTCTATTTGTATTAAATATGGCGTTATTGGTTGAATTTTTTCAACTGTTAACTGGTAAACGATATTTTTTTTTATCGATATTTTTATTGGTTTAAAATATTAGTTGATATTTTCGTTGAAATATAAATTTCGATAATGATAATCACGAATGGTTGATTTTTGATCAATGAACTTTAACTCATATTTTCGGTTCGCAGGCTTAGAACTGCCTAGCGTAATATCTAGGTAGGTTGGTAACATAAATAGGCATATTTAAAGTAAGTGATTTTATTATACATATAATCGACATTCGATGACTTAATATACATTTTTTATATTCATTGTTATTTTTCGTATTTTCTATTATGTACATTTTTTTTGTGATATACCTAAAACATTTTATTGTTGTTTATTTATATACAGTACTAATACTGGCCATATGTTTTTTGTTTAATTTTTTGTTTTTTTTTTGTTATTTACATTTCTTTATTATTTACAACATAATATGTACAGTTCTATTGTTATACACATACTTTTTTTATATCACAACTAAGTTGATATGTATACAAGTAAGATTGCTAACTCCGTGGAAACCT
This sequence comes from Marasmarcha lunaedactyla, assembly GCA_923062675.1. Lineage (NCBI taxonomy): Eukaryota > Metazoa > Arthropoda > Insecta > Lepidoptera > Pterophoridae > Marasmarcha > Marasmarcha lunaedactyla. Next base: position 24,085,388 of record OV281349.1, read on the forward strand.
ATAATGAAATATTTTATAAGTTGTGCTGCCATCTATCAGATTTAAGTGTTAGATTTAGGTCCATCCATTTCAAATCTAATGTACTGGTAGTAGTATTATTAAAATATTTGATGAATAAAATATAATTAAGATAAAATAAGACAATTAGATACATTCACGGATTTATCATTTCATGTTAAAAATATATAATTTAGGAATGGTCATGTGCGCTTAGTTGCGCCATCTATGTAGTTTATGAACTTCCATTGATTTAACTAAATAAATATAAATAAGGAGTTAGCAGTTTTACTTGTAAGTATATCATCTTTGCTTACACCGTAATTATATTATTTACAGTTTGTTGCAGTTTAGAAACATAATTTGTGACACTTTGGATGTTGTAAGACGGGTTCTACGGTCATTAACAATATACCCTGCCTTAGAAAATGCCCGTTCACATGCAACGGAAGTGACCATAATGTTACATTTCGATTTAAAAATTATATACAAGATCGGATATATGCATTTGTGCGTCTTCCACCAACTTAATGGACAGGCATTTCTTGGAATGACTGTTTCTTTTAAAAACATATCCAATTCTTCTTTTGCCTTCGTCTCCACTGTTTTAGGAGCATGTGACGATCTTATTTTTGAGTCCAACTCTCCCCAGATACTGAAATTGTCGCTACTATTTTGTTGTGATTCCGCCGCCGCACAATCACCATCACTCGACTCATAATGTAATGTTTCCATCAATGACAGAACGTATGATTTTGTTTCGTTTACTGACTGAGGGTCAGGAAACGCTATGTCTTTATACCGAGGGTCTAAAAGTGTGCATACCGTAATGTTGAGGTTATTTTTTATATCCCCCAGTCTTTCTGACAGACCTCTCTTCAATTTGCCTATCAGGTCTGTCACAGGCGCGTAAAAGTTTCTTGATGATAGACTGTCGCAAACAGACAACAAACTTGTTGTCAGGACCATAGCCGTACTTGCAGTCAAATAGTTTTCTCCACTCATAACTTCACTGACTTCATAAAAAGGTTTTAGAACGACGCATATTTGCGCAATATACTCCCATTCTTCGATCGGTATTATCGGTAAAGAAATATTCATTGTGGCAACAGTGGCTTGTATTGCCTCTTTTAAAGCATAAAATCTTTCTAGCATTAAAAAAGTGGAATTCCACCGGGTGGGAATAGCTTTAATAAGAGTTCTTGGTTGTGGAATATTTTGATTATTAATTTGATATTTCATTAGCTTTTCTTTGCCGACTGAGCTTTTTTTGAAAAATGATATTGTTTTATTGACTTTGTCTATGGTATCTTCATTTGTATTTAAGGCATCCTGTACTATTAAATGTAATTTGTGCTCAAAGCACCCAAAGTGGTTCCAATTTAAAATTGCACTTGCTCTTAACATATTTGCGGCATTATCCGACACAAGAAAATTTATTTTTTGTGATATACCCCAAGCGTCTGTTATATCACGTAATTCTTGTGCAATTCTGACACCAGTATGACTACCGTCGAAATTATTGCATTGCAGCAACACCGACTTAAGCTGCAAATTAAGTGAAAAGAAATGAGCTGTGACACCCATATATTGGTCCATGGTTCTTGAGGACCAGCAGTCAACTGTAATGCAGACGCTTTCTGCGTTTTCCTTAATATAATTTAAAAAGTATTGTTTACGCTCTTCATAAAAGGCAGGTAGTAAAGAAGACGAAATGGTCTTTCTGCTGGGCAACTCGTAAGATGAATTTAAAGCACAAACATACTCTCTGAAGCCAATATCCTCTACTATAGAAAAGGGCTGACAATCATATGCTATAAGCTTTATGAGGCATTTGTCTATAATTTTTTTATCAGCTGGGCGAAGCTTCTTAGGCAAGTAGGAGGACATCATGCGTTGAATTTTATAAGGTTGTTCTTGAGATGAAGAAGATGTTGCAGCCATCATGGGAACAGAGGGTTCAACATTTTGAGTTTGAAACGGTGTAGTTCGGCTTCCATCGACAGGATGGACGGCTCTAGAACCACCACCAAAATTACTACTACTGTCAACACTGCCACCACCACAACCGCCATCACCACCACGACCGCCATCACCACCACCATGAACCCCTTCATCAGATTCAACATTTCTAGAACAACTAATCTCATGACTAGCTCGGGTCAAATTTGAATACACACTTAGGTGCTTCAATTTTAAATGAGTTTTCAAATTATTGGTAGTACCTTTATACGATAAAATCTTCTTACAATAATTGCAAGATGCGAGCTTTTCGGCTCCCACACATTTCTCAAAATGCTCCCATATTTCTGCATTCCGTCTTGGCATTTTATATTCACTCACTACAATAACCTACAATCTAAATTAGAACTCTTAAAGGTTTTAAATAAAAAAAGGTTTAATAACGTAAAACTTAGAGCACAAGTACGGACCAAACGATTTTATGCCAATAACCAACGAACGAATGTTTCACAAAGTCAACCAATAACGTTTCATTTCATCTTACGGTAAAAATATCGATTCAATATATTTATCAAAAATACTCCTGCTAATTACTAATACCTTATTACAAGAGAATTAGAGTATAGAATAGATTGATATATTGAGAGTAAAATATCGATCAAAATGTACCTAAGTCAAAAATAAATCTTAATGCTTTTGTCATAAAGCTTTAATTTTTCTGCACTCCAACTTAGACTGTCACACACCGGTCGCTCTCGCGCGTTCGTTGAGTGAGTGAATGCATTCACCTAATATCGCCAATCGCCAACCAAAATTTTTTTACTAGGTATACGGTATTTATTCGCTTATTCGATAACGATAATTTTATTTATCAGTTAAAAGCGGTAATTTTTTTTATCGGTAAATTTATTGGTTGATCGTTATATTAGCCAAGACTAATTTGTATCGTATGCAACGCTAATTATAAATTTTAACATTTTTAAAGTTTTAATACTCTATAGTAGCTACTTAACTCTACAACGATCGCGAACCCCATTTTCAGAGTTAAAATGTAATTTTGCAGTCTGACGAGATTAAGGTCAGAGCCGGCCTTAAATACTCCATTAAGGACTCCTTTTTAAATTATTCTACGACATTTTGGAAAGGCAGTTAACCAAATTATTAATACATTTTCAATCACTCCCTGTACAAAACTTTTTTAACATCTGTATAGTTACAAAATTATACTTTTATGATAAGTTGTATTGGGGACGTAGCTTTTGGTTCACACATATATTTTCAATGCGAGACTTACGTATGTGTTTGCTCTTTATATTGATACACAAGTAAACTGGTTTAGTTGAAGTTCACAGAGACATAACCTGAAATTTATTGCATAATTATACTTGAGCGCAACAGCAGGGTCAAAGCTTCCGATTTAAATAAGTAACTGAGTAAAAACACATAACAATTACAGGATTTTCCTCTCAACAGAGAGCTGCGCCAGAGGCGGTCAACGCACCCGACCGGAAGTGATCTCAGGGAACCGAACCACCACCGGATGTGGAGCAGGGGGGACATTTTATTAATTGCCTTGTTAACTCCGCTCCACTCCCGATCCGTTATTTCCTTTCGATAAGAGTTTAACTTTTATTGCAACTGTAAAAAATAAGTGGGTTATCGTATCGCGGCGATAAGCTTATTTTAAGATCCTTTTTCTTTCATTGTTATTGCTGTTGGAGGAATAAAATGGTAACGTTATGTAGGAAGCTGCTGTTACAGCTCTCGTTTTATATTTTTATGTATTCACAAAGAAGTATTTTTCTACGAGGTTTCCTTTCAGCTATTCTTAAATTCTTCATGTAGATAAATAAACAACGAATTTTTGTAAATATTACTTTAGATAACTTTCAATAAACTGCACGCTCACAAAAGAAAGAACAACAAGAGAACCGTTCTTCCTCCGTTTAAATCGTCATACATTTCAAAATAAATATGTGAAGTTTCAAGATAATTAACGGTTAAGTCAACATCGAAAATAATGGAGCAGACAATACCAAGACGGATTGTTTCTTTAAAATTATTATAGCTTATTTAAAAATTACTCCATACCTAAAAACATTTTAGGAAATCTGTTTGAATACGTCATTTTCCGGTGATGAATAAGAAGTCATTTCTCGTAGTTGAAGTAAATTTGTTTCTTTGTCATTAATCATTTATTTTTAATGACGTTCAATAATTTTCTGTAATATTTTTCCAATAACTAACTCCCAACCATAATATAACCTGAGCTAACTAACTTATTTATAAAACTGGAAGCGCAGCACAACTGCATTTACATCTTTAGTCACGTTACACAAACAAATGACAAACGCCCCGATATGGCTGCGCACGAGTTCAATATATTACCCATTTGTACTTTGTCGTGACTTGTGCGGATCTCCGTAGCAGATATTATGTCCTATTTAGGTAAATATATTAGAGTCATGGACGTAATGCCAACGTAATGATGGAAGACTATCAATATGCCACTACACACTATAATGCCACTATGGTATGGTTCCTCCATGAAACCGCGTCCCACTACTTTTTTGAAGTGTTCGACCAAAGAACAAATAGTACTTTTATAGGGGCGTGACTTCTGGAATGGCACTCACTTTATATAGATATAGTCGCCATATGATATGGAAAAGAAAGAAATCTTCTCTCATTATTAACATTAAATATAATGTTGTATAAATACGCAAAATTAAACTTTATTCGAATAATTGCGATGTCAATAACGCACTCTAAATTACAAGCACCATGGAATACTTCAACATCATAGAAACTGAACCATGAAAAAGGAACATCTTTCCGTGCGAACTTAAATATAAACTGAGCCCAAGCCACATATAACAAAAATAAAACCGTAACTAAGCGAACTGGCAGGCGAGGAGCAAGGTTTATTTTTCTTCCTCGCCCACACCCTAGTTATCTGAGAAAGGCGAGTGCGGCCGAAGTATTATCAATCATCGGCAACCCCGCTAGGTTGGTACTCCCGAAGCCTGCTCATTTGCTATCGCGACGCAGATGTTCGCAATCCACTGGAGACCAAGCGGCATTTTATCATAATCACTCTTTGTGGAGGTTATTTTTAAGATTATGTTAAAAGATTGATCTTTTTAGTTTGCGGTTTAATAGGTCTGTATCATATGTACGGTTTATTGTTAATTTGACAAACGACAAAAACTTTGACCAATTAACTTCGAATCGCAAAAAAGAGGGCTGTTAGCAATTTAACCTTTGTTGTATTTTCTCGAGTCTAGACTAATTTTGAATAAATTTTTTTCCGTTGTTGTTTGTTTATTTTTGATGAGTGTTCTTTTGATAAAAATTAAGCAGGAACAAAATTGATGCATCTGTCATTCGGGAGTTTTTACATTTTTGTTTACAAATAACTTGTATTAAACCAGTTTCTCGCATCAATTCACAACCAACAATGTCCAAACGGCTAATCTCGTAACACCGACCGCGGCGCACACGGCAAAGTTACGCCTGTAAGTGAGAATTGTTGAGCCAGTGGTAATTGTGAAAGAGCGGCTCCATCACGGTTCGGATTGCTATAACTGTCAGTTGGAACGCTAACTTACCGACAGAGTTGCACTACTAATTTCTCGTACAATACGGTATAACACGGCATTTCAATGTTTCGAAGCCTTGTTTGTTATTTTCGATATATGTTGTTGTTTGGGGTGGACCAATGACAATTTGGTCTACGTTATTGTGTTTACACACGGAGGTATGTTGAATTGTTATATTGTTGATAAACACCGTTGATTTTCATTTTATGATAAAAACCTTATCTATTGTAAATCAATTCATATACAAGGAATAAGTAATCTTTCAAAAGGCCTCAATATTAATGACGATCTCATTTTATATTTATAAAAATTCAATCTATTAAAATGTATGCACGTCCGTAATTTACTGTTTTAAAATGTGTAAAGCAAATGGCTTCTGCATAAGGCTGACTTACCCAGGACCATAAAACACGCTAAATAATTGTTATTACACCAGTACAAATTTAGCAAAACTATTACCGGTGTTTAAAATCATTCGAAATATTACGTAACAAATTGTAAAAGAGAAAATGATTTCGGCAGCCATTTTACATTTAGCACGCAACTATATAACTCCTTTGAACCACTCCTACTAACCCCACCTTAAACTCAGTTTATCTCTTATCTAACTCACCGTGGAGGTGATCGACCTAGAGACCTTTCGTACCACGATCAGCTGCCTGGGCCGCTCGGACCCAGCTCGTTGGCAAGGCCCGGCCGGCGCGACCTACTTGCAAGTCGGCTTACGTGTAATCAGAACGATCACTCGCACGTTACGAGGGTTTATACACAAGTACATGTTAATTCTAAAAAATGGTTGTCTCGAGGATGCATTTCAGCAACGCGCTACAATCAAACAGAGTGTACGTATAAATAGGGTATTTTAGATTTTTGAAGGTTACATTATTATAAGCTCAACACCTACTTCTCTATATCCAATGGACTATACATTTACATGATTTAGAACGCAATGTACAAGCACGTTAGATTTTGGCACTTATGACGTAATGCGCAAGTCGATTTGTAAGCTGTTTAGATCCCCAGGTACTTATTGAATGCTAACTATCGCTGTTTCGTTTTTAAATGGCTTTAAACTATTTAAAATGTCGGTTTATGGTGTCAAGGCGACATTTTGGACGGTAGCTAAAGGCTCTTCTGCATACTAGATTTCTCCTCTGTAACGATATTTATTTGACATTTTAAATCACAAAACAGCCCTTTTTACCTACATAATTAAATTTTCCTTATCAACTCAAACGGTAAGTTATTTTATTGAACGCCACGGCTTAAAATTACACCTGTTTTATGGAAATAGTTTAAGTATTATTTTAATGATCTTATTTCACAATTCAACGCTGATAACTATGAAAATGAACCTTCTATTCTATTGTTATTTTTCCTGGTAAAGAACAAATTACAAAAACTTGAGCAACCTAGTAATTAGCGACACAGCTTTTATTCATTGAAACATTCTATTGTGTCAATAGAAAAATAAAACATTGGAATCGGTTATAATTACAACTAAGGAACACTCAAAAGACTGGAACTGCTATTACGATAGAGTGTAGTTACAAGATATGTTTTGTGGTTCAATGTTATATAACAAAGCCAATTCCATTTGAAGCATGAGGCCGGCAAAGCATCGTTCAGGGTCAAGAGTTTATTTTTCAACTTTGTCGATTACCTGTTCTTGTTGAAGTTATATTAAACCTTCGTGAAGAAGAACTGGGACGAATCGGGTATAATTTCTCAAAATAAATTTGAAATAGCTCTTATATCTATTCAAATAATTCTTATGTGCAGACAAGTTTCCTCCCAACTGTCCAAACGACGGGTATCCTTATACAGCACCCGTTCACGGGGTTAACGCGGAATTCAGTCATCGCCCTTATCAACCACATCAGAGGGATTTTTAGGATTATTAGTCGATATTATAATATTATCTATTTGTTATACTACTATAAACAGTCCATAAGCTATTTAAAAATCTTGTTTCAGACTTATATTAATAACATGTAGGTCGTGTGTTGTAAACCAAATTATTGCTTTGATCCAAACACTAACCCAAAATTGTAACATTGATTACAATGGTTTTAATTACATTATGATCATGGAGTTTTAAAAACAGTACCTATGCGATTTTGTATTTTTTGCCGTGGTGTTAGAGCTGAAAAAAGCGCTGTCGTTGTTGATTTTTTATTTGTTTAAATTTAAGCTTAATTAAATATATATATTTGGAGCATTTTTAATTTGTTCTAGATTATGAAGCGACTTTATTCGTAAGTAAGGTAGTTGTACAATCGATTTGGTAGTGGCTTTATATAACTTCAACAAAAACAGGTAATCGACAAAGTTGAAAAATAAACTCTTGAGCCTGAATGATGCTTTGCCGGCCTCATGCTTCAATTGGAATTGGCTTTGTTATAGTAACTGCACGGGATGTTCCTTCAACAGGGACACAGCCTCGTAAATGTGACTGTTGTGGCGCTTTAAATAAGAAGGACTTTAGTACGACCCCAGATGAGACCTTAACAAAACCTCTACAACACGACCACTAAAATGACGTAATCTCGTTTTAGGTAATGGCACGTCCTGTCACTTTCTAATGGTAAAGATTCTCTTGAAATCGGTTCAGTAACATGCACATTGAATGGATGTTATCAATATAGGGAAACATGTGGGCTCGGGTACATCTGTTCGCACGCGAATGTTTTTTCTCGCTCTGTTGGCTTTTGGTGGCCGTGTTGTACGTAGATATGGAGTTGGCTATTTGTCTTACGAATAACTGGGGACAATGAGCTAGCTCTACTGTATCAGGTAGTTGTGATAAAGATAATAAGCCTATTAATTACATCGCAATTGCATGCATAGCTATAGTTGCTCGGCGAGTTATAGGATTAAAAATAACCCTTATCACCCGCAGTTCACTATCCCTGTTTCGTGAGGGAAGAGCAAGCAAACACACTCACCCTTAAATAATATTGTTAAGGATTTAAAAAAAGGTTCCATGATCGCGATGGAAAGCCTAGGGGTTATTGCGAACGGTTGGTAAATACACCTACATATTAACCGCGTCCTTTGACCGTGCTTATTATCTCGGACTATAAATTTCCACCACACCCACGTCACAGCAACACAGCAGATAACCCTAGCATGTATTATTTTATTTACATTTCATTATTAAATTACAGGAGCAGTATCGCCGTCCTACTTTAAAGCCGTTGGATCAACACGAAAAGCAAACATTGCCAACATACAGGCGTTAACCCAGATGCAGGGCTGCCAACATTGCGGAAGTGACAATGTGTGTCGTTAAGTATAGCCGGCATTGATCGGCCATTAAACTAATGGGTAACATATGTTATGGCTTTTGGGTATAGATGCTAACTCTCGGGAGACTAGGAAAGGTATACGAATTGCTTTTCTCATGCATGGAGGCTGCGGTATCCATCACATTACTTGGTAGCTGCATTTGAAAAGTTAGGTTTACTACCATACTTTATTCGTTTTACGCGATGTAACTGTAATGCTATTAATATTATATAAAAAGCTACCGAAATATTAATATTTCAAACATTTAGAGCATTTAATAAAGCATACGTTGGAGTTCGTCGTTTGGATAGTTGGAGGGGGGAGACTTGCCGAGCTAACGGATGCAGAAAATAATAATTTTGTATAAACATAACGAGAAATTGTAAATTTATTTTGAAAAAATTATAACGCCATCGCGTTCCATCGTTCTTGCCAGTCCTTATTCACGAAAGTTTTTCCGAACTGGTGGTAGAGTCATGCTTCATTTGACGTCAATAAGAACAAGTTATTGTCAATGTGGAGAAATAAATATTTGAATTTGAAATTGAATTTGACGTTCGCAAGGCATAAACAATTTAAGCAAAAACAAAAATCCGCAAGCACTAATCACAATATTTCATTCAATATAATCAAAAATTACTTGTATATGTATTTCCTACAATAGATTGGAAAGCTCTTTTGGTAATACAATTCAGATCACCTCAAACTCCCACTTGATCAAACAATGAAAGCATGTATTTAGCTTTATTAACCAAGGATCTAGGCATCTACCAAGATGCAACCAGCCGAAGACCTATAGCCAACACTTAATCCAGGATTTGCAGACTGCAAATAGCTAATAATACGAACGCTTGGTGAATGTAAACGGGGATTATTGTTCTGGATGTGAGACCTGATCTGGATTGTGGAAATTCAATTGAAGATCTTGATTTTCAATAATTTCTATACCCTTAGTATCTTTGAAAACAAGCTTACATTAAAGCAAATTATATTTAGTAAGAACAGACAATACTAACATGTCTATAGTTAATATATTATTATAATGAGGGTAGTTTAATTTTTTATGTTTAGTTCTTCTCTGGGGCGGTACTAGTCCGTCCTATTTTAACTGCCATACGAACCCCTTCAATGTGGTCGTGTTCGAGTGAAGGGGAAGGAACAGCCAATGTCATCACTGGAACAAAGGCAACTCCAACTTAAGTCTACGGTCGGGAACGCAGTCGATATTCCAATAACAATGTAATCATCGTTTACGTTGACTGTATAAAAGTCATACAACTTAGGTTGGGCCCTCAAGCTGCTGCTACCAAATATTTTAAACTGGCAAATAACAACAGGATTTCATGAGCAAATCTATCCCATTCATCTCTTAATTTGATACACCCTCATTTTTAACAATAATGCCTTTGTCAAATATTTATTTATTTTTTGGAGAAAAAACAGATATTCACAATGTGGTTAGTAAAAATATATTGTATATGTAGTGTTAGTAATAATTGTAATATCCTTAAGAATTATTCAATAGGTATGAATAATATCCTAGTGAGTAATATATAAATCTAAACTAAACTAATAGCTGCCACCCTAAAATGGGTTACCAGTACAGCAAAGTCAGTTCTGTTTTTAACTACTTCATTAGCAGGTCAATCTATTTCGATCTCTCTAATACACGCTTGATATCGATGAAATCAATAGGCCGGGTATGACTCGAAAGATCTGTAACGAGATTCGAAATTAGAATTTATCATGGTAGGTAGGTGCCACATAGGAAGGCCTGTGACAGCTGTATGGTAGGCAATTAAACTTTTTTTATGCATATGGATAGGGTAGTCAGTTTTTAAGGAAGATACGTTCGTCCTCGTTAGCGATCACAGACAAAAGCTGGTTAGTAAGGAAAGTAAATCATATTTTGTGCTCTGACAATTATGATTAAATATAAATCCGACTTCAAAAATAGGATTTTAAACATCTATTTTATAGTTGAACTTTCCAATAGTGTAAACAGAGATAGAGCATTTTTTGTTTGCGAAGATTTTATGAAATGTTTCTTGGTTTGTTGGTATTCTTTTAATCTAAATTTGAAAACGAATTATCATGTACACCAAACAAGGCTTTTGTTCTAGCTCTGGTTTGGTCTAAACCCATCTTAGTAAAACGTCAAAGACGCACAGAGAATCGAATTTCAACCCAAAAGTTTAATGGGTGCAGTCAACATGAGCCCAAAGCTAATGCATTGATTGGACTATGAACCCTATTACCTTATCGTTAAGCGTAACAATGACATTACTGTTACCTCGAAGTGTCGTTGGCTTGATTTACACACCGACCAAATTATCTAAGCTGTTACGGGTGGCGCTGCTTCCCTACGCCTGAATGAAGTTTGACGTAACAAATGATTCAGTTTCATTTTTTGCTACAGGCGTTACTCAGTTGGTGGCACTGTACAAACGTTTTTGAATCGGGCGATAAATACATAATAAATTGAATGCAGCCTGGATCACGGTTTCACGATGGGTGACCTTGTCATGGATTGATAAATCATTGGATGCGTGACAGCGATACTATCGAAATGCATCTCACATGCAGTCTCACGGTGCGGTGTAACATAGGTCGTGAGGTCATCCCACACCGATGGTTCATCATATATATTATATTCAGTGCTTCAAGCTAACTAGCTTTTAGTAAAACGCGTGAGTAAAAGTAGTTTTAAAATTTATGAAAATGACTCACTTAACATTTTGTTAATTAGCTTTTAGCCTTATGAACGTTTTCAGATATTCTCAATATGTTAAAACACTGCAATGGCCTATAAATAAATTAAATTTGTTAAAACATTCAATAAAAGAAGGATGAGAAAATATGCCTCGCTTCCTGTTCTATCTATTTATAACATTGATAAACATATAAAAGCACATTAACATATCACGAACGACGCTAGAATTTTCAATCTAAAACCACTAATATAAAACTCGTAGGTATCATGGATGTGGTAATAACGACCATAAACTGAATTTTACGAAAGAGGACAAACCTAAAAGAGCATTTATTTATTTACTTTAATAAAATCGATAGTATGTTATTTACATATTCAAATTCAAATTCAAATTCAAATATTTATTTCTCAACATTGACAATTACTTGTTCTTATTGACGTCAAATAAAACATGATTCTACCACCAGTTCGAAAAAAAACCTTCGTGAAGAAGAACTGGCAAGAAACTTCACGGGTATATTTTTTTTTTTCAAAATAAATTTACAGAGTCTTTATGTCTATACAAAATTATTCTTTTCTGCATCTGTTAGCTCGGCAAGTCTCCCTCCCCCCAAGTATCCAAACGACGAACACCCTCAAACGGCACCCGTTCACGAGTGCCGTTTGATTCATTTAGGTACACGAACGCCAGATACAGTTTTATTACAAATAACCTAGCGAGGAGTAGTTATGCTAAGTCACATTAACAAAATGGTAGGTATAACATTAACAATACACATTGATATCAAAATAAAAAATAAACGTCGACTTACTTTATTAAGATTTCGGGGTTTATGATACGCTATATTTTCTTCCTGCCATACCGCGTATTTTTGATTAAAGATAATTCGATACCGCATATATATTAACAGCAAAACCATATGATGCTCAGTTTTATGTTATTTAATATGTTAATACAGCTAATTTATATGAAATGTGTTTATTATATAAGTAAAAGAACAATTTATTTCTTAAAAGGATGTTTCGTAACTAAAAACGTTCATACATTGTAAAATAAATATATATTTATACAGGTATTCCTTGACACTATTCACGTATCGGTGTTCATCTTTTTGAACAAAAACCAGAACTTTAACACGTTACACAAAAGTAGTTTCTTATCCTTGTTCATAAAAATATAAAACATTATTAAATCCAAATGGTCAGCTATATTTCAGTACGAGCAGAATAAAACCTGCAATTTTTTTGAATAAGGTTGTCGGAACCCGCTTGCGTACTTATGAATGGCGCAAATGTCGACGAGGCCCCTTTGCCAGCGAATCACCGACGAGGGAGGGAGCGCCCCCTCGCGGAGCAACAACCCCGAAACCTTAATCAAGTATCACGGGGGCATCCAGTGATATTCACGAGAGAACATCATTTTAACATGCTGATAAATTTAAAAATGTAAACGCACAAGGAGGTTTACCGTGGTTCGGTGACAACGGACGACATCCGTTCCGAGAATTAGAATCGCCACAAGGACGAGCGACTTCGATCACACGAAATAGATGCAGCTAGACAACAGCGTCTTTATTGTTACCATGGTTACGGTTAATGCTAAAAAAGTCGACGTGTCATCACAAAACTGTTCACTAGCTCATTAGACCAGGATAGAACTATTATTATATCTGGTTCAAACATTTTGACACGAGCGTCACAAAGCCTAAGAAAAAAGCAATACAGAATTCCAACAAACATTTAGTAATATCCTGCGGTGGAAAAATGTTTCAGACAATAATTTCCTCCATTAAAACCTAAAGAGAGTTTAATTGTAACTTAGACTCTATCTCCTTCGTAAGAAGGTACAAAATCGTTGAAAGGTTTAATGGTTTTACCTGGTGCGGTTTCCGGCAAACATTCCGACCATGCCTTGGGACCGGCAGACCTAAAATTGTGATCGTAGATTACCCTGAAGTAAACAGAGTCTTTTTTTATACACCCTCAGTCAGTGTATTCGGCGGGATGTTAATTATCGTATTGGAATTAATGGCATTTCCAAAGGTTTGTAAACGTCGGGCCGAAACGTAATTATAACCAACGCAGGTTGGTAAACTTGCTTGTAAAGTGTATACAACGAGGAGTGTTGAGCATAGTTAGCACTCAAGTGTTTTGCTTGGCTGATTGAAATGCATTGCAGTTTCATAACATACATCGGCGCAGGTATGGCAAATCGGAGGTACGAGTCATATAAAACTTGTGATGGCGTGCTTCGTTCGCGTTTCCCTGTTTCCATGTTTTGATCCAGCACGTCGAACATGAAGCTCTAGCAATAGCAAAGAGAGCGCCAATTTTACAGTCATTGGAAACATCTTTCTAGAATCACATGTCACGAAACATGCATGAACCAAGCCAACTAGACGACTTTCACACGTGACGTCATGAGCTTCGGATACTGACATCATTATTAATTTCGATATTTTATGCCAGTACTTATTGGGAAATTATAAGTCAAGCCACAGATTTCTTTATTGGCCACGTGATCAAACTTCTAATTTTATACCTAAGCCACGGGAAAATGCGACAGCCTCTAATAAACGAATTCGTCTTTTTTGCAACGCCTACTAAATTTAATATTTAGGTTAGGTTAATGCTCAGCACGCGCGAGCCGAGCGAGCGAAGCGAGTGCAGTGCGGCAGCACCCGGCGAAGCGCCATAGTCGAAATTGGATGATAATTCAAAATTTTATAGCAAAACCATCATGTAACAACATATTTTTAGTGGCGAAGATAGTTAACTCGTGGCTATTTAGACGCTCGTCGGTTGTGGCCGAGTTATTAATTTAGATGGCTATATAGATTTTTTTCTGGCGTTAAATGCTATTAAAAAGTAGTCCGTCTGATTAGCACCCGCACTTATATACCTGACTAAGTTACTAAGCTTTAGAGTCTGTGCTTCTTTCGCAGCGCTTGTTTTGTTAATCAATAGTAAATGATCGAAAGGAATGCCGCATTTCACCCGTCCGTCTAATTCGTTTGGCCGCGTTGCATGTCTCTTGAATGTACCATGAACATAGCGAACAATTCTCGTGTTAGACTTGAAATTCTATCTCTGAACTAAATTTCATTTAAACTCAAAATGAATCGTAATGTTTGATTAAATATTCAATTCATTAAACAGTCACACGTTCATGGACAAAACAGTATTGATTTTTAAAATGCGTTCCAAGTAAATCAAAGTTGATAAGCCGTTTTATTACGTATTCGTTTTTGGTTATCGTGTGTAACACAAAGAGTTAATGGCATATAAATCATATTTATGAAAAAAAAATTTGTTCTATCCTATTTAAACATTGCGAGATAATTATAACAATATTTAAACCGGCTCTCAAAATCAAAGATAATTGGATTGTTACATTGCACAATAAGTAAAACCAATACGTTTTGAAATAAGCGCCTAGATGTTAGTAACATATCAGAGTCGAAGCAAAATATAAACTGATTTGAGAATGTGCGGTAGATGTCTGAAAATAGTTGAAATCTTCAATCTATATCGTGTTCGGGACCTTCCCGTCAATAAATCCTGTATCAGTTTTTAAAAGCTTACTAGGAGGTCGCATTTTTACGTTAATGTAACTTAAATAAAATCATAAACCAGATGAAAATATTTTTAATTGTAAAGATAGTCTCGTTAATTAGTACTTTACTCGCAGATTCTATAAAGCACAAAAAAAACATAATCCTCCTTGCGAGGCAGGAGGATACAGAAAAAATCCTATATTTCCTTCACCATATCGTATAACACCGCGAGCATTGAAACCGCCGAACGTCGAGAAGCAATTTACGACCGAACGCGGCGGAGTGGGTAGTTCTCACATGTACTTACCTACGCGAATTTATCAGAGGTATATTAGAAATTTGGTCCACAAAGTAACAGCAGTTCCGTTGTATGATATATGAATTACCGTGGAGACAACTGCGGTTAAAGTAATTTAATATCATGAACTTGTATCCAGCTGGGTTACTGCAAGAACACGACACGCGGGCGGTGCGGTGCCAGGATGCATAAAGTTAATGGATATTTGGGGTCACAATTTTTATTCGTCCTAATAGTTTTACTTCTTAGTACTGCATGCATTTATCAAAATGAAAGTTCTGTTCTAAATATAAAATTCCCGCGGCGGCCAATGACGTCATCCCCATCGACCAACTGGGAACAACCCGGAGGGGAGGTTATTAAACAGGCAAGGCTCCAAGATGGACTAGTTTTATGATATGGATACAAAAATGAATAACTCCTTTGTAGGAATTTAACGCCTTGTCTTATACGAGCCGAGTGCTGTGGGCTTTATGACCTGATGTTTGGGCTATTAAGAATTAATGCTTTTCTCGTGTCCTGGTTATAGCGAAAGTTACCGAAGTAGATAAAAAACACAGAGCAACATCAAAAACATTTCTGAGTGCCTATCAATCAAATCAAAACCATACCATTTTTGCAATTCTTTAATAATCGACCTCCAAAAATTCTAACCAGACCGCGTTATCTAAAATCTTTAATACTTTTATAAATTGTGCATAATGCACGAGTAAACAGTTTGGGTTTGAGCGTAACGTTCCGTATATTTTTTTACGATATCTTAGTCAGACGAGTACCTGTCATAAGCCAGTTTCGACATCCATTGCTCGTCGGTGATCGACCTTTTATCTGCATTGGATGCTATCATTATATTTTAAGTATCCACAAATAGTGAAATTTGAATATCGATAAATGGAGTAAGCTCAAATATTAATCAAAATACATGATTCTTATCCATTCTGTTGGTATTAGAGACTGGAACGGGTGCCGTTTGTTACTTGGGAAGTGAGACTTGCCGAGCTAAAATTTTGTATAGACATAAAGATACATTTTGAATTTATTTTAAAATATAAGTTTTTCCGAACTGGTGGTAGAGTCACGTTTTATTTGACATCCATAAGAACAAGTAATTGTCAATGTTGAGAAATAAATATTTGAATTTGAATTTTGACCCGACTCCCGTTTTTCCATATCAAGTATTATTTTAGCAGTGTTCTAAAAATAGTTTTCTAATAACCTAGTCACTCAATCATCACTTAATTACCACTTACACACTACACCTAATTATCACTTATCACAATAATCACTTAATTGTGTGACTAGGTTATCATCAGTAAGGAGTAAAGATTTTGCCTGAATAATGTCAATGTGAAAAATAGCTGAAATGTTACATAATGTTCCAGCACAGAGACAGAGCAGTAGGTATGTCTGGGTGCGGGGCTCAGGGAGTTTGTGAAACCTGAACCTTATGACGTTACGTTGACGTAAAAGAACTTGTGTCACTTTCTGTACAGTCAACAGCACATCAACCTACCACAAAATGTATAATTTTCTAACTCAGTGTGAACTCTGTGGAGGTGAACTGTAGGTTTAAAATAAATTGGGAAAATTTGCCAGTTTACGGTAGGTTGTTATGCTGTTGACTGTACACTGGAAAGGACGAGAGCAAATTAAATCGAGATCTAGGGATTTTAGAGGCTGCTCTAACAGCGGAGGTCCCGCGTTCAAATCCTGTTAGAGCAGATTTGTCGTTGAAATTAAATGTTCAGTTCTAATAAACGCCTAAGTTTATCATTAGTATATATTGTAGTATTGCATCAAGACGCAAATATGTTAATGTAATTGTTTGCGAGACGAAGGGAACGAATTCTAAGTATGCGGTACCAATCTCTGCTTAGAAGTTTAATCACAAGATCCCACGATCTCACTCCGATAAACCTAACTCAAGCCATCAACCCGAAACTTCCTAGAACTCCATACACCAAGTTCCAAGTAATAAAGCCTCAGTAATAGGCATATCGGTTACCACACCGGGTCGCCCCGCCACGGTTGCCGGTTCTCTAATCGACGTAAGCGTTTCTTAGCGTTTCACTCGCAACGCCGCCCGCTTCGCATCTCGCTATAGAAAACTACGTATGGCGTGACGGGAATCGTATTAAAATCTATAAATATCTTCGAGTTTCACGGGGAAAATGTAAGATATATATTGAAAATAAGAGCATTGTCGGCGTCGATTGCGCGTTCTGTACGTGATAAACGCGGGGAACCATTCGAATCGCCTGCGGTGTTGTCGCCTCTTAGTATACTGAGCGCCTACAAAAGCCCGAACCACTCGCAAGCGATTCTCGCCTTACCTATTTATTACTAACTAGGTTTCGACTAAAGCTAAAATTAAAACAGTAGTTAAGAAGTAATGAATAACTCAATAACGTAAGTACTTAAGCGTGTAAGAGTAAATTTGTTTATGTTGCGTAAAATTCGTACCAATTTTCTCACCTAGATGTATTTTCATTAATAACTAAGTCCTGCCTCATACGCCGGAGGTCCCAGGTTCGAGTCCTGTCCAGGGCATTCATTTGTGTGATGAACATAAATGTTTGTTCCCGGGTCATGGTTGTTGATATTTATATATGTATGTTTATTCTGGGTTCACCCCCAGTCATAACACAAGCTCTGCTTACTTTGGGGCCTTACAGTTGGTGTGTTTGTCTGAGGATTAATAAAAAAACTTGTGTTGTAAACTATAGATGTACACGTACAGAAAAGAATTACAAAGGAGAAAAGACACAATTCCATAAAAAAAATTTCTTCCCTTGGCCCCTGATGTTTTATTTACTTCATCATAAAATATTTAATAACAATTTATTTATTTATCAGGCCAGCCAGTAGTTTGACAATAGGTTTAAATGTGTAACTAACCAAGTTTAGCTCAGCCAGCTTAACGACTGTAATACGTCAACGTTAACTAACAAATTTTCTTTCGATTAAATCCTAGCTAAACAAAAAATTACAAATTAAAGAAAGGGCTGGGAGATTACGCAATCCCGGCTATTCCCGAACCTGACGCCCGGACCCTTGATAACAGTCGACAGGGCCACATCAAATGTCCTACAGGACGAGGGTCTCGCTTGAAGAAGGGGAACTAAAGGGCGAACTCGACCGCGCCGAGGAACAAGGTCTTCGTACTACGAATCGATCGTTATCGTTTAAAGAAATAATTTCTTATGAAGCTTTTAAAAGAAAAGAAAATTTGTTTTCACTTTTTTTCAGTTTTCACTTGTCTTTTGTACACTGGGAAAAAAACCTTATTTCTGACCGAAGTCGTCGTAATAAGTTTTAAGCTAAGCTTCGATAAATCAAAAATTTGGTCGTGTTCCTTTTGTAAATGACCAACAACATAAATAGACTAATCGCTTTATACCCAAAATCGGAAATTGAATAAAAATAAGTAAACCCACTGTTCTTTTTTGAATTTAACAATACAAAAGAGCTGAATTTTTATATTTAAGAAGATAGAATGAAAAGTATTAATTTCAGCGCTTAAAAGAGACCTCAAAAGTGAATAACATGTTCAGCGCCCGCTTTCATTTCCTTCTCGCGTTCAAAATGAATAAAATAATTAAAAGACAAATCTTCGGCGGCGACATAAAACTGGATTAAAACCTTTTATTTACTCAAAACTCGTTTATGTAGGACATATTTAAGTGTCAGGTGAAACTTTGTTTTGGATATGTAAAAATTAAGCGAAGTAGATACAGGTTTACTTAAAATTAAATTAACTTAGAAACAAAGTCGTTATAATTTACTCACAGGCATTGAAATTATGTATATACGTTATAATATATATAAATAACTTCCTAAGTTCACCATATACATTAGATATGAAATCGACCCTTAGTAGCTTTAAACGAATTACATAATACAAAATACGTTACGACTTTACGAGCTAATCAAGACGTCATTAAGACCAGTTAAGACTCTTGCACTAAGAACACCCTGGCTTTTTCGTTCAACATAATACTAGATTACAGTATTATTATATAGTACACGGTTACAAATATAAAACAAAACAACATCCTCCATAAAAATTCAAAACAACAGAAAAAAATAATTACAATATTTATGAGCTCAATTAATATGTAGGATATGTAAAGGTGACAGACAAAGCTTTGTATCGCACGAGCGTACGACCATAATGGCTGCTACGGAGCGGAGTCCCTATCCCGTGTAGGCCTAATGACCACTTGGCGCAGGCAAATTATAGCACGCATCGAACCGTGGACCGGCCAGTCACGATCCGAGTCTAACCCACGGCCGGTAGGTTTTGGAATACCTAGGTGGAGTAGATGGGTTAAGTTTCAGTTAAAGGTAAGAAGGAGATGGAGGATTATTTGGAGAGATTTATAGTTGGAAACATTTAACGTATAGTCTAAGATACAGAAAATGTTATCGTATTTTGGTATTGCGAGTGTCTATACTTATGTTATACTTTTTCTGTCTATACGTCGTAGTGTGCAACCTAAGAACAAAAGAGTAGGAGGTCGACTTCGAATAAAAAGCCTCCTTGATAAATTATTTGTCTAAAAACCCGACAAACGAAATGAGTTTCGGTTTGACTACTGCGGTACTGAAGTATCTGTTTGTTTCACTCGTACTAGAGGGTAATTCTTTCAAACGGGAAGCAATCTTAAGTAAATAGCCCCTGTCCAATCCTTACACAAATTGTTTAATAGCCTTTGACAATGATATTCAAAAGCTAAAGCAAATGAAACGCAAATACTCATTACTCAATACTTTTACTACAAGAAAACTCTCCTCATGTGAGGAGAATATATGTGAGTAAAAGTCTGAGTACGCTCAGATAACGTAGCCACGAAATTCGAGCTAAAGTTCCGGCTAGATTTTTGGGCTGCACACTACACCCAAGTGCGTGATTTATTTCGCCGGTCCCGGCGGCGGCGGCGGCGGCGACGGCGGCGGCGCGGGGGGCGAGCTTCGGGTCCCGGGTTCACTTTCCAGCTGCGAGAGCCTTGGGGTGCGGTGACCTTTACGGCAACCATCTGCCGTACGAGACAGATACTGCATTCTACTTTTTTCCTACAGATACGGTTTACTAATGGAAACTTGAACTTTGAAGTTTCAAGTTTTTGTGATTCGGGGTGGAAGAATGTTAGGAACCTTCAATTCAATTGATAGTTACATTCCTTAAGTTAAGATATCGAAACTGAGATATAAGATTATTTTTACTACTTACTGCTTTTCTGTGGTGTTCACTGAAACCATTCAAAAGAATTCTCACAGAAAATATTAAAAAGTAGATAATTCTTCTATTGACACTAAGTACTCACTTATTCCAAATCCACTCAGCAACATAACTACCAAATCACAAAGAATATAACTCTTAACTTTTCGACCCATCAGTTCCCCACGTATGACATATACAATCAAAATTCCCACTTAAGAGCGGACCTTCGCTGTCTACCCACAGAAAGGCCAAGGGGCCTGCGAGCGGTAATTTTTATTAATGACAGCTGTCAATCCGACGGAACAACACTAATTCGGGTCCACGGTTGAGAAGACGTGATTCTATTGCAGTGAAAAACAAAAAATAGAAGGGTTATTATTTGGTAGAATAGCTTTGAAAAATTTGTGGGATTATGGTGGTGGAGTCGTTTGGAGGAAAACGGATTTTAAGACCTTCGGTGAAATCTTAGAGCATAAATCAGAATCATAGCGGTTCATAGATTTTTTAGATTGGTATTAGTAAATTTTTAATAGTAGCTGTTAGTAAAACATAATTGTATTTTTCAAGATTATTTCTTTAAAATAATAAAAACCAAAATTCATCTCTGCTGACGAAAAAATATTAATGTCCAATAGGAAAAATATAAAAATAACCAAATTTTAACAAAAAATTATTTACAGGAATTAAATATTTTAAATGAATCATTGTTTAAAAAAATATTTTGGTTCAAAAAGAGCCGTAAACTTTTTTGCATAGCACAAAATAAAATCAAAGCAGCCAGCGGAAAGTCTAGCCCTCTATACACACTAGGCTGTATAATTCTAATCCTTTGCCGACATGTAAAAGGTAACTCTATATGGTAAGGAGAGGTATATTGGTGATGTAGGAAATTTGGTGATATTTTTTAAACAGACTACCATAGAATTGCCTATGCAAGCACGTTCCTGAGACAATGCTAGCGAGTTGTTACAAGTGTGAAGAGGATAGATACATATCATGCGGTCCACTGGGTCGTTGCTGCGTTTCGTAAACAAACTTTTTCGATAATTCCGCATCAGTGGCGCCATTGTTTATTGTTTGCGGGTTGCGTTTAAGTATTTTGATAAAATTTTATTATAATAATTGCAGTTTTTGTATAAAAACTTTACAAACCATTGAATAAACTTACGATATTTAAAATAAAGTTATAGTGAAGTCGTGGTTTAATCAAGGTAAGTTTTTATTCCTTAATTTTCAACCGTTGTTTCTTAGTGTTTTGCCAACATTTTCCGTTGCCTTTTTTAGAGGTTAACTTCAGGCCTGATTTGATCTTTTATTCAAAATAAACTAAAGAAGCCTCATATAGTATTTGAAAGATATTGCTTTGAGGAAATCGTCAGTGCGTTTTATTTTGAAATTAATTAAGTTTTTTTTTATCACCAAATTACCTGCACATTATTTTTCTTGTTTTTACCCGTAGATTGGCAATGGAAACAAAAAGTAAATACAGAAAATACAATCAGCAGCAACTTCAAAAAGCTGTTAGTTTAGTAATAAATGAAGGTAAGACTATATATAAAGCTGCTAAGGCAGCAGACGTTCCATGGAGCACTCTGAAGCGTTACCTGGAGAATGAAGAGGATTCTGTAAGAAAAATGGGGAGGCCGTATGCACTGTCTTCTGATTTGGAGTTAAGGCTTTATAATTATATTATAGAAATGCAGGAATTGGGGTTTGGACTAACCGTTTACCAGATTAGAAAATATGCTTTTGATCTTGCTGAATTGGCTGGTCGTGAGAATTTCTTGCCATCAGCTAATCGCGTTGCAAGCAAATGGTGGTGGAATAGCTTTAAGAGTAGGTACAATTTGTGCCTTCGGGTACCAGAAAATCTTTCGGCCTACAGAGCTTCTATGGCTAATGAATTGATGATCAAAGATTTCTTTTCGAAACTAGAAGATCTTCTCACGAAACTAAATATAAAAAACAAACCCAATTTAATTTGGAATTGCGATGAGACTGGATTATCATATGTGGTGAAACCATCTAAAGTTGTTACCGGCATTGGTAAAAAGTATGTTTATAAAAGATCCTACGCTGAACGAGGTCAAACTCAAACAATGTTAGCATGCATTTGTGCAAATGGAACATGGATTCCTCCTATGATAATATTTAAAGGTGTTAGGTGGAACGACACACTTAAAAATGATGTTCTTCCCAACGCATTAATTAAACTATCTCCTAAGGGATGGATCAATTCGGAATTATTTTTGGAATGGTTTAAGTTTTTTATAACTGCCATACCGCCTGAACGTCCTGTGGTCCTGCTGATGGACTCACACTCTGCACATATTGGCGCAGATGTTCTTAAAGTTGCGAAAGATAATCAAGTTTATCTATTTACTTTCCCAGCTCATTGTACGCATCTATTGCAGCCACTTGACGTAGGACTATTTGGGCCACTTAAGAGTTACTGGCGCGACAGCATGAATCGTTACATGAGCAATAACCCTAGAGATGCTCCAAATCGTAGCAACTTTCATTCCATAATGAATCCAGCATTCATAAGCGCCTTTACTAAAAAGAACATTGAACATGCTTTTAAAAAAACAGGCATATGCCCTTTAGACGGAAACGCTATTTCAGAAGAAGCATTACGACCCTCAGCTTTAACTGACACTGCTCCTGATTCTTTAGCTTCAGCTTCAACAAATGCAGCATCTGGAAGTTGTACTTCAGATCTTCAATTCACAGTGGACGACATTTTAAAAACACCTAAAGCTTTAGGACGTCCAGAGAGGTCAAGTAAAAGAGATTCTAGCGCGAAATGCTTAACACCAATAAATGAAAATGTAATATAAGAAACTCTTCAGCCTCAGCCTTCAACTTCGGGTAAATCTGCTCAAAAACCAAAAAAAAGTAAAAAAGAAGATGATTGGGAGTGTGGATTATGTGAAGTTTTATACTCAACTGACGTCAAAAAAAAGAATGGAGCCAAATGGATCCAGTGCTCATATTGTTTGACGCCATACCATGAGATTTGCGCATCTATCGAAGATACTGACGCCGAGGAACAGTTGTATTATAGATGTGATCGTTGTATGGAATAATATTTCTAAGTATCTGTTAATATCTATGATTTCCAAAATATCACCATATTTCCTATCTACCATCACCAATCTACCAATCTGTGTCACCAACTTACCTAAGATTACTTTTATATTAATTTTCCGTTTAGTACCAAAATTATAAGATTTTTGTTATGTTAAGTATTCTTGATAGTTACCTAAAATAATAAATATTGTAATAAAAAGAATTTCTTTTTTTTATTTGTTGTTAAATACCTATAAAATCTTCATGTTTCATTTTTATCACCAACATACCTTTCCTTACCTACAGCGTGTTGAGTTTCGGCGTCATGTTGGCGCTCACTGGGTCGGTTGACAATGGGCGCACTCCCGGTCATACTGGATGAAATGGACACCGCCTGTATCTATGTATAGGACCTTCGCATAATCTTGGGTGACGTGGCGATGTTTAGGGGAAAATAATTTATGTTATGGAAGGCAATTCTCATTTTTCGACATAATGTCGATATTAGAAACGACGTGAATATAGAAATATTCGATCTAGATAAAAAATTGTTTATTCTGGAGTTTATTCAAACTCATGTCAAATTCGATATTTTACAACGTTTACCGATGGACATGCAGCGAGTGCTTGTCAGCGGTAGGGATGAAAATGTATATAGACTTGCATTTCGAATTCGAGAAATAATTGTCATTAAATGAGAAATGTCCCACTGGTTACAAGATTTGTTAACCACCATATGTAGAAGATATGATTTGTATATGGTACGTAATTATGAAAAAAATAGAAAATGGACATTAAAAGTGGTTACGAATTAAGTAAGTGTTCTTATTAATCTTGGCTATATTTCTTAAATAAAGCAAATCGTTTAGGCGCATGTTATCAAATTAGTAAAATCCTTTCTAAATGAAGACACTAAGGCCTATTTACTATTTACGGCTCTAAACCCTATTTGCGACTTATCTGACTCAATAACCGTATGGAGATAGAGAATAAAAAAACAAGCTTAAACCCTAATTTAACTAAAAATAATTTACATAATTATATGGGTTATTGTATAACGAGACACTACCAACTAATAATGTTTCAAAATTAGTCTTCAGATAAAAAGAGTTTTTAATACTTATTATTATAATCATGGCTCATGACAATGTTAAGAAAGTTGATTACACGTCTGTTCGTTAATTGGGCAGTAGCTGTGAAGTGTCAAGATTAGGAACACGTAATTTAATTGAATAATTATCATTATTAATTTTGGCGGGAAAATAGGTGCGTTTCGGAAATCTTTATTTAACGCTTTCTTTGAACAAAACAGCCAGTCACCTGAGAGATTCGTACACACGATGATAGATGGAGAGGAAGAGATTTTTGAACGACGATTCAAGTACTGAATAACGAATTATACAGATCCGCCGTCAAATTGTCACTTAAGGCTCTACTAATTCAAGATTTTTCTTAACGAAATACTTATCCTCCACTTTTTTAAAGGTTAGATTTGCTTAGCAAAATTTGAATTTAAAAGCACCCTATGTTACCATTTCACGTATCCAATGCGGCTGTTAGTATCTCATTTTTTCATCGACCAAGTCTATGTATGTGTAATATCTATTTATATGTATTTATCATTTGAAAAACGCGTTTGCCCCTAAACTGTTTTAAATTAATTTCTGTATTAAATTAACCTTTTGTAAGCTAAATGTCTGTATGAATATTGATAAGGTAGGACAAATAAATAAACATACCAAGCAATTTTTTACTTATCCAACAGCAGAGCACCCCGTCATAAAAATGTAAATTGTAACGTACCTGTAACAGAAAAAAAACAATATTTAATATTCATTAAATGTTAATTAGCAGATTTACATTAATCGTTAGAATATCAAACAAATTTTTGAGAGTTAATTAGTTAAAATCGGTATCTGGACGCGTTAGACAGTCATTGCCCGCTCTGATGGAATTTTACGCCCAATTTTGCAAAAGCTCTTAATTTTTTTTTTTAATCCTAGTGCACAAGCGGGAACATAGTAACTGTTACGCGACATTGAAATTAAATACTCGTTGCTGTTAAGTTTATCTTCCAAGTTTGTATAGAAGTTTGATGTGATTTCGCCAAAATAGCTTGGGAATCTGGATATTTCTGGTTAGAATGTAGCCTATCGGCGAAAGGATTTTTAAATCAGTTCCTAGTCAATCCCATGGGATGTTCTTGTCTTGTCTCTCATCGTTCTGAGAAATGTAGCGATTTAATGGTGAAAGAATTGGGGTATTTGACACCGTTTAGACTTGCTTGTTTTTGTAATTTATTTAAAAAATAAAAGTTAATAACCCCAAAAAAATGTTTTGAAAATAAAGTTTTGAATTTATCGAATTATTTAGATAAGAAAAGACAAGAAACAAAAAACTTATTATAAAATACGTAAAAAAAAAAATTATTAGCTTACTGACATAAAATTTCACAATTTTTATTATGATAGTATGCATGTAAACGCATTATCATATATTTCCAAACGCCCATTAAAATGTTTATATGATTTCTACGTTGTGACGTCACAGCTCGGTACAACTTGGTATGGAGCGTTTTTCGGTGAGTCGCAGGTGCTCCTCAATCATACCACTGTATCTAGAAAACTATTGATTGGAAAAAGTACTGTTACTTGTGCAATATTTCTTTACTGTTGATTATCCATTTAAATGTTCATTAAAACAATTGTCAAATACCCAATTCTTAAATTCGAATCAGTGGAAACAAACAAAGAAATAAAATAATTGTCGATAATGATAGTAGAAAATCCAGACGTTTGAGTGGCGTAGTGGGTAGTAGCCCTGCCTCGTACGCTAGAGATCCCAGGTTCCAGTCCGGGTCGTGGCATTCGTTTGTGTGATTACCACAGATGTTTGTTCTCGGGTCATGGTCGTTAATACTTATTTATGTATGTTAATTCTGGGTTACCCCCAGTTTGCTGCATAGTCATTCATAACGCAAGGTCTGCTTACTTTAGGGCCATACAGTTGGTGTGTCTAATTATTATTATGTTATGAAGGCAACCGGATAAATTCAAATAGATGACACGTCTTGCCTTCGAACTCCAATAATGCTATCGTTTCTTTCTATGATAATAATACCTATAGACAAAAACCCTTAATTTGCAATACACGTTAACTAAAAACTTCGTAATTTACTTCTACCCTTATCTTATTAGTGCCTAACTGATTGAGCTTGCTATTTACTGCACAATTATGGTTATGTTATTATTCTCAAAGATAAATTACAAATAGAGTGATATGTGTAAAATAATTGTGAAAAAAAAATTTTTTTTTACTGCTTAATCTGTTAGTGTTACAAATGTAAATTTAATAAATGCAAAAATTATATTAATATACAATGTTGTCTATCTCAGTGTTATTTGATGTATTTTTCTATGCACACGTTCTTGTGGAATGCAACCTAGACTTAAGTATGTTTAAAGTTTTGTTTTAATTAACTTTATTAAAGTAGTATTCTGTTGTGTGTAATAAATAAATAAATACCAGGCATAAAAAGCATAATATGAACACATCCATATAACCTACCTAGCAATCTTCGAAAAGGACGTCCATCTAAAAAAAAACATTAGTCCTTTAACCTAAGCAATGCCTGCGATAAAATTTAATGCACGTTTCAAAGGAATCCTGTATGCGGCTCTTGTCTTTTTCAATTTATTTATAGATTTCAGTCGGTAAAGGAAGTCATCTAATAGAATACATTTAGGAAGAACTTCAAAGAATAAGAACTTCTTAGTAAATTCAGATGTTTTCATTTCTGTGTACATACAACAGTTTATAATCATTCTTCATCTTCATTTTAATTAAATCTCGGTTTATAATGATAATAATTCATCCCCTAACAAACACACCAACTGAGGAGTGACCTTACAAAAGGGGATATCTACATCTTATCATTGCAAAAGGGGATATTAAATTTTTTGTTTATTATGTACCACTATTTTAGAAAGCCAAATATTTTTTTTATATGCCCTTCTATTAATCTTATTACATAGTACCTACATAGCTATGCAGACTTTGTGTAGATATGTGTGTCTTGTCTTTGTCGGTTTTCTTAATTTTCTGAAAAAAATGATAAGATGTAGATATCCTCTTTTGTAAAGTCACTCCTCAACTGTTTGGATCCAAAGTAAGCAGAGCTTGTGTTATGGATGCCCATATATCGGACTGGGGGGACCCAGAATAAATCTATGTTATTCACATCACAATTAATGCCCCGACCAGGTACGAAACGATACTCGATTTTATTTTTCACCGTCATATTTTAGGACACGATAGGTTCTAATTATGATTATAAAAAGTGGTGCCGTTGAATTGTGATTACAAACTGAGAATCCGGTCGAGCGCTCCAAGTTCATTTGTTTTTGTTCTGTTTCGGGATTCAGTTATTTTTCTTTTTGACTTTTGAGCGCGCAGGACATTTATGCATAAAATAATATCTCCGCTCTTCATCCTCTTTTAGTCAATAGCTCGTTCCGTATTCTTGCTATGAAAATTTGGCGCAAAAGTGCGCGCCCGTTTCTAATCATAAATATGGCAAAAACGCATTGCCAACGTGAATGCGAACTCACACAAAATTGCTAAACCCACACCATAAACTCTCAATCCAAATTCTAAACTCGCTTAACCTCCCCTCTCCCCTTCCACCATCAAATTGACAAGACGTGACATTAATTTGCAGTCACGAATGCAATCACAGGCGGGAAGCAAAGCGCGCTGCATCTCCGGACCACTCCCGAGGGCACTCGATGTGCAGCTAAATTATGTATTCCTAGCGAAGCGTCCCCTATGGTGGAACGTTGCCGACGCGACGTCTTAATGGGGTCGTAAAAAATGATACTGCTTATCTCGTTTAGCGGTAACGAGGGCTATTGGAAGCCAAAGCCGTTAGCAATTAAAAAGAAAAGGTTTAGTTTAATGTAGTTTTCTGAGAGCGTCGAAGTTTTGAAGTATACTAAATAAAACCCCAGATAAACACACAAACTGTACGGCCCTAAAGTAAGGAGGGCTTGTGTTATGGATGAACATATACAGCGACGTGGAGGGGAACCCAGAATAAACATACATTTATAAATATTAATAACCATGACCCGAGAACAAACATCAAACAGATGCATGCCCCGAACAGGACACGAACCTGGAACCTCAGGCGTTATGTCTATATACCCCTAATGATGCCTCGCGGCCGACTAAATATTACAACCCTACATGTACCTTTACAATTGATTGCTATGTATAATATTATGTTCTGTGATAGTTTCGATAGATTGGGACGTGGTGTACAGCAGTAGCTAAAAGAACCCTTATCTGTGACCGTTACAACAAAGTTCAAGATAAAACCCCACGTCTAAATTTAAGCTATAACTTAAATAATTTAAGTAAATTTTTCAGCTCTTCGGTATCGCATTCATAATTAGAACAAAAACGAAACTTATAATTTGTTAATTTTTTTTATTTATTGAAAAAGGATTAGACGTTCCACGTCGAAGGTGTTGTTACACGTCTATACACGAGATACCTAGATATTTAATTTGTCGCTTCTTCAGCTTGAGAGTCCAGTAGACCTAACTTAGTAAATAAAATCGAGGACAGGTTTAACTAACGACCCCTTAGAGCCACATATGACTGGTTCTTCAAACCCATAAAGAACACAGATACCACTTAGCGCTCGTAACGTGTACATACTTTAATTAATTCCATGGAGCCTACAAGAGAAACATATTATAATTTTTCGGTTAACTTTCCCGCGCTTTAGCTAGAGGAAATTATAAAGAACATAACTATCTCTGGATTATTTTTTTTTGGATATTTTAGATAGAGGAAATTGTATACATATAGTATTGATAGAATTTTTATAATATAAGTTCGACAGTTTCGGTTTGATTTCATTGGTTTTAAATAAGCCACGCCAACACGCCAATACGCTTATTATTGCACTAATAGATTTTAACAACGGATTCATATAGTTCAATTCATTTTTCTTACATTAACTTTCGCCAACGTCGCGTTATTCAGCAATATTATAGATTGCAACTTGGCTAGGGCCCCAAACACGCTTCAGATGAGGAACATTCTAGAAAACGACCTTTACAGACCAACTCAGAGAAATCACACAATGAACTGAAGCGTAAAATAAAATGGAACTCACTTTCATGACCAGCTCCGAATTGCTCTGATTTATTGGTAACGGCTCCGAAGCTTTCGTCGAAAGGATTAACGACTCCGTGGAATTGTAAAACTTGAATTGTTAAATGTAGGTTTTAATGGTATTTGATTAAAGTCTTATAGCGAAGTTAAAAATGTAATTATTATAAGAAAAATGACACTGAGTATACTTGAAACGGTTACTTAAGGCACGCTTAGTTATAGATTTTTCATATCAAATATAGACTTCGATTAAACATACCTACATGAAGTATACATTCGCTAAGCAAACTTGGAGCACCATGAGTAAACTATTCGATGTCTGAGCGGCTGTATTTGTCAGGCTCAGAAATAACTAGGAAGACATCCTAGAATAAATAAATACAAAACATTCACTTTCAACATATACCTTACCTTGAACATGACATCTCTGGTTTACGAGGCAGGACATGACTTCGCAAAGCAACAACAAAAAGAACGCTATGTCCATCCTACGACCAATATTATAAGAAACAAATTGAGATGATTGACGCATTCCCTACACAACTTCCCAGCTACACATAAAACACAAATAAGTAAAATGATATTCATATAATCGACCTCAGACTTGAACCAGGGGTTAATAATCTCAAGATAATTCAATCTTAAACACAGACAGCTTCACATTCTGACGTCAAAGTTCTTGTAGCTGTCCGAGGGAAGACTTAAGGGAACTATACACTGGAGGGGGTTTCAAATTTCTGCCCCTGGAGAGACGGGACTGGAATATTCAATGCAATGTTGCTGGAGAGTTCTAGAAGAACGCACTTGGAGAACAGAATAGTACATGAACGTACAAATGGAGAGGGCTTCACGTTTTCTAAACCGATAGGTGAAGATTTTTTTTTATATCTTTTTTTTATTGACGATTGTAGATACTTGGTAGGGAAGGATAAACGTCGTAACAGCGGCACGACAATCGGCTTTTTTTAGTTGACGAGTCTACAGAACTATGGTTATTGTGTACCAGAGATATTACGATAATTGTTCCGACTGTCGTGTTTATAAGAACTAAGGAATAAATGGAGTCCTTACTACGCTTTTAATTTTTATAATACAGTTTCCGACATTTCGGCACCGCTGTAAGCGTTATGATCACAGAGAATTTCCTTGATTAAAATAATGATGGCAAATGTATCTATGATGAAAAATCGTGGTATGAATGTCGTTAATTACTTTAATACTAGCGATAATATGTGTTACGTAAAACTGTACTGTGTTATAGTATGGCCTAGCTAGGTAAATAAAATAAACATAATTTGCCATCATAGTTTTTAGTCAATTATAACATTGAAAAATATTAAACCTAAGCTCAAATCTTTTTTCATAAACATGTGTAACTGATTCAAGTATTATTAAATGTGTATTACTGATTATCACAATTTAAATTCTCTTTTTTAATATGTATACTTTTATGTTAAGCCTGATATTCATAATTACCACCAATGCAGACTTAGGCTAGGTTAGCATTAAGTTTGTAAACCTTAGTGGTTTTCTTATGCTAATGTGTAAATTATTTTCTTTAATTAAAGTTTTTTACTATGATAATAAATGGGGGAAAAAAAGTCGTAATGATATGCTACATATTATGAGTCTTTGCTATAAAGCGAAATAAAAAAGCAAACTAAAATTATGTATATTAATAATCTAATTTAGTTTCTTATGGCACTTATAGTTATTTATTATATTTCCCAATGGACTACAAGTACGAGTTTTATCGTTGTAACTACTAGTAATTCAGCTCGTTCTTTAAATCAAGTATAATTTGTTAAAGTAATCAGCAGTTTGCGCTCAAGGTCTTGGGTTTGATTCTCGAGAGAGCAATTTTACGTTTAATAATAAGGTTAGCTTTGTTTTACAATTGTTTGTCGTTTTGAACAAACTTACTATAGGGACTAGTATAACTATAAAGGGAAAACGTGACTTGTTGATCTATGAAACTCAAACCACTAGACGAATCTGGTAGAAAGTTGTCATAAAGATAGCTACTTATGGCTATGCATCCAACCCAGTGGAGTTTTAGAAACCGGGTGGCCATTTTGAATGCAATCTCTGAGTTTCGTAAATATGGGGCATTTAAAGGCATATAAGACATTGGTTTTTCGGAGACTTCCAACTACACTGTTCCAGGAAAATTCCAATTCAAATATTTATTTCTCAACGTTGAAAACGAATTGACGTCAAATAAACTTGACTCTACCACCAGCTCGGAAAAACCTTCGTGAAGAATAACTGGCAAGAAACTTCACTGGTATATTTTTTATTCAAAATAAATTTACAGTATTTTTATGTCTCTACAAAAATATTCTTATCTGCATCTGTTAGCTCGGCAAGTCTCCCTCCTCCCAAATATCCAAACGACGAACACCCTCAAACGGCACCCGTTCACAAGTTAACGCGGGATCCAGCCATCGCCCTCCTCAACCATATTAGAAGAAAATGAGCGACCCGTCACCCGACGCTACCGTAAGAAGACGTAGGAGGCTTGTATCTGATCGCCACCCTAGTCTCCTAAATTGTGAGTTAGAAAATACTTATGTTTACAAATTGAAAAGGTTCATAGAACATAAAAAATCATCTAAGTCCAACAAACAAATGCCTGTCCAAACGGGAATCGTGCCCAGGAGCTGCATAATTAAGCCATTTCAATGTGATGGCAGTATACAGGCAAGGCATTGAGCACAACAATTCCATCAGTAAAATTACTTTTGGATTTACAGCGAGGATAAAAACTACGCACTTCATCATGTTTTTAATCACGTTTTTACGCGTATGATGGATATGTATAAAAATGTCAAAATTCTACGGTGCCATCGTAAATCACGCAGTCGTTGGGTCGCAAGGTTTTTTATGAGCACATTGCACTGAAGATTAGAAAATAATTTACCACCGAAAAACATACAAATTTTTGGCTGGTCGGTCTTACGTATTTAAATTACACGCGTTTTAATTTTGGTGGTTGTTTTGAGCGAAAATGCTTAGGTAGGTATATTGACACCTCTTCACGGAGTTTTAGCCAACCTTGGTCATTTCCGAATGAACTGAACAAAGAATGTTGAGGGAACAATATCAATTGTGGAATATTCGCCTAAGCACAATCTATTTTCAATTATTAGCGAGACTGAAGTTAAATACTTATTTGTGCAAACTCCACAAAAATCTCTAAAAATAGGAAATTTCAAATTGCAGTAACTTTCGATAATTTAACTAAAATTTTGTTTATTTAATTATTTCTTTATTTCAGACACACCAACGAACAATTCACAATTAAATAACCTTAATAATATAATATGGTTTCAGTTGTATGAATATGTTACAATTACAGAATGTACCACATTCTGTAATTAAGTACTTAGTGCTCTTATATAAAACAACTAAATATTTTATTATTTTTCTTTATTATAACTACTAACAATGGCTATTTGAAATTTACAAGTTATATTACTTCTTACCAGGATGCTCACCTAATAACAATAAGGCGATCTCCAAAAGAGCACAGTCCAAACTGAACAACCGTTAAGTTACGAACGCGAAATTCGCAGATAGTAACTTTTGCAAGCGTGACGGATTTGAAAACCGAACCGCGAGCGTTTTCACATCGAGGTCGACAACGGAAACTGACATTCACCGCGTGCATACGAAACCAGCGTCACGAAAGCGTCCACGAGGTACATGTTGACGTTCTTTTACATTCAAATTTCGAATGTTTTTATTCGAGGACACGTTTTTTTTTAATTTAAAAAGAGGAATAGCAGCATTTTATGTTTTCGTTTGGATAAAATAACCGAAATGAAGACAGCATGTGCCAACTTTAACTAGAATACTTAATAATAAATCTTTTAAGGCACAATAGGTTAGTCTTAATAAAGGTTGTCGCAGCAAGCAACGCCAGAAGGTTTAAGTATAAGTAGTATTATATTATTATTTTCTGAACTATTATGCCTTTATCTACAATATCTCATGGCTTTAAGTGGTGATAAAAAAAAAAGATGCACTTCCTATTAACAAGTCTACACAGGTCAGTGTCTGAATTATCTAGAAAGCATATCTTCAAAACCCGAATCAAAGACGTCTTTCAACGTATATTATTGTTCTTTTAAATTTACATAAATACTTTTTTGTCAACTATCACTTTTTCCTTATCAAAATGTTATGTGTAAATTATAGGAAACAGACACGAAAATAGATCAAAGTATTCAGAAGTGATACACATCCATCCACTGCAACATAGTCACAGCCTACTTATTTAAAAAATAAATAGTAGGCAGGTTAATATATCTGTCACACAATATCAAATGCCTCAGATCTTAGAACAATACGCGTTCCGGTGTGCGGCTTCGAAAAAACAGAAACCAACGAGACAAAACGCAATTACCGCAGATTCTTCCTTCTCACTTTCTAGATTTTAGCAGTTTTATTATGATATACTATAGACTGTGAATGACAGCTGACAATGATAGCAGCGTCAGTTGTTAGCTCTTTATCAAACTAGTTTTAAAAGTCGCTCGAAAAATAATAACAATAAAACCCTCAGATTACGATGGCAAAGCGGGCACTGCCTGTGTTAACTGTGTATTGACAGCCCAATAGCGACTATACAATTATAGTGACAGGCAATTTTCCTGAAGGTATTTTAATTTTAGTTTTTTCATAATCAAGAGATGGCCATCGCTCATGACTTTGATTTTACCATAGCTACCATATTTATTCTTTATTTTTTTAAACATACGCAAGCGCCATTAAGCGATTTAATAAAGAATGCTAAAAATACCTATTTGAAAATTGCCTATTACAACCGCGACCAGATTTTCACAGAAAGTAGATGGGTACTTTTTTCAATACCTACTCTTTATTTATCAAAAGATACTTGTTAAAGATCTCGGATTGCCGTAAACTTTCGTTAGTAATAATAAAAAATTATTGTTATAGGAAAACTTCTCCAAACGCCTTTCATCAAGTTTCCCTATAACGCACAGCACAGGCTCCAAAATACTAGGCAACGCTTGTGAAATCTAATCCCACATTACACAACGCAAAATCGCTTGCAAATGTGAAAGCTATTTCTGTGAGAAAACCTGTCCAAAAAATCCAAGCAAGATTAATTTCTGCGCCTGACATACGGAACCATTTCCACCAGAGGTGTGCGACTGAGCTGAACATCGACCGAGTATAAATCAGCAAATGAGTTTTTATTGTCCTAATAAGCCAGGCAATGGAATGTAAATAGGTAATCTAGCTGTCTCGCAAACTTTTGGTGGAATAGCAGCCTAATTACCATTACTAAAGGCCGCACACAGAGACGGCACATTAAGGCGATTTTAAGCATAGGTTTTGCTAAGCGAATCTGTTACTATCTGTAATAAATCTGTTATTAAATCATTTCATGTCTTCGAGCGCGGCAATAAGTTTATATATTTTTTCATTCGTTTATTTATTGGCTTACGTTTGGCCGCGGCTTTACTCACGTAAAATAAGAGTGTTACGTTTCCGGGCTTTCCTGCAGAATTCCTACATTTTTTATTATCTTATTGTTGCTTGGATACGCAGGCATACAGACAAGAAACATCTGGCATCTTATACGTATAACTTATAACATATACCATTGAAATTACAAAAAATATATTTATGTAAAGACACGGCTTTGTCACAGTTTTATTATAAGTACAGATATAATGATAGGCTATTGTAAATTCTAAATCGTGAACTCTGCAGCAAAACAGTAAATACATTTCCATAATATATATGTAAATGTTAGGTGCAATTCTTCTTGGTGGCCGCCACATGGTTAGAGCAGAGCAAAGCCAGGGGTTGTCTGATTGAATAACATTAGTCATGATTGAATTGTGATTGATGCACTACATTACGTGTTTGTACAGTCGAACCAGTTTATCTTTTCAGTAAAGAGTGGCGCTGCGTTCTATCCGTGAATAAATTTTGATATCTCGTCGTTTAAAACGAATGCTTTCGTTCTAGTTTCTGCTCTTGAATAGTTAAGTTGGTACCTCCGTAATGCTGTGTAACATGGAATTGGTGCAGGTAGGGTTCGCAAAGGTCTCGCTTGGGCCAACAGAAGACTTTTTAATGTATTTTTGATGCTTTGCCTTTTTGCACACCAGCTGGTAAGTGACATTGAGGTAAAAGAAGAACGTGGGATTATAAGTCAAGGCAAAGAAAACTATGTCGGAAAAAAAATATGTCGGTTATATTTTCGGCAGACTACTGAGGTTATATATAAAAGTTTCAATCTGTATATCCCATTAAAGTACGTAACTAAATTATGTTGTTAAGTTTGAGTGGTTATTATATCTCTTATTTTCTCAGTAGATTTAAAGAGAACCGGAATCTTTAATTTAAAGGAAAATTTAATTGAGAATATAAGCGCACGTCACTTCATGAGATAAAAGTGTTGAAGTAATTAAGCGTTTGTGAAAGCGGCAAAAGAAGTGGTTAAATAGATATTACATCAAAATAAATTTTATAACACTGTTTCATATTTTGGTTAGTGACAACCAAATAACTTGTTTAATAAATGTATTAGATTTAGATTATGGTTAAGTCAGGGGCTACCCGCTTATTCGGACTGGCATCAATCGGCGCTGCCGGGCGGTACAGCCGAATATACGTAGATGAACAATCGGTAAAAATGCCGCTCAGCCAATGCTGTTAAGGTTTTGGTGACACGAGCTGATGGTGATGAGCCGACCCGAATGGACTTTATTCCAGAAGGTCGCCGAATCGTAACTAGGATGTAGAAATGTGTGCGGCCCTTAAAAGCAAAAATAAGTCGCAAAAAGAAATGTACATATCAACTTATAAGAATAGAACCCACAGTTAAAAACAGCCCAAAGGCCATATTTTAAACAACAATAAAATATCGAGTCCTCAAAACTCAGCCAAACAATTCCCAGATCAATGGCACCGCACACAACTTCCGAAACTTTATTCGCTACATAAGTACAACGCCACCAAATTATCTGTTCATTAGCAAGAATTGGAACTAAAATATTTGATACTCAACTTCATTTACGCGTCGAACGCAACGCCACGCTTTACTGAAAAGATAAATCGGTCGGAGTGTACAGCTGACACGAAGGGACCAACCCTAGGTCTGCGGCGTTCACAGAGACGCATAAATAAACGAACCCTCCGTACAGAGCTGCCTCGAATATGAAATACACAATATGATCGATATTTATGGAATAAAATTTGATTGCTTTTCATTTTAACCTGAACCTCTTGAAGTACGAACCTAAAGCTTTTGTGAGTTGAGTTTGAAGTTGAATGTTTAAGATAAGGGCGGCTTAATCTTGTTATCTTTAAGTAAGAAGCTGTATTTGTTAGAAACATTGGTTACTTAAATTGTTCACAGGAAACTTACTCATGGCAATAAACAGGTAGATAGATAGATAGACTTTATTGCCATTATAACAATTCACAAAACAAAATATGAACACAGACGTTTGTTCTCGGGTCATGGTTGTTGATATTTATATATGTATGTTTATTCTGGGTTCCCCTTAAGCTCTGCTTACTTACTTACTATGGGTTATTAGTCGACTACAGTAAAAAAAGAGTGAAAGCAAGATAAACTGGCACCTACTTAGAACCGTATGCAAACTTTATTTGTCCAGGATAAAAACTTACAAAAGCAGGGGCCTAACCACGGACACCACTCGAATTTTAATTACGACTAAATTACTTTTTAATTACGACAGCGCTAAAAATGTTATAACACAGCTAGAACAGCCAGTTATTTAGTTACATTTACCGTAGTAATTCAGCCGTGCTAAATACCACAAGATAATAAGGAAATTAGATACTGCCTAACAGTCATATCGACGCAGTATTTATTGTCAATAAACAAACCGTTTTCCAGAGAATGATTGTTTGAACAATATATAAATTATTGACAATACCGCGAAACATGCTTAATGCACGTATAAATACTGTAAAACGTGATTTTAACATTCGCTCTTAATTTGAATGCGTTTTATTGGTATTGTTTTATGATAATTAAATTATCATTGAAATATTGTGATTGTATGTATTGTCTTAATGATTTTACTGCTAAATGGAAGTATTAATTAACTCTATTAATCACGTTTATGCTTTCAGTATAAAGAAATACAATAGAGGTATATTAGCTATGAAAACCTCCTATTCGAAGCAAATAAGTACAAAAATAACTTAAAAAGCATACTAACTTTATGGCCACAAAGTAAACAAAACTTATTGTTATGAATGAACATGCGGCGAACAGGGGAGTATAATAAAGAATACTTTGTTGATATAAATACATCTATGGCAGTGTTTTGATTACACAAATGAGGCCATACGGTGTGGGAGGCAAAGGAATACCATGAACTTCATCACAAAACACGAAGAAATCATGAAGCAAACAGAAAAAAGTCACTAAAACCCAGACCTCAATAAAATTAATTAATAACGTTACAAATATCCGCAAAAACGCCAACTATTCTGTAATCAGCGAAAAAATCTATTTTCAAGGAGTGTTCCGTTCTCTACGTCTATTTTTACAACTACCCACCGATTGGCAAGTCGTTTTTTTTTACGTTATTGTGAGTAATAATATAAACATTTGGGTCAATGTTACTACAATTTGGCACACGAAACCGGTATTGTAAACGCGAGCGTGAAGACAAAGTTACGTTAACATGCGAGACGCACGCATAATTAGTGGAATCCAAGTTCACTATTTTACAAAATCAGGACGGTAAACAAACCCCAGACCCGCTGGTGGTAGTTAGCTACTAGGTTTATGGACTATTATTTCATGTTCAGGTCTATAGATAAAGTAAATTATTTAAATTCAAATATATCAGTCAATGACCCTGACCGGGCGGGATCGGAGCGACTCAACTCGCTGTAGAGATAAATACTACTTTGTAGCTTCCATATAAGAAGCCTTTTGGAAACATTTTCGTAAACTCTTAGCCAGGCGCCATCTCCAATTCAAATTTTTGCACTTTTGATCTATAGTCATCATCTATACGCCATCACTGCAAGCAAACAAATTCGACCGGCTATACACGGCAAAGAAGTCCAAGGCTGAAGACAAAACAACCAGACCCCAGCATTGTTCAAATCCAATTTCGCTGAACCCCGTCTTTAGCCACAAACATCTTCCATTACTGTACTTCTATTTACATTCCCAAGTTGAATGGTACCCTTTTTCCTAGTACAATTGTTGCGTCGGTGCCACTGACGCCGTACGAAGCGGCCATTCGAGACAAGAACAAAGAGAGCTGAGTCTCTAAGAAAATAGAACATATTTTCTGTTCATCGAGCTAGTATTTTTAAAGGTGATCTGAGGTACTTTTGTTTTACCTATATGGAGTAGTTATTTGCTTTAATGTTTTTGTTGGGACTATATTTAGTTTAAACTCGACAACCGGTTTCTATCAAAGTAGCGTATATTCTCAATTTGATTATCTGAGCACAATTCGAATATCAGTTTAATAAATTCGGCGATACCTACCCAGTTTTTCGCAAAACGAAAAATTTATAAAGTTTATAGATGCAACTTAGTAAAAGTAAGTTAAAGTCTTCCCTTCCTATATAAATCTTTACTTAATTTACTTCATGAAACCTTAATAACTTTAGAATTTTATAGAGAAGCCTACATATAAAATACATTACAAGTTCCTTCTTCGGGATTATAAAATCTATCAGGAAAAGTGCTGGAAGATTGGAAGGACGCCATTTTGTTAGATTAATATCGATCGACGATAACAGGTTACGATTATCACAAACACGAAGCGTTTTGGTCTAATTATTTTTACAACCTTCCGAGTATTATTACTGGGTTCATTTTGAACTAATTGTTTTAGTTAAGTGGACAGGTGTGGCTGCAAAAACCAGAATATAGGTATAAAAAGTGCTAATACTTCTTTGACGTTTTAAAATCGGTTGGTTTATACTTTATACGTAAGGCAGTACTGTAGATGGCTTGATATGAACACATTTTAATGATTTTTATACAATGTTTATAGTAGATAATTTCATAGTAAATTTAATGCTGAAGAAATCATAAATTTTATTAACTTTGATTCCATGTAGTGATTTTATCTTAAGGTCTTGTTTTATTGATTAAATAGAGCAAACATCTTAACAAATCAATAAATTAAACATATCGTCGTATTATACATCCGAAAGCTACGGTAATTATAACCATGTGGTAACTGAGGCACCAATGCTAATAACTCTAGAATGTTTGTTTAGTTTATGAGTAGCTCGTTTGTACGGGCATGCACTATGCAGTGACGCATAACGCCTGTTTACCATATTATGGGAACATATTATATAAACACAAACAGCCATGACCCGAGAACAAACATCTGTATTCATCACACAAATGAATGCTCCAACCAGGACTCGGACCTGGGACTTCCGGCGGTTGAGGCAGGGCTACTACCCTCTACGCCACTCAGCCGACAACGCAGAATACTATTTATGTTTTTGTTTATTCGCAGGCTTACGACGCATTGAAGCACGTGATTGAAACAATATTTCTATATGATTGAATTAATCTAAAGTTTTTAAAGAAACTGGACGTAAAATTCGCTGCAACACGGCCATAATGTGACTCGAGAGAGGGGCGAAACCCGTCGCGCTACGTGCCGATCGACCGATACCCTCCCTTCGTTCACACACAATCAAGCCGAATGCCAAGCACCTACCTACGCACGTTCCTACAAAAGACTACCCTCTGCATTCACGAACGTTGCACCTAAAATTTCAATACTCAAACTGAACTCTAAAACGAGTAATGTAAAACCGAAATTTAACCGAGCAAGCGGAACGCAGGCGCTACTGCATCCAACTTCGAGAAAACGTTCCATTTACAACAAAATAGTCTTTATTACTAGGCTGCAAGGACTATAGTAGACGCACTAGGTAATGTTTCTAGTCTATCGTTTACATTGGACATGAATAATGAAAAGCAGTCTTATGTAGTGTTTATTGAATCGAATACTGTTCGACAGGGGAGCGACAAGCACGTGTTTCACTGACTGATATGATGCACGGGACTTGGGATCACGTTTTGAACTAAGAGTAAAAAGTTTACTTTTCGAGTTACTCTTACACTACTAGATAGTTTTAGTTGCCGTCAAACATCAGACCTTACATTTAACTATTCTAGATTAAGTTTTATGGTTTTACTGAGGATGCTGTGAAGAGTTTTTTTATAATTTTTATAGTTTCAAGTACCTACTTGAAATTATAAACATTTTGTGGCAGGATTTTGTGACACTAATAATACTGGCAAATTGAATATTATATTAAATATTACTATATTACATAAATTTAATATGATCTAATGAATGAGAATTTGCTGATAACAAATAAAATTTGGTTTAATTTTTCTATCAGAAAAGTGTTGCAACAGACAATAACTTGTAAATATAAAAAATGACAAGTATAAAAATTTAAGCC
This sequence comes from Marasmarcha lunaedactyla, assembly GCA_923062675.1. Classification (NCBI taxonomy): domain Eukaryota; kingdom Metazoa; phylum Arthropoda; class Insecta; order Lepidoptera; family Pterophoridae; genus Marasmarcha; species Marasmarcha lunaedactyla. The sequence continues at coordinate 24,126,783 of OV281349.1, forward strand.
CCAAATTTATTATCAATTTTAATAATAAATTCAGTGTCAATAAAGACGGAGGTGCACAATGGATTTTCATTCAAAACCTAACAATATCATTAAAACCTGCCCTAGTTCCTTAAATCCAAAGGGCAACAAAAAATTACTGTTTGGCTTTGTCAGCAGGACCCATTCTGACCCATTGATATTTTTAATAATCTTTTTCTGAAATATTTAGTTAAGTAATCAGTGAAACTTGACTTTACAGCTGGTACATATCATACACCACATGGTTATCTTAAATGATATTTAAAATAATAAAATAGGTTAGATATTCATAGTTTATAAATCACATTTTTCCTATTTGGCATTGTATGATACTATTATAAAGGGCAAGTTATAGTATAAGATTGTTTACATAATTCTGAAAATATAGAACCAATTGAATAAATTATTTCAATGTATAGGTACATTACATTAGAGTAGGTTACAAGGCTAAATATTATTTTAAAAATCTGGCATCTCTACTGGATCAGAAGTAACAGTAACAGGGTTCTATTTTTTTCTTCTATAGATTGTAATTGAAATCAATTCTATGAAACATAAATAGACAAGAACAATGTGATCCAATATAACATCAGCTATTTTTTTCTTGCTTAAATAAAACTATGGTTGTAAAGTAAATGAATAAAAATTTTTAATTATCTATTAAAAATTATATCTATTTTTTTGGGAATATAAAAGTTTATGGGGGAGCTTGAAATATATGCTGTGAATTGGACACAGCTGATGTCTATGGGCTAAGCTTTTGAAGATTTTTTACTTAAGAATGTTTTTTTATGTTTATGAGGCAATTATATAACTGTATCTTTAAATATAAACACAAAAATAAATGTTTTCATAAAAAAGGATGCTGATGATTATTTTAGACTAAAGGAATCTAATCTCTGCTTAAAAATACATCCACAAAGCTATAAATAAATGTTTTGTTATACTTGGCTTAAGAAAATATACTACGAATTTCTCAACAAATTACTTATTCATGTGCAAAGCATGGACAGAAAAAATCTATAAAAGCAGGTATAAATGAGAAAAAAGGTTCTGCTTGTAACTTGAGTAGAAAGGTTACAAAAAAGCAGGTAGGTTGGGTAACTTTTAAAAATAAAATTATTCCTAAATCTGGCATATATGTAATTGGGTATGATAAGCAATCAGTTTGAATAGTGGCAATAGGTATTGTAATGATAAAAATGTAAAAAATGCAGAGTAAAAACAATAATTCGACAATAGCTACTATAAAATAATAGACAATCACAAAAAAGCACAGAGGGTAGGAACTTACCATACTACTCCAAAGGCACCATAGCCGATAGGACGGTCAGGTTGAACATCCGTCGGGATCGCCGGCGTCTGGTAGTAGGGTGCCGCCGCCGCCAGGATGGCACCCTGCGGCGCGCTCTGCGTCCCCTGCATCAGCGACATTGACACACTCATCGAGACGCGAGAGTGCCGCGCGGGCCCGCTAACTGCCGCCATCCAACGGCCGACCGTCACCGCAGACTCATCACGCGACTCGCTTACAAAACACGACACACCTCCTCATCAGAATTTGTTTCCCAAAGGACACACGACGGCACCACCGGCTACTTCTTTATTATTCATGCTCGATCGACAATGCGGGAACCACTAAACGTACACAACACTACGTTCACAATTTACATACGTGGCTGTGGGTGCTTTTTTGCTGTCAATGGAAAATAAAACAAATATTGTGTTTATAATTTTGTTGAACGTGTTCTGGACAAAGAAAGTCGGTGAAATATATTTCATCGAAATGCGAGCACACACCCACACACCTTGAAATTCGAGCAAGACTGGCTAGCAGGGTGAGGGAGGGGAATAAAACATGAGAGAGGGGCAGCGATGAGATAGAATATACTTATTAGAGAGAGATGGTCTACCAATATGGCGTCGCCGCAGTGAGATTCTCTTTTATGTTCATTCATCTTTATTTCATTTCAAAATTCTTCAGTCAATATTTTTTTATTAATTGCAATTCTAAATATATTTATAACAATGAGGAATACTAACAATAATTTAAGTAAAAATTATGGTTCACAAGTTGATTTTAGAAATATTGATTGTGGCAACATTCAGTCCAAATCTATCATAACATTTCGAATTGATTTTATTTAAATTAAATACAAGTTTTATTACTTCTTCTTCTTCTCAAGTTTTATTACATATTTTACTGTATATGTTTGAAGACAATCTATCTGTTCAGACGTTCAGGTTATGCGTATTTTGTCTTCGATCGGGGGTTATTACATTTGTTTTTAAAAATTACTTGTGTCTACAGAAGTACTATATAGCCAGTATTTTGCTTAGCTTAGCAATAGATACAAGAATCAAGTATGAAGTCGTATTTTTGGCTTGTGGTTGAAGCAAATTATTATAGTCTCTCACTTCTGGGAATCTAGGTCTTGGCCGAGATGAACGGCCAATTACCGCAGTTACACGAGTTTCCATAGCATTCAAATGTTTCGAGATTTGATTCAATGGGTAGACTCATGGCACTATGTCGTTTAGGGACAGCAATGTACATACATGTAAGATAGCTTTAGTGACAGCTCTTCTTAAGTATATTAAGGGGTGATGATCTAATAAATGATGTGGTGGAGACAGGTGCGGGTGGGTACCTACATTTGTGTAGGTTTAAACATGGCTATTGGGCTAATACAGCGCAGTGTGCGTGCCCCCATAATAACAGTAAGAGGTAAGCTAAGGCCGATCAATTAGTCTTTCTTTTACAGATTATTACTTATTCTCTGTGCGAGACAACCAAAAGCAAAGGAATATGCCTGCCTTCTGTTGTCAAACTATCAATCAGTTCAATCAATCAGTTGATCGTTCGCTTGTCGATTGGAGTCGGCCAAGTTTTATTCAGATTCTCTGGGTTTTTGTTAATTTTTCTTTGGATTGCTATTTTTAAACCGCAGTAACACGAGTTTCCATAGCATTAAAATGTTTCGAGATTTGTTTCAAGTGAAACTATAGCGTATTACATTATTGATAATGATTATACAACACAAATCAACGCAATCATAACAAGGCTCATCGAAATGTCTACTGATAGACAATAAACTTTTCATTGAGAATTTGTGTATTAGAGTGGAGTCTTGATTGAAATTGTTTGAGATGTTTCCGAAATCAATAACCAGTAAAGACTCTTTTTTGGAGCAAACTAAAGCAGCAAGAGAAGAGCGAGCTTTGGAGAAAAAACGTGAGCTGTCTGCTAATAAAATACAAGCGATCATCAGGGGATGGCTGGCAAGAAGACGATTCCAAAAATTAATTTTGTATGCTCTTTTTTTTAGGAATTATTACAAAATCATGTCATGGCAACCAAATTCAATGTTTTAAATTATGGTGTTTTCATTGTTTTTTCAGAGAAGAATTTGACAAAATTCTCCCTGAAACATCTGGGCACAACTCTCAGGACGACGACAAGTTACAGCACCAAGCTTCAGAGCTTATACCTGCATTGGATGTGTATCGTTCAACCTGTCGTTTGTTCCTGGTTTTCAAAAAGGATAGAGATAAAAAGCGATTTGAAAAACTTTGCAAATATATTGTTCAAAGTCTGCACTCTGAATCTGTGAAACTTTCTTATGTAGGAGTTTTCTTGAATAAAGAATATAGGTGAGAAGTGACTTATTAACAATATCATAAACTGAATTTGAGGAGTGACTTTACAAAAGGGGATATCTACATCTTATCATTGCAAAAAAAATTTTTTGTCTATTTTGTACCACTAAATTAGAAAGCCAATGATTTTTTTTTAAATGCCCTTCTATTAATCTTATTACATAGTACCTACATATCTATGCAGACTTTGTGTAGATCTGTGTGTCTTGTCTTTGTCTGTTTTCTTAATTTTCTGAAAAAAATGATAAGATAGATATCCCCTTTTGTAAAGTCACTCCTCATTTCATGTTCATAGAAAACGTGAAACAGTTATTTTAGTTAAGGGTGAGCTATTGATTTTTGGGACTGTTATAAGCAATAGTAAATAAATATGTCATAGATATAACAGCACAAATATGCTTTTCACATTTATGTCAGATTGTATGTACATATATGTTCTAAAGATTAGAATAATAAACTGGGAGGTCATATGTAATCAATTGTTCACAAAGCAATATATAATAATAGTTACTCATGAGCATATCTACAAATTTACAGTACTAACCATAGAACAGTTAATTTGTTTTAATGTAGGTAACCAAATGTTACTAGTACTTCTCCCTTTTTTTTCTAATAATTTATTTTAAAAACATAATAATATAAATATAATAATGTAATTGATGTGGCTTATTAATGTCAACATATCATTTCCACATGATACTACCCATAACACAGGCTTTTGTATTTGCATTGTTCTTTATATGCCAGACAAGAAAAATATGTCATCCATGTTATCAAGATGAAATATACAAATAGTTTTAATTTGATTAAGATTAGCATTCCAAATAATGCAATTAATTGATTTTCTTGTTACAGTCTCCGATGGATAGCTCACATAAAAGATCTTTTATACAAATGCTGTTTGTATTTAGAAGAACTGAAACCAGAATCCCCCTTGGAAATGCAAAGTATTCTTATCTTCCTCCACACACTACTAGCATTTACTGCTACCAACACTTGGGCCCTGACTAGATTAAAGAACTTTGAAAAGCTCAGAGGAGGCATGACTCAACTGTGTGCTAATATCATGGGCTCTCTGTTTCATAGAGGATATTATTTAACTTTGAAGGTATATTTTAATTTCTAGTTTGTTTTGCGGGAGGATAAATAAAATAAAATATTATCAAATCTGTATAAAGTTGTAAGTACCTAAATAAAAAAATTTGTCTGTCAATTAGTATATAAATGCCATCAACTTGTGCAGAGCAGACATATCTATCGTTCCATATAAAACACTGACCTGTACAATGCCCATATGTATTTGATTGATGAGTTTTGACAAGTTCAAGTTTACTGCAAAATCGCTAAATGCAGACTATTGAAACATTGCAATAATTATTTCTTTTCACACCTTTACAAAGTAACCAAAATTAGTGGAGGGGCCTGCACTTTTAAAATGAAATGTAGCTATCAAATTCGAAAATCATTTACATTTGTTAGTTCAGATTATCAATGAGGTAAATATTATTTTTCAGTCTCTTCTGCTACGAGGATTATGCCGAGAAAGAATGTGCCTCAAGAACATTGCTCTAACGGCAATAATAACATTATCTCTCCGACCACTGATATCTGCACAGTTCTCTGAGAAACTGCTTACAATGTACATTATACAGATATTGTCGGTGCCTGCTTTGGTATATCATTTGCAATTAGTATCTCCTGAGGTTTGTATATATTAGAGTACACTTTTTGGACTTTGCCCATTTATTGAAGTAACAATGAAATGTAACAAATAAAATAATTTTTTTGTGATATATTGCATACAGTTTGGCCGTTGAAAGATGAAACAAAAACCACTGTGCTCATAAAAACTCATTATAAAGTCCAAATCAGCAAACCTCCCAGTGTTTTTTTTAATATCACTATAATTTTAGTACAAGGAACAAATATTTTGCAGATTCTAGCTAGTTCAAGAGACATTTATGTTTGATTTAAATGTGTATGTTTATAGGTTAGCTTCCAGTTCACTGAATAAATTAGTTCACCCTAACACAACTCACTTTGCTTTAGGGCTAACGGCCGCACTCAGACAAGTCAAATTGTTACTCGAAGAGCTCCTAATTATGATCATTTGACTCTTCAGACTGTCAGTGCTGCCATTAGTGTTATATGTTTTCAAACTTAACAAGAACCTTTTTTTTATTTCCAGTCAATAGTAACCTTCAGATCACACTCAATATTTGATAAATGTCTGGAGTTTCTCAGCACGGACCAGAACATGAGGATAGTGTTCAACACGCTGGAGGGCAACTATGCACTGTGTCTGCTTGGTAACTTGACGCAGTTGGCACATGCAGAGAGAGACTATGCGCTAGCAGAGACATATTACCCTATTTTTGTTGTAAGTTGTTCTTATGTATTACACAAAGTATGTCTAGCTCGGGAAGAGAAGGGAAGACTATGGCTGATAGAACTTATTTATAAATAGACAAAAACAAAACAAATTCGTAAACAATAGAAAAACCAAACAAATATTATAAATATGAATGACTACATATAAGCTCACTGTTTAGTGGCTCCTAAATGTATAGCAAAATCTTATGCACACATCCATTTATTAATTTGATTTTTATAAAATATTAATTTGGATATTCCAATAACTACTAATTCTATGTCCTCCACATTGTTATAAAATCTTCCATTTTAAATATACTTCATGTCTTTACACAAAATGAAAATAAAAACACAGCTGACAAAGGTATCAAAATAATTCCAAATATCCAAGTTTTAAAAGTATATATGGGCGGCCAGGAAAGTATATTTTATCAAAAAGGTTGACAGATCTTTTTTGATTAATTGAAATGTTTTGGCGAAAGTAATGATGATACACCAGTAAACCGTCGTCGATCGCCACTGCGACGCATCGTACGAGCTCCCATCATCTATTTATTGTAACAACATTGTTTCACTGAATACGTAGAGTCCAGTTCTTTATTCATTACTGCAAGTTTTCAATAGGCTAAATTGTATTGCATGATTTATTTTGACGAAACACTTATTTGAAACATATCTAATATGTTTACTCCTATGTTATGTACAGGGTGTCCCGAAAGGAATGGACCAACGGAATATGGGTGATAGAGGGGATAATTATCTAAGGGAACACTAAAATTTTATTGTCCTAGGCCTCATAGTTTTGAAATTATGATTTTTTAAATATTTTATTACAATTCTCATACTATGTATACAAATGATTTAAAGTTTATTAAAAATACGTTTTTTTTTATTTATTAAATATTTATTAATTTTTATGTTACCGAACATAAAAATTATGAGCTAAAACTTTTGTAAATCTAAAATTACGAAATGAGCAATTCTTCTCTAATTTCAGATGGTGGTAACCAGATTCCTTGACTCCTGCCAACAATACGTCGTTTGCAAGAAAGGCAACCTGAGCAACTGGCATCCGATATTAGGATGGTTTTCACAAAGTTTTGACGTCTATCTTCCGCCAGCAATGGGCAATCTTCGTACTCAGTTGAGCTTGCTATGGGGTGCTCCATTACTGAAAAAGATTATGGGTTCTCCATTAAAGGAATTGTTAGAAGGTGTGGTGGAAGAAGGTGCTGGACCTTCACAGCCTTCTACCTTGCTGCAAGTTAATAACCCAGCAGCGGCTTTCATTAGGAGAGCTATTGAGGCTAGAACTAACAGGTGAAGTTTTATACTAGGTGATTATAAAACTAAATGACAAACCTTAATACCCAAAAAAAATAATAGAAAAAATTCATCCATGAAAGATTATCACTTGATTTCACCCTGTATATGTATCAAATGTTGCAATTATTATGACATCTCCACGGTGAAGTTAGTAGTTTATGTAAAGCTTATTGTACAATCCTAAACTTTTCATGATGGTGTTGACCATATGGTGCAATAAATAATAATATCCCAGAATATCACAACACTGTCTGACATTTGTTTTTGTTCTGTGTTATGTAAAATTAATATTGTTGAAATCTCCTTAAATTTGTAATTGCTTCTATTTCAGATCTAACGCAAGTAAGCATTTTCGGAAACTTGGATCTCCAGAATGCACTAAAGTGGCCCTTATATGTGCTATGTACCAAACAGCTTTGCAGACTATGATGCAGGTTAAACTCGATATTTTAACAGGTAAGAACAATTTTACATATTTATATAAAGAATGTCTTTGGATATCATGAATTGTCTTTTAATTGTTTAAATGTTTAATCCTCAATTGAAAACACCTAGTCTGGGTTCATAATTATAGATTTATTTAACGTTACCGATACAATTTATGAAAGTATCTACTCTAACGACATGGAAATCCGCAAGCTTTGGAAAAAGTAAAAAGTGAAATAGCAATAACTCCTGAAGCAAGGACCAAGGACCGTCGCCTGATTCAACTTAGTCGCAATCCGACTGTCACTACGAGAAAAGAACAAAATTTCTTACGTCTGGCTCGCGCTTCTCTTCATTGCGTCATTCTGTCTTTCGCAGTTTCGCAGTTTTACCTTTGGAATCTAGACGTGAAAATTCCGTGAAGAGATTTGCTAACAAGTCTGCCTTCTCTTTTGCGCTGTGGGCCAAAGACCCGTCAGGCCTTTGCAGTGGTGGCAGTGATGGGCGACCGAAGTTCATCTCAACCGAATTGGCAAGGGACCAGAAACTTTACTCCCCGTGGGATAGGATGCTAACTTGTCCCCGATACGGCCAATGTGGTCGAAACGAGCGCTTCTGATCACCTTTTTGCAGGACTTGGCTGCAGCATTGTATGCCTTTGTACGCCGCCAATCTGCTGACTTGAACCGCCATACTCGCCTATTGCCTTTTGGGCTGGTATCGGTTGGCGAGTATTGCGACACAGATTTCACCAGACAGTGGTCGGATGTCCCTAATGGCGGAGATACGGACACCGAGTATCTGTCTGGATCGGTTTTCAGCAGAAGGTCCAAGCAATACGCAGTATCGTCAACAACGTCAGGAATGCGCGTAGGTTCGTGGACGAGCTGGGAGAGACCATGAGTTACTGCGAACCGATAGGTTTCTCTGCCAGCGTGATCGGTGTTCTTGAACGGGTACAGCCACTCTCCATGGTGGGCATTAAAGTCCCCAAGGAACACCAACTGCGCACAGGGATAGCGTCGTTGGACCTTATCTGCAGTATCACTAAGATATTCAATAAGTCGAGTTGTCTTCTGAGCTCCCGTATGTGATTGGTAAATACTGGCGTATACAATTCGGTCCAGGCCAGTATCTACATAGACCCATAAAACAGAAAAATCCGGAACTTCCAAGTATCGGAGACGCCGACAACAGGTCTCGTCTCTGACATACACTCACACGCCCGCATTGGGGTGAAATTTGGTCTCCAGGATATAGCCTGGGTAATGCAGGTATGCCAGATCCGAACGATCACAGATCTGCGTCTCTGTCAGAAAGAATAAGTGCGGCCTCTCTGTCTCAAGGTGGTGGTGGACATCGTGGAGATTTGAGTGCACTCCTCGGATGTTAGAGAAGTGTACTTTTAGGGAGAGGAAGTGCATCCGCTGTCGGCACTTATTTTTCTTTTTTGACTTTTCCATTACGTTATTGGTAGGGTGAATAGGGGAGAGGAATAGAAGTTGAGTGAAGCGCAACGTTTGGAACCAAGCAACTCGAGTGGTCAGACCCACTGGTGGGGGACTCACATGGAGACCGCGGGGACGCCCAGAACCCCCCGGGGATCGCCATCGGGCCCTCTCCATCTGGTCGCCAACCGGCATGATGGAGCAATCCCGGGATTTTACACAGGCGGTGGGGCAGCCTTTCACGTATGGCTAGAACGCTAGTTGGGGCCCCTACAACCTGCGGTCGGTCAGCGGTGCACCGTTTCTTTGGATCCCGCTGCCCTCCAGAATGAGCCACCCGGTGCATCATGACCCTTCGAGTTCAAACGGTTCGAGTTCTCGTACGTTGCGCAATTACTCGGACCAATTCTCGTCCAATGGCTACTCAAGACATCATGCCGGAACGTGACTAGGTCACTTGGCGGCATGGCTTTGTCTGGAGGGTGGTTGCAAGCCGCGGTCGAAACCTACCACCTGCAAAATGGTTATCCCGCCATTCATCGGTCGCCAGAGCCTCGTCCGCTGTCCGACAGGGTGTACCACGGGCAGGTGAGGTTGGCATTTGGAGAGTCTTGATGGTAGGCGACTCCCCCTTACACCCCAATATATTAATTTAACATATTGTACAATAAGTATTAATTTAACATGTAATATTTATATACTAGTCTTTAGTAAAACCAATGCTAATTTACCTCACTCAATCCGCACACTTTCAAAAACCTGATTTCTGATGAAGAAACTGAAGATTTAAACTGCTATATTTGTGCATGGTTAAGTAAAATTAATATGGGACTTTGTAAAATACAAAACGAACCACTAACGTGGCAGGTTTTAGGATAATACATTTTTGTGAGTGCTCACTCAGTCCATATATTTTAAGTAAAAATGTTAAAATATTAAGATTTGTAGTATCACAGAAACTATCAATTAATCAATTTTAGTAAAATATTTTACTCCATATCCACCATCTAATATTTACATTAGAAAAATTACAATTGAATATCTTTAAAAACATACAACGAATATAAAATATGAATTTGTGGAATTTGTAATATCATGATTTATTCATCATATTTCATATTGTTTAAAGTAGATTAAGAGGAAAACATTACCGTTTACCAATTTTAAACAGAATTGCAGGCTTGCTGTCTTCCCAAAGATTGGGGGCGGCATCAATCGGCACTGCCAGGCGTAAGTCGAATATGTGTTGGGGAACGTTTGGGTAAATGCCGACAGGCCAATTGGGTTTTGGTGAGATGAGCCGATTGAGCCGACTATCCGATCGGTACTTTCCGAATCTGTGAACTAGCTGGTTTGGGCCGGCATTACGTTCTACAAATACTGCTTACCCGAATGTGTCAGCCTGTACATGTCAATAGCGCTTACATAGAAGCGCTATTGACATGTACAGGCGGTGTGTACAGACGGTTTCGCGACTTGAATTAAAGTTATCTGCAATGACGTTTTTTGATTAAATAGCATAACTTATTAAATAAAACCTTTTCAGGGCTCTGCAATCAAGATCCGATTTTATATTCGCTTTGGCAGTTTCTCTGCACTTTAGGCCCCAGTTGCGGACTAAAATCATTCCTTGACCTTTTGGCTGTGAACACGAAAACTACAGCTCCGGAGTTCCAAATGCTTATCCTGTTTGCTTACTGTATGACTCATTATGTAACGTGAGTATGTTCGATGAAAGTTTTGTTTATTCTATTAGACCTCATAACAGCATATCAAAAATCCAGCAAGGAAGCCAGTTACTAAAACGAACAAAGAGGAAAAGAAACTGTCCGCTTAAAACACAAGTGCTTGTCCCTGTTGTTATGTTGCGGACGTTACATCTGCTGGATGAATCCCGACTTTAATGGTTTAAGTGCCGCACACTCGTAATTTTTGTTAATAAAGATTCATTTATTGTAGCTTTATTTATCCTTTGCAGTATTCTAGATGACATGGAGATGTATGAACAACAGAATCCATTCAAACTACAAGACTTCGTCAACATGTCACAGTTTTTGAACATGTTCGTGTATAAATCTATCATGGGACAACTTTTTGGTAAGTTTTACTGAATATTCATTATGGGAACAAAATTATTGTTACTTTGTAACAGATGTCTTATAGTGTTTGCAGGTCCTCTACTTAGATACCTGCAATTTCTGTTTAGTATATTATTGACAGATTAGCTTTCTACTAAATTAATGAAAACCTGCAACTGGGCTGGTACTGTTTTAGTTATCTATTGTTTTACAATGCAGTATTAATAATAATAATAAACAAAACAAAAACAAAATACAGTAAAAAAAAACAATTTATTAAAGAAACTCACAATTTAGGCGTCTTTATCGCTTAAAGCGATTTCTACCAGACAACCCTCTATACAGGGTATAACATAAAGGAAGCATAATACTTAAGAGTCAGTAAATATACCATTGTTAGAATATACTGTAAAAGAATTGGAGTTATTGGGGCTGGTTAAGACTTCCATAATTTTTTATTTCAATTTTTTACTTCAACATCTTTGACAGCCCTAAGTCGTTTTCATACCTACTTATGCATGGGGTGCGCGAGGGGTGCGGCGCTCGCTCCGGTGTGAGGTAGCTTGGGTCCAACCACTTAAAGCTGTCAAAGATGTTGAAGTTAAAAATTTGAAATGTGTGAAAGTTTTAACCAGCCCCAATAACTCCAATTCTTTTACAGTATATTCTAACAATGGTATATTTACTGACCCTTAAGTATTATACTATAATGAATAAAAACTATAATATTACACATACATATTATAGTCAGCCCATTTTACTAGGTAACATTTGACGTGTCAGTTTTATCTTCATAGTGAGGTGACACAATAAAAAAACAGGTGAAAAACATCGATTAAAGTAAATGAATCGATACGGACTTGAAACATATTATGTAAATTTTAAAAATCATCAGGCGGATCCCTGTCCCATTATTATTTTTTCTTTCGTAAATTTAAGGAGCAAAATAAGACATGTACATAATAAAACAAAAAAATTGCATTTATTCAGTTGAACTATCAGAACTGTTATTAGTATAACAGTTAGTCTTCATCACTGCTATTAGCACTCAGAGATATTATTAATTAATTTTCAATAATATTGTCTATTCTCACATCTCGTTCAAAATCTTGTAAAATTATTTTCTTTGTTTTGTCTACGACTTTTCTCCAGTCTTCTGTAGTGACTTCTGCACACGCAGTTTGTAGCAGAGTCATCATTTTAGCTGTCCTTAAGGGTGGTTCAGTATTGTTCCGTGCTGCATGACCCTTTATTTGTGCCCCAATTAGCTTGGCGTTATACTGGCAATGGAAGGGAGGCAATCGAATAACTTCGTGTCCATGCTCTAGGGCTAGTTCATCGATTACATAGCGGAGCTTGGACGGCTTAGTTGCTTTTACCAGATTTAACAACTCAACTTTTTTTTTTTTGCATCCACTCCATTTCTTACTTTTTATTTGCTTGAGTTGGTGGTTTATCAACTTGTACAGAATGGTACGGTGCATTGTCCAGTATAATTTTCGATGGGTTTTCTAAGCTGACTAGCAGGTTCTCAAACCACTCTTTAAAAACCTCAAAGTTAATTTCCTCATGGTAATCACTTGTAGTTTTAGAGGCAAATGCGAGGAGGCAGTCTGGAATAAAACCTTGAGAAGCTGATCCCGCGTGACATATAATAAGTCGGGCTCCTTTTCCCGATGGAACTTTTGAGGTGGAGGCCGCTGTATCATCGGTCCATGTCCGCGAAACCGTATGGTTCGCATTTAACTGTTGCGTCAATAAACACGACATTGTCCCAATCTGTATTTTCTTTACTTGACGTAAGAATGTTACTCTCTTCAAAATAATATCGCTTTTTTCCACTTCTCAGATTTTTTTAAAATCTAAAGCCAATCGATTTCAAAACCTTTGATTGAGACGATTTACCGCCAAAAAATAAGCCTGCGTCTTTTAACAAACTCATTACCTTTTCCCGTGCAGGATATTCTTTTCTCGAGTGGAATGGTAAAAGAGGCCCATCGTTAACTGATTCACTTTCAAAATAATTGTACAATTTCACCACTAATTCGCGAGATTGACTGTTTAGCGTTTTCCCCCGTTTCGACATGGCAAGACTGTAATGTTGTTCTTGTTTACTAATCGTTAAGCAATCGGAGTCCAATTTATAGCCAGGTAAACGTAGTCAGTAAGATCAGTCCAATAAAAAAGCCGGGTCGGAAAATAACAGAGAGCACACCAAAAACGCACAGACACTTCGCACAACGACAAAAGACTGCGTCATGTAATGGCGACATGACATGGCGTCATCGACAGGCACTGGAGTTGCCAGCAACATCAACAAATTGTACCTTACATCAATGATTTTTCTATTTAGTTATTTTTTGTATTTTTATAGTTAGTTGAAAGAATAATAAATATAATTATGTTTTTATAATCACAACGTGGTTATTAATTTATGGTGATATTTCTTCACAAGTAATCATTGTATTCGACTCAACTTATCAGCTTTCGATTTTTAGAGTAACGTCCCTAGTGTTTAAAAAGAAAAAGGGTTAACTGACGCAACATTGTAACGACGTTCAGTTCTTTAGATCAGAAATTGTTTATTATGTTTAGAATGGTTTATTAGTGAAAGCAAATCGTAAAATTACTCGTATCGTTCATTATTACAATAAATATGTAATCGTAATTGAAAAAAGTTAAGCAGTTGTCCAGTTCTAACAAAACAAAAAAATATATTTATGCCCGCCGTTACAAGGTTACGTTGTTGAATTTGGATAAATTGTCAAATGTTATCTATTAAAATGGCCTGACTATATGTTGTTACATAATAATTATGTATAAAAAATATGTAAATATTAAAAGGAAAAATTATTTTTAATAATTGCTTATCTTGCCTACTACTGTGTTACCTATACTTTCCCTTATAATTCCTTAATTTTATATGATTCATTATAGTGACCTCTTATAATTAAAAAGGCTAAATCCGTCTAAAGGGTGTTTTATTTAATATGTTTACATATTTTAGTAAATTCTGGTACAACACCCAGTTAATAACTGTTTTAAACTATCGCGGTTATTTTCACTATAATTTAATGAATTTCCGCGATCATGGTGCTTGCAACAGCATAGAATATCGGACGCGTGAAATAAAAATCAAAAATCGTGGTAAGAATCCCGTAAATTCATTAAATTACAACATCCAGTTATTGTTAATTGAAGCATACAATATATATTGCCTACCCTTCTTTATTTAATTACCATTTTTTTATAGAATAGAATAGAATAAATCTTTATTGCACTTTGTATTACAAAATAATATAGGTTACTTGAAATTAACATATTTCCTTAAATCTATACACGCCTACTTACTTCAAAGTGAAAAAGGTGACAATATTTAATCAATTTCAGATCTAAAAACGATCCAAAATAACGAGTTATTCTCCGCTCTGCACACATTACTACTCGTGCTTTATAGACGAGACTGTAGACGCTCGTACACGCCGCCGAACCATTGGTTGGTTAAGGAAATCAGGGAGGGACAGTTTATGCAGGATTTGGAGAAGGGAAAGAAGCCACAACAGGTTGGTCTTTAATTGGTTTAGAAACTGATTGAGTAAAAGAAACTATGGTTTTTAAGACTATTTTACTTATATTTTTTGGCTTTCACATCAATTTCAAAAGAATAAACATATGACATATGAATATTAACAAATCTAAAATTTTAAAATATATTTCTTTCATTAGGGGCTGATTGTTCAATGCTCAGAATTGTTATAAGTAGAATTATTTTGACACTTGACAAGAATTTCCGTAGAATTTATGTCAAGTTCTAAAAATTATTCTACGGATAAGAGTTATCTCAGTGTAGAAAAATCAGCCCTAAATTGAATTATATTTATTTATGGTCATCAGGCTCTTCCAGAGGAAGCCCTTACCGTGGTTTTTCAAAACTGACCTCATTTACATTATTCAGGTTTATTATTTAAATAGTTTCATCCTGGTTCTGTTTCAAATAGTTATAAATATCACCTTCCACATATTCCACACATTTTCGTTAGTGATATAATAAAATTAAGATTGATGCATAAACGAAATTTTTATTAAGGTCCACAAATAAAATAAAACATTATACAAATGTGGAAAAAATTTACATTACAAAACTCCAAGTTGTAAAACTATCTATACTACCAGGTCAGCGTATTGTGCAAAAAAAATAAAGTCACATACGTCACATGGGTTGAAAGTTTGTTGTAAGCGCTGATTCTCAGTCCATTAGCAAAACCAAATGGAGAGTTTTCAAAAATTGGAGGCACACTAAAATTTATTTGACGATAACAGATTTTTGTTTACTAATGTTAGATGTTTTCATTGTTTGGGTTTCTTTATTCTGGGTTAACTTGTTTGGGTATAGGAGGACTTTTTATATTATCAATTCATGGTAGTAAATCTTCTCAAATCCTCTTTTATATTACTTAGTAACAGCTGTTTTTTCATTTACTTGTAGGTGCTTGTACAGAAAACTCCCCACATGATAGCACATGGGGAGCGTGTGCGATTATTTCGACGAGCAGTGGCAGATGAAAAGGTATTGTACTATAAGTTTCCATCCTTAGGTATAAAGCGTTTGTGCGAGTAAGGAGTGAACGGACGAGAACCACCAAGACTTCACAAAAGAAAAGTCATTTTCGTTTGCCCGTGGCAACATGTCATGTTGATATTTTTATAAATATAAGTAGGGTGAAATCTTTGATATCGAATAAAAAGTAGATACACAGTTTCATACAAATATAAAACTTTAAACTGCCCACAATGGTTTAGAAGTTTGTCAAGAAATAACAATTGGTATAGGTCTACCAGGATCTGATGGCAAAAAGGGAAAAAAGAAATTGACGCTAGCAATACTGGGGAAATTGGAGTAAAACGTTTTGATACTTTTTTTTCCTTATAGCGGCTGATTCTGTGTGTGATACATGCAAATATAAAAATGTATCCAATGATCAAGGATAATTTTTGAAAATCTTACTGTGGCGAATGTGGGGTTCGAAATTTAGATGAAAACTCCAATTACTCTGTTCATGAGTTTATTCATTAATTAAGGCTATCAGAACTGGAAAATGGTTCCAAACACTGCACATCCATAAAAAAGTCTTCATCGGAAGAGGAAGACGAGGAAGACGCAGTATTTATGATAAATCTTTCCTCCTGCATCTCAATTAATCGATCTTGTTCTATGACCTGATTTTAAATTTTTATTACGTGTTCACAAGATTTTCGCCATTCATCGATTCCTATTTGAGATAAAGCTTCTTCTGTTAAAGATTTTAGATCACTTGCAGGTCTATTGACGTTTTGACCCGCAACTTTTTGTTTCATTATTCCCCAGATTAATTCTATGGGGTTTAACGTACAATGATACGGTGGGAGCCTCAAGACTTCGTGGCCGTGTGATTTTAAAATCTCATCTACACTCGGCGTCACAAAAATCGCACCTTTATGTTTTTTTCAGTAAATTGCTCCTAGAATCTGGCCCATAAATACCACGCGTGAAAAAGAAAATCATTGTAAAGTGCACTTCAATACCTTTACATTCATTACCTGTATCATTAAAAAATCAATTACCATTTCTAACCAGGGACCAATCAATAAGATATTGGAAAAAATGCTCACTTAAGGAGCGCTAGTTGGGCTACCTTAAAAGGGTATAAAATGTTATGTCCAGGTAAGAAATGGGTCAGCAAGGCTACTCAGACTTTAGAGTGAACACACTGGAACAACATACGGAAAAGAACTGTACCTGAAGATGGATACAACCCCTGAAGAAGCCGCTCAAATCGTTGCTCTATTGCAAACAGGACTGCGACAGGTTGACGTTGCTCGACAGTTGAACCTTAGCCGATTTGCAGTACGACGAGTATACCAACGGTTCCGTGAGACTAGTGGCTATACCCGAAGACGTGGATCCGGAAGAAAACGTTGTACATCAGAAAGAGACGACCATTTAATTGTGTCTACGTCGTTGCGCCACCGCTTCAGCAAAGCTGTGGAGGTGCAACAAGAGCTCCGGTCAGCTCGTAGAACGTCTGTGAGTGTCTCTACGATTAGAAGAAGATTGATAGAAAAGGAATTAAGAGCTCACAGACCTGCTAGAGGCCCAAAATTGAGCGTGCGACATCGGAGAGAGCGGTTACAATTTGCTCAGGAGCATGTCAACTGGACGCTTGACCAGTGGAGGGCCGTTCTCTTTACCGATGAGACACGAGTTTGTCTTTTCTGCAACGATAGACGCAGAATGGTATACCGAAGAAGAGGGGAACGTTTTACCCAAGCGTGTATAGAGGAATCCGTCGAATACGGAGGTGGTTCCTGTATGTTCTGGGGTGGCATATATGTTGAAGGGAAAACGGAACTTGTGTGCGTCTCTCGGACTGGCGGTTGTCGCGGGCAAGGGTCGCTGAATGCTGGGCGGTACATAACAGAAATCTTACAAGACCATGTGGTCCCGTATGCCGGTTTTGTTGGCGATGGTTTCATGTCAATGCACGATAACGCCCGTTGCCACACTGCGTTTTCTGTGCGGGACTACTTGGAAGAGGTTGAGATTCCTTTTATGCAGTGGCCAGCACGAAGCCCAGACCTTAACCCGATCGAGCATATCTGGGACGATGTAAAGAGACACGTACGAGCACGTGATCCTGGTCCCACCACTCTCCAAGAGCTTCAGGATGCCGTGAAGGAAGAATGGGAGAACATACCCCAAGAGAGAGTGGTGACCCTCGTGAGGTCCATGAAGGATCGGATGGAAGCTGTCATCAAAGCAAGGGGAGGAAACACTAGATTTTAAGGACCGATTTGAGATTTTTAATGTTTTTTTAAATTTAGTTTTTGTAACTTTTATCCTTTTTAAGACTTTTTTTATTAAAAGCTTTAAAACATATACACATGTTTGTAATTTCTTATAGGCAATTAAATAACCTTTCCAATGATATCCTACAATCATACCCTTACTATGGACAAAGTTTGAGTAAAAGTATTTTAAAGTTGCTTTTTCGAAAGGTGCGATTTTTGTGACGCCGAGTGTATCTGACATTTAGGTTCAGACTTATGACTTTTCACTGCTTTTAGTAACTGACATTTACGCCAATTATCGTCATAAGGGATATTGTTCGATTGAAGCCATTCTTTCATAACAGCAATACGGTCGGCTTGTGTAGGCGGTTTGTTTAATTGTACAGAATGGTACTTGGCGTTGTCCATGACAATTAGAGAAGTTTTGTAATATTGGGAATCAACTTCTCCGTAACACATTTTGTAAAGTTATCTTTATTCATATCATCGTGGTAGTCAGCAGATGTACTCTTCGACCTATACACCAAACAACAGTTTGGCACAAAACCATTTTCTCCACCAGCATGTACAATGATCCATCTAGGTCCTGCCAAAATACTTTTAGATGGGCCTGCAATATCTTTATTTTGCCAGCATTTGTTCACTGAACTTGAACCGTGTATGTAGGTTTCATCTAAATAAACCACCTGGTAGACCTATACATAACAATCATGTTATCGCAAATACAACCCTACGTGTATGTTATAAAATAGAATTTAGAAATCAGACTTTAAAAAGTACTATTATATGAGGGTGGATTGAAAAGTTCGCGGCCTAAATAAGAAAACACAGAAATAATGCAATTTGTTATATTTATTTTTCTACATACTCTCCTTCTAGGCAGCAGCACTTAGTCCAGCGGTCCTCAAAAGCCTTGATCCCATTTAAATAAAACGTCTCGTCAAGGTCTTCAAAAAAGGCATCTACGGCCACTTTGACCTCCTCATTGGTAGAAAATTTCATTCCACCTAAGTGTTTTTTTTAGTTTTGGAAATAGTTGGAAGTCAGAAGGTGCCAAGTCAAGTGAATAAGGGGGATGAGGAAGCGATTCGAAACCACAATTCACTATTTGAGCCATCGATTCTGCAGATGTGTGAAGACGAGGATTGTCCTGATGAAACAAAACTTTCTTGGTCAACAATCCTGGTCTTTTAGACTTTATTTATTCTCATAAACGACGTAATAGTGTGCAGTAGTATGCAGAATTTATAGTTTGACCTCTTTCTAAGTAATCAACCAAGATGACACCCTTAAAATCCCAGAAAACCGATGCCATTACCTTGTTTACTAAAAAACACCTTGGCTTTCTTGGGGGTCGGAGGAAGACTCTTCCACTGTTTGGATTGTTGTGTGGGTTCAGGAGTATAGTGATGAACCCATGTTACGTCCATAGTAACAAACCTTGCCAAAAATTCGTTAGGATCAGTTTGAAAAAGCTCTAAACAGTCTCTAGAAATTGTGAGCCGAGTTCGTTTCTGTTCAACTGAAAAGAGCCGCGGAACCCATCTTGCAGACACCTTGTGGAACCCTAATTCGTTAACGATCATGTTTTGTGTACATTCATATGAAATCCCTAGAGCTTCAGCTATCTCAGATACCTTCAATCTTCTGTCTCCCATGATGAGATCACATATTTTATCGATGTTTTCCGAAGTCGTAGCTGTAGAAGGCCGTTCAGACTGTGGCTCATCTTTGATCCTCTCTCGTCCACGATTAAATTCAGCATCATTGTATACGACGGAGCAGATATTCCTAAAGTAGCCATTATATCTTCATAAATCTGCTTTGGAATTAAGTGTTTCTTGTGGAGGTACTTGATCACGGCACGGTGCTCTAAACTATCCATTTTTAAATTAGATTAAGAGAATTTAGATTAAGTCGATTTTATTGCTGTAATATTTTTTATCGATACTATCGATATAATCGATTGTATTGGGTTTTTAGACAATTATAATCGATAGATTGTTGTATAATTGACATCGATAGTATCGATTGTATCGAGAATATCGATACTATCGCTAGTCCAATCGATAGTACGAGTGATTTTGGGGCCTATCTATTATAATCGATACTCGATCGATTATGCGGCAACACTATTTGCTAGTGTGCTAGTGTGTTGGTAAAAGTGTGTTAAAATATTCTGATTTTTCCGTTTCATGCCGAGGGGAAACCTCTAAAATGACTGGGCTAGAAGTGTATGAATGCAACTCAATCGTTTTCGCATTTATTATAAAAAAGTTGTAGAGCAAAAAATTCTCTACAAATTATGTCTGGATCTGTTTTTACACGTTGAACGGTTTTTGAGACAGAGGGTGGTATGCACGATTTGACCAATAGAAGGGGAGATTTCATAAAACTGACTTTGTGACCTTTGACCTTGAATGTCTCAGGTTCCTTACACGTGACCTTTAGAAACTTTTGAGACAACATTAAGTAGGCCAAAATAAAGGTTTTTACCAAAATCAGCTTTTTCCATTTCATTCCGGGATTTAACCCATTTTTTGTCTTAAGTGACTGGACTGTAAGGCCTTTTGTGGCGGTAACGGTGGATTCTAGAACATATGTTTCTTAGAATTTTTTTGTTGTTTTGACCCAAGGAATTCACGCGTAATGTAATGGGAAGTAAAAAACACATCTATACATTCTTTTTTTTCTTCTTTTTTAGGTAGCTAGACTTGTAATTTTTATATTTTTTGACATGTCGACTTAACCGAATGCTAAACTGAACTACTAAATTGAAAGATAACCCAGAGACTCATGTGGACACATTTTGGTGAGGCCGTTTTTCGGAAACTAATTGTGTATCTAGTTTTTAAATGTAATCATATCTGAACTCATAATAAGAAACTCATTAATTAATAACTTAGTAAGATATACGTATGATTAACGTAATCACGAAGTTTATTTTTTATTTTCAGTTCAAAGTTTATTTCGGATCTGTCACAAAAACATTGAGACTGAAAGTTTTTACATCGAATGGATTTTCCCACGTCGACTTTAAAAAAAATTATTCACAAAAGAGCAGTTCCCATTAAACTGGCGCATAGCTATGATTTTAATGATAGTCTTTTGCTTCTTAAAATTATTATAATAACACCTTAGTTTATAAATGAATATTCTTAAGAATGTGTGCAACTTTTAGTCGAAAATTTAAATAATGCTCCCGAGATGTACGCAAGTAAAGCTGCGGGCATAAGCTAGTTTAAAACACAATTAAAAGTATTTGAAATTTTATATCACATATAACATTTAAAGGAAATATATTTATCCCTTCCAGGAAGTCCTGGGGCTCACAGAGCGTGCGTGCGCCGGTCGTTCAACCCTAGTGACAGTGCGACGTGCGAGGCTGGTAGAGGACGGATACAGACAACTGGCCGCCCTGCCCAGTCGCGCCTTGAAGGGTGTCGTCAGGGTGCGCTTTATCAACGAACAGGGTCTGGACGAGGCCGGCATCGACCAGGACGGGGTCTTTAAAGGTCAGTTTGGGTCGTTCTTACTATAAGATGTAGTTTTATGGCCTCTAAATGTGTCTTACCTGGTGTTTTTCTTCTAATTCAAGTTTTATATAAAAGTTTTCCCTTGGTTGGAAGTTATATGTGATGAATAAATGGACTAAGAATATTTTGTAAGTTAGCTATTAGTTTCGTGTAAAACTTAGAGCTAACTGAAAATAAATAAAATCATATTCAATAAATAAGTGATTTAATAGTTATGGTATTAAGTTGGGAATTTTCTATTGGAGAGTTAATTATAAATATCGTAGTCAAATGAATGAATATTTAATTATCTGCTTTCCAAGGTATAAACATGCCTTAAAATCTTCTGTAACGTTAATAAACTACCTACCACAGCAGCGTGTGGCGGCCACTAACCATAACTGTGCGACGCATCGCTGTGTATGAAAAAGGCGGGTTAACTGCTTGTTACTTTGGCTATGGTCGGTTAACCGACATAGCTTTTTACATAAAATCACATGACTTTAACCAGCAACATATATGTCCACAGAATTCTTGGAGGAAACAATAAAACGCGTGTTTGATCCGTCATTGAATATGTTCATATCAACGAGCGAGGAGCGGCTATATCCGTCACCGACGTCCTGCATTCAGGACAACCATCTGCAGCTGTTCGAGTTCGTCGGCAGGATGCTGGGCAAGGCGGTGTATGAGGTGACCTTTGGTTACATGTATTCTAATTAATATACCTTATCAGTAAATATCATGCTTGTATTGTACAGAATGCCACACCTTTATTTATCACTTACATCCCAGTTCCAAACAAGATATGAACCAGAATTTCTAGTGTAGAGAAAATATTGTTATAACACAATTAATTATTGGTTATGTAATTTTACGTTAATTTTACGGCAAAAAATGGATAAATTCTGCTTTTGTTGTTTAATGCCCGTAATTTCTAAACACGTATAATAGTATAATCCATGTATAATAACGTCCGATTTCGGCTTGACGTTGAAAGGGTTAAGTCCATTTTAGGCCGTCAGTAAGCTTTTTGTTTCAGCACTTAATGGACGAATGGAATGCACGATAATTCGTATCATTTATGTAAATGCTTATTTAAAAAAGTTTCAGAACTAAAATATTTCCTAATAAAATTATCGCAATTAATAAGAAACTAAACGTGAGGAGTCTCCATACAATAGCTGCGCAACGTTGGGGTTACTGATTCAATGCAAAAGAAGTTTTGCTGGTGGCTTATTCTAAAGATAAAGGCATAAAGCTTTTCATAAACAGTAAAGTAAACATAAGTATACATTTTAAACTAAATCAAATCAAAAACATTTTACAAACTTAATTATGTTAATTGTATAATCTTGCAAAGCATTATTTCGATTGCAACTATAACTTTTTGTGAGTTTTGTTTTTTTAGTTCGGGATCCAAATCACAATACTCACCAAACTTCAAAATTCAAATACGTCAATCCAATATTCGCTCTGTTATTTTGCAACGAGTGGATGTGCTCTTTCGGTTTTCCTTTTTTTTGACTTTTTTTCTTCCCATGTTATTTCCTTTTTGATTTTCCGTTATATTAGAACGTATTTTATCATAAAATAAACTAAATTATACAAAAAACTCTCCTGCATTAGACAATAAGAACTCGAGCTGAAGACAAGCTTCATAAGCGCGGAAGGTTAAACTTGTTTGCGTCTACTAAAGTTGCACGGGGCTTGAATATAATTAGCCGAGAAGGTGTCTTAACGCGACAAACACTCGCTTCGGGTCGAGAGATAATGTGGCTCAGTAGCGTTTTGAGACCTCCTCAACTTGTCGCGGGTACAGACCTCTTTCTTTAAAAGCCTTTAGATTAGTCTAATGTATAAATGTGTTTTCTTTCTATATTCTAATTAAGATTTTTGGTCACGTGACTCTAGTGCTGTACGTAAGATTAACTTTGACTTCATTATTTAATTTTAATACCAAAAACAAAAAAGTTAGTTCACCTTTTAAATATGGTTTATGACTAAATAGTCAATCTATTAAAAATAATCATGACGGTATTATATGCTGAAACATCATCGGCCGACGGCTCAAACACTATGGACTTAAGCCTTTAGAACACCCTGTATAAATTTTGTTAGTCTCATAGAATAATGCGATAGAGCTTATTTATCGAAAAGGTACAAAATTATTTGACTCTCACACAATATCATCATTTCATTTCATAATGTGATTTCAAAAGATGAATCCGTGACGTCAGTTTAGTCAAGTTCATCTCAATAGTTCAATATCTTTAGACCATCTTTTAAAAACTAAAAATGTCAATTAAAAACATTGTAAACAATTACTCTTAAACATTATAATTAAAATAAAATAATAGGGCAATTTCGGGAAGGGAAGTCTCGAGGCAAAGAAATGATATGTACTTCTCGGTATCCACGGTTTTAAAATTTGTGCGACATCTTACAAATATATTTCTGGAACTAGTTTTATACTACACAATAACATTTACAATTAAAATAACGAACAGAGTAACAGGTACAGAGGTATTACTTATTTAGGAGAATTTTCTTTCAGAGATCAACTACTGGATAGTTTTTTTCACAGACAATTTATATTGATAATGATATTATTTTCATCGCCCATTACGTAAAGCTACGTTCTTAGCAAGAACAGGTATCACCACATATCCAACATAAAAAACTGTTTTTGCTTACACAAACACACAGCAACTTCGAAGGCCGAGTAACGTTGTGGGTAGAAGCCCTGCCTCAAGCGCTGGAGGTCCCAGGTTCGAGTCCTGTTTGGAGCATTACTTTGTGTGATGAATATTTTATTTCTATTATTTCAGGGTATCGTGGTAGACGTTCCTTTCGCGTCGTTCTTCCTGAGTCAAGTGTTGGGGCAGACGCAGCAAGCTCTGTACAGTTGGATCGATGAGCTGCCTTCTTTGGACCGGGACTTGTACAGGAGTCTCACATATATTAAGCATTTTCAGGTAATATTTATTTTATTTGATAGTCGATTTATTAATGGTGTAAATTTTACAACTTATTGCATGCATTGCATTGCAGTTTTTCTTATTTCTAAAACCAATGAAATGGTTTCTTTATTTATATATTAAATATTATTTAAAAAAATTCTAAATTTAAGAATTTTTTATTACATCATAGGTAAAAAAAATTACACTTGACAAAAGTCTTTTTTTCCTTCATCTTAATCATCATCTTCATCGTTAAGGCGAAAATGCACCTTAAACTCTGACTTTTTGAAGACATTTTAGGTATATCAAGAGGAAAAAATGGCAACAGAAACATAACCTATCGGAACTTTTTTGTCAAAATCTTAATATTTATTTTTTACATACACAAACAGAATATCAATATAGTTTCAGATTTTTTCCATATTGTCCCACCTCAATGAATCACCATGTATCAGTTGCAAAATTATAATACAGTAATTTTATAATATTAATTTTAATTTTAATTTAAAATTTTCTGTAATAATTAAAGCAAACAACAATTTGTATACCAAATGATGATATCTCAGGGTGACATATCATCGTTGGAGCTGACTTTCTCAGTGGATGAAGAGCGGCTGGGTGAAATCGTCACACACGAGCTGGTGCCGGGCGGCAAGGCAGTTCCTGTTACTAATGAGAATAAGTAGGTTAAAAATTATAATTTTGATGAATCTCCAGACACACACACTCACACACCAACCGTATGGCCCCAAAGTAGCAGACCTGTGTTAGGGATGACCATACAGTGAACTGGGAGAACTCCAGAATAAAAATACATAATAAATATAAACAACCATGACCCAAGAACAAACATCTGTGTTCATCACACAAATGAATGCCCCGGCCAGGACTCGTACCTCCGACGTATGAGGCAGGGCGACTAATCACTACACCACTCGGCCGTCTAAAAATAAGTTATATGAAATGTACTTGGCCAACCAGAATTATGTCTTAGATAACATTGTTGTAATAGGTCTTTACCTATGAAACTGCCGTTTTGCCGTACTGGCCATTTCAAATGAAAATATTTTTTTTTTGACTGATAATTCTAACTTCACATTAATTTTATTTGACAAACATGGAATTCTTTTTCTAAAATCGTCATTTGTTTAATAGTTAGTGTTTTGTTTTCAACGCATTCGAACATTTTTCGTCATCATGGATAAGTTAAAAATTCGAGTAATTATGGAGTATGAGTACCGTCGTGGCAGCAAAGCGGCACAAGCGGCACGCAACATCAACGACGTTTACGGAGCGAACACTACAAACGAACGCACCACCCGTTATTGGTTTACCCGCTTCCGTTCTGGAAATTTTGACCTGAAAAATGAACCCCGTGGTCGTCCGAAAACTTTGGTCGACAATGACGAATTAAAGGCAATTGTGGAAGCTGATGAAACTCAATCCACAGCTGAATTAGCAGCAGCTTTCGACGTTAGCATCAAAACAATATTGGTCCATTTGCGTCAAATTGGCGAGGTAAAAAAGCTTGACAAATGGGTACCCCACGAACTCAATGACCGCCAGCGCGAAGTACGCGTGGAGACGTGCCTTGCACTGCTCAGCAGGCATACTAATGAGGGAATTCTGAACCGCATTGTTACTTGTGACGAGAAATGGATCCTGTTTGACAATCGTAAGCGCTCAGCAAGTTGGTTGGACCCTGGTTCAGCACCCAAACAATGCCCTAAACGAAAACTTACCCCTAGAAAAGTGATGGTCACTGTTTGATGGTCTAACGCGGGTGTAATTCATCACAGCTTCTTGCCAAACGGGACAAGCATTACTGCAGATGTGTACTGTGAAGAACTGAACACAATGATGGAGAAGCTCGCACGTCTCCAACCAGCTTTGGTCAATCGTTCGGCTCCACTGCTCCTGCACGACAACGCGCGACCTCATACTGCACAGCAGACGGTCTCCAAGCTACAAGAGTTGGGGTTGGAAGTTCTCCGTCATCCGCCGTACTCACCAGACCTTGCGCCTACAGACTTCTACTTTTTCCAGAATTTGGATAACTTCTTGGCGGGAAAAAAATTCAATACCCGAGAGGCAGTACAAAATGCCTTTGAAGAATTTGTTGCCTCCCGTCCAGCTGATTTCTTCAAGAAAGGCATCAATAAGCTACCAATGCGTTGGCAAAGATGCATTGATTGCATGGGTGATTATTTTGATTAATAGAAATAAAAAATATATAAAAAATTACGCTTCATTTATTTCGTGAAAAACGGCAATTTCATTGGTAAAGACCTAATATTTTATATATCTCTTATTAGTTCAAATGTAAGTAAAATCCCTACACAATTAAACCAACTATCCGTAGCCCCATGAGCCCTATACTAAGATTTATGAAGGAACTCACAGTGAATGAAATAGAGAAGCATGCGTGACTTATGACTAAAATATCTATTCTTCACACAGATATACCTCTGTGAGACAGAGCTTTTACCACTTACCATAAGATATAAGCTGACGCAACGCATGCAGTTTCATACAAATACGACACTTTAAACTGTCTACTATACTTGAAAAGATTGTCAAAAAATAACATACAACATAACCACCTATGTGATTGCATATATATAACCCTATGATTTAAAATAGAATTTAGAAAACACATTACAAAAATTGAAATATTTTATGAACATAACTGGCTGTTATACTGATTGTGTACGATCAGCACATAAATAAATAAATACTTTTATATATTTTATAATTTTTAATTAAACGATATTAAAAAAGTAAATATTAATATTAAACACAATTTTTAATTCTAAATTTCTTCAAAACCAGAAATTTTACACTTATCCTCACTGTCATCCGATGAATCATTTGTGTTAACTATAATTTGTTCTGATATTGTATCTAAAGCCTCATCCATGCCTTGAAATTTCCCATCATAATTGCATGTAGACTAACATTATTCCATTCCTCTACAGTTATGCTATTAAATTTTTCCTCAGCTAATGTCATTATAGCACTCATGTTCATTGTGACATTTTTTTTGCGACGTAATTTTTATTATCTCCCGTATATTTTCAATAGGATTAAACTAAGTGTGATATGGCGGTAAACGGAGCACAGTATGACCGTGCTGTCGTAATATGTCGTCTATCTTATACTCTACAAATCTCGCCTTATTTTTTAGAATCAGTTCATATAACTGAGGCTTAAGCATGTTCGATAAATGTTCAATATTTCTAAACGTCAATCATTTGCTGTTTTTATAATTAGAATTCGGTGCATGATTTTGAATTGAATTATGGTAGGGTGCATTATCAACAACAACAACACTATTAGGCTTAAGGTTGGGTAATAATTGCGTTTGGATCCACTTCGACTAATTATCATAATTCATATTATCATGGTAATCACCACTTTCTTGGTTGGCTTTAAACATGAACAAAGCATTCTGTACAAAACCATCCATTCCGCCGGCATGGACGATGATCAAGCGGTTGCCCTTTGATACGTGTTACTTTAAACCAGAAGTGCTTCCATCTGACCAAGACTTTAAGAGGGTATGTGATGTATGTATACAAGCTTCGTCAGTAAAAACAATTGGTCGATTTTGTTCACGATATTCTGCAATTTTTATGAGGTAGTTAATCCGCAAGTATCGAATTTCGTGCTTTTTCATTAACAGTTTGCGGTTATCTTCCGTTGGTTACCATTTAAACCCAATGAGATGACGTGTTTTCGTAACGTGCTGACACAACCTGTATAACATTTAATTTATTTGTAATGTGAAAGTCGTGAATCGTTCTCCGGATTACTTGTTTATCGAAATCATCTATTATAATCTATAGGGTTCCGATTTAATTTCTTTTTGTGGTGATTTTGAAAGTTGGTTCCTGCTCTGGAGAATGGCATTTGCTTTCTGATAGGACCTATCTGACGGAAGTCAATGATATTCCGGTTGATATAGCAACTAATTGATCGGGGGTCACAATACTGCTCGGCTTGCTAAACAGTGTACATTTTCGAAATATATTGTTACAAATTATACAAAACGTCTATAGTTTGGGAAGTCAAAGTCTCACCTCGACCATGTTTCAACATCGGAACCATTTTTAAGTAACGAATTTACATTAATTAACATGAAAAATAAATATTATAAACCCAATATTAAAAAATAAATTCATTTATTTACTACCTAAAACCAAATAGTCAGACCTCACAACAATTAGCAAGGTCTATAAATATAATTATTATTTATTTGACATTCACCATTTACTTTTGATTGTCAATATATTTTTTTCTTCAAAATGTAACGAACCTCCTTTTTTTCGCTGTACAAGGAAATTGAAATGTCAAGTTTAGAATTCCTGTAAATATACAAACACTACTACAAATGCAAAAACGTCTCGAAAGAAATTTATTTGTCCTATTTTTAAAATTAATAATTAGCAGGCGTTTGTCTTCCATCTCACCTGATGGAAAGTGACGATGAAGACGAGGATCATACACGCCTGTCCAAGAGGTACTCAAGCGGTCCGGGACCCTTGATGGAATAATGCTACTCTATGGAGGTCGTCCTAATTAACAAGGAAAAACACATATATCATTTACTATACTTTTATTAAAGATGAATCTATTTTATAATAACACAATTGATAATTTTTAGACTATTTATGGGCTGATGCCTGCGATGGAATGCCCTGGAACAATCTATCCATATTCTATCTTTTAAACAAATAAATTAAATAATGACAGGCTTGTAAGTTGCCGGTCGTAATTGACGGCAACTTTGTTTGTGCAATACCCTCTTTTATTAGATACGGCGCAAGCAAACGTTGCAGTACCTATTAAAACTGTTTAGTTCGGCTCTTCGGCACGCTAACCACAAACGGGTGAAACTTCTGTCTGCGTCTGGTTGACCGGTGGAGAAAGGGGGAAGGCTCGATCAGCTGAAAAAGAGCATTCGCACATCTTCAAAGTGCAGTCTGTAAAAAACCGATAGACTAGCAACTTTTCGACGATGTTCGAGAGTTTGCAGTCTCGAAGAAGTAAGTTTGTCGACACTTATGAGTCTACGGGCCCTTCGGTCGACAGAATCCAACGCTTCAAGATGGTACTTAGCGGAATCATGCCAAAGATGGCTGCAGTACTCCATGCACGATCCAACCTGGGCTGTGTACAGGTTGAGCAACTGTTCGGAGTTGAAGTACCGCCGGACCTTTGCGATGACTCCCAACTTTTTGAAAGCTGACTGTGCCATGGTTTCAATCTGTTGACCGAAATTAAGTTTCGACGTGATGGTCATGCCTAGATGCCCTAGATGGTTTGTGATCGGTACAGGTACACCTTGGAAAGTGGGTGTATAGTTGAATGTGCTCTTTTTACCGGAGAAGAGACACGCCTGGGTTTTGGAAGGGTTGAACTTGACAAGGTTGGCTTCACCCCAATCGGAAACCCTACATAATGTCAAATCAACCCGTTCGATCATCGACCCTCTCTGAAATTGGATCTGGTTTGGACTCGCTCGCGCATTGGACACATATCTCTACAACAGTGCTGTCATCGGCGTAACCAATAATGCCTTCCGATAAAAGAAGGTCATTAATGTGCAGCAGGAATAATATTGCAGACAGAACAGATCCCTGAGGTACGCCGGTGTTGATCGCCATTAGGTCCGATGAGAAGCCATCGACGACAACTCGAATTGACCGTTCCCTGAGGAAATCAGAAATCCAGTCGCAGAGTCAGATGGTATGCCATACGCAGGAAGCTTGCTCAAGAGGGCTTCGTGCCATACCCGGTCAAAGGCCTTGGAGATATCTAAGGATAAGGCTATTGCCTCTCCATGCCCTTCCAAGGCCATGCTCCATAGATGCGTGACGTACACTAGAAGGTCTCCTGTTGAGCGTCCTCCGCGGAAACCATATTGTTTGTCACTGAGGAGCTCATTGGTCTCTAGGTACGTCAGGAGACGATGATTCAATACACGTTCCATAATTTTGCAAATTATGGAAGTGATTGCAATAGGTCTACAGTTGACTGGGTCGGCTCGACTGCCCTTTTTTTGGTACGGGCTGTACGTTTGCAAACTTCCATGATTTTGGAACTCTTCCAGTCCTTAGAGAGAGTCGATATAGGCGTGTCAAAACAGGAGACAACTCGACTGCAAAGTGCTTTGGAACCACTGCGGGAATGCCATCCGGACCACTGGCTTTATTCACGTCTAGATTTAGTAAGCATTTGAGTACCTGTTTCTGGTGAATTTGGACGGCCTCCATTTTGGGGCCGGGGTAAGGTGGGTGGGCTTTTACCTTTGGAATCTAGACGTGAACATTCCGTGAAGAGATTTGCGAACAATTCTGCCTTCTCTTTTGCGCTGTGGGCCAAAGACCCGTCAGGCCTTTGCAGTGGTGGCAGTGATGGGCGACAGAAGTTCATCTCAACCGACTTGGCAGGACTTGGCAGCAGCATTGTACGGCTGCTTCTTAGCTGGGAGCGCTAGCCCAGGCTTGGTATGCTACATGCTTTCGCTTTTCAGCTAGGAGGCAATCAGCATTAAACCATGGGCGGGCTCTGGACTCCAGGGATACATCAGAGAACGGTATAAAATACTCCATACCTTGACATATCACACTGGAGACAGCATCAGCACAGCAGGATGGATCATCAGAAGTAAAGCAAGCTAGCCGCCAAGGATAAGAGGCGAAAAAGTGACGCATCTCATCCCAATCTGCTGACTTGAATTGCCATACTCGCCTAATGCCTTTTGAGCTGGTTTCGGTTGGCGAGTATTGCGACACAGATTTCACCAGACAGTGGTCGGATGTCCCTATGGCGGAGATACGGACACCGAGTATCTGTCTGGATCGGTTCTCAGAAGAAAATCCAAGCAATACGCAGTATGGTCAACAACGTCAGGAATACGCATAGGTTCGTGAATGAGCTGGGAGAGACCATGAGTTACTGCGAACCGATAGGTTTCTCTGCCAGCATGGCATTAAAATCCCCAAGGAACACCAACTGCGCAGAGGGATAGCGTCGTTGGACCTTATCTGCAGTATCACTAAGATATTCAATAAGTCGAGTTGTCTCCTGAGCTCCCGTGTGTGATCGGTAAATACTGGCGTATACAATTCGGTCCAGGCCAGTATCTACATAGATCCATAAAACAGAAAAATCCGGAACTTCCAAGTATTGGAGACGCCGACAACAGATCTCGTCTCTGACATACACGCACACGCCCGCATTGGGGTGAAATTTGGTCTCCAGGATATAGCCTGGGTAATGCAGGTATGCTAGATCCGAACGATCACAGATCTGCGTCTCTGTCAGAAAGAATAAGTGCGGCCTCTCTGTCCCAAGGTGGTGGTGGACATCGTGGAGATTTGAGTGCACTCCTCGGATGTTAGAGAAGTGTACTTTTAGGGAGTGGGAGTGCATCCGCTGTCGGCGCTTATTTTTCTTTTTCGACTTTTCCATTGTTGTTGGTAGGGTGAATAGGGGAGAGGAATAGAAGTTGAGTGAAGCGCAACGTTTGGAACCAAGCAACTCGAGTGGTCAGACCCTCGACAACTCTAGTGGTCGAGGGGACTCACATGGAGACGGTGGGGACGCCCGAAATCCCCCGGGGATCGCCATCGGGCCCTCCATCCGGTCGCCAACCGGCACGATGGAGCAATCCTCGGATTTTACACAGGCGGTGGGGCAGCCTTTCACGAATGGCTAGAACGCTAGTTGGGCCCCCTACGACCTGCAGTCGGCCAGCGGTGCACCGTTTCTTTGGATCCCGCTGCCCTCCAGAATGAGCCACACGGTGCATCATGACCCTTCGAGTTCAAACGGCTCTCATCTGTTGCGCAATTACTTGGACCTGTTCTCCTCCAATGGCTACTCAAGACATCATGCTGGAACGTGACTAGGTCACTTGGCGCCATGGCTTTGTCTAGAGGGTGGTTGCAAGCCGCGGTCGAAACCTACCACCTGCAAAATGGTTATCCCGCCATTCATCGGTGGCCAGAGCCTCGTCTGCTGTCCGGCAGGGTGCACCACGGGCAGGTGTGGTTGGCCTTTGGAGCGTCTTGATGGTAGGCGTGACCGATAGGTACTAAATTGAAAGAATACCCAAATTACTGATTACGTGTCTAGTTTTAATATATAATGTTATTTGTAGTTTATAAAAGCATCACACAAAGCATGCTTTCTTTCATCAACTGTTTAACTATTTGCTGTTTTTATAACCTCTTCAGGCCAAGAATAATAAATCCATTTTTCTTGTATCTCATTTAATGTATAAGAATGTTAGTATTTATTTATAATTTCTTGTTGTAATGAAATAAATGATATATTTTCAGGATAAACTACATTCACCTAATGGCTCACTTCCGCATGCATACGCAGATCAAAGACCAGACGAATGCGTTCATCAAAGGATTCAGAACTATCATCAACCCGGAGTGGCTTTCATTGTTCTCTACTCCGGAGGTAAATTTTATTTTAAATTGATATTCGTTTTTATTCGTTTATTTCATATTGGTAAGTTAAACGGATTTAAAAAAATCTGGAGCTTTTTGCTAGATGGTCCTTAATTAATTTTATTAAGGACCCAAATATCAATCCCGAAATTGATAATTTGGGGATTGTTTATCTCCGTTGCGGAATTCATTCAAATAATCAAACCCAAATATTCTAATGTCGCATAGATCTGATAAAAAGTTAAGAATAATATTTCGGGGCACTCTCAGATTCAAATGGTGTTCATGACGAAATATCTGATAATGTAGCATAGGTTTATTTTCTTGCAATAAATAACAGTCCTGCTTTTAATAGTTTCCAGTGCCTTAGATATCTTGTGATTCTGTGGTATATAAGGTATAAAAGTATCGAACTTAGCGTTATAAGATTGTTTCCAGGTTATTTTTAAAAGCTGCTGATTAGAAACTTAACTATAAACTTACCTTTAACGCGCATGTTCATAATTCGTGTCAGAAGGCGATAGCTGCGTACAAACTATTGGCCAGAGCAGCCAAAATCAACTGGGGCTTACAACCAGAGGTTATACGAATTATATATACCGCAACCATAGAGCCGGTTAGAGTATTGTACGCAGCTAGCGTCTGGGCACCGGCTGTCAATAAACTGTGTGTGAAGGACAAAAGCGTTCCGTACTACTTCTCGCTGTCCGGAATACTCCCCCTCGATCTTCGAATCCGCGAAGTTGCTTCGCTGTACGAGACTAAGAGAGGGGTTTCCTTGCCAGCACTTGGAGATAGAGAAGTCGAACAGCGAGCCCCACTGAACGAATTTCCACATCCCGTGGAACTTGATAGCCTGGAGTACCTTACCCTGATAGACGAGGAACAGTTAAACGCAAATAGTAATTACGATGTACGTGTTTACTGACGGCAGCAAGATTGACGGATGGGTCGGCGCCTCGCTATCATATTGGAATAGCGAAGCCGAAACCAAGTCCGTCAAGCTTGCTCTGCCGTTTTATATTACCGTCTATCAGGCGGAACTCTTTGCTATCAGTGAGGCGAGTGAGGAAATCTGCCGAAAAAAAGAAAGAACTTTTGCAATCTACAGTGACTCGGTGTCTGCGTTACAAGCCATTGTAGCCCCGGACTGCCCGCATCCCCATGACGTAAAAACCAGACGGAACATTAAAACTTTATCCCGACAAACCAAAACTTTAGTCATGTTTTGGATTAAAGTAAACGCAGGCATGGCAGATGGCAAATCCTGGCCGGTCAGGATTTGCCATCTGCCATGCCTGCGAATGCCTGCGGAGGGTTCTCGGAATACCTATACCGATTTAGGTGCAAAGAGAGCCCGTCGTGCGCTTGTGACCCCGAGGTGGAGGAAACCGAACCTCATGTTTTTCTCGAATGCCCTATATACACGATAGATAGATACAATATCGAACAAAAACTTGGCACCAAAGTGACGATGAACAATCTATCGAATATAATGCTAGGAGTATCTAAAAACGACTTTTGAGAATATTGTTCAAAAATAGGAAACAGCGTTATAAATAAAAACAAGTAGGAAAAGTAAAGTATGTTTATAAAATATCCAGTATATTTTATCTAAATATATAAGTAAGTACAAAAAGTAAAAATTTAAAATATAGATAGGAACAACGTGTAAAAAGTCAGATTAACTGGATCAGTCATAAGTAAAGATCTAAAATAAGTTAGAAATAAATAAATAAATTGTTATAAGTTATTAATTGTAAAGTAATTAATTGTTATAATTATAAAACATAAAATAATAAAAAATACTATTGGTGCGTTCCGATTGCTATTCACAGCGCTATTTATTAGTGCTAAAACTGCTCATAACCGTTCCGATTCGTTATAACACGAAAAGTGATATTTTTGATATTTCAATTGCAACGTAAAGAGCGTGCTAAAATTCTAGTTGTTCCTCCCTTAAATCTAAAGATATATCTTCATAGTCTGATTGAAACAGGAGCCATTTTGTAACATTATTATAAAAGAAAATTAATAAGCAAGCTTCTAAAATCTTTAATCGCCGAATAAAAACACCCACAAAGCGTTATATTTCAGTTTTAACAGGCCGTTCAGAGCAACCACGCTACGTAGCTTGGTCACTGTGAGCGGGAAGACGGTGTCGTTTATGACGTCAATGATCACGTATCTCACAGGCATTCGGAACGAACTATATAATGCAACGCTCCGTACTCATAAATCCAAGCCACGCTCTTAGCTCATGAAGGTTGCGACAAACATATTTGAAATTTGAATGCCTACTATTTGATACATAAAACTGTGTTTTACAAATACAGTTTTTATATAAATAAACCTTTTACCTCCCATTCACAGTTACAAAGATTAATAAGCGGTGACAACGTGCCGCTTGACCTGCGCGACCTGCGTCGTCACACGCAGTACTACGGCGGGTTCCATGACTCGCACCGCGTCGTCACGTGGCTGTGGGACGTCCTGCAGAGGGACTTCAGCGAGAACGAGCGGGCTATGTTTCTGAAGGTATATATTAGGTTCCAACGATTGGAAGGGTAGCTTTTAAAGCAGTCATGTCAAGGTTACGGCCCGCGGGTCGCATCTGGCCCCTGGGCCGTATCAATAAGGCTCGCGATCGATATTATTTTTAACAACCGTATATTATGTACCAAATAATTTAATAAATAAAATGTCTTCATGGCCCTCTGCAAAATAGAGTTCCTCTGTTTTAAAGGGTTTACATTAAAATGATTTTATTTTTCGATTTTTTTTAATAATAGCAATAATTATATAATATGTCGAACATATGATGAAATGAGTTGTGTTCACCAAAACTTAGGATGTTTTCATGTAATGTCTATATACTGCATGAGCCACTATAAGTTATATAAGAAAGTTCATCTTTAGCTAAAAATTATTTATTTATTTTTATTATTTAATTGTAGGTACTGCAGGTATTGTCCATAATCTCAATAGTGTAAACAAAGAACTGTCATTCTCAATATATAAGGTCAATGGTTTTTTTTAGGTTATGCCTGGTAACATTATAATCAAAAAATAAACTGTAAGAATCTTAAATACTGCAACAGAAAGTAAAAAAAACCATCTCGGAAGGAGAAATCCTTGGGAGCTGCTTAGGCTTCGGCTTCAACTCCCATCTCGACACAATAAAATACAATAAAGTATTGCGAAAGAAATAAAAGAGATAATA
Source organism: Marasmarcha lunaedactyla (assembly GCA_923062675.1). Taxonomy (NCBI): domain Eukaryota; kingdom Metazoa; phylum Arthropoda; class Insecta; order Lepidoptera; family Pterophoridae; genus Marasmarcha; species Marasmarcha lunaedactyla. The sequence continues at coordinate 24,163,112 of OV281349.1, forward strand.
GGTCTTTACCTATGAAACTGCCGTTTTGCCGTACTGGCCATTTCAAATGAAAATATTTTTTTTGACTGATAATTCTAATTTCAAATTAATTTTATTTGACAAACATGGAATTCTTTTTCTAAAATCGTCATTTGTTTAATAGTTAGTGTTTTGTTTTCAACGCATTCGAACATTTTTCGTCATCATGGATAAGTTAAAAATTCGAGTAATTATGGAATATGAGTACCGTCGTGGCAGCAAAGCGGCACAAGCGGCACGCAACATCAACGACGTTTACGCAGCGAACACTACAAACGAACGCACCACCAATTATTGGTTTACCCGCTTCCGTTCTGGAAATTTTGACCTGAAAAATGAACCCCGTGGTCGTCCGAAAACTTTGGTCGACAATGACGAATTAAAGGCAATTGTGGAAGCTGATGAAACTCAATCCACGGCTGAATTAGCAGCAGCTTTCGACGTTAGCATCAAAACAATAATGGTCCATTTGCGTCAAATTGGCAAGGTAAAAAAGCTTGACAAATGGGTACCCCACGAACTCAAAGACCACCAGCGCGAAGTACGCGTGGAGACGTGCCTTGCACTGCTCAGCAGGCATACAAATGAAGGAATTCTGAACCGCATTGTTACTTGTGACGAGAAATGGATCCTGTTTGACAATCGTAAGCGCAAGTTGGTTGGACCCTGGTTCAGCACCCAAACAATGCCCTAAACGAAAACTTACCCCTAGAAAAGTGATGGTCACTGTTTGGTGGTCTAACGCGGGTGTAACTCATCACAGCTTCTTTCCAAACGGGACAAGCATTACTGCAGATGTGTACTGTGAAGAACTGAACACAATGATGGAGAAGCTCGCACGTCTCCAACCAGCTTTGGTCAATCATTCGGCTCCACTGCTCCTGCACGACAACGCGCGACCTCATACTGCACAGCAGACGGTCTCCAAGCTACAAGAGTTGGGGTTGGAAGTTCTCCGTCATCCGCCGTACTCACCAGACCTTGTTCCTACAGACTTCTACTTTTTCCAGAATTTGGATAACTTCTTGTCGGGAAAAAAATTCAATACCCGAGAGGCAGTACAAAATGCCTTTGAAGAATTTGTTGCCTCCCGTCCAGCTGATTTCTTCAAGAAAGGCATCAATAAGCTACCAATGCGTTGGCAAAGATGCATTGACTGCATGGGTGATTATTTTGATTAATAGAAATAAAAAATATACAAAAAAATTACGCTTCATTTATTTCGTGAAAAACGGCAATTTCATAGGTAACGACCTAATATAAACCTAAAAACGTAAGTCCAGAAACGACTATTAATAAAATAAAAAATTGTTATTAAATTGCGAAGTGCGAGGTGGGATTCTATTTTTCAAATTTGTTGTTTTGAGTGATTTTATTGGCCGTGGTGTTAGGTACACTGCTGGAATCAGGGTGCTCGTGATATTTTTTACAAGAGTGTAAAAAATTGCCACTAAGTAAATGTATTGCTATAATTTTCTTTAAACGTGTACTATAATAAAATAAAAAATCTGATGTCGTATTTATTTTATTTGCAATTCAATTATTTGTCTTCATCAAAAGTATAGTATGATCGCGCATTTTCGGAATGTATTATAGTTGTGTAACTTTTAGCTCCATATTCTAACCAATTTCAATAAGAATTATCCTCGAACTGTCCATTACAAAACAGATTTTTATGAATTTGATTTGATCAGCAAATGATTCCTGTAGTATTTATTCTAGTATACTCTGCCAAAACGGAATTGTAATTTCCCAGTTCGTGACGTCATGCTCCAAGCCGCCGGTGCTCGGGTTCGCGCACCTCAAGCCGCCGTTCTCTGTCCGCTGTGTCGAGGTGGGCGACGACGAAGACACGGGGGATACTATAGGTGAGTGTTGCTTTAAATTAATCATGGTATTACAGCGTTTTATTCGTTCTCAGAACGAATTTACCCATCTAGGATATAAACTCATCTACGTCTACTTGACGGCCGAGTGGCGTACTGGTTAGTAGCCCTGTCTCATATGCCGGACGTCCCAGGTTCGAGTCCTGGCCGGGGCATTCATTTGTGTGATGAACACAGACGTTTGTTCTCGGGTCATGGTTGTTTATATTTATATGTGTATGTTTATTCTGCCCCCCCCCCCCAGTTCGCTGTATGGTCATCCATAACACAAACTCTGCTTACTTTGGGGCCATATAATTGGTGTGTTTGTCTGGGGATGTATTATTATTAATATAATCTACATCAATTTCTGAAGATATAAACTAATTATAATTTATTTTATCGTTGAATAGATTTTAAAATATATTTAAAATATATATGTTTATTTTAATATGTATATAAATATATGTATATTTGTAATAAAAATAAGCAAAAACAATGTACTTGTTGTTTCAGTAGAATGTAAAAATCTAAGATATATATAGCCAAGTTAATGATAACAGTAAATTACACTCAATTCCACCCCTAATTTCTTTAAATCCATTGTATTTTTTACATATTGTCTAGGTGTAATTAATCAATTTCGATTTCTTGCAAAATTTTACATATTTCAGTAAACAAAAAAATCTGTTGGATAATAAAAATAAGGCATTACTTTTTCTATTTTCAGGTAGTGTAATCCGAGGCTTTTTCACCATTAGAAAAAAGGATCCTCTCAACAGACTCCCAACTTCATCCACCTGTTTCAATCTTCTCAAATTACCCAACTATCAGAAAAGGAGTACATTACGGGACAAACTCCGCTACGCAGTAAATAGTAATACAGGTTTTGAATTGTCGTAGATAAGAAGTTAGATATTGATTCAAAACGGTCAATGTGATTGTTTTTTTTTTATACTTTCATTTTAAAAGTCGTCAAGTTTATAATAACATTTGTCAAGCAACTTTTGCTTTTATTTTATTATTTTCACTAAGCCTACATTTGAAACACATCATTTATCCAGTCAAATCAGTCATTTATCAGTACAAAAATATTACAACTTGTTTTAGATTATCGCTATTATTTTAATTATTAAGGTTTTAACGGGACCGTTTTGTCTCATCGCCAACTACCTACGTAACATACCCGACTCCGAGATGGTGTTTGCAACGGTGCCGAAATATCGGAAACTCGATATTCAAAATCATAGTCGTGGTAAGAACCCCGTCGATACCTTCTAAATGGTATAGTCCAATAAGTCCAGCCTCTTCGTTACAGTTGCAACATGTTTATAACTTATATATCATGAATGGTATGATTTTAATAGCAAAATAGTTCATTTGTATCAAGCATCAGTTTATGGAAAAACAACAAAAACATCTCTATATCTTTCTGATATTTTTAAAGAAATATATGTTTATTATTCATACATAATGTCGTTACAAAAAGAAGAAAGCAGTTCGTATATCGTGTTATTTGAAAAAGCACTAAAGGCCTTCTCGACGAAGAAGCGATGTCATAAATACTTCTAGTCTTGATTATTGATTAAAAAAAGAAAAACATAAACTAAATCGTCTTAAAAAAATCGTTATGCACTGGTAGAAATTAAATTTATTAAAAAAAAGTAAAGTAAAAAAGTAAATTCGCATTCTTTAGCTTGATATCAAAAAAAAATGGCTATAAGTTTAATCAGATCTCAATTACTATTATTATTGAGTTGGTTTAAAGAATAAAAATTCTTCAAAAAATTCATTGGCTTGCATGCTTAATATTTTGCATGTTTTACAAATACTATTTATTTTCTCTAAAGCATTTCAATGCAATTCTGTATATAAAATCATTAACTGAAATGTCTAATAAAAGTATGTCTCAAAAATATTAAAAAGAATATGGACAGGACCTCAATGGTCAGAAAATATCTAATTCTTGCTTGCCCCAGGGCCCTGAAGGCCTGATTTACATTCTGCACTTAGCAACTTTTATCATGACTTGAATCGTAAAGCATAGAGAGGTTTCTGATGAATGTGTGTTAATGATAATATACTACTACTTAGGGTAGCCGTCCGGTACACCCAATAGTTTACTTCCTTCCTTATACAGGGTGTTAGGCGCATGGTCTGACGAAAACACACCAAAAGTTATCGTGTTCAATTAAAGTCTCTAATAAAAAAAGCGTTATTTGAAATCGAGTTTTAGGTATTTTTGGACCAACTTTGGGACCCCAATTTCTTCGGGAAGAGTGTTGCTAAGAGCTCCAGCAAAATTTTTCTATATTCACAGTGCAATACATATTGAACAAGTATCATCAGTCAGATAATACCAAAAAATTTATATTAAATTATATAGTTACTATTTTTCGAACCGACTATGAGACACCAGGTGTCTTTTTCCGGTACTAAATTATTTTAGGATTACTTTTTTTTGGTTTGTAAATAATTTGTTACTTAAAAGCGAAACCGTCACTGTCATTAAATTCATTTCTGACTTTGGAGTTGAGGTTTGAATTTCCTTTTTTTTTAAGAAAACTGTTTTTACTACTTCGATTTTGTAATTCCTTTTTTTGTACAAAAATACAAGTAAAATTGATACTAAAAAATTCTTTGGATATAACTAAATAGTATACCATGGATAATGAGCCATGTTGATAGGTCCTGTCAACTTTTTGTAATACTTTTATGACTTGGACTCAGTGTTTCAACTTCATCTTGGTGATACTAGATTTTGAATATTTCATTTTAAAATAACGAAACTAAATAAATAGATACCTCAAAATATATTCTGTGAATCTATATTATTAATTGTATCCAATAAATATTATATTAATTATTGAATCTTTCAAAATGTTTTGTTATTTTTACTATGAGATCTGATAAACTTCTTTTTCCAAGGTTTTGATGGTAAACTTTCCTGAAGGCCACTTTGGAAACAAAGGTTGAGATGATGCTCCAGGTACATATCTGTGAGATCAAATTTGTAAAGATAAAGAACACTTAGATCCGCCTGGTCGCAGTGTGATAGGGTGCAATACAAATTAACCAACTAGTTTCATACTAAACAAGACATAGAAGGTTAATTAAAGTCACTGATATAGTTCAAAAGATTGCAAAATTTGTCAGGCAATTATTAGACATAAAGCCGAACAGTAGCCATTTGGAATATTATACTTTTGGAGTCATGACCATGTCCCAGAAAGCAATCACAGGCCAGTTCTCTTATTGCATTATTATTGACCTTAAAATGGTTTATACTCAATATCTTTCTTATTTTATAAAAAAAGAAAGGATTTTTCATTATTGTATGAAGTATTGTAAAATTTTATACACTTAAGTTTTCTAATAAACAATGTATGGACCATGAAAATTTTAATCTATAAGGTATAATTGCAGAAGAGGCATGATATCAGTTAGACTTAAAAGGCCAAATGATGACTAATTCTTTTACGTATAAAAGAGATTTTTTCATACAAAACAGTAACATTTTAACTTTTTTTAACCATAGGATTAAAATCTTTGTATCTAAAATTAAATAGTAATCTTAAGAATGTTAATGTGTGTATAAGTAGCTGTTTTTGGAAGCCTAAAAATACCGATACGAATTATGAATACGTTTTATATTAATGTACGTGTGTTAAATTAGTTCAGTTTGTTGTATACCAGTTGAAACTATTTATAGTACAGACGATAAACTTACTTCTTCGAGATTACAAAGTCTCGAGCATCGTCGCAAAGTCGCTAGCCTATCGGCTTTTTTACAGACGGCACTTTGGAGAGTGTGCGAATGCTCCTTTTCAGTTGATAGAACCATCCCCTTTCTCCACCGGTCAACCAAGCGCAGACAGAAGTTTCACTCCTTTGTGGTTGGTATGCCGAAAAGTCGAACTAAACGGTTTGGCAGTTCATTTTTCGTTTGTGATGCCAAAGAGTGGAAACATCTGCCTGCGTTTGTTTTTCCAGAAAAATATAACACTAGAGCTTCCGAGCGTAGAGTGAATAGGTACCTCTTGGACAGGCGTGTATCATCCTCGTCTCCATCGCCATTTTCTACCAGGTGGACTGGAAGACATACGCCTGCCAATTTATAATTTAAAAAAAAATTAATTGGCCGAATTATGTTCAACTCTTTTAATTCATGTTGCTCTACTTATGTGCACCTCGTAGGTTTACATATATGTCGCAGACGGATAACAGCTAGCTGTTTGGTTGAAGGATATCAACAAGTTAGTTAGAAAACAACAAAAATATCGCATATTTCTTGCTTGATAATGAAGTTTGCAACGTGATAGCTAACCGTATAGTTGAACGAATTCGTTCGATCAAATGAATGTAATTCAACCACCCGCCTTCGACATACCATACACATGGAAGAATTATACGAGCAGGTACCAAGTTTACTATGATTAGGCAATTTATTTAAATACACACAACTTGGTATACAGCAAGCTTGATGATCTCGATTATGCTAGAGTGCTATTTGTATTGGCATCATTTTAATGTATTTGTAATATTTTTGTCGAATCACATAGTTTATTAATTATAGACAGTTTCGATCATCGACTGGTACATCGAATGGTACATTGCGAATACGATGCAAAACTAATAGAAATGACCATGATAACTTCTTAGTTTTTGTGAAGAAGCCTGACAAGTCAAAAGAGAAAATGTTTTCTCAGTGATGAACATTGGCAAAAATATTACTCATAAAATTGGAAATCCTGTCCTGAATCATGAATATGTATATAGACAATAATGATCTAGATTGTAATGGATGTTTTTATGTTTTGTAATATAAAATAAAAGTCATACTAAAATTTAATCACTACACACTGCTTTGTTGTATCACCGAATATTTTATGGAATATCACTTATACACTTTACTTTCGAATCCACGTGGATAAGAAATAATTGTTTTGTGAACTGTACATATCCGCAGAATCAGGAGAACACATTTTGAATACAAACTAAAAAGATTATATTTGATATAATTTAATTTAAAATTATGTTAATTGAAAAGTAGTAAATCGAAGTTTTTGGATTATTTTCTAAATTCACCACGCCATAAATCCAGATTGTATCTACTGTACTTTTAAATCTACTTTTTTATCAGATAACATATGTACTATTTATATTATGCTTAATTTTAGTTACTTTAAAATACTTTATTCGTTGTTCCTTCAAAGCTATGTAATAAATAGATGCAGATTTAGACAGTCACGTAAGACACCATGTTTTTGACTATTGCATTGTTTTACAGACTTTCCCTATACATTATAAATACATAAATAAATAAAAAATAATATCCCGATTTATACTTGAATACTTTGCAACATGTAAGGACTTTTACGTGACTGTCAATTTGTAGACATAGTTTATTTTATAAATTTCCTAGTGCAATTTGTTTTATGCCATATTTAGAATTCTAATTAAACTAACTGTTAAACAAGGAATATTATTTTATAGTCTTATTCTCATTTTTACTAATATTATGTACATTTTAAAACCCGTTACAGGTGAATTTGCATTAATTGGTCGACATTGCATATAAAATTCCAAATTGGTTCACTCAACTATGAAAATATTTTGAATAAATTTTTAAAGCCCTTTAGACGTAGCCTAATAATAATATAATTCTGAAAAAAAATTAAAATAATGACAAACCCTGTCGGTTTAGCGATGAGGTGACTCAATAAGTTACTAATTGTTGTGTCGGTTATTGTGCGAAACTATTTTACTTACAAATTCATAGTAAAAATCATTACTTACTGATAAGTAAACCTCGTCGTTTTTAAGAATTTAGCTGACCTAAGAACTGTTTGTTGATATATAGAAATGGATTGAATTTTCTTTTATTGCGAAGCGTGGCTGATATGAGATATAATCTTACTAAGCGTGTATCCAACTTCGAAAACAAGCTAGCTTATATATTCTGTATACCACGAAAAGAAGTCACAAGCATGACGTTTATATGAATTTTGTAAGATAAAATACTTTCCCACTTAACAGTAAAATTGATATCTTCTTGTTAGTAGTGATGTTTTCTAATTCGCCTGTAACGGGACATTAGTAAAGGCCGTGGATCCTGTAATATATTTTGTACTAGCCACGTAAATATTGTATAACACAATGTGATTCTCTGTGATAATATAATTGATATTTATTAAAAAGTGTTTTTTTAACCGTAGCTATATCTAGATTTTAGTTAAAGCAACATTTCACATTGGCAACTCAATAGCCTAAGCAACGATAGATCGTCAATTATACACGATTAAACTTCGTGAATGCTATAGGCTTATTTAAATCTGTATTTGTACATTTATAGGACCTGCTTTTGGTTGTAATTGCCTCTCATTACTGAGGCTGAAATCCAAAGAGACTTTGGCTTATCTAAATAGGTAAGTAAAGAGCGACTTTGTTTTTTACGACATAACACTCTTTATAGATTTTGCGGGCTTTTACTCTGTCTCAATTTTGAGCGAAACCGTAATAAACATCGATGCCTTTTAATAAGTTATTTACTGCCGTGCCGCAATTGCAAATGAAAGCGAGGAAAAATGGCCCAAACTCTCGAACAGCCTACATGAAGTGCCTGGTTCAATGAAGACAGGACCATTAAAAAAATAGTATAACTTTTTGGTGTTGAACACGTTTGGCTTCTCTTCACTTTCGTACTCCGAATCACAAGGGATATATTTGGTAAGATACATCTAAAGCTGGATGATATTATGTAACGTAATATTTTTTTAAAAGAACTTGTAAAATTCCAGCATTTTAGTATCATAATAGGTTACTCGAATTTTTAACTTATCCATGATGACGAAAAATGTTCGAATGCGTAGAAAACAAAACACTAACTATTAAACAAATGACGATTTTAGAAAAAGAATTCCATGTTTGTCAAATAAAATTAATTTGAAATTAGAATTATCAGTCGAAAAAAAAAATATTTTCATTTGAAATGGCCAGTACGGCAAAACGGCAGTTTCATAGGTAAAGACCTAATATATACAAATACCCAAGCAGACATCTTCCCTCTTTAAAATATAAATGTGGGCTAACAGGTAAAAAAAATATTCTCGTACATCTACTTTTTCGCAATAAAGGTTCTATTTTAAAGGCAAGCAAGAGCTCTGCCTTGTGCTGGCATACTTTGTAAGGTCAAATTTCAAAATCAAAGAATTTATCAAGTCTGACCAACCCAAATTGGATATTTACACGTCCTTGTTAACCCTTTTAATGCTGACGTCGAGATATCTCGTTCGCCATAGACTGTAATCATATACCACACTAGTGACGAGTTATCTCGCTGAACAAAATCTACTGTCACATACTGACGCCATAAAACAAAACGTGTTCCGTCTTACTGGGGTGGTCCGAACGGTGCTGTACTTTTTCCGAACACCTACCGATACTTATATATATCACGTGTTGCCAGTAATAATATTTCGTTTTAGATGCACGTATCTCATATACTACCGACGAGATAACTCGACACCTAAAAATCTATTTCAGTGCTGGTGACGAGTTAACCCGTAGTTATATTTTAAAATTAGGCATCGATGTTTATGACGGAAACAGCCTGCGAAATTATTTTATTCTTCGTACGACCTGGTAGTTTAGTGGTAGTTAAATTGATAATTGTTTATTAGTCATCATTTGACACGAGAGTACCAAGATTTTAACATTTTTCGTGCATTACATGTTCGCTTTCACCAAGCTTCATCCTAGCTCTATCTTGTGATTTGTTTATTTCGGGCATACCAGGAAGTTCCCAAAAATGTACATTTTTATAGCTATAATATCTGATTTGATGAACTATTAGAATAAAGTCCCGCAATGTTATTTACGATGTACAGTTGACCGTTTCGATTATGGCAATACTACCCTCAAGTTAACTATACATTTTTATGACGAGTTAACTCGACAGTATCTTCATAAGAGCGATTTTGTACAACGAATTAACTCGTCAGCAGTTTGTAGAATAAGATTTTTTTGACGAGGTATAGCAGTACATGAATGTAGATTTTGTTTCGATGAGCCAGTATGTCAGAGCGTACCTATTAAGTTTCTAATGCTTCGCATTGAAAGGGTTAAAATCAGATTTTTTAGGTCTCTTCAGCAACAACGATTGAAAACTCAGGTTAAAGGTATGTACGTAGATATTAAACAAGGCATTAATTTGGTGTTAGGTAGATAAATAAATTAATTGAGGCTATTCTGGTTAATAAAGTCTATAAGTTTTAATAAATAAAAACTATATAATTAGCCGCATTAATAATACTATACAATTACATTTAGTTCATTAGGTAATTCCCTCTATTTGAGCATGATCGATATTTCTACACGACAGCGATCCGTGATTTGACCAATCACGGAGCGGGGCGTAGCTGAGCGGACTTTCGGTTATAATTTGATTCTGCCATTTTTGCATCAAACCTTTTCGCACTGTTGTAAATCTATCTCTCACTAATGACTCTTAAATATGCCGATGACTCAGGTTAACTTATACGATAAAGTTCTAGATAATATGTTCAGTATCGTAATTAAGTACGTGTCTTTAAGTGTAAGTCACCCTAAACAATAGAAGCACATCCGCTGATTAAATTCACACGGAGTTGTTGCAATGAGTAACTTAGGATTCCATTGTACTGATAAAATTCATTAGGATTAAATCATCAACAGGTTGTAGTGGGTGGGTATCTGAGACAACAGGTTGAATGGTCATCATGGGCACGTGTTTTCCAATATTGTGAACCATAACACGAAATTAATGGTCCCTACACTCGCGAGTGTCAATTATTCCTTGCTGGCTGAGAGGATGAGCACGGAAGGTAAAGTATAACCTGGAACACAAGTATTAATACAAATTCTTTCGAATATAATTTTTGGTTTGGTTAGGCGTACCTACTTAAATCAAAGTCATTGTTTTCAAGCATTATTGTCACACACTACCAGAGTCAAGATTACAGGATGTAGACGACAGGTCTGGCTGTATGGCAGCGGCTGTAGCCCAGTTGCTTAGGCATCAAAAGTATTACTGACTCGTTCTTTGCCTAGTAACGGTTCGTGAGGTTAATTTTACTTCCTTATTCATTCCTTGTTAAGTTCATTTGAACTGTAAGCACTATAAGCATCAACCTCACTGGTTTGTTTAGTCGTTAACTGCTGTCATGTCATGATTTTATGTAAAAACTCGTGGTGGGTCCGATGGCTAGTCTAGTGCAAAGGGGAAACGCGCGGGTCGCCGTCTACACCAAGCTTCATTTTCTAAAAGAAAATGCAAAGAACCGCGCTACTTACGGGACTGCATAGTCGGCAGTTCCGTGAGTTTTTAATTAAACCAGCTCTCCTGCTACTCGTGTTGTGAGCTTCTTTATGTTCTGCACATACAAGTAAAGCTGCGCGCCAAAGCTAGTTATTTACAAAAATGCGTGTTTATAAATATGCGCAATATTTTTATGGTACTTACAAAAGACATCAACGAGCTCTAGCAGTATATCGATTCTCTCACCAATCCTGTTTATTCTGTGTACAGCTGATCTTGTAAACACAAACAAACGGGACATAGCTCAGTACATCTCTACGCAGACGATACTCAATTCACTTTTTTTTAGCCCAACCAGACAAAAGAAGCTGTAGACAAAATAAATAAGGATCTCAATATGATATTTAAATGGTCGCAGCTGGTCGCAGGTGTTTGGTTATCAAGCCTATCAATGATGAGATATGATACTAGGGACTAAACTCAAATAACAGCTTTTAACCCATAGTTGTACATAAACACTGAAAAAATTGAACACCTCCAAATATCAAAAAACTTGGGTCTGCTCATGGATGCTGCACTTCGTTTCATAGAACATGTAAATATGAAAGTAGAACAGCATTTTATAGGCTACGGAAACATTTGACTGAAAAAGTAAGAATTACTCTAACAGAAAGTCTCGTCTTGTTACTTTTTAAATATGCGGATACCATCTACGGACCTAGGCTTTATGAAAAAACATCGCGAGCCATACAAAGAGTTCATAACGCCTGCGCCCGTTTCTGTTTTGCGGTTCCCAAGCGAGCGCACATTACACAATTTCTAAACGAGCATTACGAGCACCGTATCTTAAAAATGTCAAAACGTCGAGATTCGCACTTGGCCTGTATGGTAAACAAAGTAGCATTTTTTTTAAAATCAATACATCTACATGATAAATTTGAATGGAAACCGACTCTACGAGAGGAAAAAGCTAGGTCATTCCACAAAAATAAAATGATTTTACCGTACAGTAAATACTCTAGATAGAGTTTTAGGGGCAGCTTTAGATACCGGGCAGTAAAAATATGGAATGACCTTCCTCCGCCCTTACGTGAAAATGTGTCTCAAATGTCATTTAAAAGTAGACTTAAAACTCTGTATATGTATTTTATGTATTTACTCTGTTTATGTATTATATATGCAAGCCAAACTCGACAATGATAATGAAAGAAAGAGAAAGAAAGAAAGAAAAATGTTTATTTGATACCATAGTTTCTAAGTTTAACAATAATAATTTAATAATTTGTGTACTTGTTTTGTAACATACATAATTATAGCTAAATCTGTCAATAAGGCCATCAAAATGGTCTCCGCTCAGCTTTATGTCGCGGCAGTAGCCACGACGCTGGTTTTCTGCGGACGCCCCAGTGCTAATTTCTAATAATATAACAAAAATCTATAAAGTATTCTATATTAAGCGAAGGAACTTGTAAGGACTTATAACAGTAAACATTTTTATTTGCATTAAATGCATCAAAAACGTTTTATAGTACAACTACGCTGTACTTCCTATAATCAAACTATATTTTTAATTTAATTTTATGAGTTACACCATTTATTTTATGTCCTTAACTAGTTATTTAAATTATTAATTTAATTAGTAAATTTTTATTTAATTAATTTGAATGTTCATTTTTTCAAATTATTTTAAGTACTGAAATTGCAGTAAATTTTTATAAATATAATTTTAATTTTTCTCGAATATCAATGTTATTATTGTTTTTAAAGTTTGATTTTTTATATTTTTTATTTTGTTCATTCTTAATTATAAATGTCAAAAAGTGTAGGTATATACTTCATGTATAATAATAAATAAGCCAACCACTTTAACCCTCGGCATAAAGTCAAGGGGTAATTTGAACCAGCGTTGCCGATAATCAAGGCAACACACTCGCTGGAAATACCCCTTTTGGCACATAATGTAATACTGTATTTATTTTTTAAGTTTTTTATTAATATTTCTGGTGTGTCAATAAAGTTATTTATTATTATTATGTATTTATGTTATTGTGTCTAGTGACTTACGCTGCTGGAAATTTTAGAAACAATGATATTTTTCTGGAAAAAAAATTTAGCTAGTTAGAAAATTTTTCAAAATTACAATTGAAAATTACACGCCAGTAACGTAATGTCATAAAATCTAGAGAACCTTTTACATCATTAGAAATATATTATTGAATCTGCTTAACGGATTAATTTAAGTTTGAAAATGCATTCTGGCTGAAAATCTTAAAAGTATACTTACCAATATATCCTAATCAAAGTTTTGAAAGTTTATAAGGCCCTAACTAGCTAACTTTTAAGTGTGTAGTTCGGCCATTCGCCAATAGATGACGTATTTTGTATTTTACACCACGCAGTGAATTTTTTAATGTATCTATACAAATATTATAAAGAGGAAAGGTTTGATTTTTTGTTTGTTTGTTTGTTTGTATGAATTGAATAGGCTCCGAAACTACTTGGCAGATTTGAAAAATTCTTTCACTGTTGGAAAGCTACATCATTTCTGAGTGACATAGGCTATATTTCATTTTCAAAAAAAATAGGCATCCTTACTAAAATTACGATAACGTAATCCAAGGTGTGAAAAAAATATCAAAAAACTACCTTACATCGCGTGCGCTGCGAAAACTATTGATGATAGAACAAAATGATATACTACATTTTTTTAGAACACACCATTATCTACAAAAAATCAGCGGCAGCATATCTCTAACTATTACAGTCATGTCACAATAAGCGTTTTTTATTGAAAAAAAGAAATTAAAATACCACCGCTACAAAAAGCTCTTTATTTGTACCTTGGTATTAACCCTTATCAAAATAAATGATGTATTATTTAAGACTGCTTCAATATCTTTATATTAATTTTTGAATTATTCGATTCTGACAATCCATTCAAAAGATATCACGAGTTAAAAAAAAATTAAAAAATAAACTGTATTCGGCTAGCTATGCGTTGTAGGCGTCACTCGGGCAGGGGTACGGGAGGGGGGTTAAGATCACGAAATAAACTTGCCGCGTGGCTTACTCGCGCGGTCGGCTCCCTACGTGATGGACGTGTGCGGAATTTACGCTTGATAATAATTCGTTTAGTAAGTAACTAAACCGATTTAAAAAGTTCTTTTCAGAACTAAACCCATTTATATAAAATATTGTTCACTTAGTTATTAACCTAATAAATTACTTGAATATTTTTCATGATTTTCAATTTAATTTTAATAAATAGTAGGTAGTTGTGTACGTTGTAATATAGTAGCATATATAGCTTACAGTTATGCTAATTTAGTTCAAAGGCATTTTTTCTTTTGTCATTTTGAAATGCCTAAAAGATCAAGATCTCAACTTTCTAGAAATAGTTCCCAGGCCAGGGCATCAAAAATACGTCGAAATGAAGAATCTTCATCAGAAACTGAAAATCGTCTTTCAATTCATAGACAATATGTGGCACAATCGCGTGCTAGAGAGTCGAGTACCGAGCGTTCGCAACGGCTCGCTGAACAAAATATGAGAACCGCTCAAATACGCGCGCGAGAATCCAGTTTGCAGCGTTCTCAACGGCTCGCTGAACAAAATGTGAGGACTTCTCGAGTCCGCGCGCGAGAGTCCAGTCTTGAGCGTTCAGAGCGACTAGCTGATCAAAATTTGAGAACCTCTCAAGCACGCGCGCGAGAATCGAGTCTTGAGCGTTTACAGCGTCTAGCTCAACAAAATTTGAGAACCTCTCAGGTACGCGCGCGAGAGTCCAGTCTTGAGCGTTCGCAGCGCCTTACTGAACAAAATCTAAGAACCTCTCATGTGCATGCGCGAGAGTCAAGTACTCAGCGTTTGCAGCGGCTTGAAGAGCAAAATATCAGAAATATTCAATCTCGCACTAGGGAATCAAGCTCTGAGCGTTTCCAACGCCTTCAAGATCAGAGAGAACGACAACAGACGTCAAGAGCGAGAAGTCGCAATCAAGTTTTAGCCCACAGTAAAAGATCGGCTTTTAGATACGATCCACAGATTGATTATGCTCAACAGTCTTCCGTCCAAATCGGCGACATGAATAAGATCTGCCCTAAGTGTTCAGCCAAAAAATGGGTCGATGAAACTAATGGCACGTGCTGTGCTTCTGGAAAAGTTAGTCTCCCCAGTATTCAGGAACCACCACAGCCAATAAAAAATCTTTTGACAAATAATCATTCGCTATCTAGACATTTCATAACCAACATCCGTAAGTACAATAGCCTATTTCAAATGACTTCGTTTGGCGCCAAAGAAATAAGAGAGGGTAATTTTATGCCAACTTTTAAAATAGAGGGACAGGTATATCATCTTATTGGTAGCCTTTTACCACCACCAGGCCAAAATCCACAATACTTGCAGGTATATTTCATTTCAGACGCAGATCAGCTATCATTGAGGTCAAACATAGCTCCAACGCTGAAAATAGATTTAATTAACGAACTACAGACCGCACTGAATAGCCACAATGTATATATACGAAGCTTTAAACAAAACATAGAACGCAATTCTTCGGATAATTTAAAATTAATTATTCATTCCGACCGCCCACCACAGACAGCACACCCGGGTAGATACAATGCTCCAGCTGTAAACGAGGTAGCCGTTCTCTTGGTTGACGAAGAAAAAGGCCCCAGAGATATAGTGCTCCACGGAAGAGACGGCCAACTTAAAAGGGTCTCTGAGTTACACCGATCGTATGATCCACTACAGTATCCCTTAATGTTCGTGAAAGGAGAAGACGGTTATTATTTAACCATTCCGCAGGAAGGTACAGCGCGTAACAAAACTGTGACGTGCATGCAATTTTATGCATTTAGGTTGATGGTTAGAGCTAACTGTTTTAATGCATTACATTATTACAGGGACTTATTTAGTCAATATATTGTCGATATGATGGCAAAAATGATATCGGAACGATTGAATTACATATGTCGTAACCAACAGAGACTAAGGGCTGAAGAATACATTCATCTCAGAGATGCTTTAAATCAAGACGGAAATGTTGACCCATCAAATATCGGTCAACGCGTAATCTTGCCATCTTCATTTACAGGTTCTCCGCGTTACCTGCATGAAAAAACCCAAGACGCGATGACTTATGTCCGAAATTACGGGAGACCAGACTTATTTGTCACATTTACGTGCAACCCCGAATGGCCTGAAATTAAAGCGGAACTACTACCTGATCAGCGATCTTTCGATCGTCATGACATCATTTCAAGGGTGTTTCATTTGAAAATGAAGAAATTCTTAAATTTATTCGTTAAAAATGAAATATTCGGCAAAGTGAAATGTTACATGGCAAGTGTAGAATGGCAGAAGCGAGGTTTACCACACTGTCATTTGCTGTTTTGGCTAGAAACAAAAATCCAACCAGACGAAATTGATAGCGTCATAGTTGCGGAACTGCCCAACCAACAAAACGATCCGATATTGTACGATATCGCAACAAAAAATATGGTGCACGGACCATGCGGAGAACATAACTTATCAGCACCATGTATGAAAAACGGTATTTGCACAAAAAAATACCCACGACGTTTAGTCAACGAAACTCAGACTGGAGAGGACGGATATCCAGTTTATCGTCGTCGTGATGCCGCAAATGGAGGACTGAGCGCTTCGCTAAATATCAGAGGCAGAAATTTCACTATAGATAATAGTTGGATTGTCCCATATTCTCCACTTTTGTGCAGGACGTTTAATGCTCACATAAATGTAGAGTACTGTCACTCAGTTCAAGCCATCAAATACATTTGTAAATACATAAATAAAGGATCGGACCAAGCTACATTTGGCGTCAGAAACCCAAATGATGAAGTGGAAAACTACGTAAATGGCCGTTACATAAGTACTTCCGAAGCTGCTTGGCGAATATTCGAATTCCCGATCCATGAGCGGCATCCTACAGTTTTGCAGTTAGCTGTCCACTTAGAAAATGGCCAAAGGGTGTATTTTACCACAGAAACGGCTGTACAAGTGGCCCAAAATCCACGTAAAACAACATTGCTGGCTTTTTTTGAGCTCTGTAATGAAGATGAATTCGCAAAAACACTTCTTTACCACGAAGTCCCGCAATACTACACATGGGCCAATAATAAGTTCACCAGAAGGAAGCGTGGTGAGAATGTAGTTGGCTATCCAGGCATAAAAAAAGATTCCGCTTTAGGTAGAGTCTACGGTGTCCATCCTTCTCAATCCGAGTGTTTCTATCTTAGGATGTTGCTGCACCACGTACGCGGTCCAACTTCATTCCAGTACTTGAAAACCGTTGACGGAGTTCTGAAAGAAACGTATCAAGCTGCTTGCCGTGCTAGAGGTTTGCTAGAAAACGATGACCATTGGGAAAATACTCTCAGAGAAGCTTCGCTTTCTCAATGTCCATTACAATTGAGAGAATTGTTTGTGGTCATACTTTTATTTTGTCAGCCATCGGAACCATTAAAATTATGGAACATTTTCAAAGACGATTTATGTGAAGATATTAGACACAGAATCAGACAGCAAAATCAAGACATCACCTTACCATACAATGAGGACATTTATAACGAAGGTTTGATACAAATAGAAAATAAACTGTTGCAATTAAATGACAAAAGCCTAAGTGATTTCGGATTACCATCATCAGTTCGTACAGAAAGCAATGCAGCAGAGACTATGACTCATCGCTATGATACAAATAATTTGACCGCTTTTGTCAATGAAAACCTGCCAAAGTTAGTCCCAGATCAAAGACATGCTTTTGAAACTATAGTCGATAGCGTCATTCATGACAAAAGAAAAGTTTTCTTTTTGGATGCACCTGGTGGAACGGGAAAGACGTTTCTTGCAAATTTGATACTTGCTAAGATAAGACAATCAGGGAAGATAGCAATAGCAGTTGCTTCCTCAGGAATTGCTGCAACTCTCTTGAAGGATGGCAAAACTGCTCATTCTACTTTTAAACTTCCACTATCCGTCAATCTTGAACAACAATCTACATGTTCCATCCGCAAAAATGGACCTATTGGTAAATTACTACAAGACGCCTCATTGATTATGTGGGACGAATGCACGATGAGCCATAGAGCACATATAGAGGCCGTGAACAGAACCTTACAGAATCTAAGGAACTCCTCTGCAGTCATGGGCGGGATTACTTTTGTATTTGCTGGAGATTTTCGACAGACTCTCCCCGTTATTAACAGAGGCACGCGAGCAGATATCATCAAGGCATGCTTGAAATCGTCTCCCTTATGGACTACGATTGAAACATTAAAATTAAGGACAAATATGAGAGCTCATCTTCATGGAATCACTGATAGCGATTTCCCACAGCAACTGCTAAAACTTGGGGAAGGAATTTTTCCAACTCCAAATTTAAGCGGTCATTGTGACATTCTTCTGGATGAGTCTCTAGGCCAAATACTCCATAATTTGGAAAATTTAATAGATTCTGTATACCCTGATATCGAGAATTTGCACGAAAGAGACTTCCATTGGCTGTGTTCTCGGGCTATAGTATCACCTAAGAATGATACTGTCAATGAAATAAACAATCTGATTGTTCAAAAAGTCCCCGGCCAAACAAAAACATACAAATCGATCGACACTGTAACGAATATTGAAGATGCAGTCCATTATCCACAGGAATTTTTAAATTCGTTGAACCCTTCTGGACTGCCACCCCATGAATTGACGTTAAAAATCGGAATCCCAATCATGCTTTTAAGAAATTTAAACCCTCCGAGCATGTGTAATGGGACGAGGCTGCTTATTAAGGAGTTAAAGGACAATTTAATAGTAGCAACTATTATCACTGGCCCAGCAGGTGGTCAACTAGCTCATATACCGAGGATACCGATGATCCCAACTGATCTGCCAATCCCATTTAAACGGCTTCAATTTCCGGTAAAAACATCTTTCGCATTAACAATTAACAAGTCCCAAGGCCAAACCTTCGAATTAGTAGGGATCGATCTGCGAAAGAAATGTTTTACTCATGGTCAACTGTATGTTGGTCTATCGCGAGTCGGAGCCCCTGAAAATCAATTTATTTTGCTGCCACAAAATAAAACAACATCAAATATTGTTTACAGAGAAGCTCTAACAAAATAAATGTATTTTCTTTTAGGGTTATGACCTCAATAATTGAAAAAAAAAAAACAAAAAATTAAAAAAATATATCAAAAAAAAGAAAAAAAAACCCCAAAAATATACAAAAAAAAACACATAAATACAAAAAAATCATTAAATAATATCTGAATTTAATTATTCTTATTTTTTTTTTTATTTACTCTTTTTTAGGAGCTCGACGCAAAAAGGGATGAATATGTGTCATATTATTATTATTATTATGAATGTGTTAAAATTAACAAATCTAAATGTAATGTTTAATGCCCGTGCGAAGCCGGGACGGGCCGCTAGTAACATATATAGTTAAAAATAAGAGGCGTATAGAGGAAAATAAGAGGCATACCCGTTCCGTGTTGTTTCATTTCAGTAACCGTATCCAACGGTCCGATTCAGTCATCAATGCCCAAACCGATGGCACCTATTTATTTAGAAAACTGAACATGTCAACTAGGAGTAACGAAAAATGATTCGAAATTCAATCTCTAAGGAGCCAAGTGAAAGAGCTAAAAAGAAGTGCTGCGAACTTTTGTGGCGAAGGCTAATGTAATAGGTATTACCTACTGTAAAAACTGCAAATGCATGTATCGTGCAACTGACGCTAGTACCTATCGGCGATATTCTACGTAGCACAGTAATTATGGTTAATGCAGAGAATATCGTGCTTACACTTATACATATGCTATAATACATTAATATCGTTATTATATATGTAAATTTTGCACGATGCTTTTTTATGATAAATAGTTAAGAAATTGAAAAAGAAGCCAGCGATTTCAAATATACAAAATATTCCCATAAATCTCTCGTACATATTTACTACCCTTACTTTGGTAACAGGTACAATTCTTGAGGAGTTTAGCTATTATTTTAGAGACTCTAGGGTAAAAATCAGTTTAACGTAAATGAAAAGAATATAACGTAAAATGTAGAAAACCTACGGTGTGTGTTGAGTACTCCGCAAAAAATGGGTTCGGTTTTCACGATTCATAAAACTTTGCGGTTTTATTTGATCCTGTTTTACTTAATTCACTGAAGTATTTATGAGGCATCATGGTGTTGTATGTAGGTAGGTAAACTAAAGTAATAATAATGAAAAAAACAAGAGACAAACTAACAGGTCATGTCACTGATTTGGGTCTAGTATGATCTTAGTTACTCCCGGCTTTCACAAATTAATAAACATATGGCCTTTTACATTTTACGTCATTGCTTGTTTATGCCAAAATTAATTTATTATCTTCGCTGCTCACAATTTCGGAGACAAATCAATTTACTTTCGGATCTCGATGAAAAAATGAAGTCAACTCTTTCGAATATTCTGAACATAAACTTTGATAATAATTCCTGGGATCAAGCCAGTTTATCAGTGCGCTTCGGTGGTTTAGGAACTCGAAAAATTTCTTCTCTAGCTTTGCTTTTTTTTTATCTTCTATTTACAGTAATAAACATATTATCAATAAAATTCTCTCCTCTTCTTTTAGAGACGAGATTTCTCATCTTTCGGATGCCGAAACGCACTGAAATATTGTAAATCTCGCGTCACAGCGTCAGTGGGACGACGTGCTTTGTATTTTAGAGCGGAACAAACAATTAAATACGCCTAATTTAACAGAGCGCGCTCGTCTGCTAGCGGTGGGTTCGTGGGAGTCAGGGCTATGGTTGCAGGCGCTTCCGTCATCTAACTTGGGAACCCTTTTTGACAACCATAACTTTAGACTTGCCTGTAGTTTACGTTTAGGAATAAAATCGTGTGCTCGACACCGCTGCCGCTGTGGCGTGTTGGTCGATGAGCGCGGTCGCTATGGCCTTTAATGTTCTCGCAGCGGTGGCAGATTATCTCGCCATGCCAGTTTAAATGACATCATCCATCGGGCTCTTGTTACCTCCAACGTCAGGACTGTTGCGTGACGATGGCAAGCGGCCTGATGGTATGACTCTGGTCCCGTGGAGGATGGGTAGGCCGCTGGTGTGGGATGCAACCTGCGTAGAGACTCTCGCGGCTTACCATCTTCCTACAACTAGTGCACAATCTGGTTCTGCCGCTAATAACGCTAAAAGCCTCAAACTTAGAAAATGTCAGAATTAGGGTAGTGGGTTTATTTTTAAGGCTTTTGGTGTTGAAACCATAGGGTCCTGGGGACCAGTGGCTCATCGCCTTTTTTCGGACCTAGCGAGGCGATTGGTGAGTGAAACTCGTGACCCTAAGGCTGGCACCTACCTCGCACAACGAATTTCTATTGCAATCCAGCGTGGTAATTCGGCCAGCCTTTTGGCTACGTTGCCTTCAATGGATTCAAGTTTAGATTTAGTTTTTTATTTGTAGCATAATTTTATTTTATTTGATAATTGTTAATTTAAGTTAAATTTTGTATTTGTCAGTAAAAAAATACTAATAAATATTGATTTTCGTTATAAATTAAAAAAAAAAGAATATTATTGTTTAGTTAGGGCTACCCACCCACTCTTTACTTACTACTTCTTTATAAAATGAAGGATCCCAAAACAGTCAAATTAGGTGATGTTTCAAAAAAGTCCAGTGTTTGTACCGGTACACTTTGTTCTTCCTAATCATACTTTCTTTACCAGACCAGTAACCTTGGTGCTGCGTTAGATAGCAAATGAGAGGTAGTTTCCATGGCGTGTACCGAAGTTTGTACGCTTATATACGCTAGATAAATATCAAAGACTTTGAGTGTCGTATTAAAAACCTCTACTTGAAAAGTGCGAATAAATATTTTTACCTTTCGCCTTGTTTTCGTTAAAGACATTTAAGTTTTTTTATTTTTTTTTATTCATTGAAATCTTGTAATTATTTGCAAAATTAGTATCATTATTATAACCCATTAATTGGAATTATATTTAATTGAATTTTGAGATTGTGTAAAAGCACCGCGCCCAATGTGGACTCACACAAAGACCTAGTTACAGCCTAACATTGTACATGTTTTTTCGTGCTGAAAAAACTAAAACAAATCCCCTTTTTTTAAAGCTCTGTAACTTTTTAAAGATAACAAGGACTGTAGTAAGTAAAAAATCATTTTCAACAGACTCAAGAGAGCGCGCCTCGGTGACGTAGATCTTCAGACGATGCCGCGACGCGCCACGCCGGCGCGCGCGCATCTCGGCGGGATAGGCGCAGCTCGAGGTTGATCAGGAATGTTTCGGGATGATTGTGACTTTTTATGGGAAATAAACATATAAGGAAACGAGTATATATATTAAATTAATTGGTAGTTAGAAGAACGAGATCTTGCTGCGACACAGTGAAATTAACTTCTTATAGTTGTTATATTATATCATGCTTCACAAAGAAGAAAACTAGGTTGTAGAAAATTGGGATAAATTTGGTTGATAATAATAATAATAACACCGGAACCAGAATACTTGGCATAAGTCTGTACCTGGCTCCTATCTCGAGACTAATCATGCGTTGACATTTAAATATTAGTACAAAACTAATAATGGTGGCCCTAAAGTAAGCAGAGCTTGTGCTATGGATGACCCAGCGAACTGGGGGGATAAGAATAAGCATACGTATATAAATATCAACAACCATGACCCGAGAACAAACGTCTGTGTTCATAATACACATATGAATACCCCGACCAGGGGTCAAACCTCGTATAAGGCAGAGTTTTTTCACCACTCAATGGGTATTGGGTTAGCTCTACAATATTTTGATAGTTGTTTCAACTTTGACGTGGAAGTAATTTGATTGCCTATATAAGAGACCGGATTAAGTGCATGCATTGCGTGTTTGTACTTGGATTCATTTTTTCAGTTCCATTTATTTCAATAAGATAGCAATATTTTCGTTTGTGATCAACGGTTTCACCCAAGTATAGTGTACACACTCCTGGGTCACGTAGCTTTTCAACGATGAAATATATATTGTTTAATCAGATTGTGACGGTTGTCTATTTCGACCTCTTTTTGTCAGTAAATTTTATTTTTTTTTGTTGATTGTTCTTTCATTTAGCAGATAAAATATTAAAATTCGATATGTATATGCGGTTTATTTTGATTTGGTTTGAATTTGAAATTTTACTAAAAAAAATCTTTCAGATTTTTTTTTTCCCGGCCCCCGGGGTATTGTGACGGTTGTCTATTTCGACCTCTTTTTGTCAGTAAATTTTATTTTTTTTTGTTGTTCCCGACGTAATTTTAAACTAGGAATTACGTAGTGTCGGAGAACGGCAATGTTTTGATTTGACAAGTCAGTCACGAAAAATTATCCATCAAAGCAACTTGAATCTATTTATTTATTATTTTCCGAGTTTATTATTCCAAATTACATAGTTAAGATATTTTATTATCGATAATCAAAGTTCTTTTTAAGAAACCTATATTTATTTTTTACGTTCACGAGTGTGCGTAGCCAAAATTGTTGGCATTTTTGTATATTTTTAATTTTACCGAAAAAATTATAATTTGTGAAAGCCGGGAGTAACTAAGATCATACTAGACCCAAATCAGTGACATGACCTGTTAGTTTATCTCTTGTTTTTTCCATTATTATTACTTTAGTTTACCTACCTACATACAACACCATGATGCCTCATAAATACTTCAGTGAATTAAGTAAAACAGGATCAAATAAAACCGCAAAGTTTTATGAATCGTGAAAACCGAACCCATTTTTTGCGGAGTACTCAACACACACCGTAGGTTTTCTACATTTTACGTTATATTCTTTTCATTTACGTTAAACTGATTTTTACCCTAGAGTCTCTAAAATAATAGCTAAACTCCTCAAGAATTGTACCTTTTACCAAAGTTAGGGTAGTAAATATGTACGAGAGATTTATGGGAATATTTTGTATATTTGAAATCGCTGGCTTCTTTTTCAATTTCTTAACTATTTATCATAAAAAAGCGTCGTGCAAAATTTACATATATAATAACGATATTAATGTATTATAGCATATGTATGTAAGCACGATATTCTCTGCATTAACCATAATTACTGTGCTACGTAGAATATCGCCGATAGGTACTAGAGTCAGTTGCACGATACATGCATTTACAGTTTTTACAGTAGGTTATATTACATTAGCTTTTGCCACAAAAGTTCGCAGCACTTTCACTTGGCTCCTTCGGGATTGAATTTCGAATCATTTTTCGTTACTCCTAGTTGACATGTTCAGTTTTCTAAATAAATAGGTGCCATCGGTTTGGGCATTGATGACTGAATCGGACCGTTGGATACGGTTACTGAAATGAAACAACACGGAACGGGTATGCCTCTTATTTTCCTCTATACGCCTCTTATTTTTAACGATATATGTTATACATTAAAAAATTCACTGCGTGGTATAAAATACAAAATACGTCATCTATTGGCGAATGGCCGAACTACACACTTAAAAGTTAGCTAGTTAGGGCCTTATCAACTTTCAAAACTTTGATTAGGATATATTGGTAAGTATACTTTTAAGATTTTCAGCCAGAGTGCATTTTCAAACTTAAATTAATCCGTTAAGCAGATTCAATAATATATTTCTAATGATGTAATAGGTTCCCTAGATTTTATGACATTACGTTACTGGCGTGTAATTTTTAATTGTTATTTTGAAAAATTTTCTAACTAGCTAAATTTTTTTTCCAGAAAAATATTATTGTTTCTAAAATTTCCAGCAGCGTAAGTCACTAGACACAATAACATAAATACATAATAATAATAAATAACTTTATTGACACACCAGAAATATTAATAAAAAACTTAAAAAATAAATACAGTATTACATTATGTGCCAAAAGGCGTATTTCCAGCGAGTGTGTTGCCTTGATTATCGGCAACGCTGGTTCAAATTACCCCTTGACTTTATGCCGAGGGTTAAAGTGGTTGGCTTATTTATTATTATACATGAAGTATATACCTACACTTTTTAACATTAATAATTAAGAATGAACAAAATAAAAAATATAAAAAATCAAACTTTAAAAACAATAATAACATTGATATTCGAGAAAAATTAAAATTATACTTATAAAAATTTACTGCAATTTCAGTACTTAAAATAATTTGAAAAAATGAACATTCAAATTAATTAAATAAAAATTTACTAATTAAATTAATAATTTAAATAACTAGTTAAGGACATAAAATAAATGGTGTAACTCATAAAATTAAATTAAAAATATAGTTTGATTATAGGAAGTACAGCGTAGTTGTACTATAAAACGTTTTTGATGCATTTAATGCAAATAAAAATGTTTACTGTTATAAGTCCTTACAAGTTCCTTCGCTTAATATAGAATACTTTATAGATTTTTGTTATATTATTAGAAATTAGCACTGGGGCGTCCGCAGAAAACCAGCGTCGTGGCTCCTGCCGCGACATAAAGCTGAGCGGAGACCATTTTGATGGCCTTATTGACAGATTTAGCTATAATTATGTATGTTACAAAACAAGTACACAAATTATTAAATTATTATTGTTAAACTTAGAAACTATGGTATCAAATAAACATTTTTCTTTCTTTCTTTCTCTTTCTTTCATTATCATTGTCGAGTTTGGCTTGCATATATAATACATAAACAGAGTAAATACATAAAATACATATACAGAGTTTTAAGTCTACTTTTAAATGACATTTGAGACACATTTTCACGTAAGGGCGGAGGAAGGTTATTCCATATTTTTACTGCCCGGTATCTAAAGCTGCCCCTAAATTTCTATCTAGAGTATTTACTGTACGGTAAAATCATTTTATTTTTGTGGAATGACCTAGCTTTTTCCTCTTGTAGAGTCGGTTTCCATTCAAATTTATCATGTAGATGTATTGATTTTTAAAAAATTGCTACTTTGTTTACCATACAGGCCAAGTGCGAATCTCGACGTTTTGACATTTTTAAGATACGGTGCTCGTAATGCTCGTTTAGAAATTGTGTAATGTGCGCTCGCTTGGGAACCGCAAAACAGAAACGGGCGCAGGCGTTATGAACTCTTTGTATGGCTCGCGATGTTTTTTCATAAAGCCTAGGTCCGTAGACGGTATCCGCATAATTAAAAAGTAACAAGACGAGACTTTCTGTTAGAGTAATTCTTACTTTTTCAGTCAAATGTTTCCGTAGCCTATAAAATGCTGTTCTACTTTCATATTTACATGTTCTATGAAACGAAGTTCAGCATCCATGAGCAGACCCAAGTTTTTTGATATTTGGAGGTGTTCAATTTTTTCAGTGTTTATGTACAACTATGGGTTAAAAGCTGTTATTTGAGTTTAGTCCCTAGTATCATATCTCATCATTGATAGGCTTGATAACCAAACACCTGCGACCAGCTGCGACCATTTAAATATCATATTGAGATCCTTATTTATTTTGTCTACAGCTACTTTTGTCTGGTTGGGCTTGAAAAAAGTGAATTGAGTATCGTCTGCGTAGAGATGTACTGAGCTATGTCCCGTTTGTTTGTGTTTACAAGATCAGCTGTACACAGAATAAACAGGATTGGTGAGAGAATCGATATACTCGTTGATGTCTTTTGTAAGTACCATAAAAATATTGCGCATATTTATAAACACGCATTTTTGTAAATAACTAGCTTTGGCGCGCAGCTTTACTTGTATGTGCAGAACATAAAGAAGCTCACAACACGAGTAGCAGGAGAGCTGGTTTAATTAAAAACTCACGGAACTGCCGACTATGCAGTCCCGTAAGTAGCGCGGTTCTTTGCATATATAAAGTAATTGGTAACAACCAATCTAGTCACTCAAAGAAGAAGTTAAACGCGGTAGAGGTTTAATGTCTCTGATATGCCAACGACCTAATGGGTTATTATTCATATCCACTAAATCGTAAATTAATGGTGAAACTTTATTTGAAACTTTACATTTAATAAATTTGGGTGCAAACTTAGCACAAAAATGTTTTTTAGAGGAACTTATTACATGGTTTCGCCTCCAAACAATATCACCGTTATTAAATTCTAAATTCTGATGATGTTTGTTATAATAAGTTGCATTATATTGATGTGCATTAAATAACCGTTTCTGTACTTCGGAAAAGATAGGTGTGAGTCACGAAAAATTATCCATCAAAGCAACTTGAATCTATTTATTTATTATTTTCCGAGTTTATTATTCCAAATTACATAGTTAAGATATTTTATTATCGATAATCAAAGTTCTTTTTAAGAAACCTATATTTATTTTTTACGTTCACGAGTGTGCGTAGCCAAAATTGTTGGCACTTTTGTATATTTTTAATTTTACCGAAAAAATAAACACAGAAGAGAATTTTGTGTTTTATTGAAACTACGCTACATACTGGCCCCCGGGGTATTGTGACGGTTGTCTATTTCGACCTCTTTTTGTCAGTAAATTTTATTTTTTTTTGTTGTTCCCGACGTAATTTTAAACTAGGAATTACGTAGTGTCGGAGAACGGCAATGTTTTGATTTGACAAGTCAGTCACGAAAAATTATCCATCAAAGCAACTTGAATCTATTTATTTATTATTTTCCGAGTTTATTATTCCAAATTACATAGTTAAGATATTTTATTATCGATAATCAAAGTTCTTTTTAAGAAACCTATATTTATTTTTTACGTTCACGAGTGTGCGTAGCCAAAATTGTTGGCATTTTTGTATATTTTTAATTTTACCGAAAAAATAAACACAGAAGAGAATTTTGTGTTTTATTGAAACTACGCTACAAGATTACATACAAACAAACAAATGATTCCTTATAATTTTAACACAGAGGTACCAAGTTACTTTGCGGTAGCGGGAATCATTGAAATATGTTGTAATTCAAAAACATACCTAAATAAAATTACCTTGTACATAAGTAGCACACAATGTTTACCTTCCTACATAAGTGCGAGTCAAGTGTGGTGGCAATATGTACCAGTTACCACACGTAATATATTTTCTGTAATATTTTTTTTTAATTTTAAAGACAAACTTATAGATCTATAGGTATCTATAGATATGATGTTTAAATATAGTTCCTTAAACGCCTCCAGTATTTTTCTGGCTGTTCGTATGTCGAGTTTCTGAAACCCTGACTTTCATCACATAATAGTACGTATCTGCCGCTGATTGGCGGCAGTTTCTTCGTTGCGGCTTTCTGTCTGAAGATTAAAACTTACTTCAACGGTGGGTTGGTAGCAATGGGCTTTGATCTTCTCATATTATCCAGTGTTCGGCTCCCGATGCAGTTCGAGAGGTACAAGACAGTATTCTATGTGAATTATAGCTGTTGAAAATTATTATAAAGCAGAGTTTATGTGACTAATTGTAAACAAAAATATCAAGATAAAAAATTCTAATTTCTATATTTCTTGAACCTATAAAACTTCCTAGCCTACTTGAAGTCAGTGTAATATATAGCTATTTAGAACATTTTTTTGTCTCTTATTTAAAAACTAATTGCACAAGATCTTAACAAGACTATTGGTAGTTTTCTAACTGGAAAGAGATAAACTTTTGTCTTTTCTCCAGATTTGTCATAAGGTGTGCAAATACCTTCTGATTCTTGTTAGGTATTAGTTGTCACACTGTAAAAAGTTGCATGTAGACATTTTTAAATACCAATAGGTAATTAATTTTATTGGAACTATTGAAGAGTGTTAGGCTAAAGTGAAAATTGAAGGACTGGTATAATCGTTCAGCACATATTTGCACGTAGCCTTATGTGTGCGTTAAATTTGTATAAACCTATATACCTACAGTGGCTATGTGGGCGTGATAAAATGAACCGATTGTACACGCACACCGAAGCGACGAGAACACATGCTGACACGTTCCCGCGCGGCCTTTGTGTGCGTGTGCTTGTGAATATGCAACTTGACTTCATGTGGCAGCTGTCATCTTGTCAAATCCTATTCTGGTCGCTTTGGTGTGCGTGTAGAATCAGAAAATTTTTGTGACGCACACACCTACTATTGCATACGTCACTGTGCCAAATAAATTACTACTATATGTGGAAACGAGGTTTTGAAAAATAGTTGAAATACCTACTTAATACAAACTACCAATGGTTTACTAGGGCATTGCTCTAAAAACTGCTGATATCGGGGAAAAAATCTCACGTTGGTGTTACAAAGTGACTTTACAACCCATTTACTCATACAGGTATGCTACCCTAAGAAACAAGTACTATCGGGGAAGTTATTGCAGGCTCAGATTTCCATTCGAACCCCCGGTGGTGTTATCGTACCCTGGTATGCAGGGCACCTACAAAAGACCGCACAACACGCGAGCCATTCTCGCTTTTAGCCTGAGCTTGCACCTGCACCAACTTCCTCGATAGCACCAACCCACAAAAATAACTATTATCGTGATAGATATCTAGGTAAAGCAGGTAGATACTAATTACTTTTATTCTGTGTGATAAAATAATTGTATATTGGTCCTGGTAAGGTAAGTGGTGAAGCTGTCCAGCGCTCAGCACTTTATGCTTTTGTTTGTCAATTCAAAACTTTCTTGTTCCTCAATTCGCCATCCTAGCAAATTTTATTATACTTTTCAAATTCCGAATTTCGGAATGACGGGCTATTTTTCTATATTTTCATTGCCATTTTGACTTCCATTGCAAAAACTTTTACCTACTCGTTCTCACAAATATATCTCTCTATAAATAACTGGGCTGTTACGAAGCTAATTGTAATTTTATATTAGTGATTGTGATTATTCGGTAAGTGTGTAATTAATGATTTTCCCTACTTACACAATTTTGTATTTTTTCATTCATCTTTTTTATATCAAACATAAAACGGTAATATCATTATTTTATGTCTTTACAGGCTCTGTGTTTATAATTTTAACCTTGCAATGTACAATTTACGAGTGATGTTCCTGTTTTATTCCAATGTAAGCAACTGAACTTAAAATTCTTTCTTCCTAATCCAACCACTACTGGGATCCTTCAAATTCGTACATAAATTTGAAACATGACATCTGCATCCTTTACTTTCATTACCTTACTAATGTATAATCCATATATAACAAAATGAGTTAAAAAGTTTAAACAAACATCAACAAAAGACTCGGTGCTAATCGAAATCCACCCTAAACTTGTAAAGTATCACTGAACAACGTACCAAAATTTGAATCCTAATAGAAATAAATGTAAAAAATCGAATTAATTATTACTGGCTGTGTGTGATAGAGGCGCCTACGCAGCGCTATGTATACGACACTGTCAATCAGATAGGCGGGCGGAAAGGTATTGTAAAGGTAAGGTTGTTGAGTCGTTGATTGGCTGGTTACTAGCCAATGTGAGCCCGGGGGCGGGGCGTTGCGCCCGCGCCGCCTGGACTCTCAAACAGGTTCAGTGCAAACGCAGCTGTCGGATAGTCACGTCGCGCTCGCAGCTTCCAACCCTCGTTTGTTTTTAATTATGACCTTTTTGTGAGTTATCCCCCGGATAGCATTTTAAACTGTATTGTTTGGAGTTAGAGACGTGTATTGCAAGAAACTGATGAAGTGAAGTGACTGTTGGTTTGTTTAGTTTTGGAATTATCGCTGCAAGATGATGATGGACCACTCGAGCTTTGGAGAATATTTGCTGAGGCAGCAAATGCTTCATGCGGCACAGCTTAGTGGACTGCGTAAGTCTTATTTATGTTCATACCAAATCTATAAATGATAAATCTTTTAGTATTTATGTTTCTGTGTTAAAATTTTTGCTTTGGTCTTCGCTAAGCGTGTCAGTCAACTCTTTGACAGACATTTTGGTTATTAAAAAATAAGAAATTACAATGTATTCTTAATTAATAATCTTCATATACTTAAAAAATATTGTCTAAATTTATATAAAAATATTGTAAAAATAAATAGTTCTTTGAAGCTAGAGGACCCAATATGAAAAATACATATTTTTTTAATGCAAAATTACTCGTTTACAGTACATAGAATGTTCTCGTACTTTGAACTTCAACTTTATTTCTTTGGTCGAATGTATATTGCATTTCTTTATAACTTTTTTCCAAATTATTATAGTGGTGGATTTGACATTTTGCGGAACAAAATCCGATTTTATTGTTAAGACCTTTTGCTTGGCATTGAACTATCGAATACTACAATGTTTATTATTTAATATTTATTATTAATATATTTACCTATATTCTAATAGGTAAATTAGTAGATATGTTTTGTAATCTCTTATTTTTTATAACTTTTATGTTCTGTATGTATTCTTTTTACTTAGGTACATGTTTTTTGTTTTAATTTTAGGCGCAATTTTTAATGTTGTTTGTCTGTTTGTAAATTTATAATATTTTTGTGAATATTTGAAATTACTTAAATAATTGGATTGAATTTGGGGTGAAACATGTTCCGATGCTTCTATTTTTTAGATTTAGCTAGAATCATTTCAAATATCTGGTAATAGATAATTTTTTAGAATTTATGTTGTAGGTATACAAAACATAATAATGGTAAGTTTATCAAATTGTGTGAGGACGCACAAGTTAAAATGTCTAGTTACCTATGGTTATTCCTAATGCATCTGTCTATCTACATTATTGTTTTGGGGTACCTATAATACATATCTTTTACAATTATTATTATAACATATAAATTTTAAACCTGCAAGCATCTCACTAAATAATTAAAAAAGTTTAATAATTATAGGTAACTTTGAAAATCTTTAAATGTTAGCGAACTTTTGAAGAGCTAATTGAAAATCGAAGCGTCTCCGCGACGCGTTCAAGTCTTTTCTTCTGCAACACAATATGGAAATATTCCTCTTTCTAATCTCTCCTCTACTACATGTATACAATAATTCTTATCAAAATAAGAAATACATTGTAAAGAATACTTATGTTACACGTTATTATGTCCCGTTATTATGTACCCTATCAACTTTTCAACACCAGTCGTTTACCAAAAAATTAAATACAGATCGCTGAAATATTTTTTAACACATAATATCGAATATATTACAAACGGAGATGAAATTTTTTAAATATACTTCGAGTGAACATTGTTTTGATTTTAAACTATACAACACTTCTTAAAAACCTATTTAGTGATATCTGCCCAAATTATTACCTATGGAATAGATACTATTTAAGTATCTCTTTATAGGTCACATATCACAACAAAACGGCTGTAGATACATGAAAGTAAAAAAAAAATTCATTTTTATTATTAAAATAAATATATCCTTATCTTAACAATGATTTATTAGTCGTTTAATATTTTTCATGATTTTGGGGGTATTATTTTTTATTCACAATTTCATCAAATAATATTTTAATTCCACCGGTTTTCCGTCGGCACTTTGTTTAGTCGGCAATCCTCATTTATCTGAAACCGTCCTCCGTCTTTACAATATCAATACATAAGAACTTGAAATCATTATTTTCTGGTTAAGAATATAAACTATTAGTAATTGTTTTCTGTTAAATTACCTACTTAATGTCAAATACTCCTAATTAAATAAGGTTCCAAAACGAATTATATGAACCTGTCAAGACTTTTTTGAATTTTACAAAAGTTCACGAAATACGTATAAATACACAGGCTGACAGCTTTATCGTTCGGCAAATGGGGCCATGGGCTCAGACTACAATTCTGAGCTGAAATGAAATGAATAGCGAAAATGGAACAATATAATCGACTTTTCATACTCTACACGCAGGGAAGCTGCCTATTTTGTATGAAAAATCAATATTTTTTTTATTTTCACCTAACAGTTTCATCGGTAAATTTGCTCATAATTGCTGTGTTTATTCCTTGTGTTTATTTTCCGCACGGTACACAAAGTGTCCCAGTATATTCCAAGTCAGTAATATATACCGACAGTTCGCACGTCTGTTTATACTCTGGCCACGCACGAACATTTCGAAACCACCACCGAACTAATGCTTCTTCTGTCTCCCTTCAAACTCAAATTCAAACTCAAACTCAAATTCAAACTCAAATTCAAATTCAAATATTTATTTCTCAACATTGACAATTACTTGTTCTTATTGACGTCAAATAAAACATGATTCTACCACCAGTTCGAAAAAAACCTTCGTGAAGAAGAACTGGCAAGAAACTTCACGGGTATATTTTTTTTCAAAATAAATTTACAGAGTCTCTTTATGTCTATACAAAATTATACTTTTCTGCATCTGTTAGCTCGGCAAGTCTCCCTCCCCCCAAGTATCCAAACGACGAACACCCTCAAACGGCACCCGTTCACGAGTTAACGCGGGATCAAGCCATCGCCCTCCTCAACCATATTAGAGGGAAGTGAGCGACCCGTCACGTTGTTCTTGTTTACGCGCTAGTTTATGAGGTGTAAACAGGACTTAATAAATGACGCTGCCTAGCAATAAAACTGTGTTGCTAGCTCAAAGAAAATGAGATTATAAGAAGGTTAAAATATTATTTAGAACATATAAGTACTGCAGAATGAATCTATAGTTGACACATACGTAAAAAGATGAAAACACAGGAAGGTTCCTTTTACTATTTGTACATATTCATTTTCATGTTATATTAACTAATTTTTTACTTATTTCTACACACGTAGTTACATCATCTTGTGACTAATTTGTGGGGTATATGAAAGGTATGTGTCTTTTTTTGTATCTACTAACGACACGTGTTCCACTAAATTGCATAATGATCACTCGCGCAGCTTAGCAATGAAACCTAAACAAAAATAAACAATCGTACATTCGAATCGTAATATTAGTAAGGACGTTTCGATTTTGTGTACAAATAAATAATTAGGTAAGTCTGATTACTTGCTGTATTGGTTCAGCAAATACAATTCTCGCATGAGACATGATCCGAAGTAATTTGAAATTTAATTTCAATTCTAGAGTCTAGCAAATGTTAGGTACACCTAAACTACCTAAAGCAGTGGGTGAAGCGCTGACTTCTCAACACTAAGATCCCGGGTTTGATCCCGGTGTCCGTCAAATGAACCAATGAATTTACAACTTAATTACATAAAGCCGACTTATCTAGCTGAGAAGAAAACATCGCGAGGGAAACCCACACACCTTTTTTTTCGAAATGGACAGTTTATTTATGGCCCTATTAGCCATTAAATTTTACCGGCGTTTGTGGCCTAGCGCTAAGGGTGCTTAGCTGGAACTTAAACTACTCCTACATACGATACGCCTAACTACGTATATTGAAACTACCACTGGTTCGGAAGGGTCATCAACTGCCAAAGGACCATCAAGAAATTCCGTAGGAATGCGTACGCCGCGTTAGCCTGGCCCACGGGTGGCCCACATACCTTAAAGATAGAGAACATGCAGACTTATCCGATGATTTGTTTTAAGTCTGCTAACATGCTCCACGAGGCAAGCGTGGAGGACTATAAAGTGCCTGAGATCGCCCCCTTGGCTGGTGAAGCTAAAACCCCTGCAGTAGGATTATCAAGTCTGTCGCGGACCATTTAATACAACTCCCCTAATGGAGCACAATGTAGCAAGTATCAAGTCCGGAGTAACAAGACGAGGTGCGCGGGCGCACGGTGGAGCGGCGCGATTGATCCGCAGGCTTTCGCGGCATGAGATTAGACGCTAACGAATTTTTATTTAATTTATTGACGAGAAATTAATGAGTTATAGTAAACGTTTCAAATGTCTAGAGATTTAGTAAAATGACTTTAACGTTATTTTGATTACCGACACGGTGTTATTTCTAGAATACGTGTCAAATCCTAGTCAAATTACGTATTCAATTTATATACCTAATAAATATATAAATTGTTGTTGTTGCATGTTTCCTTCAGTACAGACGTCCATAACAATAGATACTTACCATATCGTGCCATATCTGCGATTTGGAAAACGAAACGGAAGGACAGGTATAGGTATCTGAAGATTACATTTAAAAATAGAACGACGTGTAACAAGTTTATTGGTTAAGATGACACTGAGCCAAATTTAATTCATAAAAAATCCAACCGACAAACTTTGCACGTTACAAATAAGAACTTAAACCCAAACATAATTTATAAATTAAAAGTAGCCAAACTTACATTTCCTTTGGCAATAACGACACACAAAGTGAGCTCGCCGCGGCGTGTAAACCTACCCAAGATAAGAGCAGAGGAAGCCATAAAGAAGCAATATTAAAAATTGACGTTTAATATTAAGTTCCTAATTTGAATTCTATTTGTTCGTGCCGAGATTTTGTAAAATATCTCGCTTTTCCACCATTTCATTAAAGCTACAAGTTATTAATTAACAAAAAACTTGTTATTTTATACACCGCTTGCAAAGCGCTGTTGGAAATCAATATCTGTAAAATTTTATAGCAAAGACCGTTGCGTTTATTGGATTCCTAAATCATCGTTTCAATTTTTTTGATCTATGAACATTGTGAACCTCACTTGGATGTGTGATTAATACTTTTTGCACAAAAAATGGTTGGTTCTTGCAAAAAGTTGCTAATTTCTGTAGGTGGAATGTTTATGTTAAGTTTGTTAATTCAGCGAAGTGGGGTTAACGACAATGGTTTTTCAAATGAAAAAAAGGTTATGGTTATTTTGAGACATAGGTACTACAAGTGCATTTAATTATTTACCTAAATAATAACGCTAATAGCGTATAAGTTAAATATCATTACTTGAATGGGCACGTACTTGTATATCATTGTTTCAACGTTGGTGAGTGAAACCCATGACCAGGCTGGAATTGATTGTGCACAACGTCAATGGACTGCCAGCCAACGAGGTGATTTTGCCCTCTTTGCCTATTTACAAAGTTATACAGGCGTTGTAATCCTTTTTTTCTTTTTCCCATTGTTAATTTGTAAATTCTTGTTTTCAATGTTTGTTTTATTTTAAACATTGGGTGGTACTAGTTAGGATATTTCAAACATACAACCAGTTTCAGTCTAGAAAGTTTATAGGCAATAAAATACACTATTTTATTCGCTGCAGGTATATTCTAGGTAATAAAAGCTATTTCTTAAGCATTTAAGCTCGATCTGCTGGCTAAGTATCTGAGTTGTAAACTAATCTCAATACTAATAACTAATCTCAAGATCGTTGATTTGTTATTTCACATGGTTAATTAAACAAACAAAATTAAATTACTATAGAGCTGTCGCGAGCTTCATTTCTTCCATTTTATTGTCGGAATGTATTGAATCATCGTTGAAAATATCAATATTCATTGAATATATGCAAACTTCCAAAACAATATGTAGCTGTACCATGAAAAAATATTTAATAATTTTCCAAGCCGGTTTATAGGTAGTTAGTTGTCAAGACTTATCATTTATTCGAAATTAGAAACATTTTCTTTCATAGACATCAGGCAACCAAAACTTTTCTATCACATCCTGAGCTCATCTGTATCATCTCCTGCAGACCCGCGGCTGTCGGTGGACTCGGAGCCGCCGCAGTGTGAGGCGCGCCTGCTCAACGCCGAGCTGTGGTCCAGCTTCCACCAGATCGGCACCGAGATGATCATCACCAAGGGTGGCAGGTCAGTACAACAGCTTGCAACCTGTAATTAGCAGCTGTAGGAATGACTTCGCTTGTTCAGTTCGGTTTTAATTAAGTGCTTATATATAATGGCTACAAAAATTGATGATATGGTTGGAAGATACGATGGTACGTAAGCTTGC
Organism: Marasmarcha lunaedactyla; assembly: GCA_923062675.1. Classification (NCBI taxonomy): domain Eukaryota; kingdom Metazoa; phylum Arthropoda; class Insecta; order Lepidoptera; family Pterophoridae; genus Marasmarcha; species Marasmarcha lunaedactyla. The sequence goes on from OV281349.1 coordinate 24,200,007, forward strand.
GGACAAAGTGGGTGGCCGTCTTGTTCCGAATTCAAAATGGTTAAAGGTTACGCTTGAGGCATTAAAAAAAACTATAAGCATACCTACTTAAGAACTCGATCTACATTTACAGTAATATCCATCCACCTCAGCAATTAAGTTCTGCAGCTGTCGCAATCCCAGAATCGATTTAGTAAAACACACAGCCATCATAAATTTCAAAACACAACAAAAACTTAACGAAAACCCATTAGGGCTGCTGAATCTGACACAAGGCTTGTTAACGGATAATTTGGCAGCCCACGGACCTCCGTCATAGACAAAACAAACAGCTGCCTCCACAGCAATTTGTGCATTTCTCTAAATGGCCGACCAAATTACAGCTTATTATAAGCTTGTTTGCTTTACGATGGAACCCCTTCAATTATTTTTTTTCGTCATCGATAATGTGGAACGAGCAGTGAAGAAATTACATGTTCCCCTCCCGTCCCGCAGCGGTCTGTGCGGGCGCGGGCGCGGGGGCTGCTGCGCGACTTGAGGTCAAGATATTCCGATAATTGTCCGCGTGTAATTAGCAACGAGAACGTGGTATTTAGAGCGCGGGTCGCGAGCGGTGTGTCGCGGGCGGCCGCCACGCTGCCGCCACGCCACCGCCACGCTACCGCCGCTGACACATTCCGATACTTTACCGCTTCATCCCGCGTTTACTGAATCTCGTTACCGTCTTGTTTGTTTTGTTAAGATTCCGTCCCCGGCCGGCGCCGCCAGCGCCGTGGCCCTGCATCATTCCAATATATTATATGTATTCCTATGATCACTGTTCTATCGTTGCGTGCTCGATGCAATTGAGTTATTTGGTGGTGTAAGATTTACGCCTCTGGGCTCACGAAATTGTATGTTACGGGTGGTATACAAAGGGAAATCATGAACGTTTCAAGCGGAATAACTATCTTCAAGCTATCTTAAATTTGGTGCAGTATGGAAAGTAAACAGAGTCTGGGGCGTGCACGGTGTCGCGGCCATCGCCGCTGCGTTCCCACCTGCTCCCGCGATAATTGACGCCGCCAACAACGCGACGTTGTCCGCACATCACATGCGCGGCGGCAGTGCATGGCTATATGCGTAAACTGGTTCATTAGGAGCTCTACAACAGTTATATTTGTTTTTATGAACTCGAGTCTTTGTTTCTTTTATTTATTTACATTGCTTGGTTTGTCTATAAACGTCGGGTTGTATTGGGGCCATATTTCATAGTAACAATAACAATCGAAGCTAGGCCGTGACGTAGTACATCTGTGGCGAATGGTCGCTGCACCTACACAAGCGGCGGTGTCGTCGGGAGTTTGACAAATGGGCGCGCCCGCGCAGCTCGCGTGTCGTCGCCGGGACCTCCCGCCATTCTAAAAACAAACAAGCCATACAGAAACTCGTTATTTATTCTCGTGTTCGAAGGGAATGGGCGAGACCGAATTCGCTTGAAAAAATCATAACTTATAATTAAAAACGTCTGAGACCGTACTTTCGACGGGACCGGAAATTTTGGAAATGTTGAAAGGTTCCCTGCCATTTATCATCCAATTTGACCGACTAATCTGCTGCCTAACTGCCCTGCTCGCAACCGAGAGCTTTGTATCACTTAATGCGTTTTATCTGAGGTATTTTTATGAGATAGGAAATACAGATAGGTATTTCATAATCGTGTTTGATCTTCCATGTTACAGTTGTACAATCAGACATAAAGCGACGCTGGCTGGGCTTGTTTTAACAGAAATACCGATTAATTGATTCGATCTGTGTCGTAATTAAAATGGGTGATTAGAGCGCGCGCGGGCAGCGGCGGCGGCGCCGGCGGCTCAAAGCGTCGCCGACAGCATTCCTTTTGTTTTACCACGGGTCGTTTGTCGCCTGCACGTATCGGGCGTCCTGCTCGCACGCATGGCTCTGTGGCTGCGTGCAAACGAGACGGGCGCGGGCGCCGACCGCCTGCAGTGCGCCGACCGCCCGCCGCGCGCCCCGCCCCCCGCTCTCCGCTAGTAATCAGATTATGACAGCAGCCTGTCTCCCGACGTATCGACTGCAGCCCTCACCTAGCGACACTGACAGCTCCTCAGCACTCGCTGCCGGCTAGACCGATGCCACCCTCCAGATAACCTCCCCGAACACATTATCCTCGCAATAAGGGTTCCTTACATTCTTCTAACAAACGACAATCATCCATTATCCAATCTTTTTCAGAGAAAAACTAATTTAAAGGTTCCGAATAGTAGACAAGTACCAATGCTATTACAAATGAACCAAATAATACAAATGACAAGAAATTGTTGTTTAAACGAAATACAAAGCTAGAATCGCTTCGTGACAAGCAATGATGCTATTACTGCAGGTATCTGGTAAACACGATGTTTTCCCGTATAAAGAGTTGATTGCAAACGTTTAAGGTAATGAAAGCTTTCATGTGACGGTAAAAGCAGCATCATTATTGGAATGTCCACGTCACGGGATTTGATGGCAGGAAGCACGCCGCACGCGCGGGGTCCCGCGGGACTGCGTCTCCGGCGCTCATCAAGTATGCTGATGCGACAAATTCCGGCGACCGCGATAGATCCATCACTGCTGCTCCTCCGCCAGCCGCGCCCGGTCGCTGCGTCATCGCAGGCTCCTGCGTTTTTTTGCTCCAATGACTTAAAACAATCGAACAGGAAAAAAAATAACCCCAATTTCAAACAAAAAATATGCAGTGGGCGAGCTCGGCGCATGATTCGTTTTTTGCCTCCCGACATCGTCCCGATGATAATTTCTCATTAGGTTATAACATTTTTGTCAGTCGAAATGTCGTAAATTCTTCGAATAATTTGGGAAAGCGATGATGTTGGAGGTTTTGTTTTTATGGCGCCAACGAGAAGCTCGGGTTAGATCGGTATCTCGCGATACACGCGTTGAACCCATGTTCCGTGGAAGTCGGGATTATTCTCACGGGCTGCGCCGGCGCACCGGCAACTAATTGTGACGCGAGCGAATGGCTTGTAAACGTTTTTTGTTGCATACTGATTTTTGAGATTCCCTAATTATATTAAGTAACATAAATTGTGTTTTTGTCATTGTCAGAACTGGTAGTTCCTTGGATCGATTATGGCAAACCTGAAACCCGAGTCAGCTTCTGTCGGGAGGGATCTGATTACGACACCCTACGCGGACGTGTCGCAATGCGCGGGACTCACGCGTCCATGCCGCTCCCGGGAACCGCCATTACGCCATCCATCATAACAGCTACGTGATGCCACGCTTACCCCGAAACCTTTTTTTACCCCCACATGTTGTCCATCGTCACTGATTTTGCTCGAAGTCGCTTCCAAAATCAAGCCCTGGCGTAATTGGCGTGTAATTGAACCAGCTCATTGCAATTGTTTTGTTAGTATTGTTTATACAAAGTGATATGCTACGTTATTCAAAGAATTATATTTATTTGATGCTCAGGGTTATTAAAAAGCAATAAAAGTGGTCAATAGAATGCCTCCTATGATGAAGTGTGGCGCCACCAAAATTTACATATTCCAGTCGAAGAGGGAGTCGCGGCCGCCGCGCCCGCCGCCGCCGGCCGATGCTATCAATGTGCGGGGCAGAAGGAATCCGTAATCTTATTCAGACCAACTAGTATCTCGTGTATTTGATAAAAAAAAAACTTAGTGACAATCAATGTTATGTTGATTACGTTTATTGCTTTTTTTTATTATTAAGATACCTTATTATGTGGGTAGTTCAGGGAACAATACATATAACTTTGAATGGCTAATATTTAGTAATTTTGGAAAATATCTTTTAGAATAATTAGTTGATCAGAAATCGGATACCTCGTACACTTTTTTATAATAAAATTTCGATTATTTCATTATTCAATTTAACATAAATTTGTAATATATCAAAACAGTTTTTGTTCTAAAACCAATGAAGCTTGAAATCATTAACATCTTTTTTATCGAACCTTACAACCATTTGTTTCACTAATGTTTCGATTGTTAACGCTTTTCTCCTTTAATTTTTTTTATCACATCGTTTAATAATGTATCATATGTATGTTTTTGTCTGAACATTAAGCGCACGACAACCGAGCAAGACCAAATCGTTTCCCAGGATTCAAGGTATGATCTCCCAAAAATCATGTATCACAATGTCCACGTTTCGGAGGTGGGTGTAGCGCAGCCACCCGCGCGCCCTGATGCTATCAGCCACCCAAACATCTCGCGACATCACGTCCCGATGCTATCTCCGCACGGCTACTGAAACCACCACCACAACAACAAGGCAAACACATCTTTGAAACAAAGCCAAAAGGTCTAAATTCCCTTGGACGGTTGCAGATAACAGATACTACGTGGCTGATGACTCGAGCAAGTCAGGGTGCACGCTTGTCGCACGATTCACGAATAAAGTGTCGCCAGCCCCGACTCCGATGTGACGAGTTCACGGCGTTACTGGTAGATGTAGCATGACATGGCGTAGATACGGCTTAGGGTAATGTAACGCACCACATTCGGGGACTTGGGTGGTTTCTAGAACACTCTTCCATGTCACATGCCTTAAGAATAATAAGGAGCTCATGTCGGAGCAACGAGTTAAGTAATTTGTCTTATGAATCACGTTAAAAATATCTTAAATACATTGTTACTCAAAGTCAAGGCAATTACATGATTATTCAAAAAGCATATTTTTTGCTCGACTGCCATTTATTTGTAATGGCCGTTATCTCAGAAGTGTTCGCCTAAGGTGTTTTCGATTTTGTGCTTTTTAAACAGAACTCACTATAATAATGACTGGGGCAATAACTAATGTTGTAGTGAGCTAACAGCTTGTAAATCGTGTCAAATTGATCGTCGTTCACACATGTGTTAATTCTAACGAGGTGACGCGCGGGATTCCGCGAACGCTGAATGTCAACGGCGGCGATGCGCCCGCGCCGCCCCCTCGTTGTGACAATGTGCGGCGCTTTGAACTGCTGCCCGCGGCCTTGACGCCTTCCACGAGTTCCCACCGCTCCACACCATGAGAAACTAGCGGATAAAACATAATCTGGCCTTAATGCAAAAGTGATAACGTAGACAGATATTGCGAATAAACATCAATTGGGTACCCCGCTGTTATGGATAAACCATAAACTTTGTTTTATTGACGTCCTTATTCAAAGAAATCACCGTCTTTATGCAAAACGAGTCACTGAGCTAACAGCGTCGATACCAGATCAAAGGCACCGAGGCTGAAAGGCCGTATCGCGGACTGGCGCTGGCTTGCACCAGACGTTCCGAATTAATTTCAATTAACACACACGCGGCCGCAGAGTTCGCGTGAGGCGGCCTCTTTGTCGGCCTCTCAGTACTCGAGACTCCCTCTTTGCGTTTTAATTTGCACTCCAGTATCTCCAGAGTTCCTTGAACGGCTTCCTAAAATACAGGCGCCGGGGGAGCGTCTAAAAATGGACTCTAAATTGATAACGGTAGAGTTGTTTTCAGTTGGGTGGTCAAGGATAGTGGTTTCTAGGGATCACGGCATCACGCTACGAGGAGCGCAGATCCTGTCTGTGATTGATCGCCGCGAGTTGCTCGCTAATGCTCGTCGCAGACACTATTTGCTTTCTTCTACTCACTTCTACTCACTGCTAATTGCTTACGTTTACAACTGTTATTGCGGTTTACAAATGCGAACCGAAATTATATTGTCTAGGTATAATTATGCGGTTTGTTACGATTTATATTGCACCGTTGATTGCGTAACGTTAAATGATATTCTGAAATTTACATAATCAAGCGACTTCGGTAAGAACAGAAACTTTTATTTATTCAGTGATCTGTCTACGCTTTCTTAAATATTGAGGATGTCGACAAAAAGATTATTTTCATATGTGACTGCTACTATCTAGGATATCTAAGATAAAATCAGTCCGGTCGATCATCAATTCTTTGATTATATCGCGGCTTTGACAGGATTATAATTAGAAACTGTCTGTTCTTATGGTTTGTCGTTTTTAATGTCACTCGGCGGTCCCATACTGCGCTCGCATTTCATTAAAGCTGCTTTAAAAAATTGGGGATCGTCGTAAACCGCGGTGATTTATGTGGGGTCGGGAGCTAACGAGCCAGCCACTGGACCCGCCCGCCTCCCTGCCTTATTATCAATATCTTATAGATAACTTATTAAAATGATTCTTAAACAAATAAACAATATTTGTAGAGCTTCATAAGTTCATTAAATAATATTTGGATTTTGAGTTTCTGAAATCGCAATAATGCATTTGCTATATTAGCTATGTATTTAATACGGCTGGTCAAGTTTATACAGATAAAGCTGACAAGATATTAGTGTAATTAAGCCTATCATTAAATCTATTAAAGGTTACCATTCAAGGTTTAGAAATTTTATTGCCTATGCACTAGGTATGCTTATTATTATAATAAAATAAAGATAAAAAATAAAATTAGATAAGTTATAAAGCTTTCGAATTGAATTACAGTTATGGGCTCACAGAAATGTTCCGCAATGCTCACACTACCAATAGCGTCGGGTATCATGACGCGGCCGGCAAATTGGCTAGATCAAGTGCATGTACTACTGAGTTATCTAAACGATCTGTTGATCTCTTCGGCGTAAATAGACGCATAATGGATTGTAGATCAGCGGTACTGATAGCGGTTGTCCTGCGGTGGCGGTAGGCCCTTATCCGAAACCAACTTTTGAACGATGCTCAATCTTGTGGTGAAGGTTTTAAAGTTGATTTTCGTTTGCAAGTATACAAATGTCACATTTAAAAGTATCTTACGGACTGTCAAGTAAATTACATCGCGTTTGTCGGTGCGGGTATTTACGAGCCGGCCGGACCTCAGCTCGTGGCGCCGGCGTCTGCTTAATGTGCGAAACAATACAAAATACTCAATTCGGACACTTTTTGGCGAAATCACTTACATAAAGTCTGTTAGTTTATGGCGTTTGATAGCTAATACAGTTTTCGGAATCAAATTAGAATTTGTTACGGTTTAGGTTTCTTGTTAATGACTCATGGACGGGAAGTGGTAAAAGTTGGGTAAATATTTTTTTGTAGGTCATTTGAAGAATAAATAATTAATAAAATTATAGACTGAACTCCTTTTTCAAAGAATTTCAAAGATTAAGTTGGTTTCTATATTAGATAACATTTAATTCAAACAAGTAAGTTCAATGAGATCTACACATATAACAACAAGCCAATGAGCTGCAGCGCGGTGTCGCCAGCGTCCCGCGACAGATTTCACAAAAAACCAATAATTATTACCGAGAACATGACACCTTTAATGGTATAGATTACAATTTTTTGCGAAGTATTATTCGGAAAATAATTATCCGCTCTAATTAAACTGAAATTCGAAGCGCGCTTAACAAGATCACAAGTTAATAGCTGCGGCGGTATTTCTGGAGACGTTTAAACAATCTGCCAATCGAGAATAAAAAAAGGATTCGATCGCATGCGCCTGCGACTGTTGCGAAACTGGTTTTGTAGCCGAGAAGCTTTCTCGATTAAGTTTCATAGACTGATTCTAGTTTATGAAACATTTAATATTGGGTTCGATTTATAAAAAAACAAGACAAGCGCCGGGTTAAAACCTTCTTAAAGCCGCAGTATTTAATTTGTATCCGCAAACATCTGTGTTCTTCCTCAAACCAAAAAAAGAGTTGATGTACAATAGACGAAGTGTCAGGAGAAATTTGTGGCCCATCGGGTCCTGTGATGATCGTCTGTGTTTGTCGAAGGACATAAACATGTCGCTGGCTGCGTGCGCGCGGCGGGGGCGCCGTCCCGCCCCGTCCGCGCTTGCACAACCCGCCGCGTTCACATTGTCGCACAAACTGCTAATTTATTCTCCAAGAAACAATTGCGAAATCGCCAAAAACACCGGCATCAGACACACATTAGCAGGTTGTTAACAGTTTGTTTTATGCCCAAAAAACGCCGTTCATTAACTACATTTTAGATGTCCGATACTAATCTCAATACAACCTTCGCAAAAAAGGGTACGCGCATCCAGGCTGCCGAAATTGATGTAGCGGCATATCTACGACATTATATCTTAGTCTTTGTCACCTGCCGCGACCGGCAAAAACCTGCCAATAAAATAAAATAGTTTTTCGACTTATGATTGAAGACGCTTTCGCTGATCCGGACAAAAGGTCGGCAGATATAGGCGCCCATCAATATGCTAATGCCGCCTGCAACGAATCTAAACATTTTTTCCTCAACTCTGAAATTGGTTTATTTGTTTTCTTACGAGTTTTAGGATGTTTGTTTGATTTGCGGACGCATTTCTGTAGCATGTGGGATTCGAGAGAATATTTGGAGTGTTTTCGTAAAATGCATTTGTCAACATTTTTTTGTTTGGAGCGTAATTACAAAAAAGGGTTTAACAGATGCTGATTCATCGGGTTCCGTGTAGCGTCTGATTGGAACAATGAAGAGGCGCGGCGGATAAACTCGAGCTTGCGTAATTATGTCACGAGAATTGTAAATAATGATTGTTCGTGCGTGTTGTCAGTATTGGTACATTAACTAGTTGGTGTTAGAGTCATTGTGTGTGATCATTTAGTCACTTTGTTTGTAGTATTTATACTCTATCAGCAAATAACCTGCTTAAAGCGACAATTTAAAACATATTTTAGATTCGTTAATTAAAAAGAAGTTCTAAACTATTTACCCAACTCATGTTTCCCGACAAATCCAACATCTAATGTGTACAAAAGTCCCCCACTCGAGTAGACACCAACATAGCGCTTCACCCGGGCTCCCACGGGCCAAGTGAACATTTTGACACATCCAGGTGTTTCAATTTTTTATACTTTACACAAAGGTTGGTATATTTGCCTAGACCCACATCTGGGCGGATAAAAAAAACCGGCCGGACCTCTCATGGGAGTGCTAATTAGACAGCCTCTTACTTGGATTCGAGATGACCACGATTTAAATACATAAAACGCTTGGTGAGTGAATCTAATTTAGCTCTACGTTGGTTAAAGTTTTATATCGAATTCCTTTGTTCACTGTATTTTAAACACATTGATTACTGATATATTCTAACTAGCCACAAAACTAAAAACCAAACATTGAAATACTCAAACGGCTTAAATGTTTAGGCTCTTGTTTACAATACGCGGTCAAAGACAGACAGGCAGATGTCCACACAGGCTCATCGTTGTTTGAGGCGACATTAACATTGAACTTGATGATAAAACTACCATTAAACCGCAGAATCAGTGTACGACATCTCTGTTGAAGGTAGGTTATGGTAGGTTTTCAAGCCTGTTTACGGCTCGAGCTTGGGAGAAAGTTTAATGTGTGAACTAAAAGTTTCAAGAGGCTTCCACTTGTTGAGGGGTGTTTGTTAAGCTCTTGTTATACTCGTACTAAACTTAATGTTGCCTGTTCATGTCATGGAACTAGCTTAATTACATTGGCGGATACCTTCACGTAAGTAAATTACTTCTCACACTTATTCTATTGATTTTGGGTTTCCTGTTCTTTTAATAAGTTTTCAAATAATATTTATTTGGTTTAAATAACTAGAATACCGCACTTTGTTAAAGCCCTCCTTTGCTGTTTACTTTTTTACTGTTAATACTTTAACGTTCCTAGATTTATAGTATATTTTTTCATATCGGAATGATATATAAATTCAACAACACCTCCAATTCATGTTTCGTTTAACACAGGAAACATGCTCTTCTACCTCCAAGTTTTCGCGCGTCTCACCTCCGATTCAACTCAATTTTTTCACTTAAACCTCCGTCCGACCAATTTTCGAGTGCGGATGCGACAGCGGATGTGGCAGTTCTTTCCGTTTAGCACTCTCGTGAGGCAATTTGCACATTGTAACCGATTTACAAACCTCTCTAAATTTTATAAGCTCGATTTTGGTGGTCCCATTGTCTTGAGTTCCCACCTACGAAGCCGTTTCTTGCTCGGCTCTTGAAAAATCAATTTGTCTTTTTTGTAACCGGCTGATGAGGTAGGTACTGTAATTATTAAATATTGAAAGAAACGTGGGTTGCGTGCAAGAATAATTTGGTTGGGCGGTCCGGAATAAAGTCAAAACGATACGCTATTGCTTTTCCGTTCGTTTGTAAACTAATCGTTGGCGACTAATCAACCGACGGACTAAATCCTTCGACAAAAAGCCTTATTAAAACAAACTACATTTACGATTTCCTATTAAACTTTCATCTTTACGGATATAAAAGTCGGCGCATTTGATAGGCACTTAAATTAATTTGTGCTTTATCGGGTGGCCGCGGCGGAGTGGTTTTCGCTATAATTCGCGACGGGCCGTCGCCGGCAGCCGGTGCCGTCACCGGCAAACGGACAGATAACCGGACTGTTGATAAGGACACTGACCGGTAGCTTGTTCTGCAACCGTCAGCAACAAAGACTTGATAGGATTAGCTTCAAATAATTTGTACAAATGGGTAGATCCTACTTTCATCTGTCAGGTTATAAAATTAGTGTTTTGTTGTCTGTAATTGTTTTGTAGGCATCATACGTTTCGTAATTACAAGTTATATAAAAATTATAAGAGTAACTGTCACTAAACCGGCTGGATATACAAATAGCATGTAAACCTGTTATTTCAAATTTTCGGTAGCTACCCAAATATTATCATATCGGTAAATACAGAAGCTTCGGACTATTATCTTACTCATGATATTGTTTACCCAGCAATGAACAACTGTAAGTGCCTTTTTTCTATTTATAGATAGGTACTTCCACAATAAACATAAATCCATTCAACTAACTAGGCCTCCTATTCTGAATAGTAACCTAAAAAAGTCATCAATTTCTGTCTAGTAATGACAAATTCCACAATGAGTCTGCTATCGCTACCTCATCGTAAGGCGGTAGCTGCAAGAGACGCGGCTCTAATTTCCCTGTTAATTGCGGCTTATCTCGGGACTGCATTAGCGTGAGCGTGGCGGCAGCGGCGCGGGAGCGGGCCGGGAGCGTGCTGCCCGCCCAAGTGTTACCATATCAGGTTATAGCTTTATGACGGATCACTTGAGGGAATGCTTCTTAATGTGCAAGTTGTTTGTTTAAATATAACAAAAAAAACATTATAAACTGGGTTTTTGGTTGTTAACGTGTTCTAAATTTTTGTAACTAATGTCAGCTGATAAACTGGTCAAGGCTACTAAGGCTATATTCGTTCGTTTTACTCTTATTAATAAACTCATTAACAGGCGCCTTCAATGCAAATTTCGTCTACCTTTAAGCAATCGTGATCAAACATTCCAGATGTTAATAGTTATTCAAATGAATAGCTCACTTATTTCACCGCAAATAGATCCAGATTATACAGCCTAATGAGAATTATTAGTAGCCAACTTTACGACACAAATTATCACTTGCTTCTAATGAAGGGCTGCCATAAAACCGATATTTGTGACATAAAATAACAAAAAACGAGGCCGGTTCACACGAAAAGTGCCGGTAATGTACTTTCCTTAAAAGCCAGCTGTAATTAAAACGTTTATTTATTAGCTCCCTAAAAGGACACTAGATACATATGTCGGACAAGTCGTATATGAAAACTGTAATTGGAATATTAATTTAGATGTCATACATAGTATTGCAGTTGAGACATTCTATGAATGTTGAAATAAATAGGAACATGGAGACGTATGAAACTACATTTTGTGTTGAATTTTCCTATAAACAAGCTTCTTTAAATGGCAGTTTAAACTTTTATTTTATTAAACTATTCGAAAGGCCTTTGGAGCAATTCATTATAAATACCTACTTATTGGAGAAAAAAATACAGAAATAGATATTTATTTTTTAATGACGGTTAAATAGCCTTGGCAGAAAGTATAGGGCGAAAAAGGTTTACTTTTTCATCGTTTGTCATTGCCGACTTCAGTTCAGAAAAAAGTTTCATATCGGATTTTTCAAAATGGTATTTTAGGTCCATTCTACATATTGCTAACCCTGTTTATCATCATTTACTGCCTTAATGTTGTACAACTCTAACAAATGATGGTAGCGGCCGCATGTCACGATAACCGGCGCCGCGCAGAGGCCGCTTTATTGTCACTTTGCTCTATCCATAGACAAGCCATAGACTCTGCATTGGGTGTCAAAAGCCTACGTCCTCCGTCGCTTTTATCATCACTTAAAAACCTGATAAAGCAATAGACTCTATTGTTTTCTAGCTGGAGGCTGATGTAACTTTAATTTTATTATCACTCCTTTGTTTCATGTAAATTTTGTTACTTCTTTGCTTTTATGTTTTAACGTTTTGTGACATCTCATGTCTTAAAAGAAGTTTGATTTGTTATTATATGCAGATTAACTTTTTCATTTAATTTTCTTCGATCTTGAATAAAACAATGGATTTTTTTTAAACGAACTTTTTGAATATATGTCTACCTCTACATCGTTATAATACACAATGTTTGATGACTGAGATCTAAAATTAAGGCATTCGACATTTTTATTTATAAAGTAATAAGTACACCATCATCAAACCCATGATGAACTCCTGCGCAGTGGTCGGCGAGCACAAGACGACGCCATTAAGTCTTATCTAAGAGACACTGGGTACTATTCCATTACATTTTATGGCGGCTACCGGAATATTCTCCAAGTCCAATTAATGAGATTGACTTATAAAAATACCTTGAAATCAGTCACGTACACTTGATAACGAATCAAGCTAGTTCTATTTACGTACATGCAACCTTACAACGAAGTAATAAGAGCTATAAAAGACGATGTTTACACGCTTTTGTGTAGGTAGCTGGTATTTGGTTAATTTTACTATTTTCAATAAATCTTTTATACTTACTTATCGCAATAATTTTTATTGATACTTTTATGAGTTGCCTGAGTAAATATAAAGTTAGGTAATTTTCTAGCTGCGTTGTAAATTGATAAGTACTTAAATATTTATTAACATTCTCAACTTTTCTTGCAAAGTCGGTTAATTAGGTAAATGTTGTTGCAAGAGTACATCGATATTGATCATAAATAACATCAGAACATTCATAATTTTCTATCCTTGGCATTAAGTGTGATCGATTCTATGAAGTAAACTATATATATAACTATAACTGTATATACTCAGTAATTTTATGATTTACTTTTATGAAAGTTCGCGGCGGAGGCGTAACTAAAATAATTTTGTACGTGTCCGATAGTTAATAGTACAAACCAAGATGGAGTAGACAAAAACTGAGTATCATCTGAGATTTTGCTTCTGATTATTGATAACCAGGTTCACGTGGTCGTGCTCCGGATAAAGCATATTTATGATATAAACGATTTTTTTGATGACATGACCCATAATTAAAATTGATACTAAATTTTTATTCTCTTTTCATTCTAAATAATGTATAACATTTGAAATTCATAATAAGTTGACTGTTATATAATTAATTTGCCTATTTATTTGACATTAATGATCTCATTTTTTGACATAATTTATACATTAATTGTTATTATCGTTATTGTCTTTTATTCCTAATTTTTTATATTATTATTATTGTTATTCTTATTCATTAATGAAATTGTAATACATTTAATTTTTTATAACTATTATAATTCATATGCCATTATGGTATATGAATTATCCTGCCTGCATAGAAATTACCTGTAAAATCTTCCTGTGATTATGAATAAATGATTGATTTGATTTGATTTGTAGTAATAGCCACCGTAATATCTTGAACATTGGCAATTGAGCAATTCCAACTGAAGCTAAGGTCTGCCACGCATCATTAATGCATAATCAAAAAAATTACAATTTAATTACAATTAAAAATATATTTAATCACAAACATCCTCAGTTAATAATACACATGGGCACGGATGCCGGTTACCATCAGGTGGTTGCGCACTCGTTGGCGGCGATGACAAACTTAAAAGGCAAAATTTTGAATAAAAGCTAAAACATAAAAACGGCCGAGTGGTGTAGTGGTAAGGAGTCCTGGCCGGGGCATTCATTTGTGTGATGAACACAGACGTTTGTTCTCGGGTCATGTTTGTTTATATTTATATATGTTTGTTTATTCTGGGTTCTCCCCCAGTTCGCTGTATGGTCATCTATAACACAAGCTCTGCTTACTTCGGGGCCACACAGTTGGTGTATTTGTCTGGAGATTTATTATTTATTATAAAAGCTTACAACCTAAATATACAGCGTGTCCCTCGATAAAGTGCAAACCAGAAATGGTCACCCCAATAAGATGAAATATTGTCGACAAAAAAAAAGAAAAATATTTAGTTTTTAGTGACAAATGAAAGACTTGTTTTTTATTAGGTACTGGCTATATTATATTTATTGCTTATAAATCAAGGTAACATCCTAAAAAGTCCCTTGAAATCCCAATAATGAAATGAATTTATTCGTTTTCAGCAGATTAAATATACTTTTAAAAATAGTCACTAATATTTCTAGGTAGAATTTTTATCATTGTAGCTGTTCATCAGCTATTATCATAATTCTATGAAAATTTTTAGAAAAGAAGAATTTACCTACAACCCAATAACTTTTTTACCATCATAACAATTTGATCTAACGCCTGCACACTTTTACAGACGCATGTTCCCCTCTCTCCGCGTGGCGCTGTCGGGGCTCGACCCGCGCGAGGAGTACTGCGTGCTGCTCGAGCTGGCGCTGGCCGGGCGGCGTCGCCTGCGCTGGGCGGGCGGTGCGTGGGCCCCCGCTGGCGGCGCCGAGCCGCAAAGTCCGCGGCGGCTCATGCTGCACCCGGACTCGCCTGCCCCGGGACACCACTGGACGAACAACCCTGTCAGCTTCAGTAAGCTCAAGCTGACGAATAACACCATGGACGCGCAGGGACATGTCAGTTGTGTTTTGTTTTTATCATCAAATGTTTTAGCTCAGTAGGTTTAATCACCTTCTGCGATGTCGGCCATAGTATACAGAACTACGTTGTACGAGCCCAGACGCGGCTGCCCCGGGACTTTCTTGGCTAGTGCTACACTCAAAATAACTTGCGTCGGGACGCCATTGGTCAAAGAATCGGGTCAGCTTTAGCAAGTTAGTTGCGAAGCTAAAGCTTCCTTTCCTTTTTGTGCACCAAAATATTAATACTTTACACAATATCTGTTCAGGATTTAAAAATAAACGAAATAATATAAGAAAAATAAAACATTTGTTCGTTGTAAAGGTCTCAACGCAAGACGCCATATTGGCGCCACGCGACTCCTCGCTATGTCGCATCCGAAGCTATTAATTACTACAATAAGTACAACTACCTCATAGCAAAAACACTCCCCTTTTATTCATTTACATCCCTCACATCCATTACTCACATTTTAGTACTTAATCAGTCGAGAAGTGCAATTTGCTTGTCGGAATGCAGACGTAATTACCCTGCCTTCCGAACAATGGTAATGTTTGACTCATTTGTATGAACAATTGCTAAGAATAACAAAAAAGCTAATCACTCGGAACCATGCCCCTGCGATCTTTTATCACCTATTACGTAAAATACATTAGTTATTAAAAACACGAGACAAACGTTTTTATCGATTTTTCATTTACCAATCGTAATTCGAATGTTTGTCAGTTTAAAAAAAAAGTAATAGCAGAACAAAACGATACTTTTATCTGAGACGGATCTCAAATAAAACCATCGAACTAGAGTCGTGACCGTCTTACCTCCACGTTGAAAGGTAACGCCTACCAAACGACCGCATCGATAATCCAAAATCGATTCTCAACTCTATTCCCTACAAAATTAAAATAAAATTACAATAAACAGATACAATCTTGAATCTCTCCTTTCGATAGCTACTGCGTTTCTGTGGATCAAATCATTTGAATTTACACTTTAAATCGTTTATACAAAGTTGAAAATTCTCCGTTTTAACGTGTTCAAAGCAACCGCAATAAGTTTAAGGTACAATGAGGTCTATAAGTGTTTCGTCACTGGAACAAATAGATACAAAGGTGATTGTTTAGGTTCTGTCGGCGAATAACTGTTCACTTTCGAGCGGCAGTGTACCCGGTCCACGGCAATTATTGCCGGAGGTGGTAAAAACTGTGTTTGCGCTGGTTTTTATGATTTCCATGTATGAAGTTGTTTAAAGAACGCTCATTAAAAAGGGGAAGATGTCACGACTTAACTCAATTAAGTTTTTTGAGGCTTCAAAGGTGTATTTGTTCAGTTTGGGTTTAAACTTGGTTCAAATATTCAACAACTTTTTTAACTCAATCAACATGTTTCAACAACAAACAGCAAGTTTCTTTCGCTTATAAATTGAGTAAAAAAATTACGGATCTCTTGTTCAATATCCCGACACAGATCATATTTTTATTTATCATTCAAACCTACAAACATGAAAACAAACAAACTCCTTCCCACAAGCTCCAATACCTGAAGGTTCCCACCTCACCATCACATTTCGTTCACGGCCATCACTC
Organism: Marasmarcha lunaedactyla; assembly: GCA_923062675.1. NCBI lineage: Eukaryota > Metazoa > Arthropoda > Insecta > Lepidoptera > Pterophoridae > Marasmarcha > Marasmarcha lunaedactyla. The sequence continues at coordinate 24,216,440 of OV281349.1, forward strand.
CGCATAATCGCCATGTTACATTATTATGAAAGGTTTTGACAAAAGCCTTTGTTGGCTGCGCGGGCGCACGCACCAACGAACTTCTGTAAGACACCTGTGAGATACAAATATTCATACTTATATGGAACTTACACCTTTTTAGGTGCCGTTATTTGTTTATTTCATAGTTTCATAAAATATAATGTGTAGATTTTGTAGATTTAAATAAAAACTTAGTTTTAATTTAATAACAAAACTATTTTATTTCCAGAATTTGCGCTCCATTTTTATATTCTGTGAACTCTTCTGTGAATGATCGAAAATTATGATATATCTATCTATAGGTATATACGAACGTTTTGAATCTTATAAGTAATTAGGTCATTTAAGGTTTTTGTGTAATGAAATGTCCTAATGAATATTATTCTAATTTGTGAATCTTAAATGCACTAATTAGGTGCTTTAGTAAAAGGTACAAAGAAGTCAAAAGCTACGCCACCGCCGCCGCCGCCACCGCCGCCGCCACCGCCGCCATCCCACACAACTGTGAGAAAACCTTTCTTCCAAGCACAATCACTTTTTACTACACATTGTAATCCTTCGGCGCATTACGGGCGGTGTCTTTGTGCACCTTCTCGACAATGGGGTAGCTACCGGCACCCCCAGGCTTTCGCGGTTTTTTTTACACAAAACCCCATTTTTTTACACTTTTCGCGCGCTTCGCTTACTACGAATTAAGTGCGAATCGCTGCCCATTTAAGTACCGACTTCTGTAAAAAGACTTTTACGCATACTTTTTGTCTCCCCTTTTGAGATTGCGAAGGTTTTTTAAGACACCCTTGTACTTAATTACGAAAAGGATTAGTTTGAAATGACAATTACTATGTAAGGTCTACCTGCTTAGTAACTGATACCAACTTATTGTAATGTAATTGTGTAAGCACTTAGATAACTTTTAATTACTTAAATGGATAACCGATTTTAAAATTGAATTTAAATATATAAAGACCCGACAAGGTTCGTTGAAGGTTGTAAAAAGTTAACTAATAAAAAATCGGTTTATGTAGGATTACGTAGGAATGAAAACACGGTTAATTTTTTTATTGATAACAACAATTGAAACAGCTATAAAGTTAGTGAGTGCATAATTTTTCGATCGTAAACATTTTTACGACACATTAACAGTTTATCGGTTAGATCGACAAGTCGCTTGGTGAAGGGGTTCGCATCCCGGCGAACACATGTGTTACGTCAATTCCACCCTATCTAAACACATCTTGCCACACTTTTGTTGTCGGCCCGAATTAGGGAAGACAAGATAAGGGTTGAAAATTAAGGTAGCTTCAGAAAATAAAAAGCGATATATTCAGTTTTAATTAAGTTGTGGCTACGAGACATTCAACATAAAAAATATGTTACCTGTAATCCTGCCTAAAAACAAATAACAAATAAAATTAAAAGATAATTTGAACACCTCTTAATAAAAGTATGATAAAATCATGAACTATATTAAATAAGAAAAATAATCGTAAGTTCCACGTTCACGTAGGTAGCTAATAAATATCTCAGAATGGTAAGCGGAATTTTTAAAATTAATTTACAAAAAATCTTAACCATAATCCTTAATACAAATAATTAATTTTTATGGCAACCTTCATATTCCCGAGACCGCGCAGCGTGAATCATTATCAATTTTAGATCTATTTCAAATCAATTTATGCATTCTACCAGTGACAGACAAAGTCCACTTCATACTTTTGATTGTTACGCAAAAAATGAATTCCAACACTTTAAGCCCGCGTAAAGCTTTCAATCAGTATGATTGAACACTTGGACGACATGATTGAAGACTTGACGGTTTGATCGACGAGGTTTTAGTAGATCAAGCTGTTAGATATTTAGTTAAATGTTTGTGTGATACTAATTACAGGCTTTTATCTCTGTTTGTATCTAATTTTGGTATCATAAATCTAACATGGAAATGCTTGGTTTTATTATAGTAGGAAGTTAGAAACTCTTAAACCATGATTCGTTCTGATAATTATATAAGTGTACTTAGAGAAATATGAGTAAAAGAACTTTTCTATACAACCAATCAGGCTTCGTGTTATAAAATAAATCTAAAATGTAATTTAGTATAATTGTAAATATTAAGTCAAGATTTCGAAATGTAATATATAAGACGAAAAAATTAAAAAGAAAGTAAGTACGAATTTTGTAAGTATGCATTAAGTACACTTCCACAGGCGGCTCAGAAGCCAGACGACGCTATTTGACAGCGATAACGCAACTACCCTCAATTAGCTAATGTCTAGACGAACTTATCTCTAACATAATTGCCATTTTTGTCATGACCCTTGAAACTTGGGGCGTGACGACGAAATTTTTAAGCTATTTATTCATCCCTTATATGACATTCTTTAGGTGACTAACATAGTTTTAATGGGTGCAACAAAAAATGTATTGTTAAAAAGTTTAAACTTCCTGGACTCTCGTGCAATTCTAGGCTAGTGTTGATTGTAGTTTTGTAGTAATTAAATAAAATATGAAATCGTATGAGCAATACAAATAGATGAAAAGATACAGCCAAAGAATTTTAAAGCCTTTTTGTTTGTATATTGATTAGAGACACATTAAAGTTAAAATTATTTTAAAACCAAAACAAAAAAACTGACACCGATATTTAAACTTTTTACGTAGATACTCAAAATCATGCAGAAGCGACACTCGTCTACTGTAAAGTGCCACTTGAAATGTTTCATAAGCTGCAGTAAAACAATGCGTTGGAACCCTTTACGCTGGAGTGGCGGCGGCGGCGTCGTCGGCGCGGACGCAGGTAGCGCTCTCGAGAGCCGCAGATAAGGCCCCTGTACACTGTCGCAGTCTTAAACAAATATTGTCTTTTGAAATGCATTTTTTAAAACGTCTCGATCGATATTGATTGATTTTTTTAAAGTGTGATGGAACAGCTTTAAATTTGTTAACCGATTGTTTCTGTTGGAAGCTTGTTGGTTTAGGATGAGGTACTTTTATTTAAAAAGGGTTTAAAATAGTTTTCTTTAAACATTCAGGGTTTTGCGAAGCGCACATAAATTATACACCTGAAGTTTAATAATAATAAAAAATATTGCCGAATTGAAAATGTCCCCCTTTTTGAAGTTGGTTGAAAATTTACAACGATATAATTTCTAGACATCTAAAAAAATAAATTAAATACTTAAGTAGTACTTTTGCAGGTCCTTTTTTGTTCTACACACTATATTCGCAGAAAAATTGGAAAAATACCAAACACTAACGTACTACTAAAATTTTCCTCCTCTGAAATGGCAGCTTTTTGTATTAGGTACCTAATGTGGCGTTCGGCCTCTTTATGTCGCCGCCGCCTTAGTAAGATTCTAATTTGAATAAAATAAATAACACATTCCCTGACATTAAAAGAAAAAAATGTCAGTCGTTTTACGGACCGTTGCGGTGTCCGGTCGATGCGTATAAATAAGTTATGAAATTAATAAATATCAAATGAATTTCTATTAAACAATCTTTGTATTATTACAGCTAATTCCGCTACGCCCCCCCATACTATCTATCTACAATCTTTAACCTCTATTGGAGATGCCAATATGTTTCCTCCAGGATAGTTAAGTAAACGCCTCTACAATAACTTCAACCTCAACCGCCCCCTCTCTTGGCGCAGATGGTGTTAACATCCATGCACAAGTACCGGCCGCGCGTGCTGGTGGTGAGGGCCCGCGACGCCGCGGCGCTGGCGTGGGGCGCGCCGCACGCCGCCTTCAGCTTCCCCGAGACCGAGTTCATAGCTGTCACTGCTTACCAGGTTCGTGTTTATATTTGAAAACAGAACATTTGTATCTTGCCAGGCGTCTTGTGAGGAGGAAAACGAAAGGATTACAGTATTTTGTTCTAACCTAACCTTATAATGCCATAGAATGTAAATGAAAGAACATGACAATAATTTATCAAAAATATACTTGTTTACAAACAGGAATATTTACTATTTAAAAAGAAGAAGAATAAGCAAAAAATTGATTGTAAATAGATTAACAACGCCTAAATTTGTGCAGAATTGCCGCATTCGATTAAATAGGGATTTACAAGTTACTTCCTATAAGTAAAAAATCACAGTTATAGTGATTAACTTATCCGATTATAAGCTGGTTCGTATAAGCAGAAATTCATATCCCCGGAATGCTTATCAAAAGTTTATCAATAATCGGAGCTGGGAACTCCGATATGATAGCATCTCTACTTCGCTACCCAGAAACCAGCACCAGATTCTTAGAACGCGTCATCGATTCGCACTTGCGCTGTGGCCGAATTTTTTTCCACCCAGGCGCCATCGCTTTTACGGATCAATGCATAGACACGCCAGAAAAAACATGTCAGAGATAGCGAAACTTCGGCATACCTTCAGACCGAACCCCCGCGTTAAGAAAACAATACGGCTCATTAGTGGACTTCCGAACGGTACTTCAGAATACAAAGTACCGCTTAGTGTGAGAATGCAAGACTCGTGTATCACCCGACTTCATTGCCGGAGGTTTATGTGAAAGTTTTCCTATCGTATCGATATAACGCAAGCACTTAAAGCATTGGCAAGACGTGGCTTTATACAGCCTCCCGCTGTTTGTTTTCAGACGCCAAATTTAGTCTTTGAAGATCAGCGCAGCGTGGCGGTTTCTTGCGTAATCCCTCGTCAGTAATTAGGCGGAGAGGTTGTTGGCGGCGTCTTGCGGCTGCTGCAGCGAGGCGCGAAGCTCCGCCGTCCAGCGCCGTCCCTTTGAGGGATTATCCCGGATTGTTGGTGTAACGGGACCCGCGGACAATGCGCGCGCCGGTATCATTGCGCATTATCCCCGGACAGACGGACGCCCGCAAACCTTGCTTTGTTACCAATTACCATCGAATTAGAAAATCGCGTTTGTAGAATCCGACTGCCTATTAATAAGCGTAACTAGGTGGCACCCCACCTCAGTGGCCGATCACAATATAATACTATACAAAAGATGTTTTAGAACCCCTCCGTAGATAATAACGGGGCTGTTTATTTGTTAACTTAACGCTGATTTTGGCCTTTCCTTCGATTACTTCACCAAATTTACTCAGGCCCTAATTATACATTTTTTTTTAAATCTGTCGAGACGTCGCCAATATGCGAGGCAGTCCGCAAAAACTTGTGGCGACCGGTGACGTCACGGGGCGGCGGGGCGGCGCCTGCGCTCTCGAAGCTGAGGACAGCTCTCTAGCCACTAATAACAGGCTTTTAGCACTCTCACTATCGCGGGTAGCGGTTATCAGGTGGCGGCAGCCGGCGCCGGGCTATCACGAGCAAACACTCGGTGACGAGTCCCTTCGCAGGCCCTCACGATATTGGCAGCGGCCGCCTCGGGAGATAACCCCGCGTGCCAGTCCTGCTACTGATAGTATGCAAACACGTCGCGTCTCGGTCGCTATGCGCCGTGGCGTTGTTGAAATGTCAGCGTCACTTATATGCAAACGCCGAGATAAAGTGGTTCTCGTGTCGAGTTACATGAGTGGCGCTGACAGGAGGCGCGTCGCGTCACGCTGCTGCTGCCCGGAGCCGGCGGCCGGAGCCGGCGACCGGCGCTAATTGCCCCGTCGCCGGCGCACATGTGCCGCAATTATCCCGGAGACCTATTAGCGAAGCACGACATGCATGCGGAAACGGATGTTTAAATTGCATTCTCAAAGAGATAAGACAGTTTCCGTGAGCGCCTTGGGGTGAAGAGATCGGCCCTCGAATCGAGGTTATTGCTGTCATAAAATATTTTGAGTACTTAGGGAACATGTTTAAGTATAGTTAAGCTCATAGCTATTAAAGTTAATGGTTAAATGATTGGTTGTTAACTTTGTATTTTTTTGTCAACAGAATGATCGAATCACAAAGCTGAAGATCGACAACAATCCGTTTGCTAAAGGGTTCCGCGCGTGTGGGCAGTCGAAGTGCAAGCGGAAGAACGCGGAATCGGAGAGCGGCTCGGAGGCGGTGGAGGGAGCAAAGCGCGCGTGCTCCGACGCGGCGTCCTCGTGCTCAGAGGAGGGCAGCCTGCGCTCGGCATCGCCGCGCTCGCCGCCGCTGGCGGAGTCGCCCGCGCCGCTCGTGTCGCCGCCCGCACCACTTGTGTCGCCGCACCTAGCGCCGCTGCACGTGCCCCTGCCGCTGGGTGTGTGGGCGGGTGCGGGGCTGCCGTGGCCGCCGGCGCCTCCTACTCTGCCCGTAACCTCTCCGCCTGCGCCCGCGGCCCCCTGCCGCCGCCTCAAGAGCTTCTCCATCAGCGCTATCCTCGGCGAGGGCTGACTGTCCACAAACACCTGCAACACATCATTTTCGGGCTAAATACGCAATAGTGTTAATAATAACGGCCTTGCCAATCAGGCTGGAAGGAAGCCATTCGCGTGAAGACTAAACTACCTCGGTTTAATTACGATGCCATGTAAATAAGATTATTTAGTAGATTGCATGTCTGCATGTTACCAATAGATTGAATGAAATATAGAGTCGGATATTTATTGTAATCCTCGTTTTTAATTAGATTATTTTTAATAGTTGATTCCCTAGAATTAATTATGTCGGAACCTTATTCGTTCACGAGGCTGACGAGTGGACATTGAGCAGTTGTGATAGAAGTGCCTTATTACCCATGAATCAGGAATCAGATAATGTTCAACATTCCTTTGATAATAAAAACATTAAATTTGCGGAAAATACCTATCTTTTATTAATGTCATCAAAACATATGAAGTATAAAACTCTTAGTATAAATTAATTTGATCTTTTTACAAAAATATGAAGACTTACTTAGTATTACATTTAAAAACTATTATTATTGTTAAAAGAAATTCCTTTAGATTATAAGTCTCTTCGAACTAATTATGTATATTTTTATTCTTCTCCAACATTTTATTCTTCCTGATATTTTAAAATTATCACAACACCACATGGTGTCAAAGAATGTATATTTGTAAATAAGATGCATTTTCAGTATTCCCTAAAGCCACGTAGCAATAAGCAAATGTGTAAATAAAACATAATATTGATAATTACAAAGTTATTTCATTTATTGCCGCTCTCCTCCCCCTACCATATTTACCCATTTACCATGTTTAGATATACCTTTTTTTTCATCTTTAAATTCTAATAAGACGATTTTTTAAAACAGCGGTAAAAAGGTAAAACTCTATATAGTAACTTAAATGTCCGGGCAGCTTAGCGGTTAGAGCCCTCGAACGATAATATAAAAAAAAAGAAATAAAACTGTATCAACCCTTGAAAATGAACTTAAAGCTGAATTCACCAGTGGTTATCATAGCACAGTCACATCTGTTCCTTATATTCTTTGAATTTATAGCATTAGCACGTTATAGACACTCATGCAAGTGAATCGTTCTAGATATCTACAGCCATTATCTTTATGCTAAGTGTACAGAAGTACCCACATGTAAAGGTTAAACAAATGCAGAATATTGGCGTCATCTCATCTTACTACTTACTTAGAATTCATTTATCTATTGTATTAGTTGTATAGAGTGCCCAACATCGTTTGTAGGAGTAGTTTAAGTTCCAGCTAAGCGCCGTCAGCGCAAAGCTACAAGGTCCGGTGAAATTTAAAAGGTCCATAAGGCCATCAATACACTGTCCACTTCGAGAAAAAAAAAAGTGCCCAACATCTTTCACATATAATTTTATATTGTCTAGGTAAAACAAGGTACTGGAATTATGATATTAAGAATTATTTAGTGGAATAATCAATAGTTTGATTTTGTAAGCTCAATATACGTTTGGAATTGAAGAATATTAAAAGGTTAGAAAATATCTAAAAGACATACTTTTTTTATGTATTTATTCTGATTCATATATGAGAAGTATATTATCTAATGACTGGGCAGGTGTTACAACATTATTTTCATTTCATGCCCAGCCAAGGGACAAAATGATAGTGGCAATGTGTGCGCAGCAACCCACTGTCCTCCGGCGTACCTCGCAGTTACAATAATATTGCTTAATAAAACATCTGTATGTTATTAATTTGTTGCGCTACGATTACCTAATCATTAAAGTAAGAAAAATATACTATTAATTTTAACAATAACATTATTTTATCCTAACCTGGGCAGCCGAAAGCCAGGACTGAAATGAAGCATTTATTTGTTGTATTGAAATAACAACGTGTTAGTTGAACATTCATGATTGTTTCATACCTACATTATTATTGGTTGTGATGAGGGTATTGGGGTACCCCTTTCCTCACTGCAACCTGGAAGATCCATTGGAACCGTCCCTCTTCTATCTACGAGTATATTCAGCTGTTAATCCAGGGCCAGATCCAATTCTTGTATATTCATTAAAATAAAAGATTGAGAATATAATACCTATACAAAAATAACAGAAATATGAAGGTCGTAGATTGCCAGCGCGCGTGCGCACGTCATCAGTTACACAAGGTTTATGCTTGCTTCGGTTTGTTCATGTGTTTTGGGGCATTCTATTATTTATTTACATTTTATCATCCACCAAAGAAATTTCTCTACCAACCTGTCGTTGAAAGTAATTTGCACATCATAAAATTAAAGGATCATTTGCCTACCTTTGTTAGTTACATCCGTTATGTGTTATGTCTTAAATAATTTTTTATTTAATTTATATAATTGTGAGATGTCACTGGAACTGGTAAAGCACTTTGTTGGTCGAACATACAACATAACACGATCCAATGTGGCAGATGTTGTATGTTCTCGGATGTTGTTTGTTAAATCCACAGAAATCAGCGTTCTTCACAGAAAACTTATTTATGTTACCACTATGTAATACAGTAATTTTAACATTTTTACAAATAAAAAAAAAACGATAATTGAAAGCATATTAACTCAATGTAGCGTCCGACCTCTTGTAAGGCACTAAACACAATACTGTCAAATTTGAATATTTTATATTTAAAAAGTTAGATGATGACAGATTGTTTTTCTACATATCGATCGCCCTTGGGACTTGGCCATGTATCGATGTAATAATATCTTTAGAATAAATAAAAATACTTTTGTTCGGAGTCGATCCGCTGTTCCTGTCTCCCCATACCCTATAAATTTGACGTATACAACCATCCATTACCAACTCATGCACCAAGTTGTATTCGTCAGATCGATCTACTTGTAGAAGGAGTGATGGCAGCAAGCAAAACATTTTTGGGTACTTGTTTAAGGCTGTATTAATTTTTTTAAACTTCGCGCTGTGCAATTTCAGCTTATGTTAAGGATGACAGCGAACCCAGAATAAATATACATTATCATAGGTAACCATGATCCGAGAATAAACATCTACATACATTGCACAAATGAACGCCCCGACCAGGACTCGAACCTGGGACCTCCAACGTATAACGAGCTACTACCAGTAATGCTACGCCATCATAAATATATTCATCAAAAAAAAGAAATGTATATACCTATTTTATCACACCATTGGTACATTGAACATTTAATGAAAACTGCGGTAAGAATAATTTTATAAAAATTAAAAATCGTCATAAATAAATAAATACTAACATGCATACAAACAAATTAGTCCAAAATGTAACTACTACATGTAAAATGTTTTTCGCTGATACACGGGGTACTGCGCTGATTATCGGGGCTGAATACAGGGTTTAATCATTGTTTTTGGGACTAATAAAGAATTTTTATTATTATTTTATTGTATGTTGTCTATTTAGTTCTTGTGTATAGCTGTGGTTGACAAGTACACACAAGTTTTCGCGAGCTACAAAATAAAATTCTATGTACGGTAAATTCGAGTTAAAATTTGAGATTTTCTTGATTTTATCAAAACTTAATACTCGATTTTACTACGAGTTTTAAGGATTCCCACTTCAACCTCTGTGTTTGGGATCATTTGGTTCGCCCATCAAAAGTCGCCCATCAAGAGTTCAACCTCCAGCTCCGAGTTGCATCATAAGACCTTCATATTTCTTTTCATTTATATGGTTTATTTAAATTTAAATTAATTCACATAGTGTTCGATCCATATAGAAAGTATTTTATAATTTTATTCGATCGAGAAAAATCTTTGATGACTCTGATATTTGGTTGTTTGATTTAAATATTAATTATAATTTAGGTTTATTTTTGTTTAACTAAACGTCTTCAATTCAATTAATTTCAAAAATTACGAATAATTTTATCAACGATAGTAAAGATTTTTATAAATTTACTTTCTTGATTTAAACGTTTATTCTGACTCTATTATAACTTTAAATCAAGATTACTATGATATTATATATAAACTACAATATTGACTTCATTTTGTAGGTATTTAAATACTTTAAATACTTTAATTTGATCTTTATATTAATTTTCAGTTTGTTGAATTGTACTTAAGTACCTAAAACATGAAAACAGTCAGTTCACAATGACAATGCTCCAGATTATTTGGACTGTAATGGCCCAGCATAAAATACTTATTTATTTATTTACTCTCTATTGTTAACCATAATACATTTAGCAACACATGAGTACAATGTTTAAAACAATAGGCGGTCTTATCGCTGTAAAGCGACTTCTTCCAGACAACCAGGTTTTTAAGCTTATTAAATGTTTGGACAAGGGGATACGGCTTAACAACATTTTAAAACAAAACAAAAAAGGAATAAAATTTTAAGTAATTTTATGTCAGTGAAACACTACAAATAAATCATAAATATTTATTCGCATGATATATACATAGTACATGATAAGTATGCTTAAGTACATATATTGGAACTTTTTACATAAGTACACACATATACATATATAACTATAATTACATACGCTAGATATCCTTCTCTTTAGATAGTGCCAGGTAATGTTTTTGTAATAGTTTTTTTTTGAATGACGATAGTCTTCGCAGATTTTACAACGAGTGGTAGTGCATTCCAAAGACTCACAGCACGAAATTATTTAGAAAATCTGTGGAATGCAATGGTGTTGTGAGCATCACGGAACACAGGGACCTCAGATTACGTTCGTGTTGGGTATGTCTAAAGCTAAAGTGATGTTGTAAATAGTCAGGAACGTTCGGATTGAATAGCAATCGATATAGCAAACAGAGAACACTTGAGCTTAGTGCGGTATTCGGACACATGGTCGGATACATATTTACGAAGTCCAAATTTGACCAGTCATATTCGTGCATGATTGAGGCTTAATATTTAAGTATAATATAAAAATTATGAAACGTAACAATGGCCTCATCGGCAACCGTAGATTTATATAAATAAATCAGACCAATCATCAATTAGACCCATCAAAACCACCAAGACCAAATCGACTAAAATTTCAAATTTGCCACTAATGCACTCTTTGATTTAAAGATGTACCGTTGTTTGTGTTACAGTCTAGTCCAGGATAGCTTCTGCCGAAATAAGGTTGCTCAAAATACTTGGTGTGCCATGATGCCATTTCGGCGAATGCTGCCGCACCACGCTCACTTCATACGCTCGGATAAAACCAAAACCGCAGGGTATGAACAAGTTTGTGAGAAATACATGTGCCTACACATAGTAAATCTGTCTACCAAATTGAACACCCAACGTAGCCCATATCGAGCGAAGCAACTTTTATGCACGTGATCTTTGACACTGCGGAGTTCCGTTGTATCATCGCAGTTCATTGGGACTATTCTAGAGACCTCTGATGAAAATATATGAGTTACTTTTAAAATAAGAGAAATGTTAAGTCAAGCCACAGATTTCTTTATTGGCCACAAAATATACTTCTAATTTTATGACTGAGCCACGAGACAATAAAATAGCCTCTGACAAACTAACTTGTCTTTTTTACAGCGACAACTTTATATTCAGTCGATCGCGTCGAGTTGTCCTTCATAATTACATGTTGTCATCTAATTTAATAACTCAGCCACCGATTTTATATTTCAGCACCATTATAATTTTTACAGCTTGAACACAAAGTCCTCAAAAATTATATATCAAGCTTCTAAAGACAACATTATTGAAAGCGTAGTAGTTAAATTTGGGTTAGGTTAATGTCAGGCTGCAATTATCGCATGCGCGAGCCGAGCGAGCGAAGTGAGCGTGGTGCGGCAGCACCCGGCGTAGCGCCATAATCGAAATCGGATGGTAATTCAAAATTTTGTAGCAAAGACATCATCAGACAACATATTTTTAGTGGCTAAGACAGTATCGTTCAGACGCTCGGAAATTGTGGCTGACTTAGTAATTTAGAAGGCAATGTAGACTTTTAGATGCGAACTTAGATGATAACTAGTGGCTAAGATAGTATTATTTAGACGCTCGTCGGGTACGGCTGAGTTATTAATTTAGATGGCAATATAGGTTTTCGTGGCGTATAAATGCTATTAAAAAGGGGTCTGTTTAATTAGCACCCTTAAAATAATACTATAGGTTTGCCTTTAAAATTTGAAAAATTCTCTCGATTTCTACAGGATTTCATCATCAGAACCTGACGTGATCACAAAGGGAAAAATTGAAAGTATCCCCTTTCAAAAGAAAATTCCATATTTTATGAATGATGGAGTTCTGAGCTAAGAAACATATAACATAAACAAATACAACCGAATTGAGAACCTCCTCGTTTTTTGAAGTCCTTAAAACATGTAGGTACCTACTCTCTTATTCGATTTCATTCAGAATTGGAATTGCGATTGTAATCAAAATTGAAATCTTGAAACTGCTCTAGCTTGTTCTTTATTTATTTAATACTTTTTGGAAAACTTACAGCTAACTTATACATAATTATGGAAAATAGATATGTTAGGGTTCATTACAAGTTTTCACTTTTAGTACTTTTCTTCAAAAGTATGTTGTCAAAAGGGTTGTAAGGCTTTTGCAACCGATTTTCAATTAAATCGAATCAGAACTAGGTAAGATTTATGTTTTTTAACGATTTTTATTATAAATACAGACGGAAGTGGATGAAGGAGATAAGTCGCATAACTGTGATTTGGAGTAAATCAAGGTTAAAGTTTGACTTATAATTTTTGAAATTAGTAGGTTTTGAAATAATATGTCAACAAACTTATGTTTTAAATTTATTTATATAACCTGTAGTAACAAGAATATGATAGAAATAAAACACTTTTGTTTGTTTTTATATTTTAATTAGAAAAATACTGTACATAACCTCTTCTTCCATTGACAGTTTTATAGTTCTCTGTAATCCGAGGTACAAATATACTGGGTGTTAAGTTAAAATAGTTTAATTTTCGTATTAGTACAATCAATAACGCAAATTGTATAAATAAAAATTAAAAATATGCATAAATAAGACCGATATTTTTGTGAATCGATTCAAGTTCAGTTTAAAATCGATTCATAAAAATAACGATATTCTGGTTTGACATATTTGAGCTGATCTTTGAGGTTCTTTTTCTCAACGGATAAGAATCCATATTTCCCGTTGACACGTGGAATTTCTAAGACAGTAGGCAGTTGAGACCCTTTTTTTAAGATGTCAACCTTTTTAAATAGTGTCATTTCGTCATAGGTTTCTTTGAACAGGAAAGAACCAAATTCATCTACACGTATCCACTTAATACCATCTCTGAAACATAACTTTTCATTGTTGACATCTTTTTTCTGTTCATTAAATTGAGTGATTTCTGTAGCTCGCCAATTTTTCTGAAATGTTGTGCCATATCAATAACCGTATTGTTACGCGAAGCCTTACAAAGCATGTCACGATATTACATATATACATATAGTATGTTCGTCACATAAGACCTTCATTCACTGAAAAGTTATATAGTTTCATTCGGGCGTCATTGATTAGGTGATAAGTACAAACATAACACCTTCTTCCTCTACAAAAAAGCAAAAGTTTTACTCTATGTTATGTTCGAAAAAGAGTTATGGTTCCATATCACTTTCATCCGCTATTATTTATAAAAATTAGTGTACATAACACCTTTATAAAAAATGTATTCCTAGAATGTACCTTAAAACCATGATTTTAAGGTTTGTGGTGGTTTATATCGACTTATCACCTTCATCCACTCACCTCTTCAAATATAAGTTCTTCGTTAACATAAAAATATGTTACTGCAAGCAAACTTTCATAAGAAGGAATTGAAATAAATGTAGATACTATTTAAATATGATTTTCAACATTACTCGTGGTAGGTTACAACAATTTTCAATAGAGGCCTTCTAAACCACGGTACCTGTCCTTAAATACCTAACATGCCTACGTATCTAAGTGAAAGTCCAGACCGTATGTAGTAGTAAATCTAATTAAAATACTAAGTACAAAACCTGAGAAAAATTATTTTGGCGGGAAGGGTCGCTTGCAGCAGATTCCTACCCTTCCGAACCAGTGATTATTTTAATATACGACGCCCTAAGCCGAGCTCCGTGCCCTTTCGGGTGTCCTTAGGCGTATCGTATGTAAGAGTAGTTTAAGTTCTGGCTAAGTCTCCTCGGCGCTAGGCCACAAAGCCCGGTGAAGTGTAAAAGGCAGTAAGGCCGTAAATAAAAAATCCATTTTGATTAAAAAAAAACATATTTTATGTGTCGCAGGCTTTACATTGTCACCCAAGGGCGTGTAGGCCTTCGCCCGAGGCAGCAATTTCAGGGGTGCCAGAACTAAATGAGATATTTTTACTATTCTCGTAATTCTCGTCCTGTTGGTGCGCTTATTAAAAGCTATCAAAAGCGTTTAAAATCTTGAGCCTGCTGAAACCGGCACCTGAAAACAAAATAGTTAAATTTTTTGTTAATAATATAGTTTTTAAATTTTAATTCGAAATTTTTGTATCAGCCTAGTAGTATATCTCAACTGTTTTACCTTCCTGCCCACTAGACGCGTCTATTGACACCTTTTGCATGCGAATCGGTTGGTACACCGTTGAGATTTTTGAAATTTTCTCTAAAAGTTTTTGATTTTTTAATATAAGTTTCGGTTTTTTTTGACTGAAATTTTAAAATTTTTGTAGACACCCTGTGTTTTTGCGCATCCGTCACCTTTCGGCAATCGGTCCGCGTCGTTTGAGGCTGCCCCGGCTGAAATCGGACGGTAAAAATTACAGTTTCCACCCTATTGTCCTATTGTCATTCTAAGGGTGTTTTTTTTTTTTTTTTTTTTATCATAATCACCTCTGGCGATAGTGCCACAGACTGTGTCTACCTTCTTCTTGTTCTCATTGTCGAATATATTATACCTCTACTATTCGTCAAAAAACACTTTTCTTCCATTTATACTTGGCCTTACATGTCGTACAGATTAAGTTTCACTACTTTCTATTACTATTTATCTTTTCTTTAGATTCATTTCAATTATATGTTTCCTTACATATTTGCTATTTTACGTTTCTTTAACACATATTTTACTTGCGATCCTCTTTATTGTTATTTCTTGAACTATTGTTTTTCACATTTACATTTCACATCTTATTTATTTTTATGTTTCCTAAAATATAACGTACTATATTTCATAAACATAACTTTCTTATTTCGTTTTGTTCCTTTTTATTACGGTTTTTACTACTTTTACACAATAGTCCATGAATTCTTCTCTATAGTTACTTAACATTATCTCATTCAAATTCTTTACTTCCATCTTGAACCCGATCTTTTGTTCGATGTTGAATCTTTCTAATGCATGGATTGG
The DNA here is from genome assembly GCA_923062675.1 of Marasmarcha lunaedactyla. NCBI lineage: Eukaryota > Metazoa > Arthropoda > Insecta > Lepidoptera > Pterophoridae > Marasmarcha > Marasmarcha lunaedactyla. The sequence goes on from OV281349.1 coordinate 24,232,076, forward strand.
ACAATCGAGGAGGACATGTTCAACTGTTTCGAGCCCTCCTGGTTCACAGGCACATGATGGGTTCTCTTTGCACTTGAAACGATTCAAATACTCCGAGAACCCACCATGTCCCGTCAAAATTTGGGTTTTAATACCTGTAATGTTGACTTTCTTTACAATTGGGTATGCCGCCACTGCGTCGGGGAAGAACATCTTAGTGACTCCCGCTGTCTTGCCACTTTTATATCGCTCATTCCACTCTTGGATTGACTTCGTTCTGATGAAGCGTTTAACAAAAGATGTGGGACACTTATCATAATGCGACTTTGTTTTGCTTTTAAGTGCTGCCTCCTTAGCTAACTGATCAGCCCGCTCGTTCCCAGCCATACCTGCGTGGGCCTTGATCCAGTATAAAACACAAGTTTTATTTAACTGCGATAAGGTTTTAAGGTTTTTTCTGGTTCTTACGGCTAGGGAATGCGGGCTATCGAGTGCTACGATCGTCTGTAGTGCAGCCATTGAGTCGCTGTAGAGAGCGAACGTGGATTCCTTCCTGCGAAGAATCTCCTCACTCGCTTTACACAGCGCCAGGAGCTCCGCTTGGTACACGGTGCAATAAGATGGCAGACTAAGATTGACGGACTTGGTTTCGGTCTCCCTATTCCACAAGGATAGGGCGGCTCCGACCCGTCCGTCAATCTTACTGCCATCTGTGAATATGCGTATATCGTGGTCACTATTTGCATTCAGCTGATCCTGGTCTACCAAGGTTCTTAACTCCAGGCGCATGTGTTCCGCAGGGTGAGGTTTTTCCTCTGCTCTGACCCTTTGTTCAATTTCCCTTCCTTTAAGCTCCGGCAGGGGTACCCCCCTCTTGGCCTCGTACAGCGACGCAACTTCACGCACACGGATATCGAGGGGGAGCAGCCCCGTCAAGAGCACCACTGAATTTAGGGACGTTGTTTTATATGCCTTGCATATTTTTTGCAGGAACCCACGTTGGATGGTGTTTAATTTCCTGACCTCAGTGTGTAGGCCCCAACTGATTTTGGCCGCTCTTGTCAACTGCTTGTACGCAGCCACCGCCCTTTTGCACAGATTTTTTACGTGCGAGTTGAAAGTCAACTTTTCGTCAATAGTGACTCCGAGCAGCTTTATTTCTTTTTTAGTGGCGATTTGTGTACCTCCCATGCTCAATCGGGGAATGTCAAACTTGAGTTTATTTGTAATAACCATCGCATGCGTCTTGTGTGGAGCGAACTTCAATTTGTTTGACACTCCCCATGATTTAACATAATCTAATGTGTCATTTGCTCGCAATTCTATTTCCAGTGCGGAATCTCCAACGAACACAAGGACCACATCGTCCGCGAAAGCTTGTGCATAGTCGCCCCTGCTTTGAAGCCCCTGGAGCAGAGGGTCGAGTAGCAAGTTCCAAAGTATGGGTCCTCCGATTGAGCCTTGCACACAGCCTTTTTCTGTGTCTCTGCGGCACTCCGCCCCTGCGTATTTGACTGTTACACTTCTGTCCTCAAGATAACTGTCAATGACTCTCCTCAAGTTTCTTGGGCATTTTTCCTCAGCCAAACGGGTTCTGATTTTTGGCCACCAAGCACTATCGAAGGCTCCCTCTATGTCCAGTGATACCATTGTTATCAATTTCTTTTGGTCTAAGTTGTTTCTGATATACTTCATAAGGTCATAGAGGGAATCTTCGGTGCTTCTTTGGGGCATGAACCCGTATTGACGAGTACTAAGCCTTGGGACAAGATAATATTTGAGTCGAGTCACTAACAGCTTCTCAAAAATTTTGCCCAGTACAGGTAACAATCCTATGGGCCGATATGATTTTGGAGTGCCGTAGTTTTCTTTATCCGGCTTTCTCAGGACCACCACTGCTGCTTCTTTCCATAACCTTGGAAAATACCGGAGCTCCAAGCACTTATTTACCACGCAAAGGAAGATTTTGGGATCGTTTTCGATGGCTCTCTTGCAAATGTCGGCCGTGAGGCCGTCAGCGCCCGGAGCTTTCCTTGCGTTGAAGGTGTTGACTACCCACAGCAGCTCCACTAAGGTGAACGGCGGATCCACAGTTTCCTCTCCTTCCCAGTTTTCATTTATGGTGTTCGCCTGTTCCCGCACCCTCTTGTGTTCCGCATTGTCCTCCTCCCTGGAATCTACTGGATAGAAAGTCTCCGCCAGAAGGCGAGCTGAATTTTTGGCATCTAGGATTTGCCCATTGTGTTCTAATGGACGGTCCTCCTCCCTTTTACTGGTTCTTCCTATAACCCTATAAATGCCTTCCCACATGCTTTCCCGGTCTTGCTTCTGGCAGAACTCCATCCAACTCTTCACCAGAGCTTCTTTCGCTTCGACCTCATACTCCGATTTCTTTTGCAGGTACTCTTCAACTACCTTTGCACGGCGGCATGCAAGGGCATCTAAGGGTGTTACCACACTAATCGATCGACTGTCGAGCAGAATAGAACAGTCGACGTCGATCGACGGTTTCTACGGTAACACCCTAAGGGAGGGTAGATCGAAACCAAAAGACAAAGCGCGATTTATTACACTAGTAGCGCCCTATAGTTATAAAAAAATGATCTTTCTTTAAAAAATCAGGTATTTATTAGTTGAAACTGTGATATTACATTGCGATTTAGTTTTAAGTTAGTATTTAAGGTATTTATCGTGTATTGTGTCGTGTTATTTATTGTTTTAAGGACCTTTACACCCCAATAACTTACATTTTAGTAACAAAATTTTACAATTAATATTAAAACATTATACCTACTTTTAACTCAAACTGTGATTTTAATAATAATCTTTCGTGAATTATAAATTTATTTTAATTCTAATTTTATTTAATTTAATTTTTACTTTAACGGTATTTACAACTTTTACAAATTTACGTTTTATCGATCTGGCAACTCAACTACCTCCGTCTTTACAAACATGTCTTTGTACCATACGCCGACAAAGCAGACACGTAGGGATAGTGAGAACCAGACCCTGCCAAAAACAATTACACTTAGGTCTAAAGTGAGGAGAAGAATCGGTGAATGGGAGGCAGTCGGAGCAGACTCTATAAACACCTCCCCCCTCTCAACCAGGACAACACAAGAAGGAGCTGTCTGTAAAGACAAAATGACAGAGGCGAGGGCCTGCCTCAGCAAAGTGATGAAAAATTTGAGCATAATAATATCACGAAATCTAAAAAGTGAAATAAATAAGGTTGCAACTGCAGGAAACTGTGAAAATTGTTACAGGAAACAATAAGAAAATAGATGATCTCAGAGATATTTTGGAGAAGTCTAAGGAAGAACACTAAGACAGACATACTCTTGTGTTGTCGCCCAGCGTTCTGGCGGAGAAACAGCGGAAAGGGGAGTGCTTCACTCAGTGGTGGTTACGTCCGTGGACGAGATGGACACGGACGAACAAGTTGGCAGGGTCAGGAAAGTGATGGATGCTAAAGTAGGATGGGTCAGAGTGGAGAAGATAAGAAAGGCTAAGGATCTTAAAATTATCATGAGCTGTCGTACAGAAGACGAAAGGAAAAAAGTTAGAGACAAAATTGAAGCACCAGACAAACGCCTTTTATGCGAAGATGTGGTCAACAAAGACCCAAAGTTAATTTTAAAAGACGTCCTCCTCATCCACTTGACCAAGAAATAATAAAGGCCATAAAAAATCAGTACAGCGACATCTTCTCTGGCCTTGCACCGGAGGACGAGCGCATGCCGATTTAGTTTAGGAGTAAGGCGTAAGGCGTAAGTGCCCACTCACTGGGCACGTAATCCTGCCATCTCAGACCATCTGGAGAAGGGCGACTGAGTCTGGAGTGTTACACGTAGATCTCCAGCATGTGAGAATCGAGGACCAGTCGCCCTTGATACAGTGCACCAAGTGTCTGGGTTTCGGCCATAGCAAGCGCTTCTGCACGGAGGAGGCTTACCTGTGCAGCCATTATGGAGGCCCCTATGAGGCCAGAGTGCGCGGAATCGCTGGCGGGCACCGCTCCCTCCTGCAGAAATTGCACAACCGCTAAGAACGACCAAAGAGATCACAATGCCATTTAACCAGATATGCCCGGTGCGCAAGCGATGGGGCGCACTGGCTAGGGCATCAACAGCGTACTGCTAAGGGCTCTTTGGTCGTAAAAGCACTTCACGTTGCATCCAAAATAAGATCCCAAAATTTTGAGCTTATTAGGAACATTAAATGGTCAGCGGTGAGTTTGAATGAACGGGTCGAATGTAAGGGCTCTAAGATAAGAAGTCTGGCAGACCATAATTAATCTAAGAAAGGCAGTAGATTTGACGACATGGTTGAAATGGCCTCACCTCTTGGAGATGGGGAAGTCGAAACCAATGCCGAAACACCCTGGATACAATGGAGACGACCGGTCTGCCAGGACTGGCTATGGGCTCTGCAATCGATTTGCAATGGGATGCAATTTTGTAACCCCAAGGTTATAAACACTAAGACTGAGTCTAAAGCACTAACGCGGGAAAATAAATTTAATACTTTATTGTTCAATAAAAGTCACATAACTCTTGGGGGGATAAAACTTGTTGACTTATGTACTGTAACCGTTGTGTCAGAATTTGGCAGATGAGTGTTTCAGAAAATTCTTTCTTTTTTTTTGTTTGGAAGTTAAAATTGAAATGCACCTGGAATGTAGGAAGGTAAAGTAAAGAATAAGTTGGAAAATAAAAAAGAGGAAGAAAATACGTTAAACAAATATAATAAAGTATATTTACGTACAACATATTTGTGGAACGTTAAAAAAATAGAAAAATAGTAACTAAATCAGGTATAAATATTAAAATGAATACTAAAAAAGATATTGAATTATTGTGTAGATAAAAGAGAGAATGAAATGAAGAACGACAGAATGGAAATTATGAAAAGTGAAATGGAATGAGAGATACAAGAGAACCGATTCGTTGCGATGTCTAATTTCGCTAACTTCTAAATATGGTGTCAAACAAAAATAACGTGACACTGTTCAGTGCCCATCGCCCTACGATTAGATGACACGCATCCGTGTCCTCAGCCATGTGGAAAAGAAAATAGAATTTTGACTATTTTTTACATATTCAAAGCTTGAATACTTTTAGTTTACATTCGACATCTAACGTGAACAGCCAGGCACATTGTTTGAAGTGATTAAAAGAGGCAAAATAAGTGTATTTCTGGAAATGGAGGGTAAGTGACTTTTATAATACAGGTGTGATAAACCTTTTCAACTTATTTTGCATTTCCTAATGATTTGATTGATTATGAGGTAGTAAATTAGGTCTAAAAATATTGTTTTGGTTTTCCTCATCACAAACAACTGTTTAACTTGTTCTTATGCAAAACTGCCAAATTTGATTTTATATATAATAGATATTCACAAAAAATTTCAAAATTATAAAAGACAAGCTAAACCAACCGAAGCAGAGTGAATTCCCCGCTTTAGGGAGTTAGCCGTTTAATCGAGTGACGTTATATAAGGTTTACAGTGTAATACATTTATAATTTATTATCATATGATGGTTTAATATCAAATAACGCAACTTTCAAAAAGGTTGGTGAACCGTATTTAAAAAAAAATCTTACAATATCCAGAAACGAAGGCTACGAGCTTAATATACGTGAAAAATGAAGATAGTTTGGTTCTGGGTGAAAACTTCCCTAAAACTTAATTGAAGGAGTTACCATCGATTTTAAAATGACACACATCCGTGCCTAACGCCACACGCAAAGGAAAGTGATCACACTGAAACGTGCCATCCGCAACGAATCGGTTAATAAAGTCGGCGGCCCCCATGTCGGAGGTAGGAGAATAAAAAAAAACTTTAAAGCTTAGAAACGAGGTCAGGTAGTGCTCTGGTTAAAGAAGAAATCTCACAAGACAAGTAGTAGCTATTTGAGAAACTCATCCCTCTCATATGTTTTCACTAATTACTTATTTAAAGATTGTTATTAATAAGTAGAGTATCTTTGCGGTACCAGATACTCTACTTAGTTACTTACTTAGGTACTTGGGGTTCTTCCTATTTTGACTGCCATAATAACAATAACGCAACAGCCTGCGCAATTACAGGTAAAATTTATTATTATTATTATCTAATGTAGATTCCAACTGAACCCCACGACGCAACGTTAGTCGATATAACAATCACAAGTAATGTTAATGATGAAAACCCCTACGATTAGGTAACTATGTCCGTGGGTGCCGATGCCACTTACCATAAGGTGGGTCGCGAGCTCATTTGCCGGCTATTAGAATAGTAACAAAAAAGATTAAAAATAAAGAAAGTACAGTTTTATCGATTGCGAACGATCGATTGCCAATGTTTGTAGAGTTTGGTTGAATTTGAGCACCTCAGTTTACTTACGAGTATACCTATTTTAGTTTAAGTACATATTATATTCTAATGCATAGGTACACGCATTGTACGTATTCGTACACAGGTATAAAATTAATCAAACTTTTTAGGCCACAGGGTGAGTTAAAAAAGCCAAGCTCTCCTTTTGCCGCAGTTTGGTAAGGACAAGAAATAAGTACCTAACATGAATCAAAACTGAAGTGTATGCTTAGCGCCATCTGTGTTTCTTTCGTTGAACCTATTTCCGTAAGGATTTTTAATTCATTGCAGTAAAATCCACTAGGGGACGGCAGTAGTCATACTTGAGTATCTTCCTACTTAGGTAGGTGTGTAGGTAGATGCCTATGATAGTTGTCATTAAGGCGAAAGCAAATTTTTCTTAAAATTAGGCAGTGTACCATTATGTAGGACATTTCAAAATAAAAGATTTGCTGTTTGAATGTGACATTGACATGACTGACTGACTATGACATTGGTATATGATTATTTCCGTCAACCCCATAATACCTTTTTAAAGCAGAGGTTAAGCTCTATTTACGCAATCTCGGTAAAGATGACGAAAAAGAAGACATTCTACAAGTGTTATATATTTACGTACAATGAAATAAAATATTTTGAATTTGACTTTCGAGTAATTCTGTAATTAAAAAAAATGTCAACTACTAACTGGTTCCACTTTATGTTATTTGCTTTGTATATATATGAGTTCCTATTGTGTCTATTAAGACTTATAATGAAAAACATACATAGTTCACATAATTATTCCACTTTAATTACAACAAAAATCACTTCTTGTCTATAGAAGTACAAAAGATTTAAAGCTTATACTTATAGTATTAGTAGGTGTTTGTTATGTCTGATTATACCTAGATAACTTAAGATATAATTTATAACTGTGCTTTAATATTTTATTGGATCAATAATTGATACAGTACACAAAACATTTTATTTATGGCCATTGATACTTGTCAACATTGATAATTGTAATTTTTAATGGGCCCATTAAATTAGCACCATTAATTAAGAAAAGTGTTCATTTTATTTGTTCAATAAATAAATATAGATAGAAAAAGAAAATGCAGCAACAATATACACAAATTACACTGTTCCAAAAGCCACTACAACATATACATAAAATTGTAATTTTGACAAGACAACACTAAGAGAACATATTTTAAATTTAATTGCACTACCATTTCAATTTAACAAGATCTCATATTTCATGAGTCTTTCAATATATTTACTCTTAGCCAGCCAGTAAGTTATGAAGTTCAGAACTGAGTTCATTTGCATCTATATTAGCTTTGATGTTAGGTGCTGGTGCGCTTGACTCCCTGTTGCAGGCCTTTTTATGCACCGGCCAGTGCAGTCTCTGGCACTCACGGTTACAGTATTGAACTGACTTGCACTTGGAACACTTTTTAGCGGGCTTTTCTTCACCACAGGTACTGCAGTATGGAATGGCATCAACAAATCCACGCTGGCCATTTATGGTACAGCTTATGACACCAAGCACAGACTGATAAGTTTCACTTCGTGTCAGTGTATGCACTAGGTGCTGGAATGTCATGCATTGCCTAAAAGGAAACTCCCTCACACAATCTTTCAAGAAACAATCCATTAAATCTAATGACACTCCATCCTTGCCTGGCTTCAACAACTTTTTGCAGAATACCTCAATAGCATCATGTTTGCCTTCTTCCTTATTTTCTGCTGTTTTATGCTTGTCTCTTATATTATTGATTTCTTTTGCTACATAAGACAGGTAGTGATATTTAAATGCAATTACTTCATTTGTCTCACTTCCTTTTTCCATTTCTTTCTTACAAAGCATTTCTAATGTTTTAGATACTTTTTCAACACTCTCTAATAAGCCAGGGGTATGCTGTACATTTAAAGCTATCCTCACAGGGTGACAATTAACTCCAAGCACAAGCTTGTGTACTGAATCCACTAAAAATGGTGGTAATATAGGCTCAGTTTGTTGTCCTCTCGGAATTGAGAAGTATGATATTTCATTTCTTGGTACATAGTTATTGATGGTAGCTACAGTATGGTGATTACCAACAAATGCAGCCATCTGTGATGCTGTGCGACCTACAGAGTTGACTGCTGTAGACTTGGCACCTGCATTTAAGAGCAATTTGCAAACCTCCGAGTTACCAGATAAGGCACTAAAATGTAAAGCAGAGTAATTATACTCATGTTTCCCAGAATCAACATCAGCTCCCTGGAAAATTTAAGGTTATTGTTAGATCATTGGGAACATACGCGATAGTTAGTACGTGATTAGAATTTTAATGCTTACTCTGTCAAGAAGTAACTGCACCATATCCTTGTTGCCCTTATAGGCAGCGTGTTGAAGAGCAGTCATACCATTTTCGTCAAAGAAATCGACATCACCCTTATGCTGGTCTAAAATATTCTTGAAGTTAGTCAAGTCTCCATGAGCTATAGCATCAAATATTGTGCTTTCGGCATTTGTATTTTCCTTAGAATTGTTCTCCATATTTTATTTTATTTTAATTAATTTTTATCGCTACACTTGGAGAAACAAACCTCAATCTTTGACACTTCAGTGCGATTGAGGCACAGAACAATATTAACCCAGCAGATTGAGTCAATTGACGTTTGGCTCAAACTTTTGCTGCGTTCCGTTTGCCGATTACAGCGCTCACAGCGCTCATATACTCGTTCCGTTTGCCCGTGAGCGCGCTCACAGCGATATCGATACGTCATCAATGACGTCATAAACGCCGTCATCTTACCGCTCGCAGTGCCAACGCTACGGAGCATGGTCGCTGTGAACGGCCTGTCAAAACTGACACATGACGTTACTTTGTTGATGTTTTTATTAGTCGATTAAAGATTTTAAAAGCTTGCTTATTAATTTTCTTTCGTAATAATGTAAAAAAACGGCTCCTGCTTCATTCAGGGTCAAAGATCTTAATGAAATTATAACTTTAGACTTAATTGACGAACAATCAGAATGTTAGCGCGCTATTTACCGTTCTGATTGCAATATCACTAATAACACTTTTAGCGCGCTCAAACGAATCGGAACGGTTTTGAGCACTTTTAGCTCTGTGAGCGCTGTAATCGGCAAACGGAACGCAGCATTTGTATGGCTTGACAAATGAGTAAATGATTGACTTTGACAATCAAATAGAAAAAGCGTGCAAAAAGAGCAAAAAAAGGATGGCCCGATTTACTATGGAGCCGTGCCCCAGCACGTTACAAAGATCACTTCTAGTTCATAGGAAAGGGAAAGATTGACCATTTATAAATAAAAGAGTCATTTAACATATAAAGCACAGGTTTAACAACTATTTGGTAATATTTACATAACCTTAAAACATAACTTTCATCATAAAAATATTTGTTTCGGGCGGGGGTCGAACTTGCGACCCTAAAGGAATGTATGAACACTAATCAATACACCTGTAGGTATTCATAATAATCATACCAATTAATGAAGTTATGGTCTATATTTTTTATTTTCTTAAACATTTGTCATGCCCGTAAATACGTAGGAAAGGAAAAACAAAAAAACATTGTAATAATCATTGAAGTGATAATAATACTCAGTGAGGCAGTCAGTTTTTTCAGTTTTTTGCTTCTTGAGTTATATTTTTCTTGTCAACACTAATGTTTACTTCACTTTTGAAAATATCGAAGATCTAATATCGATGTTATTTAGGAGCAATGTTGCGTCCCTAATTAACACGCCAGTGAGTAAGAACAAAAAGATCTTAAGAGAAATTTGCAAAAATAGTTATTGTGTAGTAACAACAGCTGATTTCCATAAAACACAAATAATAATATGATTTTTTAATGTATAAAATAATAACATTAAAAAATCCCTTTTCCAAGTAAATATAATTTTTTAATTACTTTTAATTTTGACTTGAAAATTAACATTGGCTTACAATATCTATCTTTCGGCTTTGATGAACAAAACTAGTATAAAAAGAGCATTCCAATCTAAAAACATTCAAAAAATGTTACCGCATGATTGTCCACTAACGGTGCCAACCAAAACAATTCTGCTTACTCAGCCATTTTTTTTACTATATTCATAGCCAGCAAACGAGCATGCACTCCCATGAATATCATTAGTGGTAGGTGTTTTATTTATTAATAGTGATTGTGATTATTATCTCCACTAACTCCACTTGCCTTTGTTCGAGTAATTGTACAGGCCGGAACACGACCACGTGAACGTGATTATTATGGTGGTAAAAAGAAAGGACTGTAGTAGCACCCCAGACGAGATCTTCACAAAAGAGACTCTACCTACTACCACTATACTTCTCCGCTCTATACTTTCCGGTTCGTAAGAGCAGACACGCCAAATTACTTTTATAGCACGTATTGTCATTTTATTTTTAAATAATAGGTCTTTACCTATGAAACTGCCGTTTTGCCGTACTGGCCATTTCAAATGAAAATATATTTTTTTTTGACTGATAATTCTAATTTCAAATTAATTTTATTTGACAAACATGGAATTATTTTTCTAAAATCGTCATTTGTTTAATAGTTAGTGTTTTGTTTTCAACGCATTCGAACATTTTTCGTCATCATGGATAAGTTAAAAATTCGAGTAATTATGGAGTATGAGTACCGTCGTGGCAGCAAAGCGGCACAAGCGGCACGCAACATCAACGACGTTTACGGAGCGAACACTACAAACGAACGCACCACCCGTTATTGGTTTACCCGCTTCCGTTCTGGAAATTTTGACCTGAAAAATGAACCCCGTGGTCGTCCGAAAACTTTGGTCGACAATGACGAATTAAAGGCAATTGTGGAAGCTGATGAAACTCAATCCACGGCTGAATTAGCAGCAGCTTTCGACGTTAGCATCAAAACAATATTGGTCCATTTGCGTCAAATTGGCAAGGTAAAAAAGCTTGACAAATGGGTACCCCACGAACTCAATGACCGCCAGCGCGAAGTACGCGTGGAGACGTGCCTTGCACTGCTCAGCAGGCATACAAATGAAGGAATTCTGAACCGCATTGTTACTTGTGACGAGAAATGGATCCTGTTTGACAATCGTAAGCGCTCAGCAAGTTGGTTGGACCCTGGTTCAGCACCCAACAATGCCCTAAACGAAAACTTACCCCTAGAAAAATGATGGTCACTGTTTGGTGGTCTAACGCGGGTGTAATTCATCACAGCTTCTTGCCAAACGGGACAAGCATTACTGCAGATGTGTACTGTGAAGAACTGAACACAATGATGGAGAAGCTCGCACGTCTCCAACCAGCTTTGGTCAATCGTTCGGCTCCACTGCTCCTGCACGACAACGCGCGACCTCATACTGCACAGCAGACGGTCTCCAAGCTACAAGAGTTGGGGTTGGAAGTTCTCCGTCATCCGCCGTACTCACCAGACCTTGCGCCTACAGACTTCTACTTTTTTCAGAATTTGGATAACTTCTTGGCGGGAAAAAATTCAATACCCGAGAGGCAGTACAAAATGCCTTTGAAGAATTTGTTGCCTCCCGTCCAGCTGATTTCTTCAAGAAAGGCGTCAATAAGCTACCAATGCGTTGGCAAAGATGCATTGATTGCATGGGTGATTATTTTGATTAATAGAAATAAAAAATATATAAAAAAATTACGCTTCATTTATTTCGTGAAAAACGGCAATTTCATAGGTAAAGACCTTATATTTCAAATATTGTAAATGATATGCCAGATGCCAGCCTTTATGGCAGCGAACACGCAGCATACGAGTTTCGAACGCTTGAACTGTCACTGTGTACTATTTAAGTTTTTTTAACCAACATCAAAAAAGTAGGTAGTTCACAATACGTCTGTATATTATGTTTATAGTGATAATTTTGAGGATAGCAAAGTGCCCAGCATCCAATCTTGAAGCTAAACTGAACCTCATGCAAAAGAAATCATCAATATCAATCCAAAAACAAAAAGTTGTGCCAAATTTACATTTAAAAAAACAAACCAAGGAACTGTGAACCACCTCGTTTTTTTAAGTCGCTCAAAAATTTATAAAAATCGCTATAGTGGGCGAGGCCATGTTTTTTTTATTTATGTATTGTGGCATCACACAGTCTACAATAAAAAAAAATTCAACTATAGTATTTCATGATACAAAGACGAGTGCCGAAAAGTATTTTATATAAAGTTATGTTGTTTGTTACACTTATTATAATAATAATAAATCTTTATTTGCTAAGAAATTGGTGCATTGAAGGTCTTTATAATTATAGTTTCACAATATCCTACCGACAAGGTGTCAGTGTGCAAAATTTTAAATTAAGATATGTCAAAAAAATTTTTTTGCATAATTTTATATGCATAATATTTTGTTTTTACTTCTTGTACTCAATGTTAGCATACCTACTGATTACAAATCATATCTTTTCGTCAAATAGTGCTTGTTTTAAATGTTTTTATCAAACAATTGATCAAAAATTGTATATATCAAACAAAATATCAAAAATACTCTTCAAGAGAATTACAAAAAAGGTCAATATCAAAGACTTCCTTATTTATAGTTAGTGATACAACGATAAAAAAAACGTTATTACGAGTGTATTTTTACGACGCTTTGGGGGTTCTAATATGTTGAGGGAACGCAACATGAGGAGCGAACTGGAATGCGAGCTTTAGATATAAAATTAATTTGAGTTCGACCATCTTGCAACGAAAGAAGTTTGTATTTGTAAAGAGCGTCTAGGTACGATATATTTGTAGTACGATTATGAAAGTTAAGTATTTTTAGGAACTTTCATTGGAGCTTTTCAATCCTATTTATATGATGTTTATAACAGGGGAACACCCAAAAATTCCGAATTATGTAATTCCTATTTTTAAAATTCCGAATTTTACAATCCCGAAGAGTCTTAATTCTGACTATTCAAAAACACGATTCATATTTTACCGAAATGCATAAATATGAAATTTTAATTTTCCGACTTTCATTAGTACGAAGAATAAAAAATCCGCTGTGTTACTAGTCCGATATATGGTATTCTGAATTTTAATTTTCGGAAAATTCAATGCTATTTAGATTTTGTATCTAAAACGGGTTTTAGATTATAATTTTATATTAAAAATTATAATCTAAATCTCCTGTGACACAAATTTAAATTTATAAGGCATATTTTGAAATTATACAAATTAGGCGCCACGATGACCGAAGCGAGGAGGAGCAGTTAGTCTGTATGTAGATTCTGCAGGGCGAGCCGAGTGAGCGCAGCGAGCGTGCCACGGCACCGGCCGGCGAAGCGCCAAAAAGGGATTTGCATTTCAGTACATAAACTACATACTCGAGAAATAACTCGGTACAAAAAACTAAACTAACTATAATGGAAATTTCCATGATATAGATAAATAAAACATATAACCGAACAAAAACAGTTCATTGTAACGCCGCAACCGGCTACCTTCATAACATTATTAAAACACACAAAAATGAATGTTTACATTTAATTGCAAACTACATTGTGTACATATTTTTGAAATGATGCACATTGTCAAAATAGAAAAACTGCTGCAGAATTTATTATTGAAAAGAAACTATTGGGTATACATTGCTTTGAAACTGCATAGTATACATCTTATAGAAATTGTCGCGTATACAACAATAAAACTTTACGAATGTGTAGTATTCACTGTTTGTTGTTGAAAAAAGTATACCTGATTTTGACCTAGTGTGCTGATTACATTATTTTGAGGACAACATGAGATACTTCTTTTTGAAATATGTAATGTTAACATTCGTTTGCAAAAGAAATGTCACAAACTGGGCTAGGTCTTTGTACACCATCTAAAAAAATAGACAAATTAATGGTTATTATAGGAAAAATACAAACAATTTGATTTAATCAGTAGTTAGATGGTAAGAAAATAAAAAAGTCAACATTATTTGTGTTCGTTTTAGCGGGCAACATTGACAATGAGTCTTTTCTTTGGAGGAAGTTGTCAAGTGAAGTTAGTTCACTAAGCAGAGGGTACAGCCACCACACTCACATCACATTGATAGTTGTCTGCCTGTGTGTTTGATTGTTTGTTGCGCTTGAGTTCTTTCTTTCGGTTTCCTTTTAACTTTACATCTGTTAAATAAGCTAAAAATACACAAAACAATTCAATTCAATTCTGTGGACTTAATGGCAACCAGCTATCGATGCTACTCAAAACACGATAAATAAAAAAAGATGTACATAAGTAAACCTTAACTGTCAAAATGAAATTTTTTCCGCCATTATGTTTTTTGTTTGTGTTGCACACTAATAATGCACAATTTCATTTCCTACCAATAAATAAACTGTTTTAATGACAATTTAACAATCGAAAAGTGTTTTAAGCATCTTAAACTATTGTTTGATAAAGTGTACAACGACCTGGCCCAGACTCCTTGCATTTTGGGACATTTATTTTGTCAACGTTTACTTATCAATGCACGTGACTGTACATAAAACGGAAACATTTTTTTTGTGTACAAAAAAGAACGAACTTCGACCCACAGAATCTTTTTATTGGCTAAGTTTGTTTTTCGTAGGGTAAGACTTTGTTTCAGAAACTTGTTGAAATCATTAAAATTATCGTAAACTTTGCTGTTTCGTTCGAGGCTGCGCGCACTAGTTGGTTCCGATCTCTGGGTAGGTGAATATCCGTTTTTGTGTGTTTCTGTTTACGCTCAATTAACGCATAGTCGGTGTCGGCCTCCATGTGTGTATGGCCAGGCACGAGAAATTTATGTTCAATGGAATGAGATTGTGGAGATATTTTATCAACCAAGTTGAGACAACAGAATTTTTATTTTGTGCAGGCCAACTATCTGAGTTCATGATTAGCTTTTTGGCATTCGGATTTAGTATCGGCAATTGATAAATGATAAAATCGTGCAAACATGTAGCTATCTCGTTAGCTCCTCTATTGCTTTCACACTCTGGCCACATGTAACAAAAAGCTTTGTTTGTATTTAAGTCGTGTATAGTAAAATTTTATGTCCAGAGCTGTCTTTTATAAAATGCCACATTTATTTGTACGAACGGGGTTGGCAAACATAGTGGTTAATCTCTTTATCTTCTGTTACCACCATAACATCTTCGCATGTCTTAGCTAGTTCTTTATCTTCTTTCTTTCCTCATAAGCATCCTTAAATGCCTCTTCGTGCTTTTTGAGTTTATTTTTTAGATTTATAACCTAGTCTCCTGATGCATACTTCAGCTCCATATTTAAGAGATCACAGGTCGAACTAGTATCCACCGATGGTTTTCTAAAGGACATATTCATGGTTTCTTACTTACGGATTACTTACGGCTATAGTAGGTTGCTGTGCAAGGAAAACAGGCAATATGAACTTTCAGGTCTTCTAGCTGAAAACCAGGGATTGACTTACCGATTTTACGTTCACGTGGTGGAAGGTGACCGTCATTGTCCCGTAGTTTCTTAGAAGATTTTTATAAGGAATTTGTGACATTCGCAAAAGTCTTCAAGAAACATCCTTTGCAAAGCAGATGTTTTTTTTTTTATGAACGACATAACGAAAGCTGACCGTTCGTTTTTTCTTTGGAGAATATTTGGACGATTTCCTTTGGCATACTACAATACATTTCACAATGTAATCGGACCTATTTTCATAACTACCTAGACTCCAAAAGTGAGTGGAGTGGTCCCGCGTCACTTCATCCCAGCGCACCTCCGCTTACTCGTGCCTCCGTTTTAATGCTCGAACTTGTATTACTTTGCACATTTATAATTGCTTAAGTATATTACAGATATGGTATGAATTTCAGAAACAATTCAATTTAATCTTTTAAACTCAAAAAAATTATATGTGTAAAATGATACTTCTCGACATATATAACTAATCACTAAAAATACAGAAAATCGATTGAGGATTTGTAGGTACATGCTGACTTGTACCCTTGTCCGCTTTTAAAAAAGTTTGTCAAAGTGATTTAACTCTAATTATATTAATATCCACAAAATAAATACCGAAAAATAATATGTGAAACTAAATTCATTTCCGCTTATACCACGAAGCACTAAAATTTGCTTTTAGAGCAATCACAAAAAGGGGTCAACATATATCGATATGCACCTTTTTTGGGTGAAATAATGCTAATTATATCACTTTGCACAAAATTATCTCCAAAACTATGGCAGATAGAAGAACGTGAGTTAGACCAAAAAAATTGTTTTTTTTTCCTGATTATTCCTACATAAAAAATTTGCCTTTCACAGGAGGCACAGATATTTTTTCTAAATTATCGAATTTAATTAAATGATCTTCAGACTTCTTAGAATCAGCGATTTGGGTTTCTTCTATTTCCGGACGGACATCTAATGGATGCTGCGTTCCGATTGCCGCTTACATCGCCATCAGCGCTACAACTGCTCATAACCGTTCCGAATCGTTGGAGCGCGCTAAAAGTGATATTTGCGGTACTGCAATCGGAACGGTAAGTATCGCGCTAACATTCTGATTGTTCGTCACTTAAATCTAAAGTTATAATTTCATTGAGATATTTTACCCTGGTGAAACAGGAGCCATTTTATAACATTATCACAAAAGAAAGTTAATAAGCAAGCTTTTAAAATCTTTAATCGACTAATAAAAATATCAACAAAGGAACGTCATGTATCAGTTTTGACAGGCTGATCAGAGCGACCATACTCCGTAGCTTGGGCACTTATAGCGGGAAAATGGCGGCATTTATGACGTCATTGAGGACGTATCGATATCGCTGTGAGCGCGCTCACAGGCAATCGGAACAGGTATGTGAGCGCTGTAAGCGATGTAATCGGCAATCGGAACGCAGCAATTATACATCGGTTATTGTGGGGTACTCCGTTTAAGTGAATGACTTAAATGGGGGAACTTTTGGGCACACGCTTAACCCGAAAAAAAAAGATATTGCTTTTTTTGACTTTTATCATTTCTGAAGTGGAAGTCTATAGACACGTATGACAGTTTTTTTTATGCTTTTTTTCCGGGAAGCGCAAGATTAAGTGACATTGTGGATAGCATTTTACTAGTTTTTTCTTACACACGTTAGGGGCCTCTGAAGCCCGGGGGCCCCGGATCATTGATACGGCGGTAGCTACGCCCCTTTATGTTCCCCCCAGTTGGAAACCCAGAATAAGCATACACATATAAATATTGACATCCATGACCCGAGAACAAACATCTGTGCTTACCACACAAATGAATGCCCCGGCCGGGACTCGAACCTGGGACCTCCGGCGTATGAGACAAGGCTACTGACCACTACGCTACTTGGCCGTCGAACCATGCTGATTTATATTTATCTGATTTTTTATAGCAAAAGACACCTGAGACGTGACTCTTGTATCAGATCAACTTAAATTCTTTTTTGGAAATGGGGTTATAGGTGCTCTTTTTCAAATTCTAGGGAAAATCCCGGTTGTAAGTGATTCCTTAAAAAGGAGGAAAATCGGTTAAACTAATTCTTTAGCACATTGTGATATAAAGATCGGAGAAATATTGTCTGATCCTGCTTCTTTATTTAGAGCAGATAACAGACAATCAACAGATAGGCCTAGAAAGTTTCAAGCTTATAATAACTAAAGAGATTAACCTAAAATTATTATAACCAGTACAAGACTTTAAGTTCATTTGTAAAATTTGCTTAGGTATTTTTTATCAGGCATTCCAGTAACTTCACAAATTCTCTCATCAAAACATCTCATCTTGGGGATTAGTCACGGTTTTTACGTGACGTGATGAATTTATCTGATGCAATTATCTATTTCAAAATAAAAGATACCACAAATACAAGACTGTGGCATTGCTGGAGTGATCAACAGTTGGTTTGGATAAGACCAAATGGAGGAGGATCTACCAGATATAATGATTAAAATAGTGGAGTGGATTGAAACACAAATGCTACAGTAATATATAAACATGTTTATTCTAATACAAAAATCAATTGTCACAATGGCTGGTATGACGATTGATTAAAATCTAAATAACAATTACAGACAACATCCTAACATCGATATAACAGCGATAAAATGTAGAAGCAAATATTATAAGTTATTTGAGATTAAAATACATTAAGAGCATTATAGGGTTCACATGTAGGTAATATCTAAATATTCTTCTAATTGTGATTAATATATTTGAGATTACAATCATTAAGACGAGTTTTGACGTAACTACAACACTATAATAGATAATGAAAAATTGTACCGTGTGTGGAGTGCCAACTCACATTCCTATACCTATAAGGAAGCTCCCTGATGTTTCTCTTCAATATAAGATAAGAAAATTGATAGCATTCATCAGTCCGCATTGCCCAGATCGAAGTGATGAATAATATCTTTGAAAAAATGTACTTGTAAAATAATTTACACGCAGGTATTCATATAATGGAGCACCGTTCTAACACAGATGAACAAACAACACTGAGATATATTTGATTTATATAGACACGTACTGAATTTCGATACATTTAAATATTTTTTTCGTACCCTACATGATCTAGGTTCATACTACTATCTATATGTGGGTATATGAACTCTGCGTACAACATTTATTAAAATATTTAACGTTTTTAAATCTATGTTTCTATTATCTACACAGCATTTCATTTTTATTCTTAATAGTATAATATATGTTCCTAAAATATGTAATATGTATGTATATTTAACTAAAATAAATATTCTACTGGCTAGGGATCGTTGCGATAGGTTTCGAAAGATACATTTTAAAATTGATTACTTTCCAAAATGCTTAATTAAAACAAAGCTACACAATAGACACTTCGTCATCAAGAAACCTCATTTAAAAAAATCAATGTTAGATTAAAATAGTACGTAGCTATAGGTCTTAAATTATAAACTAGGTACATGAATGATTCTATGCTATCAAGTTCAACATCTAGTAATTTCATTCAAACTGAGATAAATATGTATTCAAGATTAAACTTTCTTTCTAAATTAATGCATCATGATACACGTACTCTGTTCAATTTACAAACACTCTTCTCCAGTCACTTAGGATTATAAAAGTTCTAATACATTTACTAAGTAACTCCCTATAAAACAACAAATACATTAAACTACCTCTGTTTAAAAACATGCAAAATATATTTTGTACTTAAAAGTAAAATAAAATATGACTTAAAAGTTCAATAACAGATAAAAATATAAATGCATACATAGCATTTTGTTTTTATAATAAATTGTTCCAGCTTCAACCTTACTGTAGTTTGCAAAATATTGTACATAATTAATGGTTTGTTTTCACTACATCTAAATCTAAAACATCGACGGTTTTCTGAATTTGCCGGTTCTTATGATTACACGAAAAAACGTTTACTACACAACCCTATTCCTTTTTCTAGTCCTTTCAGTCATTCGAATCGTACATTTATACAAACCTATAGTTACATTTATTTATTGAATATATCTAATCTACAAGTTTTAAAGTTTTATTATAATATATTATGGTGTTATCATATTCAAATATTTTTTAAATAACGAATATGAATTATGAATATACAAGCAAATCTAGAAACTCTGAAATATTAACATATTTAATGGTTTAGGTCTCAAGAGGGTATTATACTGTGTGTTATATTGTTACATAATAAGCTAAGCTCTCGGGTTATTTAACATACAATAAATAGTATTTAAAAACTATAAGCAAAGCTGCTCATTTAATTACTTATTCATATTAACCTATGCCAAAACGCCAATTTCTTTTATTTTGCCTTCTATTTAGATGCTATGCAATCTTATGTTTTAAACTTTTTAATATATTCGAAAAAAAGAAAATAATACAACATTCAGTCTAGCTATAGCTCTGCTGCTTTTTTATATCATTATCAATTTCTAAGTTGTTGGTTTTGAATGAAACGACACCATTTTTTCTCCGATTGATATTGACATTATAATTTTCGTTCAACAACCTTATAGATGTCAAAGATGTATTCAGCAACTAGATTGAATGTTTCGAGAGTAGTGTTGCCATTATAAATAAATCGACGTTACACGTAGTATACGTCGAAGGAAAGTTGAGCTCAGACAGGCACGGGGCCCGGCTCGCTGAGTGACACCGGGGACTGAATGTTGGACGCCAGACGAACTCCGCCACTTTCAGAAACTACTACACCATTGTGAACTGTGCCGTTCTGTATTGTGTCCGCGTATGGAGTTGTTAAGATGCGAAGGCGCTGGAATAAAAAGATATGTCATAATATTTTTACAAGTTAGAATTATAGTAATTAAGGTTAAAAAAAGGTAAATAATTAGCAAATTTAATGAGTTAATAAATATATGATACTAAAATTAATGGTTCACAAGGCTAGTAAATTAATATCTACTATTGCGTGGTTTAGGTCAAAATGGTTTTATTGTTGCTGTTCAAGGTACTTTATTTTTTTAACGAAATTAATTTATTAATTCAAAACGCTGCTGATAGGTTTATTGTAACAGTTGTACTTTAGTGCCAGAATATTCCAACAATCCACAATATTATTTAATAAGAAATACGTAAAATAGTAAAACATAAAACGAAAATGAAATAATAAGACAAAAAAAAACAAAATAAAAAGAGTACCTGGTGCAGATCTTTGTTCCTCATCATTTAACCAATAATACTTGCAGAGTTACACAGAAAGTCATAGCGAATCTTCCTCCAGTAGACTATAAAAGCGAAGATGACTCTTACATTACAGTAAGGTATTAAACGCTGAAGAATTCCACACGAATAAGCGCCGACACCACAAACTTACCTCAAAAAACGTTCCCTTCGTAGTAATCAGCTTAAAAATCGCAACGGTCGGTATACACAGCACGCTGGAGCCCGCGATGCACCATCCCAACACATTGGCCCAAGTCGGGTACACGTAGCCCTCGTACTGCAGCGGCTCGTAGTCCAGCAGCCCGTACACCGTGATGAAGAGGAGGAAGGCGGGCGCGGCGAACCGCCAGCAGACGCGCCAGTACAAGCCGGGGCGGAAACCGATCATGTCGCGGATGTCTTCGCAGAAACGTTCGGTTCCTGGAAGATGAGGGACAGGTTTTTTTATACACGCAGTTTTATGATAATATATAGGCATATTGTAGTAATTTTCTATAAAATAGTTTTATTAAACTTCTGTTCTAAAAACATTAAACGATACAGATTCAAACGTGATGAGAGATCGATGTTACGAAGACGTTTTACAGTTAAATATTCGATTGTACATACAATACCCAAATTAACTGATACTTTTACATGACGTTTCCCTAATAACCGGAAACTTAATTGAATATCAAATTTATGCACACCATAGATCCACGAAACAGCAATCGCCTCAAAGAACACAGCCACCAGCATGGAGTAGCCAGCGGCGTACCGGTCCAGCAGCTGGAAGAAGTAGAAGCCACCCTGCGTGCACGAGGTCAGGCCGACGAAGAAGTACAGCGTGAAGAGGCAGGCCACGAAGATCTCGCGGTGCCGGCCGATCGGAGGGAACTCGTCACTTAGAGCTGTTATTATTGCTTCTGAACCACCGAACTGGGAAAGAAAGTTGTGGCTATTATATCAAAAAAAAAAAAAGTAGGAAACAAGTAAAACGGCTAGTATTAAGTAACGAGTATTTATAGTGAGCGAATCATTTAGTAAAATTCGCAACTATTTGCTTCGATTCCATTGTTTCCGATTGATATTCTAAATCTCCAGTTTCTAAGTAGTTTTAGATAGTTTAGAATTAAAAATTTTCTTTGTTTATCAAGTAGGTAACTTAATTAATTTCTTTAATCACACACAGGGCTATTTCAACACAAGCGCTTCACGACAAGTCCCAGTGCGGGTTTGATGACAGAGGTTGCGAATATCAAACCTTATGAACATATCTCATATCATTCCCACTCGACCTTCTTTAACCCCACTTAATTACCGAACTATCCAACCCCAATGTCAACAACATCATGAAGAACGCCAGACTCCAAGCCGCAGCCCCTGGCATGGTCGCGATAGCTGCGGGGTACACCACGAACACCAGTCCCGGGCCCTCGGTTGCCACGTCGCGGATGTGGCGCCCCGACATATGTGACATGTAGCCGAGGACGCTGAAGATTACGAAGCCGGAGATGAAGGAGGTCGCTGAGTTGATCACTGAGGTAAGGATGGCGTCTCTGGAAATAAGAGCGGGGAATTAATGATTGCCGTTGGCAAATGAAAACAATTGGTACGTCAAAATGACTTTAAGATTTTTTATTGTTTTAAGAGTATTGCCGAAGTCAGTACGCGTGTATTGATTTTAAAAATGTATTAATGTTGTCCTAGACGCTTAGACGTGTAGAGCAGTATGGCTTTGAGCTCCGAACAGCTCCTACTCGTTTTCCTGTGTTGATTGTATCGCCATTACATTAAACCACTTACTGGTAGACATTATTGTGGTACTTGTTGTACGACGCGTAGGCCAGCAGCACGCCGAACCCGGGACCCAGCGAGAAGAATACTTGCGTCGCAGCGTCCACCCATACCTGACGTTATTTAGGTTCAATTTATTTATTGGTTTGAAGATGGGTGTACTGTTTTTACTTTAAGGATTTGTAAAGTTTTTGTAAAATATTGTTATAAGTTGTCACTTTCGAAATGATGCTCAAGTGTTTATCAGAATGCTCAAACACCTACTTTATTTTCAGAACTCTCTGTATTACTTACCTTTCAGATCAAACTGAATTCATAATAAAATTAACTGAAATTAAATATTTCTTTTAGTCCGGAATATTAGACATTAATAACGGCTTTCCATCTATGAGTATTAAAAGTACGTGGGACACTCAGAAAGTATTGATAAATGAAATCAAATTGCCCTATAAAATAAATACTCTCCACCAGTGTCTATACGGAGTTTCATGCGTCTGAACCAATTTTCAAAGCACTTTTTCCGATCTGCAACTTATACTTCCTCAACGGCCTTCTCGAACGCATTTCAGTGACATTTTCTGACGATGAAAACTGTACCCCTTGAGCTAGTTTGTAATTTTAGGGAACAAGAAGAAGTCACACGGTGCCAAATAAGGGCTGTAGTCCCAAAGGTTTTGCCGTTGTGGTATTTATGAAGGCCCTCGTCTTGATCGCGGAGGGCGCGGGCGCGTTGTCGTGGTGGAGCAAAAGCATCGGAGTCCCATGCTCGGTCGCTTGTTGCTCGCAAGGCAAGCATTTGTTAATGTACCACTTTGCATAGATTACTTTGATTTCTACTTTGATTTCTTACGGGAATTGATACTAAATACCCTGTTAAGGAGAACAAACTGCTTTTGCTTCGCTTTGAAACAGCCATACTGCTGACTGGCGTTAAGTTTTTGGATCATATTGATAAACCTAAGATTCGTCACCTATTATGATATCGTAAAAACGGCGGATAGAACCGGCTTTGATTTTATCAATCATATCATGGCACCATTCCACGCTCATACTTCTGAGCATCGGTGAGTTTGTGTAAAATATCATGAACACTTCCGGATCCAATCTGCAGGTTGTGCTGAATATCCTCGTTTGTGAATCGCCGGTTTTATTGGCTCAATTTTTTCGCTTGGAACACGTTTTCTTCCGTACCAACAGTCAAAGGACGACCACTCCTTCCTCTTATCTTTAAATTTAAGCGACCGAACTTACACTCGTTTTAACAGCCGTACACAGTTGCTTTAGAAAGTGCCTTGTTTATAAAAGGTAATATATTATTGTATTCATCAGGTTCCAAGTTGGACTTGAAGTCTTAAAAAATCATTGCACGAAAATGTTCCCGACGCAAATCCATTTTTCTATGACACCCAATAGTTTTATAATGCTGGTAGAAAAATTTATAGGGACATTTAAATTTGGAACAAATATATTTTCACTTTCAAATAATCGAATTTTCAAAATAAATTATAACTTGCCAGCGTTCCATAAGTAAAATCTTTTTTTTTAAAACTTTCTAAGTGGCCTCGTAAAACGTGCATCAGCAAGATTCGCGACTTAGGTACCAAAGTAAGACATGGGACTTTCCACACATGTATTCAGAGTCATTCAGTAAATATTCTCTATTCTGTAACCATCTACTTTTTAAGGCCTGAATAAATCTTCATAAAGTATTTCAACAAACACAGGTTATTTAATAAGTAGTAAATGAACTTCGTCACAAACCTGCGGTTGAGTGATAGCCTCGAAGTTGGGGCTGAGGTAGTAGGCGATCCCGGTGGCGGAACCCGGTAACGTGATGCCGCGGATCAACAAGATCAGTAGCACGCAGTACGGGAATAATGCCGTAAACCATACCACCTGGGGACGTAGGAAAGAGACATGACAACTAGATACTTGAGATACTTCTGACGAGAACTGTTATTTTTGCGTACAAACTCGTAAACAAAACCTAGTATTCCAAACTACCCTACCTTCCCCGAAGTGCTGATGCCCTTCCAGAGGGAGAAGTAGCAGATGACGTAGACTGCGAGCAGGCACAGCGCCATGTCCCACTTCACCGCACCCAGGTCGTGCAGCCCCGAGCTGCTTTGTAGCTCCAGGATGGCACGGCTGGGGACGGGGAGGATGGTCAGGTCACAAATAGGTGTAAAGACTTTATACCCTTATAATTTGTTCTTATCAGGTGTTACTGCGATGTTCTTGTGCTATCGCAGTTGAGTACGTTAGAAACAGGCCATATACATATAGCCGTACGTCTATGTAGTAATCATACATTTAATGGAACTTAATGTAATATAACTAGATCTCAATAAAAATTTATTCAATATTATAATAATCCCATCACAATTGACTTATTGTAATAATTATTAGGAAACAGAAAATCTAACTGGAAACCTAGCATCTCTTGTACTAGAGTTCGGGTTTACGCGTCATGGATGTTTCTATTTATACATGTACCTATGTATAGTCGGGGTATATATGTATATAGTCGGGGTCCGACTCGTGCGCTAAAGCTCGGCACAAACAAGCCTCTTTTGCGGCAAAGTAATTGACGAATGCCAATGCGCCAAAAAAGCGGACAGTTGTCCTTTTATGTCCTTGCATTTTATTTAATTGGCTCTGATTCAAATATTTATTTCTCAACATTGAAAATTACATGTTCTTATTGACGTCTAATAAAGCATGACACTACCACCATTTCGGAAAAGCCTTCGTGAAGAAGAACTGACAAGAACCTTCACGGGTGTAATTTTTTCAAAGTAAATTTACAATGTCTCTTTAAGTCTTTACAGAATTATTCTTATCTGCATCTGTTAGCTCGGCAAGTCTTCCTCCCCTCAATCATCCGGATCACGAACAACGCGACATGCAGCCATTCAGGCTGCGTGACTTACTTGAAATACTCCGAGGCGGCGGAGGTGAAGAACGGTGTGGTTTGCGGGGACGAGGAGTTATTGGTGCTTGACCCATTGCCTAGGGGAGACTCCGTGATCACTTCGAACTAGCAAAGAAAATAATAAAGTAGGTAAATCTTAAACCTTAGATTTAAATATTAGTATTAGCTGACAAACCAATTCATATTAATTAGGTAGTTTACCTTATTTGTATTATTTGTTTTAATTTTTTTTGTATGACACTAAACTCAAATATCAGTTTGCTTCTAAGTTTCGAAAGTGTCAAAACTTCCTGGACTGGAGTCCTGGCGTCAAGATACTCAATTTATTTCATCTCTGTTGGTGGATGAAACTTATGAATGTAACTAATTTTATCAGGTCCACCAAGGTAATCCTGCCAGACTTTCAGCCACTTAGCCCATTGTTAAATGTTATTTAGCAGTAGTGTGCTATATGTAGTTATCTTTCACCAGTTATCTGTTTTCTATAAATTACCAACACAATTTATTTCGGATTAAATCCGGCACGGCACAAGGTGGCGATCCTTGGTAAACGACGCAAAGAAAAACCAAAGTAATTGCTATGCAGGCCGCAGTCATCCTGCAGTAGACGTCTTTCAACTGAAGCAAAGAAGGAAGGAATTATCAAAACAATATTCTACGATGCACTCACAGGGCGGCAGTCCTTGGTGTTCCACTCATTGTCGCAGCTGGTCCAGGGTAGTATGGTAGTGAAGGACGCGAAGAAGAAGCGAAGAGACCACGCGATGATGACGTTGTAGTAGAAGTCCACGTAGAACGCGATCAGAACCACGGCGTACCCGATACCTGTTGGGTATTATCGTGCGATACTATAGACGTTACCAAATAACTCGTGTTACTATGTTCACTTAATGAACAAGTGACATTTTATTGACTAAACATATCAAGTTACCTTTTATATTATCGCAATAATATCGAGAGTTTGAGGAAATCTCCGTACTTAGAAAGCTTATGTTTTTCGTTTTTTGAATATATAAAGTTTACGGGCGCTAAAAACCTAAGCTTCTTCACAGGATGTGTCTGTACGTTTACTGTTCTAAGTCTTCGAAATAACTAAATTACTTCAACATGGTTTAAACCTGTCTACTAATATATGTCTAAGTAGGCGAATAGTATGTTAGTAAATCAACGTCAGACATTTATTTCTTAATACGTAGTTTGTCAATAAATCTTGTTGGTTGACATCCCTAGTATACTTCTAGACCGTATGTTTCTAGTTTATTTGATACCAAAAGTTGTGTTAATTAACTGAAAATGTATGATAATGATATCAAAGCATTATGATAATGATATCAAGTTTTTAGTAATTAGTAATAACTTTTCCACGTTACACTTGTCAAAACCGTCTTGAAACTATCTTAAAACTATCTTAGCAGCACCACTACAACCCTCAACCTACAAATCAGAAACCCTGCAAACCATCCCATGATCCCTTGCACTCAAGGCATAATTGCCACCATTCCCGCGTCTCCCCTTAAGTGCTCCGCACATTTCAAAGGAGCCCGTGACTTATGCCGCCTGATTACATTTCATAGCGACACGTACTAGCTGAGTGGTCGCAGATATTATTTTAAAAGAGAAATAAAATTGGTAATGGTCTGGAAAAGGCCATTGTAAGGGATGGCTTCTTTGGAATTTCGCAGAGGATCCTTCTGTATAGAGTTTTTCTTAGTTTTGGTTTTAACAAATATTGTTTCGAATTTATAATTCAGAGCACTAGATATGATTTATATAGAAAAGGATGCAACTCACATTAGTAGTTAAGGCTGAAACGACTAACTTTACTTTTAATAGTCAGTAAAAAGAAACTAAACATTAATAATAAATAAATTAATTGTTTAAAAAAAATTAATAATTAAATATAAATACCCAACAAATTATCTAAATTGTTTTCAGTTGAACGAAGCTTGAGTTATAAGAAATATGAGTTATATGGAAAAAAACCATTTGTAAATATTGTTAGTAAAAATTTCTCAAGAAATGTAAATTGACATATATTTTATACACTTAATTTGAATATTTTCTTTAAGGTTTTTATTTAAATTATTCTCTGAAACTGACATTCATGTGTGTGATGAACATAAATGTTTGTTCTTGGGTCATGGTTGTTGATATTTATTTATGTATGTTTATTCTGGGTTCCCCCCCCAGTTCGCTGTATGGTCATCCATAACACAAGCTCTGCTTACTTTGGGACCATTGTGTGATTGTCTGGGGATTTATTATTTAAAAAAAATTCATAACAAAAATCCATAGGCTTTAAAATAGCTATACCAATTGGATGAAATTTACGTAAACAGACTAGCTGCAGGTATCTAACTTAAAAAGACTATTTTTTAAATGAAAATTTAATTGTTACCTACCTAAGCAAATCCTACAACAAAAGCTAGTAAATAGATACACTTAATTCCTAAGTGATTTCCACATAAAACGTTTCTCCAACCGCAGGTCCCTCTCTGCGAGTGAATGCGGCAATATGTCAAGATTGCCAACTCGACCGCACTCAACACTTAGCGCGGTTTCACTCAGACGGACGTGACCGACTCATATTTTACGAAAATACGGAATAAAAATTAAATTGAAAGCGATGGAAAATGGTTGTTTAATATTTTATAGTTACAGCGAGATATTTGAGGAACAGATGAAAGATTGAGTTAATTATATAAAATTATTTTATTTGATTTTGTTTTGTCCTGTTAAAAGTACTTTTTTTTAAATGTTCCTTGCAATTTTATATTAATTATATCATTGTTTTAAATAAATAAAATAATAAATATTTCTAACAATCACACCACATTATCTAGCCCAAATTAAGTATCATTAAAGAACTTGTGTTATGGGTACTAGATAACGGATAAATAAACTTAAGAAATATATAAGCACACATAGATATTTTTTTTATATATAAATATATTAGAAATAAACTTAAATAAACGTAAATACACATCCATGACTAGAAAGCAAATATAATAATACATCTGCCCCTACCAGGATTCGAACCCGGGACCTCTGGCATGGAAGGCAAGGCTACTTACCTCCACACCAAACAGGCCGTCTAATCTGTTGGAAGATTTTAAAAGTTACAAATTAAATACATGAACAGGTACATTATTGCTCCAAAACTTATTCTGTACGGGGTAAACTGTTTTTACACGCAGCAGTCGGTTTTTTCAAGATCTTTTTTGGGGCGGTATCTTACCCACCTCAATAACTACGTTCAAATTCAAATTCAAATTCAAATATTTATTTCTCAACATTGACAATTACTTGTTCTTATTGACGTCAAATAAAACATGATTCTACCACCAGTTCGAAAAGAACCTTCGTGAAGAAGAACTGGCAAGAAACTTCACGGGTATATTTTTTTTCAAAATAAATTTACAGAGTCTCTTTATGTCTATACAAAAATTATTCATTTCTGCATCTGTTAGCTCGGCAAGTCTCCCTCCCTCCAAGTATCCAAACGACGAACACCCTCAAACGGCACCCGTTCACGAGTTAACGCGGGATCCAGCCATCGCCCTCCTCAACCATATTAGAGGGAAGTGAGCGACCCGTCACCCGACGCTACCATAAGAAGACGTACTTTAGTGACAATGACAATGACGCTTTAGATATTCATCGGGACGAAGAACTCATCGCACATACAGACACATTACACATGCTTTGTTACAAATACTAGTACAATCCTGTTAATGAGGGGATTATACCCAAGGGCTTTTATCATCCAAATAATCGGATAGTTTATGATATGCTCTAGCACACAACTTCTCCTTTATAGTTTCTTTGAATTTGTCAATAGGAAGACCTTGGATATCCTCAGGAACCTTATTATAAAAGCGTATACATTGATCCATGAATGAGTTAGTGACTTTATGAAGCCTGCTATTATGACCTGCCAGCATATTTCTTCCTCTTGTGTTAACATTGTGCAGATCTTTTTTTCTTTTGAACAAGGTTATGTTCTTTTTAACATAGGTACATTAAATTTTCTAAAATATATTGTGAATGGAAGGTAAGAATATTTATTTCCTTAAATTTACTTCTAAGTGACACCCTTGGACCGAGCACAACAGAATACCATATGTCATGAGACTGTGGAAGTAACCAAAATAGACTAATCGAGCAGTTGTTTCATTTGAAATTTGTCTAATTTTTTTAACAGCATATGCGGCAGACCCAAGCCTTTTCGCTAAGCCATCAACATGCGGTCCCCACTGGAGTTTGGCGTCTAAGGTTATGCCCAGAAATACAGTTGAGTTTACAGGAATCAGTTCCCGGCTCTTAACTACAATGTTTGTGTTTACCTGTTTGACATTTGGCAATGTAAATTTAACACATTTCGTTTTTATTTCATTGAGGAGCAAATTATTAGCTGAGAACCACTGCTCTGTGTTGGAGATGCATTTGTTCACCGCTCGATAGTCAATTTCTTGTCTTTTGATTTTAAACAAGAAGGAAGTATCGTCAGCAAACAATATGACCTCGCATTGATTCTTAACGACCGATGGCAGATCATTAATATAAACTAAATATAGGAAAGGACCGAGAACTGAGCCCTGGGGCACACCCAGGTTAAACTCGACAACGACCACATCATTAATTGATAACTAATCAATAACTGTCTTATAAATGTCCGGGGGCACTTTAATTGAGGTTGCGGTTTGATTTTAACGCTGGCCTTGTTAGTTTGGAGGTTCTTTGAGCAGGAAAAACCTTTGTGGATCTAGACGTAAAGTGCTTGTGAATTTTAGAAAAAAGAACGAGCCATATACCTTTGAAGAGCGGCACCAGTCTGCCCCAGCAGGTGATGGCTCCCTTGCGGTGGAACTGGCCCAGCGCCAGCTCCATGTAGAACAGCGGGATTCCGCCCACCACCAGCATGATGCAGTATGGCACCAGGAACGCACCTGCGGCAGAATTCAGTTTTGTTTTAAGAAGTAACTGTTGAGCAAAGGCTTATTAATGGTTATAAAATAACTGGATATAAAATAAAAGATTCCACGTCATCGATAAACTCTTTGCATTACAATCTAATTTTTATTTTTTTCGGTCTTGGTAACAAATATGTTTCAGTATGTCTAAAACATTAAACTTCTAAAAAATTATGTTAAAATTACTTTAAATTACTCTATTCAATCTTTGAAAATCTGAATATTAATAAGCCAATCTTTCCGAACGCTAAATTACCTACAAAAATGTCTACAATACTCGAACTACCAGAATTAAACTTTTCAAATGACTAGCTAATCCTCTTAAGGACCCATCTTGGCCCCGTCTCCCCCGAGCAATCCGCTGACTGCAGAATCGCGCCAATAATTTCATATCGGTCTCGGGAGACGCAAATTGTCCGTAATTGCCCTTTTAAGACACTTTCAGATGCCTTTGTTCAGATTGCTCCACTTTTCAATGTACTGGTAATTTCGTTTGTTGTACGTCCTGGAGTTAAAGAACTGTCTGTCCTTTGAGAGTGTGAAAAGTTTTAAAAGGCGTTAAGAATGATTAAATAGAGCGTCTACTTTTTTTCTATTAATATAACGACTTTTTAAAGTCTTGGTATTTTTATGAGTAAAGGTTAATGTTAGGCAAACGTGGACTGAAAAGCTACGTTCTGTATGATTTGTAAAAATTCATGAGAATACAAATATCTACGTAGTAATATTACTCTAGTATGTAAACTGATTAAGGAACACCACACAACACAACCTAAAGTATTCCTCCTCTTTTCATTTTTCTCCACTCATCATCTTCTATATTTTATTCTATAAATTATCATATTAATCTTTAAAAAAAATATATAACAAAAAATAAGCAACTGGCAAATTTATTAAAAATCTGATATAACTACCGGACGAATCTATAAGACTAAACAAACTTAGAATGACGTAATTATTTTGCTATTTTCGAATTTACAAAGGATAAAATGAAGAGTAAAAGATTATATGAAAGGTTTAAACATATTAATGTTGTTGATGGACGGAGCTATGACATAAATCGGGTCTAATTAACGTAATGGTAGTTAATAGAAGGTGAATTGTTAAATGACGAGCTTCCGTTACGCGCTGCGTAGTGCCGGTGAGTAAAGGAGCGGCGTATCAGATTGTATCCAATTTCAGAAACATTCTGCCACGACTGACTTTAATGTGGTTTCTGAAGTGTGTGAAGTTTGCCAGATCTTCTTCACGAAGTTTTTCCAAACTTGTGGTAGAGTCATGCTTTGTTTGACGTCAGTAAGAAAAAGTAATTGTGACGTAAAAAAGTAATTTAGGTCTCAACATTGATGTTGAAACCTAAATATTTGAATTTAAAAGAATTGAATAGAGTATATACGTGTAACATACTTCGTTCTAATAAAGGTACATATTCATACTTTAAGGAATAGCATTTAAAGAAATTAGGTGTATAAAAGTGAGAAAACAGCCAGGTCTTTTTCATTGACAGAGTTATGTGGTCCAAATTTTATATTTTCATAAATTAAAATTAATTAGGAATTATACTTTCAACTTAGCAGAAAAAAAATATGACAGTTTATTAAGGTAAGTAGTAGTAAATAAATAATACATTTACCCGTGGTTACTTTAATATTGAAGCTTCAACCAACTTTTAATAAATTTAATTGATTCGTTTAACAGTGCCCCATAGTAGCCAGGTCTCCTTTATTTAGATAATAAAATGACACTAGAATTCGCGCGTAGTTTCATCCACGTAGCTGCAGATCCTAGGGGAACTTCTGGATAAAGTATAGCCTGTGATACTTAAGAATAATTAGTTTAAATCTTCGGCTGCACCCCGAGACGTCAGACGTTTCTTAACCGATTCCTGGCCCATGACGCACCTAGCGCGTCATGAAGAAACATTCAGGGAGGCCCATGACGCGACGAGCGCGTCATAAAAAAATTGTTGTAAATCACATTTTTATTCAATTCAAACAAAAAATCCTTTCGTTTTATATAAAAATTAACACATTCGAGTCACTAATATCTGAGGCCACGACTTTTATTCTGAAAATTAAATTGTCAGAGGTCGTCAACCACATGCAATAATTGTTTATTAATCCATAATTCATACACTAAAATACAAAAAATAATGTCCAATAAAAGTGCCATCTACCCAACTCTTTTATGGTACATGGCTATTTGATTCAAATGGTCACGTGGACCTTGAACTTATTACGTTTACTAACAGAAAAATATTTATATGCTGGCCATTCTATTTATGTAAATAATTATTATGCAAACTATGATATGTATGGCCAACGAATTCTTAAATAATAACATATAAGAATTTGACCGGCACTTTAAGGGTCAAATAAATATTGGTGTGGTAGAAACCGTCGAAATTTTTTTACTACAAATTGACCGGTCGACGTCGATCGACGGTCGATTGATTGGTGTGGTAACACCGATACGCCAGCCAATTTGTAGTAAAAAAATTCTGTTGAACAGGCAGTTTACATCCTTTAATATTATAAACACTGTTTTATTCATGTCCATTCATTCATGTTGATAAATGCGAGTTGATTTCCGGTACCTATAAATAAAGTCATTTTGTTGTACAATAAGTCACCTTATAAATTTGTATGAAGGTATGTGAAGTCTGCCAACCCGCAGTAGGCGTGATGGCCTACAAATGTCTGACACCACCCTTGAGTTGGTAATAGTAGTAAAATAATCCCATGCACCTTTACATTTATATGAAGGTATGTGTAGTCTGCCAAACCGCAGTAGGCGTGATGGCCTACAGTTGTCTGACACCACCCTGAATTGGGAGAGGCTGATATCCCTCCAGTGATGAGTGACGATGGGTTGGTGTGGTAACACCCTAATATTTTAGACTACCAGGTTCCAAACACTATAGTTCTGCTTGAATGGTCATCGTCTCATTGTGTTTCTATTTCCGATTCGGGAATATATCTGAGTTTTCTAATTAATTCTGGTTCAAAATTATTTTTTATTTTAATTTAATGTATATACTTAACTAATTAATCCAGATTGATGTAATATTATTCCTAAACAGTAATATCTATAGTTATTTTACCACCCTATATCAACAATAAATTCAACAAAAAAGTATAAAAGGTTTACAACTCCTGGTGGAAATCTGTAACTTACCTTCCATTTCCTATAAAACGCGTATATAGTCACTTTAAAACACTAAACTAATAAATACAACATAATATACAGTAAAAAGTTTCACGTTGTATTATTATAGCTAAAACTGCTTAAAATAGCGTAAAAACATTACCAGGGGCCAACCACGCGCTAGGTGCGTTATCATTCAGGGAGGCCCATGACGCGACTCTCGCGTCATTGTTTTTTGTATGGGGCCGGGGTGGAAAGGCTCGAAAAATGAAGATGGCAAGGAATCGGCTAAGGCATCTTATTAGCTTATTATTAGCTTAATAGCTTATATCTTATTATTATTATTATTATAAGGCGGATTATGTTATATTCTTCATCAAAGAAAGAAAGAAAGAAATATATTTATTTAAAAAAAATTCGAAATTACAAATAATATACACACAACATAAGAAAAATTTATAAAAAATTCTAAACAGTAATTCGACAATAAATAAAATGGGAACTCGGCTTAAATCCCCGACGCTGGTGTTCAGTCGAACCCTGAACCCCACAGATGTTCCGGGAGAGGGGAAATGCGCGTGGATACTTCCACAATAATATTATTATTGGTTATTTTTACTTTAACATAAAACAAAGAAGAATATACTTATTAGGGTAAGTCACTTTACAAAATTAGGAGCAATTCTACATATATGTATATAGGTGGCACGGTAAAAATAGAAAATAAAATATATAAATATAATATAATAACATATAATAATTAGCGATAATACTGAACTGTAAAAATAGTTCTGCAAATTAATTGTTCTTTCGAAATAATAAATAATAAATTAGTTTATATCTATACCTACACATATATAAAATATTATTACCAAACTAGCTATGTTGTTGTTGTAACTTAAGTAAATACTTATTTTTGAATCTATTAAAATTTGTTTTGAAAACTTGACAAGATTTTGGACGTCTTATTGGAGGTGGCAAGTTATTCCACGGAAACTACCTCTAAATGCCATGGTCCAAATGGTACATTAGGTACGTTAGAGTTGTTGAATTTAAAAATCGATGCAACGTTTTAAGAGTTTCTTGGTTACATATACTCGAACAATCAAATCTTTTATTTTTATTACTTACTACAAGTATGTTTCTTTCACAATAATTATTTGACAACTTACACAATTTAGACTAGAATGCGCAGTTATTCATTCTCAAACCATCACATTTAACTCCCAGAAAACAATTCCAAAACTCCATAAAACTTAGACAAGAATCTCCCATAAAATAGCCGTGACTCATCCCGGTAGTCGTCGGGATAAACGAGGATTTATTTTATTGCCACAGCAACAGGTCCGGTGCGGCGCTATATTGACGCGATAATCTGAGGGGTAGCTTCTTAAGTCTTGAATCATATGATACCAATAAAAATCTTGTGCTTAAATGCAGGAAGTGCAGTCTTTTAAAAAAGATATAAATCATGACCTAACATGACCTAACTTGATAATTGCAATCACACCATAGTAACATTACAAATTAAATTCATAATAGACGAGAGTTAACCGCATGCAAGAATTAATTGCTGGCGTTCTAAAAAATAAACATAAATGCTGCATTATTGCAATCGACTTTAAAATATTTGTATTGATAGTTTTTATTAATATGTAATGAGGGAAGTTTCCGGTTCAATACACAGTTTTCTTGGACTCTCAATAGTGGTGTATCTATTTAAGGCGACTTCGGAAAACTAATGTTTTAAAGTTAAATTATGGCGTCTAATACTGCAAATATTGTACTCCTTTTCTTCAGTTCATGCGAATCCACGGCTTTGCTTCTGCGAGCGCCAGCCTAGGCTTTGTACGCTTCTTGCTTACTCTTTCAGCCGTAAGTCAAGGGATAATTAAAAAGACAATTAAAAGATCAGGGGTGCACGACGATCACTTGCGTCGAGATTTGTTGAAGACAAAAGGACTTACTTATGAGTTGGCTGTGCAGCACTTCCAGGCAACGTTTCCTGATTTTTGCCGTTGAGACAGAAGGTGGTGGTGCCCCCGCCCCTGCAGTCTACCAGTCTTAAGTTAGTCACATGGACCCGTGACCCTTTTAAAAATGTTTGGTGTGAATTGATAGTGGTGTCGGAGAAAGGGCTAAGCTTTCTTGGCAGGAAATATTGGAACAAGCTTTAGGTGTTGACATTTTAGGATTGTGATACAGTGATGAAGATGTGGTAAATCTTTACAATAAGTTCCCTGATTAATTTAAAGATAATTTAGGAGAATATAAGGGTCCTGAAGTGTTTTTACATGAAAGATCAGATGCACACCCTCAATTCCTGAAAGCTCGACCTGTTCCAGTTCCACTTAAAAAGCAAGTTGAATCAGAGTTGACTCGCATGGTTCAGGCAGGAGTTTTGACACCCGTTAGAAATTCAAACTGGGCGACACCTTTAAGATTGGTAAAGAAAGAGGACGGCTTTCTCCGTTTCTGTGGTGATTATCGCTCAACTGCAGCAACCCGCTGCAGCCACAGAAGGACTTGTGAATCTCAGTGGAGGCAAGATTTATTAGTAAATTAGACCTGAAACTTTTTTATATGCCATTAACAGTAAGTGAGGAAACTGCTATAATGTTAACAACACTAAGTACTCCCCTTAGTCTTAATGAAAATTAACCGCTTAATGTTTGGTGTTAATGCTGCTTCTGGAATTTTTAAAAGATCGATATCTACAGCTGTAGCAGATATGGAGGGAGTAGCCTGTCTACTTGATGACATAACCTTATGTGGAAAGTCCAAAAAAGAACTTGAGACTAATTTGTATGTTGTAAAAACGATATGAATTCATTTGAAACAGTGTGTTTATGCATCGAATAGCATTAACTTCACTCACTCAAAGTCACTTTTCAAGATTAAACAAATGAGGGGGAAGCCAGCCTAAACAAATAAAGAATGTCTTCGTGCCTTCATAGGCTTGTATAATTTTTATGAAATTTTTTTACCACACAAAGTGACTTTGCTTGATCCTCTATATTGCTTGCTTGGTTCTAAAATTAAATAATTCTGAGGTGACCAAATTTCACCAAGAATGCTAAGATGGTCCCTGAAACTAGAATGCTATGACTATCAAATTAAGTACAGACCTGGGAAGATGATAGATGATACTGACGCTCTCAGCGGGTGAACATCACTGTCTACTCCAGAGAACACCGCAGAGCCTCTGAGTGAAGTGTTACTGCTGTATGAACAACCTGAAGGGTGGAACCTTGTTGTGACTAAGCTAGCAACTGAAACTAGAAAAGGTCCCTGATTTAAAAAAGTTTCATTTAATATGTTACATAGTTGGCCACGAGTGACAGCATATCCTGAGTTACAGTCATTCTGGAACCGGAGATAGGCTCTTTCACATGATAAATAATGTTTATTGTGGAGCTACAGTAAGATATTCTGAAATTACTACATGCCCTATTGCTGCTGCTGCTGATATGCTGATATTGTATAGACTAAAGCTTATGCAGGACATTTCTAGTGCTGCACCAACAAAAAGTAGCGGGAGAATGTCAGTCATGTCAAGCAGTTAGAAATAACCTGCCCAGAGACCCACAAACTTGGATAGTATCGGACAAACGATGGAGTAGGGTGCACATTGATTTTGCGGGCCATTCCAAAGAAAAACGTTTATGGTTCTGATTTATACTTACAGCAAGAGGCTAGAAGCTGAGATTGTATCAATATGAGCAGTGAGAAAATGTTTTGCTTCACAATGCTTACCAGATGTGTTGGTGTCGGGTAATGGCAGAGCATTTAGATCAACTGAGTTCGACACGTTCCTCAATAATAATGGTATTAAATAACTACTCTCCGCCATACCACTCAGCGACAAATCGAAAAATTGAACGTACCATACATACTTTAAAATACAAGCTCAAAAAAATCCCGTTTCCTAGTGCAACACGGACTGTAGTCGTGCAGAACAGCAGCTGGACACAGCCACACATAGACAACCCATAGACAATGAAGTTCAATGTAGGCCAGTCTGTGTCAGTGTGGATGTAAGTTGCGGGTGCGCCATGGCAGAAGGCCACCATGGCGGTAGTCGAGGGCACCAGCACTTATACAGTGAAGACGGAAGATGGTGAACTGCACCGCCGACATGCCCCCCTTTTTTTTTTTTTTTTTTTGCTGCCGAGGCACCCTCGCGGGAGGGAGGTGGAAGATGCGTCATGCATACCCGCCCGCAGGTAAATTCCTCTGCGGGGGGGTTATGTGGGACTCACCAGAATGGCACCTACCCACTAAAAACCACCTGTTGGCTGTAGTTATTACCGTTAGCCTTCATCGGAAGCGACACCCGTCGGGAAGTTGGGCGCGCTGGCGGAGACCCGCTAGCGGGTCTTCCGCCTGTAGTGAAAGTTGCACTGAAGGTGCTCAAATGGACATGAGTTGGTGGCCGTTCTGGGCAGCCTCCGGTGAAGCCGGGGCTGGGCAGAGGTCGGCCGAAGCATGATTTAGGGATCAATTCATTTAAATGAACCTATAATGAATTGAGAAGGGAACTATGCTCCGCCAGAGCTAGCAAACGCTCTGTCGGAGTACGTGAAGCCCTAAGTTTACGGGCTAAGACTGCGATTTCACTAACATCGACATTTTTTATAGCGTCGCAGACGATACGCATATCGTCTGCTACGGAGGATTGAGGAGTGGGTTTGTATGGGCGAGGCGCCGGGATGGGATTCGATGCGGGGCGCTGCCTCCAGTTTTCTGGGGCAGGCCTGGACTGTGTAGGCTTAGCAGCCGGAGGAACCCGGCTACGCAGCGGCGGAAAGTTTTCTTGGGAAAGGCGCGGAGCCTGTTTGGGTGCCGCCCTCTTGGAATTGGAGCGCATACAACGGGGTGCACGAGGGCAGCCCCTGTAATTTGCGGTGTGGCCGGACTGGCCACAAAGCACGCAATCGGGAGGAGAGGGAGTTTCAGGAGTGCGATTGCACTCCTTAGTGAAGTGAGGGACCAGGCACTTGACACACCTGGGCGGTGCGCGGCAGTTGGCCGCCGCGTGCCCGTACAACTGGCACCGGTGGCACTGGCCGGGATGACCGCGGCGATGAGGCGCCTCGATTGAGATCCCAGAGAGGCCGCAAATAGAGCTAACCCCTTTCAGGCTCTCTCTGGACTTGGGGACGTTGGCGAGAACCACCAAAGCGAGAGGGTGTTGCCTCCCGTACTTGCTGTGCATTTTATGCACCGCGAGTGCCGGGAAGCCTTGGGACTGCAGATCCTCCAGGATAGCCTCGTTCGATAATTCGAACGGGACTCCCCTGAGTACCGCTCTGATCTTACGCTCTTCTGACAGAGCATAAGTGTGATAAGCATATTGCTTATCGGTGAGGAGCTTAGTCAAAGCTCGGAAATCGTCTATCGACGAGACAGTGAGTTTAATAGATTCACCCGAGTTTACCGCTCGGGTGTAATGGATCTTGTGCTCATTGCACAATGTCGAGACCTCAGTCCATTTACCCTTTTCCCGAAGGAAAACGGGCGGTGGGACCTTGGCCTTGACAGTAGTTGGGGCCGGAGCGGGTGTTGAAGACACCGGGGCAGCTGGCGTTGAAGACGCCGCAGGGGGTGTGGGGACGGGCGTTGAGGGCGCCGGGTCTTGTTTCGAACGCTTCTTAGAGCGCTTCTTAACAAGCGTAAATGAGGGAGACTCAGGGCCAGTTGGGGTGGCGTCCGAGGATGACTCGGTCGCAGGTGCGCGCTTGCGGCGCGGAGGGGCGTCTACTTCGCACTCCATGTCACTGGAGGAAGGGGACGCGGGAGGGCCTAAGACCTGAGGGGTCTGGGGAACTGGGGTGGCCTGAGGGGCCATTGTGGACATTAATGTCATGAGATGAGGGATAAGGGAATCTAAGAAACGGTACTTATCAGCATTTAAAGACATGCCTTCAGTACTTTCAATTAACTTCTTCCTAAACTCGACAAAGCTTAGGGAAGCCATTGCGGAGGGGTTGGGGAGGGACAATATATGAACCTAACAACGATGACTAACTTCCTAAAACCACCCTACACGCAGTAGGGCGGTTGAGAACGACGCGGATAACTTACTCGAACACGGCACTTGAAGTCCTGGAACGACGAATTCCCGTCGACGAAGCTCACGTTCCACGAAGTACGGTTAACAAGCCGCTGTTCGCCGTGAAAACGGCGTTAGAAACTTATTAGAAGTACGGTTAACGAGCCACTGTCCGCCGTGAAAACGGCGTTAGAAACTTATTACGGTATACAACTATGAAATTATATATTACGACAACAACCAGTGAAATTTGGGTGCTCAATTAGCGCGGGGGCTAAAAGAGCGGGAAGGCGTCTGCGATCGACGTGCGCTCGAGAACGCACGCAGACCGAGACTGTGACATGCCCCCCAGATGCTAGCTCGGACTCATAGTTAGGCGCAGCCCCTCCAACTACATACGACCAAAGAAGTGATTCTAGATCAACACCTGAACGTATAAATGTATAATGATTGATTTATATTCATACAATTAGGTTGATTTCATTAGTACCAAAATTATAGTAAAAAAATCATTGTATTCGATTTCATTAGATTACTTTGAATGATTATTTCTGTTAGCTAATTAGTATATTTGTATTGATAGTTCACAAGTAATGAGGGTAGTTTTTGGTTGAATTAATAGTTTTGCTTTGAATCTCAATTGTGTTTAATATTTACATGGTTTTCTGTCATTAAATTTTATGTCCACAATTACCTACTATTGAACACTCTGAATTTAAGGTGTTTTTACGCTATGGTGATGAAGGGGCAGATGATGAAGTAAAAGAAGACGTTCAATAAATGTAAACCATTTTTACCTATGATGAAACAAAATAAGTATTTTGGCTTTTGAGTTGTTGTATCCAAGTTCCGAAGCATTCATCTTTGTTGTAAATATAAAGATTCGTCGTACTTCATCGTCACTTTCCATCAGGTGATATAGAAGACAAACGTCTAATCCTTTTTCAACAAAAAAACAACTTAACTCTTCACAACTTTCTTGCACATTAAAAAAAGTTCTTAGTTCGTCTTCCCATCTAATGAATTATTATTGAAAACTATTTAATTTATGTAAGTAGGTAAGATATTTTATTTTATCGTGTTATACAAAAGCTGTTAGTCCACTAAGTGAATACCTAACACTAGTACAACAATAATATCCTGTGCGTAATGCCCTAACTCGGTGAAGGACCCTGCATGAGTTCGAGAGATTTGTGGTAATTGGCCGTGGGTCGACGGTCATTCATCATGCATTGGACGAGAGCGAGTTCTCCGGCCACTAGCTGGTTTCATTAAATTAACCTATTAATTTGTAAGACTTTTTGGAGTAGCCGGAACTGACAGGATACTTTATTTGAATTAAGTTAACATTCTATAAATATCTGCTGTAAGAAATTATTGTTAAATGATGACAAGTGCATTTATAAGTTAATTGCCCGGGATTTGAAATTATAAAACTTATAAGAACTTTATTATCCATCGAATACATTTATTTCTTTGGCTAACTAGAATATATCTTCCCAATATCTATTTTAAGAGATGAAATCTTAATTTGAAACATTTCTCAATAGAAATCACAAAACTCTACACATCATTTTGGGTATCCAGAATAGACATACACATATAAAAACATTCTTTAAACAGGTAAATAAAAAAATATCATAAAATGTTTGATCCTTGTCTTAATACTTAATATAAAATATTTAAAATATAGGTGTATTTCACATAAATTATTCATTTGAAATGAAATTCATTGAAAGAACTTCGCTGATCTTACTTGACGACTGTGCAAAATTATTTACACTCAATCGAATTTCAATAAACAGACGGAACCGTGCCCCCGTCCTTCGAACCCACGATGATTTAATACTCGCGAACGATATTATCCATAATACCAATAATACCCAATCGCGGGGGATCCCTAGGGACTGGGATTGTTCTACGACTGTATCGGAGAATTCCTGGAGAGCTAAGATTTATTCGAGATTGAAATTGTAATATCGAATCTGAGATGTAGCTTGATTTATTGTTACTTAAGCTGGGTTTGCGGCTTAGAAAGTAAAGCGTATGAATTTATTTTGAAAACTATAACCAAAAAAAAAATAAACCCCGTTGCATAAAGAGCGATGTTATAAGTTATATTACGCATATATTTTATGTTCAAAATCAAATTATTTATTGCACGAATATACGTAAAATTTAAGATGTCATACAAGTTATAGCACAGCCATACGCTGCCATTGCGACGTGTATAAGGTTTAAATTTTGTGGCTGTCAGTAGCTTCTATTTCCCATAAGAGTTGGACAATTTTGATAAGATGTTTTTTTGTTTCAATGAATTGAATGATGAACGCCGTAGCCATATTTGATGGAAATCGGTTTAGCAGCATATGAAAAGTATGGCATGAGTTTACATGT
Organism: Marasmarcha lunaedactyla; assembly: GCA_923062675.1. Lineage (NCBI taxonomy): Eukaryota > Metazoa > Arthropoda > Insecta > Lepidoptera > Pterophoridae > Marasmarcha > Marasmarcha lunaedactyla. The sequence continues at coordinate 24,274,319 of OV281349.1, forward strand.
CAAAGAAACCCGCTGACGTAGTTTTAGTTAAGTTGTTTTAAACCATGTTTTGTAACAAATAACTTATTTATTTTTAATTGTATTCCTGAGCTACCATTGTTTTCGTTTATGGATATTTATATCCTACCTGTAGTTTTAGAATTAGGCTAGGTACGTGCTTGCGCTTGAGAAGCAAACTGAGGTGAGAAACGAAGTGCGAGGTACGTTGCGACTTGCGAGTGCAAATACGCGTTTAGTGCCTTTGGGGAAACTAGAGCCTGACAGACAGGTATAAATTATGTCAAAAGCTGTATAAATTATGGCAAACTAGTGTGTCTGACTTCCTACGAATTGTATTCCAGAAATTTAGTCACGCCAGTAATTTTTTCACATTGTAGAGGCATTCTGTGCCATAGATAAAATTTAATATACATGAATACGGAAGTTCTTAGTGATGTATTTATAACAAAACATTCCACCGTCTGCAGTTCGAAAGTCAACATCAAAATAATTATCGTTCATGTTACCAATTTCAGTTCACTAACAAACTTACTCCCAGAAAACGGGCTATTGAAAAACCAGTTAAGTACCTATTTATTGGATCACAGTCACCGCCGGCCATCCTTCAAGCTGCACCCTAAACAAATTTCCGCATCCTATCTAGAAGCTTCGAAAGATCGTTGCTGTATCGAGATTTAATTAGTTTTGTCGTAGACCCGATAGTCAGCGATGACCTCGTCCTCCATTACCTTATTAAACGTCGCGCCATTATTGTATTACTGATTTTCCTGTACAGTGACAGCTAACTAAGTTTCTGAGTAAAGGGCGTTCAGATTGACAATTATAGCCTCTTGGACGGCAAAGGGTGCCGGCATCAAAGCGACGTCGGATGCAATTAGCTGTGTTAGAAACTTGTGCGCAGTTGTGACATGCAAAAAGTAAGTTGTGGTTCTGTTTCGAATATGGTTATGGTGCCTTTGAAACTGTGGTGATAGTTTGAAATAAGTTTATGGAGTGACCGCATTTTAAAAGAGTAGAAAAGTGCCTCGATAACATATCAAATAAAAAACCCGGTTAAAATAGGAAGGAAGTTGATATAATATTAGCTGCATTCGCCTGGGCTTCACTTTTCTAGTCATTTTTTTCTGGATTAAAATATACTTTTTGACTTTACTAACTTTTGGGTTTAAAATCTTAGGTAGGATGTTAAAAATTATAAAGGAATTATAACGAATACCGAAAAATTATCTATTTTAGACTATCGTAAATATTTTAACCTTTATTTAGGGAATTAACGAGACTTTTACCACAATTTCGATTTTTCGTATCGAGTTTCCGATATTTCCGACAGTTAGAGAGAGAAGGAAGCAAACGTCTGACTCCGTCATCGTCAACTACTTTCATCAGTTTTCGTGATCATGGCTCTTGCCAAAGCATAATGTGGCGAAATATCGAAACTCGGTATTAAAAATTAAAGTCGTGGTCAAATTCCCGTTAATCACTTAAATAAAAGAAAAACGTTCTTATTTTCATATAACTAAAGTCTCCAATGAAATATTATTAAAATGTATTTAACGCACACCATATTTCAAGATCACAAAACAAAACTAATTTGCACAGTATCCGGCCTAGATCCGGATACCGGCTCATTTCCGGATCAGTTTCCTGGTCCGCCTGTACTTGACTTGTGGAACTTAAGTGAAGGCCTTTGTGATGTGGAAAAGACTTTATGAACTATGTCTGTGAAATGATTTGGTGAAAAAAGTTGGAATAACCTATGTTTATCTTATTTTAAACGGCATATACAAGCAGTTTGAATAGAGGTTGCTGAAGAACACTTGCGTTCCCATCTGACTCACTAGCTCCGGATGATGAGTGGATATTGTCATATTGCACAGGGTGTGTTGTAAAGACAAAGCGATAATATCCTGCGTGTGAAAACATTTTAGCTCTCTTAATTTTTGAGTATCTCTTTGGTGTTCGTTTCAGTATTAAAAAATCCAATTATTTTACCTTTTAGATTTTGCAGCCTTAATTATAAATAATGTATTTAATCTAGTTTAATAGCACTAAGTTAAGTGAGTACATTTCGTTGCGCTCGTTTAGAAACATAGAAATAAATATAAAACGGTATTTTCTTGCGTTTTTAACAAATACTTAAATTTCTCCTATTGTGTTATGATTTCAATTAATAACTAAAAAAATTTAATTTTAACTTGTAACAAAACCCACTAAGCCTCTTAAAACAAGCTCTCTCCAGCCAACTCCCGCCATAATTAACCCCTCATTTGTGGCAAGTTTCAAACACTTTGAAAGTAACTTTGTCCGGAAGATCATTACCGCTCACGAGCAAGTCAGTCAGACGCTTGTCATTCCTCGGGTGCTTGTTGAACAATCAGTGAGGTCTGGAGGACCTGAGAGAGCACCTAAGCGTTAATTGACGCTGAAGCTGTAAATTGAGGTATGCAGGAACCTTGTAAGTGAATGCAGGTGGTTCAAGGGTTACATTTTTGAGGCGTTTGTGTGTTTGATTTTGATGATTGAATATGGTTGGAATAGTAAGCCCGCGTTTAGTCATCGGATTACATTTTATCTAATGGAATGACTCAACGTAAAAGGTTCTTGGGAGAAGGTGGTGTCTTTTGGTAACATACTCTACTAAGTGACAAGACAAGTAAATTAAGTCCATGAATGATATTTGTAGGTACATATTATTTTTCACTAGGTATAAAAATTATGATTTACGATTTGGTTAAAAATATAGAAATGACTAAAAATTATTTAAAACAATCGCTCTGTACAACCGTTTATGTTTCGCGGAAGTTTCGTCTAATAATACATATAATATTTTAAGATTATAAGTTTATTTCAAATGAAATTATAAGAACATTATTGATTTTATGTTAAATAAATGGGCTAAAATTAACAACTTTTATAACCAATGTACAAAGTTGTATACTAAATGCACCAACTACTCTTGTCACAGTTTGGTATAAGGATGGACCCTGCATTATATATGGCGTTTTACCAATCTAACATAAAAATTGAAGTTTCAAACAAAATATGCTTACTGAATAGACAATAAAGACTCTTTTCTTTAAAATTTCAGCCTCTCTATGCTAAAATTCAGCAAGTATGAACACACAATTAATGTCCGTATTTGCCGCAAAAGCATAGTCATTTTTGAAGCTTCCACCTCAAAACTATGGGGTTCTTTTTGCAGAATAGGCAATTATTTGAGCCTAGTGGTAAATTACTGAGCTTCAACTTAGTAACTTGTCAGTTGGGAATCGTTCTGGTCTAACATTACAATTCCTTGAGAACGTACACTCTAAACACATTTTATGTACTACATAACTCACTTACATATGTACAATGTACACTTTATAATATACACAATATATGTACACTTAATATGTACAATGTATTACGTACTACGGCAAAATCGATACGACGCGGTAGTAAATAATAATCTGAATTAGAGAAATGTGCTCGATTTGTATTAGGGACCGCACCTAAAGTAAGCAAGATTTGTAGGCCAACAATTCAAGCGTCGATTTGAACTAAATGCAAGGTTACTGTAAGTGTCTTAAAAAGCAAGTCTTATGTCAGGTCTCAAGCTCGAGTCATTCCCATGGTTCCGTGTATGCTAGTGAACCACATCGTTGGTTCAGCTGAAAAACCACCACTGCAGGACAAAAGCCGCAAGGATCTCCACACCGCTCTTTCTTATGCGGCCCGTATCATTTTAACCAGATCGTCGGTCCATCCTGTGTGGGTGGGGGGTCCGACTCGAGAACTTATTACACCAACATAATCCGCGTAAAATTATATACGACAATATGTATAATTAAACCACATACACCAACATAACCGTCTACTCACCGCCGCCATTTTTATAGCACAGATAGGGGAAGCGCCAGACATTAGCAAGGTCTACTGCGAACCCGATGACGGACAGCAAGAAGTCCACCTTCTTGCCCCAGGTCTCGCGTTCCGCGGCCCCCGGCGTGGGGGTCTTGGCAGCCATGCTACTGTCCCAGCTGGCGCCGCCACACCCTGTGAGATACAAGGCACAGATTAAAAAAACCAACAGCTTGTCACAGCTTGTATCTATAGTCACAATTTTAAATAGCTTTTAACAAGTACTTTATTTTTGAGTCAGGTTTGTGTTGTTATAAATTGTTTTGTTTGTAAATTGTATTGTTTTATCATATATTTAGCTATGCAAAGTGTGTCCTATGTTTATCTTGTACAATGTTTTAAAGATACAAATTGGGAAGAGACAGACTACCCAGGGGATCCTAGTGGGGGGGTCAGTGCTACTTTATATTGTATATTTTTGGTCTACTGTTGCTGCAAATAAGTTTAATTTTACTTCTTTTTACTCTTAATTTAAATGGAGGAAGAGTATGAGCCGAACTCCAGGCTCCAGGGCGAGATGGAATTCCTACCATTATTGTAAGCTCATGTGCTCATGTATTAGTGGAACTGTTTCTGTTTTCATTATCTTCAAGTGTTTTCCGAGTAGGTGGAAATTTAGGAATGTAGGTGGTTGTATTTGTTCACTAATCTGGTGATGACGTGGTTATTTCCAACTACAGGCTGATTGCCTATGCGTATTTGGAAAGATCTTCTAACCACTTATCATCCCCTACTTGCAAAATCACATAAAGCTTTTTATGAATGATTTAGTAAAACCCAGATAAACTTCCACCAACCTGGTCATTTTTACAAAATGTTTAGTGAATGCCATGGATAACGGGAAACTGACTGATATAATATACACAAATTTGACAAAGACTTTTTACGAAATAAAATTTGACGTGCTCGAAACAAAATGCACGCGAGTGTGGTGCACGAACCCTTGCTATTTTCTTACATAATAAATCGAAGTATTTTGTTGTTGTGAGTGGATACGTATCTGCAAGCAGGCCTATAACGACATACCTAGTCATCTCAACATTTCGAAATCATTCATGTACGCGGACGAGCTGGAGTTTGCAAGGGTTTTCTAAATTGTGTATTGCTCTTACAAACGGATATAAATAATCTTATTTATTGGTGTACTGACAATAACATTTCCTTAAATATAACAAAATGTTTACGTACGGAAGTAAATATTATATAAATGACAAAAAAAAATCAAAGGAGTAGTGGCAATTAGAGACTTGGAAATTTTATTTGACAAAAAACTGATTTGTGAGGTTGACAGTATTATCAAAAAAGCCTCCAAAATATTAGGATTTGTTATAATAAAAAATCTAACGAAATTTAACTTAAATATTGTCATTCAATGCACCCTCAGTTTGGCGGAATGCCACGCATAGTTTACGTATAGATCACCTGCAAAGCCGCTTTCTCTTAAATTTCATATCGAGATACAGATTGAACATTTTAAAATTCTCTCTAGAAAACAAATCTTGTAAACCCATCACTCCCTATTCCCTTCCATTTAGGAGAACTGTATTGGCCTCAAATTCTTCCTCAAGGTTGAGGAAAATTATTAATTCTTGTAGGTCCCACATTGACTTCATTTTGAGTCTCTAGCTTACGCAAAAAGGTAAAGCCGAACTGTAACTAAGTACTTTATAAGATGTGACTGTTTTTCTTTTCATTAATTTTATGCTTTATTTTTAAGGCAATAAATAAAACTCAGACTCATAAAATTCGATCAAAAAACTAAAAATAAATCAACAATCAAAAAATCTATAAAGTGTTTTACTTATATTAATAGTCATTCTTGGCAGTGCCATTAAAACCGTGTATCACTAGCATGTACTCAATGAAAACTATTGCTGGTGATAAGTTCACGTAATAAATGAAATTGGCGTTTTGTCGTACTGGCCACTTTGATCTGTATTATCTCCTCTGTGGTTAAGAATTCCAATTTCAAATTTATACAGCTACTTACTCACGCATTTGTGTTTTGAAACCCGTAATTCATTTGATTTTCCTCTTTTGGTTTTTTCTTTGCGTCACTTAGTTTACAAAATGAAAAACTTGAAATATCGCGTTATTTACGAGTACGAGTTCCACCGTGGCACCAGTTCTGCAGAAACGGCTCGAAGTATTGATGGTGTGTATGGCGGCGGTGTCGCAAAAGAAAACACAGTGCGTTTTTGGTTCGAACGTTTTCGTTCTGGAAATTTCGACCTGCAGAACATGCCCCGTGGAAGGCCGGAGATCATGGTTGATAATATGAAGAATTGAAGGTTATTGTGGAAGCGGCTCCATCGCAAACTACGTCCGAGTTAGCTGTAGGCTGCGGCGTTAGTGACAAAACTGTTTTAATCCACTTTAAGCAAATTGGGAAGGTGAAAAAGCTTGAGAGGTGGGTACCTCATGAATTGAGTGCAGCAAACCGATTAGCGCGCGTCGACTGCTGCGTTACATTATTCAACCGGCACAATAATGAAAGGATTTTAAGTCGAATCATTACCTGTGATGAAAATTGGATCCTGTACGACAATCGGAAACGCTCATCACAATGGAGCCCTGGCGAACCAGCCAAATCCTGCCCCAAGCTATATTGACTCAAAAAAAGTTACTTGTGAGCGTTTGGTGGACTAGTGCCGCTTGATTCACTACAGTTTTCTCAAACCTGGCCAGACGATTACGGCAGATGTCTATTATCAGCAAACGATGATGGCAATGCTAGCTGCTAAACAAACGAGGCTGGTCAATCGCTCTAGGCCACTGCTGCTTCAGGACAACGCTAGTCCACACACTACACAACAGACGGCTACCAAATTAGAGGAGTTTCAATTGGAATGTCTAAGATATCCACCGTACTCCCCAGACCTTGCTCCAACAGATTACAATTTTTTTCGAATTCGGGATAACTTCTTGCAAGGGAAAAATGTTTACTACAATGGGGCAGTCCAAAGCGCCTTCAAAGATTTTACTGATCCCCGTCCGAATGGTTTTTTTAGTAAAAGGATCAATGAACTACCTATGAGATGGCGAAAGTGCATAGATAGTAATGGTACATACTTTGTTTAATTAAATATATTATATATTTTTTTAATTGACTTTATATTCCTCCCTTACAAAACGCAAATTTCATATGTAATGACCTAGTAATAAAGAATAACAATAAATTACCTGTACAAGCATATAAAGGAAGATTTGTTTCTTTTTTGTAATCGATAAACGCTGATATTAAGGGGATCGAATTTAATCAATCTTGCGTTGAATAAACAAAAATTCTATAATATTCCAAAACTTTTAAGCAAGATGTACTCGGAAGTATTTTCTATGAAGTCGGTAAGTTGTTTTACAGTAAAACTTTTGCTAACTAAGGGTGAGTTGCATCACAGACTCGGTAATTGTCATAGTCAAATTTACCTTTAACTAAAACAATATCGTTTACTAATACTTTAGTTGTGTGTTGCACCATGTTATTATTCGTTACTGTTAAAGTCTGAAATGAAATGAAATATGAAATGAAATGAAATAATTTTATGTTATTATTCGTTACTGTTACAGTCTGAAATGAAATACATTGAAATAATGAAATGAAATGAAATAATTTTATGTTATTATTCGTTAGGGACTGTTAAAGTCTGAAATGAAATGCAATAATGAAATGAAATGAAATAATGAAATGAAATGAAATAATTTTATGTTAGTATTCGTTACTGTTAAAGTCTTTACGTCTACAATTTGAAAATTGACCAAAACCATGGCATTTACTGGTTAAATCGCACAGTTATGGTTAGAGCCAGTAATGACGTCATTTAACTCTTGCTAAAATAGTGATACCATACTTGGCTAAACCTGAGATTACGTTGGAACCTCAGTTATGGTTATAGTTACATGGTAAAACTCAACCTAAATGTCACACTAACGTTACAAGTGTATGCGCATTGCAAAAAACGTTTTCAATTAAGATGTTATATAATCTGTGAAAAACAGGTTCATGAAAACAAATTTTATGCATAGATTTTTTTTTTTAAATGAGCGTGTTATTTATTATAATTATTTCCATACATTTAGGTAGATCACATAAAATGTATTTGTTGATTTGGAATTAGAAATTTTTAAATTAGTAATTTGAATCCCTGATTTAATAGTATAAAAACTGCAATTGATCTTTAGATCTCTCTTAATAATTTGAATTTATTATATATTATGTTATTATAATTTATTATAAATTTAAGACGCAACATTGGTCGTCAGCCTATATTTTCATATCATATGATAAGGTTGGGGCAAGGCTATCTATAGATATACTAAAATTATAAACTAACTATCTCACAGCCTCCAACATATTATCACATTTAGCACAGGATAAAACATTGTAAATAAATTAAACAAGTAACTTAATGCCGTATCATTTGCAAAAACTATGCATCAATCAAAGCCTTATAAAAACAGTCATAACTCACCTCATCAATCACACACAAAAAAATTATACACAAAAATAAAATCACTTTATCCAAACAATCCATCTCATACATTCAAAGGTAATCCGTCACCCGGTCCTCAATCGCCCCGAGCTTAACCTTTAACCCGTCGTCGGCGTTAATTAATGCCCAGAAATATCCTCTACATTTGCGACGTCATAATGATGTGACAAATATGGACGCGGGACAGCGAGTCCGCAGTCGAGCGCTGTGGAGTGTCACACGATGTGACGACAGGGCTGCCAACTCGGGTAAAGTTTTGTTTTTGTTGTGAAATAGTTTGAGAAAACAAAATTAAAAATCTATTTCCAAAAAAATGTACATAGTTTTATTCATTATTTTGGATTGTCACGGTTAAACTAAAACTTAAGGATTCACGGGATTCTTACCGCACTAATTTTTAATTTAGAGTTTTCAATATTTTGGACTACTCGAAATTAAACATCAAAGTCGTGATAAGTTTCTCGTGAACTCCATAAATTAAAGCTCAGATTTATAGTTAAAATAATTAATCCCCAGACAAACACACCAACTGTATGGACCAAAGTAATTAGAGCTTGTGTTATGGATGAACATACAGCTACTGGGTATATATATCGTAATATAGGATATATAAATATCAACAACCATGACCCTACAAAAAACATCTGTGTTCAGGCAGGACTACTACGACCACTTGGCCGTCAATTGTCTGTAAACCTAAAATATTAAAGATTTCAGTTAATATTTCCCCGAATAATTAATAGTTCCTTACATCTGTGAAAACTGAGGGTAAGACGCCAGCACCAAAGTAAGATGGGGGACACTTTTTGACAGAATCTTGAATCAAATAATCCATAAACGACAATCAACAGCAATCCAACAAAAATATCGTCCTCACTAAAACTATTGCTTGTATAAGTTTTACTTAAATGGCAATATTTTCGTTCTCAATCTGGACCTTTCAACTTACTGGCGGGGTACCTAAGGTATCGTTCTCTAAGCAACATATCAATGACCTTATGTCAGCTGGCATTATCAGTTATGCCGATGCCAGCGCTGTTTTTAAGGGCTTCTCGGTATCATTGTAACAACGAAACTCAATTTTGGGTACCAAATTGAATCTTTGGGAAACACGGCAGCCAAAACATTGGTACTTTAACTCAGAATGGCCGCTCAATCTTTGTGCAGCCCAGGTTCATTCATGCATGGAGTACCGGGTCAACTTTGTGATGTTTCTGCTAAATACCATTACATTACAACTAAGGCATTAGACTTAGTTGGCCGAAGAGCTAGTAAAGTTGTTATCGATGAATTGTTCACGAGCAAAAACCTACGTCTCGAGCACCATCGCACTGTAGTATGTTTGTGGGTGGTTTACAGAATACATTGAAGAAACATTTTGTATGGTCTTTTCGAAATTGAACCTCTACCTTTCCAACATCGGACTACGGGTCGAAGGCAGCGATACCCATTCATGGTTCGTACACCGAAGACCGCACCAAACTGTATGAATGATACTTTTTGGTTCACACCGACAGAATTTGGAATGAGCTGCCTGAAACTTATAGTCTTGAAACTTACAGTCCTTCAAGCGTAGAGCGAATAGGCACATCCTAATCTTCTTTACCAATCAGGTTAGATTATTTATCTTTTTTCAACCAAAATTATTGCATCTTCACTCAGATCATTACAGGTATAAGGTACAGGCTTACTTTATAAAAATACAGAAACTAAGAAAGCATTTTTGTCACCATTGTCATAACATTTAATGACTTTCGTATCTAGTAACATAAGAAATCTTACGTGAATCGTCGCCCAGTGATGTAATCAGCCACGTACTCAAAGTGCATTGTTTATCTAAATTAAATAATAATAATAGTTAAAGCATTAAAAACGTATAGCCTGATTGTGTTTACTGGACACTGAAAATTATCTAGAAATAAAATTAAACCTAAATAATATCAACAAAACAAAAACGTTTCCAACAAAAATATAGAACAACTGCAAGTATCAACCCTGCGGGCCTCTCAATCGTTACGAGTGGCTGTCACGTCCACCCAATGATTTCACCTCTAAAAACCACCCTCGCCACGAATCTCTCACTACACAGATTGGATTGCCGATTTCCATTCAATTCCATCTCGTTGACGGCACAGCGGTGCAATGCAGGGTTAAAGGTGGTAACTGTTGTGAAAATTAGAAGTTATTTTTATTGGTTCTTGGCTACGATCTACGAATTTGGTAGTGATCACTACGGCGTAGTAAACACATTTTATGGGATTTATGCCCGATTTCACCAGTAGCCCCTAAAATTTAAGTGTCTTCTATGCTAATTTAAGGGGCACCTAACGCATGTTTTGTTTTCACCGGCGGTTAAGTGACACCTTAAGCATTAGGGAGCCCTTAAAATTTAGGGGATGAATTGACGACGCCGTAACACTTAGGTGACATATATTTTTAGGTTATTTAGCGAGATATCCTTCCAACTTCCGAGCAATAATTATTCCTAGTGATAAAAATGTATAGTGACCACGATTTGTTTGAAGATTTAGAGGCAATTGAAGATATAGAATTTTTAAGTGACCAAAATTTGGGAAAGATCAAAGGATTTTGAAAAATTTGACGAGAAAGACTTTTTATCACTCACACTCTTTTCACACAAAAGAGAGTTTTTATTTATATTGCAAAAGATTGAACATTTTTAAGAATTCCACGCTAACAGGTAAGTACCTACCTTAAAGTTTTATTACTACTTGCTTAATTTTGTGTTTAATTTTATTAATATAACTTTGTAATCTACTTGTATCTTATTTACAGAAATAAATTTGTGGCACCGATTAACCAACTGCTGAGTGCCCTTCGATTTTATGCAACAGGCAATCAATTATTATCTATAGCAGATCTAAATGGTATTAGTATTTCTACTTGCATTCGATTATAAAGAGGGTGTCAAAAGCTATTGTGGGTGTATACGATCGAGGTCGAAGGGAGTTTATACGATTTCTAGAGACTGAAGGAGAACAACAAATAGTAACGACAAGACAAGATCACAGATTAAAATGTCATAGCGATTTTTTAGGCACTGACGAAATTCGCCGTACAGCCAAAAAAGTAATTTTGCAACTTTTTTTTAAATTGATCTAATATTTACAAGCCGTAGACCCTCCTTTTTTAAAATAAACTGGAGTTAATAATGTTGATTTAAGTGTTCTTTTCAGCTAAATATCAATAAAATCGTTAACTCAAATAATTTATCGATAAACATCTACGTAGTACCTCCGCACTAAACGTCACCTAACTAGGGGACGCTTGCTTAGATAGCCCTTAGGATGGTGAAACAGAATTTAGGTTAGGGGATGATTTGAGGGAGCCCCTAAGATAAGGGAACCTTAGTTAGGTTACTGCTTAGAGGCTGTTGGTGAAATTGGCATAAGTTATTTTATTTCATAGACAAATAAATTTTACAGTACATATATAATGTATGTAAAAATATGTTCATGGAACCAGGAGCTAAAATCGCGCAAAACTAGTTGTAATTAATAATGCGGAAATTCAATTATGCATAAATAAAGGCATTCTTAATATGCAAAACAAGCACAGATGAGTCTCAACCGATTAGCCGAAATAAAAAATGTGCGTAACATTGCACACTGGAGTTATAAATCATATAATAGAAGATTGTCTCAAAGACTTTCGACAATGCTCCCCACCCAACCCGCTGATCAATAAGTCAGCTGACTACACAGCCAGCCCACACGCGGCGGTTCGTTACAGGCGTCCGCGTAACGTCTCAACAGATCCCGATGACGCTATTACAACAAGGAAGGCTGGCGTTCCAGTTAGAAATTGGGCAACACGGCATTCGTATCGCCTAACCCACCGGTGGGCCAGGCTAACGCGTCGTACGCATTCCTACTGAGTTTCTTGCTGGTTCTTTCGCAGTAGATGACCCTTCCGAACCAGTGGTAGTTTCAATATACGACGTCCTAAGCCGAGGTCAGTACCCTCTCGGGAGGCATATCGTATGTAGGAGTAGTTTAAGTTCCAGCTAAGCGCCGTCAGCGCTAAGCTACAAAGTCCAGTGAAATTTGAAAGGCCCATTGGAAAAAAATGTCTCAAAGACTATCACGAAAAATTGTCCTAGTACAAAAAAAAATATTGATTTACCTAAAGGCGAATCCATCAAAATTATCATACATATAATAACTAATAGAAATTTTTGGAATTTGTTTCCTTAGATAAACACACGCACTGAATGCCCCCAAAGTAAGCAGACTTTGTGTTATGGATGACCATCTAGCGAATAGTGGGGGGTAACCCAGAATAAACATACATAATTAAACAGCAACATCTATGACCCGAGAACAAACATCTGTGTTTATCTCACAAATGAATACCCCACCAGGAATCGATCCTGGAACTTCCGGCGTATTAGGAAAGGCACTTACCACTATGCCACTCGGCCATTGTGTAGGTCGTCTCAGGAATGATACATTAAATTAAATAAGAGGCAAAACGATAACAAGACATGATTAGCTCATTAATTTATTATATATTTATCATGTAATCCTACATTGTGTATTATTGATTCCATGCATTCATGATCAACACAAATCAAACGATTTGACAGCTAGTTTTTGGCAACACCAAAATGTGGCATTCCACATTAAAACAGCTCAGTAGCGCCATCCTCTATTCTCCCTAAAACATATAGTCGAAAAGTAAATAGACAACGTCCTAGTTCTTCATCATCGCTTTGCATCACATTCACATACACATTCCCAATTTTAAAAAGCAGTTAAAGCAACTTGATATATTCTAAACTTGTACAATTCACTTTATTCCCTGGGAACGTCGCAAGTGAACTAATTATAAATGAATGCGATCAATGAACAAATAGGAGTTGAATATGGACCTAGTATTCGCTGTTACTTTATTACGTTTGATCTAGAGATTTTATTGCTTGGAAAATTTATTAATGTTCATGTTCTTTCAACGCACTCGTATTTATGACATAATTCAATAATACCTTACAATTATTCTTCATAGTTTTATTTAACTTCTAATAAGAAATCAAACGCTCTGACTAAGGACCTTAAATTTTTGAACAATTGATTTTGCCACGACGCGACGAGTTCGAACGGGTTCATTATGGAACCATTAAAAAATTTAATTCTAAAATTACACACGATCTGTTTAAACGATCTAATCTTACGTGATAGTTTCAATAACAATAGGTTTCTACGTATAATTGCTGCCTTATTTCTTTAACGAAAGCTTCTGAGTGTTGATTATCTGTGATGTGTAAGATATAATAATTTAAATTGTAGATGTAACATAATGTTTTATATATCATCACAAAAATAAAATCTAAGTACATATTATACCACGTAGTATAATAAACTACGCCGATAAATTTTTGTTTATATTCACGAAACAGGAGGTAAGCTTTCACTCCACAACGACTAAACCTGAACAAATTAAAATGCTTTATTTGCACATTCATACGTAGATCTTTAAATATTACATACGAATACACCGTGAATATTACAAAACTGATTAGAACCTTATGAGAGACTTATTGATACAATTATATCAAATGCCAAAAAGCTACTCGGCTTTGTCCTGAGAATGACATCCAAATTCTCTAATATCAAAACACTGAAAATCTTACACTGTTCTTTTGTGCACACCCAACTCGAATATGCATCGCAAGTGTCGAGCCCTCAATATAGAACTCACATATCCCGCTTAGAATGGATAAAAAAAAATTTTTTCGTCATCTCCAGCTTGAATATCACAGATATGTTGAGAGTTACTCACAGCGATGCAAATCGTTTTATATTCTTACCTCGTACAAACGAAGGGAAATGGCAGACATATCTTTTCTAATGAATATACTTTTAAATGTCTATCCTGAGTTGTTAAGTAAATGTTTTATTAATACACCCCGTAAAACTATAGACATAGTATACTTCTACATGTTTCTCTAGTACAAGCCAACTTTCGTGTGAACGCCTTCACAATTAGAGCTCCACATTCTTTTAATTATTTTGTACTTACTTAATGATAATATTGAACTCTAAGATCTATTGCACAAATTAAAGAATATTTAAAAAAATTATTGAACCGTAGATTTTTCTCGGAACTGTGAGAACATCATTTTTAGTTTGTATTACTTACACAAAACTAATAAATAATGAATAGCTTTGTATATATATATAACCTTATTTGTAAAATGCGTAATTGGACACATTGGCACACCCTTTTTCAATATCAATTTCTCTAACATCATTAAGTATCGCGTATGTTAGCTGTCAACATTTAATAGCACATTTAAAATTCTTGTAAAATAATCTCACCATAAAAATAAAAAATACATCCCCCGTTCCGGGTTAACCCCGTGAAGGGGTGCTTTCTGAGGATGTTCGTTGTTTGGATAAATTTTAGGAAGGAAGACTTGCCAAGCTGACAGATGCTGATAAGAAATAATTTGTAGACAGACAGTATGAGACACAGTCAGAAAGTTCTGAGAAAATAACTCTCCACCAGCGTCCATACAAAGAGCGTCTGAACCTATTTTCAAAGCACATTTCCAGTATGCAACAAGTACTTCCTTAACGGACTTCTCGAACGCAGTGAGCGTATCTTCTAGCGATGAAAATTGTATCCCCTTGAGCTGGTCTTAAATTTTAGGACAGTGCCAAATCAGGGCTGTAAAGTGGATGGCCCAAAAGTTTTACCGATATGTGGTATTTAGGAAGTCCTTCGTCTTGATCGCGGAGTGCACGGGCGCGTTATCGTGGTGAAGAAAATGGCCTCGGAGTCCCATGTTCTAAAGAATACCACCTTTAGGAGAAAAAATTGGCGATCATAATTTTTCCAGCGCTTCTCGATCGTTTCACTTTCGTAGGCATTGATTAGTTTTAAAACAGCCATACTTTTGACTTGTGCTTTGTTTCTGGATAAAAGATTCGTCACCTGTTATGATAGCGGCGGGATCGGATCATATCATGTATCGCCAGGTTCTGAGCGTCAGTGAGGTTGTGGGGTACCCAGCGCGAAACAATCCTTCTTACGGAAGTCGTGTTGGTTGTTGTGGTTGTGTCATCATGAACACTTCCCGAACCAATCTGCAATTTGTGCTGAAACTCCTCGTATGTGATTCACTGGTTTTTTTGACTCAAATTTTTCACTTGAGCACGCTTTCTTCCGTAACTGCAGTCAAAGGTCGACCACTTCTTTCTTCATCCTTTAAATTTAAGCGACAACACTTAAACTGGTTACACTAGCAGTACACAGTTGCTTTAGAAGGCGATTAAACGATTCATCAAGTTTCAAGTTGAGCTTGAAGTCGTTAAAAGTCAGCGTGCACGAAAATGTTCTCGACGCAGATCCATTCAATGACACACAATAGTTTCATAATGCTGGTATAAAAACTTTGAGGGAAATTAAAATTAACAACAAATCAATTTTTACTTTTGAATAATCAAATTTTCAAAATAAATTATAACTCGCGAGTGTTCCAACCATAAAAACTTTTTTTCGCAAAACTTTCTGAGTGGCCCGGTAAGAGCTATTTGTAAATTTATTTTGAAAAAATAATACCCAAGAAATTCTTTGCCAGTTTCTTCACGAAGGTTTTTCCTTCTTTTTTTGGTAGAGTCATGCTTTATATAACTTCGACAGGAACAAGTAATTGTCAAAGTTGAGAAATAAATATTTAAATTTAAATAGGTTTCCGTTTCAAAAACTTTATTGCATCCCTGGTTGGGTAGATTTAAGAAGCAGATACTTTCAGCGTTCTCATTGAGAGTTAACATCTAAAATCTAGGCAACATTGGATTCAATTCACTTTTAAGACCTGAATTTGGAGTGTTACAACGGAGAACATTTTTAAATATATCTATTTCAATAGAGCTCCATGTTTTATTGCCGTAGGAACTCGTGTTGCTGGCTTTTCCATCTTTTTTACTCTTGTAGACAATCATCGCTTTAAGGTACCTTGTATTTTGCCTATTGGTGCAAAATTATGTGCTGGTAGCCGTTGTGGCGTTTTGGTTCATGCTCTTGTAGTGGTAGCAGCTTATCTCGCCATGACATAATAAGCTGTTATCCATATCTGGGCGCTTGTCACCTCCAATTCTCCCTTGGCACTTCGAAGTATTGCGTAGCGATGCATACAAGCTGTTATCCATATCCGGGCGCTTGTCACCTCCAATTCTCCCTTGGCACTTCGAAGTATTGCGTAGCGATGCATACAAGCTGTTATCCATATCCGGGCGCTTGTCACCTCCAATTCTCCCTTGGCACTTCGAAGTATTGCGTAACGATGGCGAGCAGCCTGATGGTAAGACTGTAGTACTTTAGAAAATGGGTGTTGCGGCAGGGCTGCGACCTGCCTAGATACCCTTGCGACCTGACATCTTCCCACGACGAGTGCTCGGCTTCCAACGATGCGAAAAGTGTAAAGCAGAAGAAATATCAAGTTTTGAGGCTATGTTGTACGGCTATGTGTTCCTGAGGTCAGCGTACTCATAGACTCTTCAGTGAAATTTCAAATGGTTGGTGAGTGACATATGGCTAACAATTATCAATAGCGCTTATCGTAAGCGGTCAAACGTGGTAGTTCTGTCAGCCATTTGCCCTACGTACAAAGTAATTTAGCCGTTGTTTATAATTATTCTGTCCTTTGTTCTTCTTTAATAAAGTATTTAAATAAATAAAAAAATATAAAGAGCCTCGATGCCAACTGGTGGTCGAAAACGAAATAGAAAGCGATAGTCAAGAGAGGTAAAACGATACTAATATATTTACTTTTATTCAGAAAGATAACAAACTCTGAAACTGTTTACCTACGTATAATACAAGTTTTATTTATTTTGATTGCCATTTGTCAAGTTGGAAGGTTCAATTGGAGTACCTTTGCTCTAGAGATTCTAGTATTTAGTTGTTTCCCGAGTGAGATGCAGTAGGGCCAGCTAAACTAGGTAAAACGTTACAAGTCTCAATCTCACATAAAAGAAATAAAAGGTACCAGCATTGTAATAATTGTTCATTACGATCAATAGTATAATCAGCAAATAACAAAAGCACGCTATCAAACAATTGATATTATTAATATTATTGTTATTATCTTCGACTACAAACTATGAAAAAAACGGAAGGAAAATATTCCTAGTAAAGTTAAGATTGAATAGAACTCTGAACTTGAAAATCAAACGGTAACACATGGACATTTTAAGGATTTTTTTGTAATGTTGTTAACCATTTATTTCCATAATTTTATAATGCATTTTTATGCACGAAATTACCAAAAAAAACGGATTATAGATATGCAGAAAGAAATCTGCCCTCCTAGACAGGTGGTATTCAACGATGGAATAGAAAAGTGAATAGAATGCTAAATGTATGTAATTGACATAAGCGTGCGAATCATTCAGCCAAAGGCAATATGCCAATTTCTTAAATTTGCCATTCTAATCACTTGTCTAGGCCCTATGAACTGGTTCCGGAAAGCACGTGAAAAAATTTATGATGCCGTTTGAAATTTATTTACTCAACACTGACTTAAACTGTGATGATATATGATCTTGTAAAACATACTCAGCTATGTGATTAAAATAAACATTTCATCATTCAATAAATACAACATGGACATTATCGAGTCAAATTGAATTCTCGATGCCCGTGAAAAATGTTTAGTGATTATATTTTTTGTGTTCGTTATTTATAATAATAATAACAATGATAAATCGCCAGATAAATGTATGGCCCAAAGTAAGCAGAGCTTGTGTTATGGTTATATATACAGCAATTCATATGGGAAGAACCCACGAACAGGTCGAAGTGGTTACAACAACGTAATAATGAAGAATAACTTAAGAATAATGACGACGATGAAGACTTAGTTCTAGTAGTTTCCCAAGTCTACCCTCTTACAATATTAGTATAGATCAGACCCGTGAACCGTCATCATATTCACCAAGCAAATATTTTTGCACACCCGCATTTGTAGGTACTCAAGAGCTAAGGTATACCTGGCAGGAGGTTGTACCACCCACAACGTGAGGCCTTGTATTAAAACCTAACAAACGAGCAGCGAGTCCACCAAATGTAGAATGAAATCCAGGTCCATACGTATCAGTAGGAACACTATTAGAACAGAGAGCGGAGAGGTCGCACTTCACAGCGCTATTCATGTTCGTGTATTCAAATTCAAATATTTGTTTCTCAACATAGACAATTACTTGTTTTTACTGACGTCAAATAAAGCATGACGCTACCGCCAGTTCAGAAAAACCTTCGTGAAGAAGAACTGGCAAAAAACTTCACAGGTATATTTTTTCAAAATAAATTTACAATGTCTCTTTATGTCTGTACAAAGTTATTCTCTGTTAGCTCAGCAAATCTCCATCCGCCCAAGTATCCAAACGATGAACTCCCTCAAACGGCACCGTTCACGAGTTAACGCAGGATCCAGCCATCGCCCTCCTCAACCATATTAGAGGGAAGTGAGTGACCCGACCCGAAGACATACTTTAGTGACAATGACGATTTAGATATTCATTGGGACGAAGAACTCAACAAACAAACAAACACATTACACATGTTTTATTACAAATACTAGTAAAAGCCGGTGAACGAGGGAATTATACCCAAGGCTTTTATTGTCCGAATAATCAGATAGTTTATAACAAGCTTTAGCACAAAACATTTGCTTTATAGTTTCTTTGAATTTGTCAGTAAAAAGACCTTGGATACCGTCAGGAACCTTATTATAAAAGCGTATACATTGACCCATGAATGCGTTAGTGACTTTATGAAGCTTTCTATTATGAGCTGCCATCATATTGCTTCCTCTGTGTCAACATTGTGCAGATGTCTTTTTCTTTTCAACAAGGTAATGTGTTTTTACATAGGTACTTTAATTTTCTAAAATATATTGCGAATGGAAAGTAAGAATATTTATTTCCTTAAATTTATTTCTAAGTGACACCTTTGGACCGAGCTGATAGATTGCGCGAACAGCCCGTTTCTGCAGAATAAATATAGTATCGATGTCGGCAGCACTCCCTCACAACAGAAATCCATATGTCATGAGGCCATGAAAGAGGAAAAGGCTATTCGTCTTGTTTGCCTATTCTCACGAACAAGATGAATAAGGAAATATATGAACACCGTATCATCCCTGAAGTATGGACGGTGTGTAGGTACGTGTTATTTGGACTTCAACATGAATATGCAAACAAAAGCGAAAAAACGCGTGAACCGAATAGCAATGTGTAGTGCCATTCGGAATAAATACTTTTAAGAATAAAATACACCATGCAATACTATTAACATATCATAAAAGTAATCAAACCTTGCGGAAACATTGGAACGTTGCACCTACTTTGGAAACCTTTTTACCGATCTTTTCTCACAATAATCATTGTACTCCGTAGTCTATGTTACTTGATATTCCCCTCACCAGAAAGTATTGAAAAACCACATAATGTCAATAATTTGTTAACGTTTTATTAAATACCATCACAAATAATAGGTCTTTACCTATGAAACTGCCGTTTTGCCGTACTGGCCATTTCAAATGAAAATATATTTTTTTTTACTGATAAAATAATTTCAAATTAATTTTATTTGACAAACATGGAATGCTTTTTCTAAAATCGTCATTTGTTTAATAGTTAGTGTTTTGTTTTCAACGCATTCGAACATTTTTCGTCATCATGGATAAGTTAAAAATTCGAGTAATTATGGAGTATGAGTACCGTCGTGGCAGCAAAGCGGCACAAGCGGCACGCAACATCAACGACGTTTACGGAGCGAACGCTACAAACGAACGCACCACCCGTTATTGGTTTACCCGCTTCCGTTCTGGAAATTTTGACCTGGAATATGAACCCCGTGGTCGTCCGAAAACTTTGGTCAACAATGACGAATTAAAGGCAATTGTGGAAGCTGATGAAACTCAATCCACGGCTGAATTAGCAGCAGCTTTCGACGTTAGCATCAAAACAATATTGGTCCATTTGCGTGAAATTGGCAAGGTAAAAAAGCTTGACAAATGGGTACCCCACGAACTCAATGACCGCCAGCGCGAAGTACGCGTGGAGACGTGCCTTGCACTGCTCAGCAGGCATACAAATGAAGGAATTCTGAACCGCATTGTTACTTGTGACGAGAAATGGATCCTGTTTGACAATCGTAAGCGCTCAGCAAGTTGGTTGGACCCCGGTTCAGCACCCAAACAATGCCCTAAACGAAAACTTACCCCTAGAAAAGTGATGGTCACTGTTTGGTGGTCTAACGCGGGTGTAATTCATCACAGCTTCTTGCCAAATGGGACAAGCATTACTGCAGATGTGTACTGTGAAGAACTGAACACAATGATGGAGAAGCTCGCACGTCTCCAACCAGCTTTGGTCAATCGTTCGGCTCCACTGCTCCTGCACGACAACGCGCGACCTCATACTGCACAGCAGACGGTCTCCAAGCTACAAGAGTTGGGGTTGGAAGTTCTCCGTCATCCGCCATACTCACCAGACCTTGCGCCTACAGACTTCTACTTTTTCCAGAATTTGGATAACTTCTTGGCGGGAAAAAAATTCAATACCCGAGAGGCAGTACAAAATGCCTTTGAAGAATTTGTTGCCTCCCGTCCAGCTGATTTCTTCAAGAAAGGCATCAATAAGCTACCAATGCGTTGGCAAAGATGCATTGATTGCATGAGTGATTATTTTGATTAATAGAAATAAAAAATTTAAAAAAAAAATTACGCTTCATTTATTTCGTGAAAAACGGCAATTTCATAGGTAAAGACCTAATATTATAAGTAGGTACAATAAGAATTGTAACAAATGTTTAAAAGAAAAACCTTTTAAAGGTTATAAAATATCATGTCATTATTTTGGAAAGTGACCTCCTCTAAACACTAAATTACTTATCTTCACAAATTAAAAACCCCACATCCCTCCCAATATTTTTGATCCATTAGACGCAGTTTAGAAATGTTTTTATGGTTCATGTGGGAATTACTTACAATACAATACTTAATATCCAACGTATATCTAATTAATCTAAAATTGATATACCACATTTAAAAAAATTGTAACTTTCTATACTGGTTGTTTAATACCTAGTTTAAATATACTAACTAGGTAAACCTCACTTTTTAGCAAAAAGTTTGAATATCCAAACTTTATTCCGCAACCTAACGTTTTACTTTTAAAACCATCTAAAACTGTCCTTCCAAATATCAAACAAATCTTATCAACTTCCAAATATTTTTCTCGCTCTCCCGATCTTATTAAATTATTATTAGAGCAACATTTTCAAAAGTAAATCGTAAAAAGTGCGTACTTACGAGTGGCTCGGCGGCACTGGAGGCGCCATGACAGCGCGGTGGCGGGGCGCAGAATGACAGATCACGGAAAAGTGGGCGGGAAACTCGGCGGAAACACCGCGCACGCGTGGTCAGCTTTTAAATTTCGAATTCTGTGCTGGCTGGTTAGAAGATTAAAAGAGGTTTTAAGATAAAAGGAGATTCTTTTTCTGATAGTTTCATATTGCAAAATGGAATAAAGTGGTAATAGAAGGTAGTTACCAATGATTATAAACAAATTCATGTAGGTACCAATGATTAATAAAATGCGGCTTTACCTCAAATCCCTCCTTAAAAAAATAAAAAAATTTTACGCAAGAAAAAATTTAAAACCAAAAAGGCATTAAAATTGAGCTAAAACAACATTTGTTCATAATAAATTCCATTTCGGAGGAGTAAATTAGAGGCGATACATTTTATTTTTACATTATTTTTTGCTATTTATTCAAAAATTAATACCTACTCTGACCTGATGCAAATTTAGGACTAGCACTTTTTAAAGCTAGATAATAGACAATGGGTACTCTTTTAATTCGACACCAATGTAAAACTTACTTACCTATATCTATTGAAAACAACAAGTGATCTTTCTGATGAAATAAAATAAATAAGATAACATCTTTCATACGGCTACATGGAAATAGATGTACACAAAAAATAAAGATATGATTTTAAAATATACCTACTTACATCATTTCGAATCGACTTTCTAGAATAAAATAAATAAAAGGTATCACCTAGCAAGTTTAAGCACTTAGGTACTCTGGTAAGGTAAATCTAATTTTAAATAAAATATCTAAAGAATAATCGTATTTTCTAGGGCGAGTTCTGTATTCAATTAGCGTCGCGTAGGCGTGGCTTCTACGTGGGCGTGGTTCAGGCCCCGCCCACTGCTCTTGGAAATACTTGGAGACAATTTGCGATGTCCCATATCTGGGCCATGGGAAGTGTGCCACGGAATTACGGATCTCTTGAAATTGTGGTACGTTTGAACGGTAAGTACTGAGTGGAAGATGAAATATTGTACGTTCGTGAGGGTTTCATTGTTTCATAGGGTAGAAAGTATTTTATGCTTGTTGACAAACCGTAAGGACACAATAGGTTTTAGATAAAGAACAAATTTCAACAAAATTGTATTTGGAAATATTTATAACTAGAAGTTTCGCTACTAAACTGTGCCTTCAAATATTGACGAAGTATTAAAATTGGTTTAGTAAGGGACGCTGCCAGGTTCGGACAGGCTTTAATAAGCCGAGCGGGAACATCGAATACTTAGGTATGTGTCGATGAAATCAGTTTAAGTCCTTAGTCCTTGGTCAGAAGCATGAGTGACTGTGTATATTTGTTACGATTTATTTACGATTGTATAAGTATAGGTAATAAGAAAAGTCTTACACATTAATTTTTTTACATAATGTTATTAACGGCCAAAAAAGACTATTTTTTCTTTACATAGGTACTTAAATATGTTGATTGTTGTCATAACATTGCATGCTGTTGTCACCTATAATCGAGTCTACGACTTGCAATAACTTGTTAAAACTATGGTCCAAATGTGCATTATTTGTTGTAAACTTGTTGGTGATCTAATAAATAAATAAATGTTCGGGGAACATGCGGCCCCGATTGTAACCATTCGGGTTTTGGCGCGACGAGCTGAATGAGCCTAAATAATAATCGTCGGTCGACATATCTATCCATTGTGGATAAAGACCCTTTTAAATAAATAAAGATTTTTAAAAACGAACGAACTGTAGTAATAAACTATTTGGTCTCAACTAATATGAAATACTGGAATAAGAATTTCATTGAGAATTTGATTTCGATATTCTTCTGTTCTAATTACAAAGTTAATTTCTGTTATTGGCCAAGAACTTAGTCGATTTTAGTGTTCTAACCGAGTTCTAGGGTAAGATGAAAAGCTTCCTACTCAATA
The DNA here is from genome assembly GCA_923062675.1 of Marasmarcha lunaedactyla. Lineage (NCBI taxonomy): Eukaryota > Metazoa > Arthropoda > Insecta > Lepidoptera > Pterophoridae > Marasmarcha > Marasmarcha lunaedactyla. The sequence goes on from OV281349.1 coordinate 24,298,011, forward strand.
AGACTTAGGTTTAGGTTCTACATAAATAAAGGGCTTGCAAAAAAGTATTTAGTCTTGTTGGAAGTTTACGCCTTCACCCTTAAGGTATTTTTGTATATTATAATATACACTCAAAATATTTAATTCTACGAGGTGAACAAAAACTGTTGACATTTTGTTTTTTTACTATAAGTAATTTCCGAACGTTTCTCTATTAGAAAAAAGCATTGACCTCTACTAATGGACAAGCCCTAAGTACGAAAAATACGTGCATACCTAAACTTGAAACATAACATAAAATGGCGTCCATTTCTAGTGTTGCACAACGACTATCGAATCTACTATCGATATTTTAGAACTAAATATAGAATTTGCAATATAATATTGAAATTTAATGAACTTTTTTGAGAGATTGACGTAAATGAAATAACAATAGTTTATGGTTTATTTACTTTCATTATAATTCTTTTAATATAAAAAATAAACAACTATACAGTTTATTTTCTTATTCCTGATAAAGTCCCGTCAAATTTAGTCAGAAAAATAGCGGTCAGTTTGCATTAATTCCCAACATTATAAATAAAACACCGAAAGATCCCATGTTTGCTTAAAAAGTTATTCAAGGTCAAGCATCAAAGTTTTCGGTTCAATCAATTAAAGTCTGGCTTGTCTTCAATAATTACGATTCATAAATAGACAAAACAACTACCTACCTATTCAATAACAAAATTAACAATTCTAAGCAAACGTAATACCTTCTTTCTTCACGCCTTTTTGTTTCAAAAATACTCGCACAACGGCAAGCAAAGCAAATACCGTTTCGATATGATTTACTGCGTAAGCCCCTGTTATCATTTGCATCGAAAGTATGAAAAATAAAAGCATATTAATAATGATCATCGATATCTGGTTAAATAAAGCTCCGGAACATCACTTTTGACAGCTTTTTTTGACATAAATGTAACAATAAATGGCGATTTGTGGCACGCTAGCCACCTGCTATGACGTCACTACATGATTGATATTTTAGTGACAACATTCAAAAATAGTACTATCTCTTTCTTTTATTAGCATTTTCGTATAAGTAGAGGGAGACAACCAAGTTCTTCCTCTACTTCCTCGTCGATATACATAACTACTTATTTATATAGGACATTACGACTACTCCATATATTTATCACCTCGCTGAAAAAAAAAGAAATATAGGTCATAACCTGTCAAAACTTTGACAGTTGTGTGACAAACTAGTAAACATGGGGAGTAATCTTACAGTTGTGAAGGCATTTTAAGGTATTTTTATCTTATTTACATTTAAGAAATTAATTTTGTTTTTTAAATCCAAAATATGATTATACTAAACTTTTAGTAATGCTAAAATATCGCAGTAATACCTTTATTTTCATATTTTTTACGAACTTCGATTTGAGTGTATAGCATACATAGCATTGCGAATGATTGTGTGAAATTACGCCTTGGGTTTATGTATGGTATTCTATACATTGCCACCTCACCTATCGCTGTCGATATCTACATTTTTTCAATGACTGTATATGGTTTTGACCTTAAACAAAAAACTAAATTATTTACAACAACACTCTTATGTTTATAATTCATGTCATTTTTAATTTCGTTTTTTTAATTTTGAGTTTTTAGCTTATTTTCATTTAGTGTGGACTTTATTTTTATGCATGCATGTTTACATTTTGTTCTAGCCTGGTCCAAGAGATCGGTGTAGGCGCATATTAGCTCTTGTACCTGAGATAAGTGCTAATTCAGACGTCAGTGATGATTCTAGCGATGAACTTGAAATAAACAGCTGCCAGTCTTCCCCACCACCATCTATTGATTCATCACTAGAGAGGCTTAATTTGTTAGATAGTCCAGTTCCATCTGACGACTCATCTACTGAAGATTCACCAAGACTGCTTCGACCAGATTTACAAAATTTTGAACCTTCAAGCCCCAAACCTTTTGTTCCAGATTCGCATCAAAGCCCAAACTCCACTTACACCAATACTAGAGACAGTTTTTCCATCTGAAAACCAATGTGATTATAATGCAATACCTTTCATCGCATCAATTCCCTCCTTGCAATATTCATGATACCTTCTATACCGGTATCTGCGCCACTGTCAATAACCACACGCACCCAAAGAAAACGTAAGGCTCCAACTGTCATTGCCAAAAAAGTTAAAATCCATAAAACGCAAAGACCCAAACTTTCTTTTCAATGGTCAAAAACAAAATTTCAGCATTCAGCAGAACTGCCCTTCCAAGGTCAACATTGGACTATTTCTATCGCTTTTTTTCTGAAAACCTTATTGAAGATATAACAAACCAGACTAATTTATACAGCGTTCAGGACACTGGCAAATCAATAAAGGTGACTGTTGAAGAAATCAAAAATTTTATAGCCATCAATATATTGATGGGAGTTGTATATGGATACCCTCAACTGCAGATGTTATGCTAATTAATAGGTTTCAACAAATAAGGCGCTATCTTCACTTTTCTGATAATACGCGGGTAGACAAGACAGACCGTTACAACAAGCTTCGTCCCCTTATTTACCAAGTTAAAGAAGAATGTCTGACATTAGAAGAAGAGAAAGCTTTCAGTACTGACGTCGACAATATAACCCAAACAAACCCTGTAAATGGGGCTTTAAAAATCTTGTGAGGGCAGAAGTATCTGGAATGATATACGATTTTATGCAATATGCGGGCGAGGACACTTTTAGAGGCATTACATTTTCATCTGAAGAAGAACATCTCGGAGTTGGTGCTAAAACGGCTCTAGCTTTATGCAAATCTATCAAAAGCCGTCCCTGCGTTGTATACTTCAACAATTGGTTCACATCTTTGCAGCTTATTTATTTACTCAGACATTGATTGAGCAGCGTCCTGGAGAATGAATAAAATGCGATTTTAAATACACACGTTTATTATAGGGTACGCCGCTACAATTCCCTTTGTTTGTGGGGTCACAATTGTTATTATATGGAAAGATTCACACAAATTTAGAATATAAACAAGGCTTTATAGTTTTACGTTAATACTGGTAAATTACAAGATAACTAAATAAGTAATGAGTGAGTGAACGAGATGGTATTCCGAGTGTTGTTCGCTGCAGGAACCGCCGAGGAAAGAGGACGATCGCGCCGGCGCTCGTGGTTTTATTGAAATGATGCGTGGGGCGCGGGGCGCGCGGGGCGGACGCGGCGTCCGCGGCGATGGAATGTTCCCGATGAGGAGAAACGGCCTTAACATACTCCGGGGCCTTGAAAGGCTGCCTTGACTTTCAACTTTCTTCCTGCTCCAGTAGGGTTTAGGTTAGGCTCCATTTGTTTCATTTGTTCGATGAGCTTTATGCGGTTGAGTCTTCCTGGGTTTTCTGGGAGTAGATCTGGTCCCGGAAGCGACCTGCCAAGGAGAAAGTGTCCCGGGGTGAGTACCAAACAATCACCAGGAGATGAGGAAAGGGGTAGGATGGGACGGCTGTTAAGGATGGCCTCTACCTGAGCGAACAGTGAGGAGAGTTCCTCAAAAGTAAAGTGGGTGTTACCCATAATTCTCTTAATGTGAAATTTGGCAGACTTAATGCCAGCCTCTGCAAAGCCGTTAAAGTGAAGGGGCGTAAGCGGGAGAGAATTTAAAGTTTATGGCTTGATCAGATGCAAACTCCAATATTGGTGCAGAGTGTTTAGGAAAATTATTTACCCCTTCTAGAAATAAATCTTTTGAAAGTTAGGAACAAAGGAATCTTTAGATAGTTTACTTACAGCCTCTAAGTGAACACATTTGTATCGAAGACATATAAATAGACAAATAGTATTTAGTGAATTTACAACCTCTGCCTCTACGATCAGTAATTTGAAACGGTCCAGCAAAATCTAATGAAATACTAAGAAATGGAAAATCTAGTATCAGCCTTTGTAGTGGTAATGTTAGACATAGTTTTAGCATTGTATCTGCGACAAGTGGTGCAAGAGCGAGCCGTACGTCGAGCCAAGTTGCGAGCTCCTGGTACCCAAAATTGCTCGCGCACAGATGACAATAGCACTTGTGGACCTGCATGTAAGAGGCAAGTGTGTTCATGTGTGAATATGAGTTTTGAAAGATAGTGTTTTGATGATAAAAGTAAAGCTGGATGCTATCTATCGTAGTCGAAATTACACTTGCGTTACCTCCCCCCTACTCTCAGGATTCCCTGAGAGTCAATAAATGGTGTCAAAGAAGCTAGAGAAGACTTTGGACTTATGACTTTTTAACTACTTAGCAAATTTGCTTGATTATGAACTGTTTCTGATTTCATTATGAACTGCTGTGCGCAGCGTTACAAAATATGTGCAACTCCAAATAAGAAACATACAATAGTACACAACACGAGAGATGATTAAAGATTTAAGACAATAACATTATTAACATTATAGCCCCAGATCTGAAGAACATCTGGGGGCACTGGGTTGTCCCAGTCAGATTGGAGAATCCACAAATATTGCTTGAGGAATTTTGGTTTAATTGTTAAGAGTGTTAGTGAACCCAGAAAATCAAATATTTCAGAAGACGACAAAATTGAACGCTTGGTGACTACAGTATTTGAATCAGTATTAATATTGAAATGAAGAGTGTCTTGAGTGGGATTCCAGCCAAGACCTAAAGTTTGAAAAGATTGATTTAAGATTACATTATTGAACTCCGAGGAGGGCAATTCAGTATTTATAACAACCTCAGAGTTTGGACTATACCTTTTCAAAATGAAACAATCACCTAACAATGGCATGGAAACATTATTTTTATTATCCAACTTCTGAATATCTAGATTCTGATTTGAGCGAGTAATTTCTGAATTATCTGAATTTGTGGAAAAATTACATTGAATTGTATTGGAATTAGGTTGGTTGCATGGAACAGAACCAGCAATCAACCAACCTAGCTTAGTATTTTGCAATAACATGCCATTAGAAATGAGTTGGTGCTGCTCAGGATTGATTAATTGCCAGAAGACATCAGCACCTAAAAGAATATCAACAGTTGATGGACTGTGAAAATTTGGATCCGCTAATTTGAATGAAGGCGGAATTATAAAAGAACTAGTATTTATACGATACTTGGGAATTTTACTTGATATATTAGGTAATACTAAGAAGTTTACTTTACGATTATAATTGCTATTCTTCGATTGAATAATGGCAGAGCATCGCTCTGGTATGAGGTCAAGCTTTGTATCTCCTATACCTATTATTTTAGAGGCACCTGAATTCTGAGAAGTCAGTTGAAGACGCGATTTTAGCTCTTCGGTAATAAAAGACGACTGACTTCCGCTGTCTAGCAGTGCCCTGACTGAAAATGCTTTGTTAAACTTATGATCCACAATGTCTATCACTGCGGTGGACAGAAGTGTCTCGTTATTAGACAGTGACGACATGGCTGTGGTTGAAGGTCCCTCTGCACCGTCCCTGTGGTCAGTTTGACCCAAAGAAGAGGGAGGCGGGGGTGTGTTTGTGGTGTTGGTGTGTAGTGAGGTGTTGTGTCGCCTCTTACATACCTTGCAGCCGCCGAACAGACGGCATTTTGGTGTGATGTGACCTGTGCGCAGGCAATTATGGCACAGCTTATGTTTATGAACTTGAACCCATCGCTCCTCGGTACTCAGTGCTCCAAATGCCTTGCACCGGAATATTGGGTGATGGCCTTGGCAAACCACGCAAGGCCCGCAGTTTTGTACTGAAACTGAGAATGATTTTATTTGACTTGAGGTTCCAGGTTGACTGGTATAATTAGAATTGTTTTTTACAAAGGAGTTACTACCCTTGGATGGTAATTGATTATGCCACTTAGATTTGAAATTTTCATTAGTTCTGGGTGGCGATGGCCTATCCCATTTTGACCTGCAAATTACTTCTAAAACATCAGCGCGTGAACTTAAAAACTCTCTAAATTCAACAAGCGAGGGCAGCTCAGGCAAAATATTAAGATGTTCTTCCCACTTAACACGGGTGGATTGATCAAGACTTTGAGCTGCAATGTGAATTATGAGACTATCCCAGTGCTCAGTAGGCTGGCCTAAAGTCTTGAGCGCTCTTAAGTTTTTAGAGATATGGTCACTCAAGTGTCTCAATGATTTATCAGATTCACGCTGCATGGGTGCTATGTTTAGCAAAGAGTTCAGGTGATAAAAGGTTAATTGACGCTTATTGTTGTAGCGTTCACAAAGAAGCTGCCACGCACCTGCATAATTATTTTCAGAAACTTCAAGATTTTGAATTATGCGGGCAGACTCACCCTCCAAATAAGAATTTAAATAGTAAAACTTATGCACTGGCCTAATGTTAGGATTATTGTGAATTAAAGATACAAACCATCAAATTTATTAATTTTAATTTGGGGCAATTTGAATCCCATTAAATTGTGGTCACTTCCACTACAATAATTTGACCTGTCTAGGTCATCACAGGCTTGACTGACAGGCTTAGATAAATCTAGAATCTGCTGAGCTGTCACTATAGCAGTGTGAAGAGTGTCCTCTATAAATTCCCTCTCCTGAAGTTCATCGGAGAGTGAATCTTCATTGAGCACCTCTATTTGAGTCTGCAGCTGTTCAAATGTAGGTGCGCCAGATGATTGCGCAGCGTCCTGGAGAATGAATAAAATGCGATTTTAAATACACACGTTTATTATAGGGTACGCCGCCACAATTCCCTTTTTTTGTGGGGTCACAATTGTTATTATATGGAAAGATTCACACAAATTTAGAATATAAACAAGGCTTTATAGTTTTACGTTAATACTGGTAAATTACATGATAACTAAATAAGTAATGAGTGAGTGAACGAGATGGTATTCCGAGTGTTGTTCGCTGCAGGAACCGCCGAGGAAAGAGGGCGAGCGCGCCGGCGCTCGTGGTTTTATTGAAATGATGCGTCGGGCGCGGGGCGCGCGGGGCGGACGCGGCGTCCGCGGCGATGGAATGTTCCCGTTGAGGAGAAACGGCGTTAACAGACATATATATAGACCGCTAGAAAAAATAGACTTCAAGAACCACTTAAAAAAAGGGACGTGGAACACATTGTCAGATCATGTGCAATAAAAATAAAGTGGCGATTGTGAAGTGGTTCGATAACAAGCCCGTTACCTTAGTCAGTTCTAATGTTGATTCCTTTCCGATACACAAAGTAAAGAGATTGAGCAGAGTTCAGAACACATGTGGATATACCGTGCCCCCAAATAGTTAAAAACTATAATAGACACATGGGTGGGGTCGATTTAGCAGACATGCTTATTGCTTTATATCGAACTAACATGAAAACACATCGATGGTGCATGAATATATTCTCCCAATTAATCGATATTTGCATAAACAACGGCTGGCTTCTTCGCCGTCGGCATAATAAGGCATTGAATAAAATATTAAAAAAAGATCGTGTGAAGCAATTTAAGTATGAGATTTATGCTTCTTTAATGTAAATTTTTTGATGATTTGATGTTTGATCAAATGTCTCAAAAATTAAAATAATACGATTTTTTATTTATCTTTCCTATCCTTTTTACATGCTCTAGCATAAAGTAAAATGGTTTTTTTACTTTCATCACGATCAAAAGCCATGCGACCTTAAGGGTTAAAGTAGCCTTATATAAAAAATAAAGGCTGATTTACATTGATCCAGTAGCTAAATTCAAGCTAATTCAATTTGAAATACCGAGACGAACAGACTATCTTCATTAGATAATCAAGCCTTCTCACCTGTGGTTATATATTGATTAAAACTAGAGCAGTCTAAGAATAAACTAATGTACTAAGGGCCAATCTCTCCAAAATAAAAGATTTTTGTTTTGCTATCACTAAAGGAAAAATTCGGTCATATAAGTACAAAAATATAGCAAACTTACACAGAAAATATCCATGACTCGAACTTCACACCTATGTCCACAACGCAAATGTTTGTCTCATTTTTGTCCCAAAAGATTTGGTACCTACTTACCTTCTTTTGTCAGGTCTTAAGTAAAAATAAAAACACAGGTAGGTTAGTGGTACTAGAGCTTCTTTTGTTAAGAGTTGTTGTAAAGAGGGCAATCCTTCAAATTAAAACTCAAGTATTTTTTTTCTCAACATTGACAATTACTTGTTCTTTTTGACGTCAAATAAAACATGACTCTACCACCAGTTCGCAGTACCCTTTGTAAAGAAGAACTGGCAAGAAATGTCACGCGTATATTTTTTCAAAATCAATTTACAGTGTCTCTTTATGTCTATACAAAATTATTCTTATCTGCATATGCTAGCTCGGCAAGTCTCTCTCCTCCTGAGTATCCAAACGATGAACACCCTCAAACGGCACCCGTTCACGAGTTAACGCGCGATCCAGCCAGCGCCCTCCTCAACCATATAAGAGGGAAGTGAGGGACCCGTCACCCGACGCTACCATAAGAAGACGTACTTTTATTCTTCTTATTATGTCTAGGTAAGTATCTTATTCTGTACTCCGTCAAATTACAGGAACGAAGGCTATTCCAATTAAAGCCCACGATCAGAAATGCATCAATAATCGATATTCCAATGTGGTTTCACACTCCCCATCATGGTAATAAATACAACATCTACGATTAACAGGGTACATGGGCACAGATGCTACCTACCATCAGGTGGGTCTCGGGCTCGTTTGCCGGCTATGAAAATAGTAAAACAAGGTACTTGATAAGATCAAACTTTTTGTTAAAACAATGTTCACGATAAATCTTTCAAGGTACTTGAATTGCAGCCATTGACAAAACAACAAATAATTTAAAAACGAACAGATTTATCCTTTGTATTTAGTTTAGCCTTAATTACACATACTTTGATAGGGGAACAAATATTTTGTGCACCAGAATATGATTTGACTCCCAAAATACTAGTCGTTTTATGGCAAAGTACACCAAAAAAAAAATAGGTAGTGTACCAAAAAACTTATGTATAAAATAGTAAATATGCGTCGAAAATAAAGTAATGTGTATAATTAATAAATTAGGTAATGTTTGAACTTTAAAATGTAACCGCTGATCAAATTTAGTAAATGTTCACCAAATTTAGTAGTATTTTGCCTTCTTCGTGCTTCGTCAAACTAATTGGTCCTTTTTGCAACGCCTACTAAATATTCTATAGAAAGCTTAGTAGTTAAAAGAAATGTCCCGACCTGGGCTAGGTCTTTGTACACCATTTAAAAAAATTGACAAATAAATGGAAATTATAGGAAAAATACAAATAATTTGATTTAATTAGTAGTTAGATGGTAAGAAAATAAAAAAGTCAACATTATTTGAGTTCGTTTTAGTGGGCAACATTGACAATGAGTCTTTTCTATGGCGGAAGTTGTCAAGTGAAGTTACTTCACTAAGCAGAGGGGACAGCCACCTCACTCACAGCACAATTCACTCACATCACATTGATAGTTGTCAACGAACAATCAAACACACATGATTGTTCGTTGCGCTTGAATTCTTTCTTTCGGTTTACAACTGTTAAATAAGCTAAAAATACACATAACAATTCAATTCAACCAACCAGCCATTGATACTACTGGATACACAAAACTAAAAGATTTAAGTAAACCTTAGCTGTCAAAATGACATTTTTTCCGCCATGATGTTTTTTGTATGTGTTGCACACTAATAATGCTCAATTTCATTTCCTACCAATAAACAAAGTGTTTTAATAACAATTTAACAATCAAAAAGTGTTGTTAGCATCTTAAACTATTTTTTGATGAAGTGTACAAAGACCTGGCCCAGACTCCTTGCATTTTGGGACATTTCTTGTAATTATCGCAAAAAATGTATTTTTTTGGATGCAGCTTTTTACTACGTTTGGCGAGCAGTTTTTATAGCACTAATTTAACCTGCAGTAAGCTTAAGCACAGATCTGCGCATATCCACTTGAGCGCTTAAGCGTAGATATGCGCTCCGGTCACCTGCGACACTTTTTATGCGATTTTGGCTTTAAATATTTCGTAATAAGTTCCAGTTTTTGTATTTTTACTATCTATAATAATTAACCAACCTTAAAAAAAAATCACTCATTGAGTGAAGCCTATAATAATATAACCGTTATTACGACCGTTTGAAATTTGAACTCCAAGTGCGACGCATAAGAATTTTCGAGTGTGAAGAAATTGTGTTTTTTTGTGGAAAAACTAGTATAGAGATGAGTTATTGTTACATTTTATTATTCTTTATTCAATTTAGAAAGAAAATTTAAACGAAATGGTAATAAAAACACATGTAGTTTTGAATAATCTTTCATCAACTGTTCTGGCCCCTGTAGCGGTTGTAAAGAGTCTATGTATTTTACAAGAATTCTCATTCCTTGTAATATTTTGTTCATATAACTACATCATCACAGAAATAATTATGTCGACAACGTATAATAAAAACAGTACCAAGCGGTAATAAGTTACATAAAAAATCATGTTTTTTTCAAAGTAAGTGAATTTACACTCACACATACACAGAGCGAGCCTGATGACGTAGCGTATATACGAATACGACGTCAAACGTTTTGATATACAGGTTGCTGCTATTTTTATCCCCATTTGGTATGCTGAAGGTATCTACACATACAAGTAGATTTTTTTACTGTTCAATGAAAACTTTGATCTTATATGTCTGCATTACATTACACACGATTCAAGAAACAATACATTTACTGAATACAAAACATTGATGGATTTTCGGACAGCTCGAAAAAATAGTACATAAATTATACGGTAGTTAGCGTTAGAAAAAGTTTGTCCTATTTTTTTAGTTAACGTTTATATATTAACAAGGAAGAAATACGCCATACGTGTTGTAAATATTTATTATGTGTTATTTATAAGCATTAAATAGGCTTTGTATTTCAGAATCTCTGTCTTCTTTTCAGCCTACCTATCTTAAATTATATATTCGGATCAGCTTTTCTTAGCGCCATCTATCGAGGTAATTGGAACAATTTTTGTTTTCTTAATTTGATCGAGCGAGGTAAATTCCTCATTGCCAAAACGTACTTTGTGGTATTTTAGTAAGTAGAACTAATATTACATACTTACATGTTTGAATCATCCCAATTTACGTATATGTGATTTATCAAAGTGAGTTCGTACATGATAGACTTTATTCGATTGTTTTAATTAGAACAGATAAGATCATAACTAAAAGTTTCATACGGTTTCATCCGCATAATCCTGGGAATTTCTGAACAAAAATATAGCATTCTTCTATGTAGTTTCTTACGTTGAAAAAATTTCAAATAAATTTAGTGGTTGAAGAGTTTATCCATGACAAAGAAATAAAATTTTATACAATTAACTTCATAATATATAATTGACTTCACTTCTTGTAGTCTGTAGTTAACCATTGCTATTCTAGCGTTGGTAAAAATATATATTTTTGTTCTGGCAAGTCTTGAATCGTGAACAAATGTGATTGGCCACTAGGCCATCGAATCAGAATGTTCCATCCATCCATCCATGCAAATTGTAAAAATGTCGTCGTAGTGAGTTTAGGGTTCGATAATATTTTATTTGTTTCAGTGACAATTCGTAGTGTATCACAAAATTACATTTGTTTATCAACACTTTTTTACTTTAACTGAAATTGTTACAATTAAGTGGTAAGTGTTCAAAGAACGGTGGTTAATGATGTGACTTTCTCTTCCTGTGACAGATGATTTTACCAACGAACCTTTGTTTTTACCACTTGTAAATATAAACACAGTGGTTTTTTCCTAATCACTTGTAATCGTGAACATTGTTTATAAAGTCCAGATCTCCAACGATATTGATGTAATCAATATGAATATTTGGCTATTGTATTAGTGCTAGTTGTTTTTTTTTACCTTACAAAAAGGGGCGACCGTAAGCTTTTGCGTTATATCGTGTAACTTTTCTAGTGCATAATCTCAGTATTTTTGTTGCACAGAAATGGGTGATGAAATGGATCCTTGTGAGTGTTTATGGAATCATGAGTTGGCGATGCGGAGGCTTCTGTCGCTGGTAAGTAATTATCTTATGACCTTGTGTTGGTTTAGTTGCGGTGGGTGGATGTGCGAGCGATATCCACGTCTGCATTTAAATTAACTGAATGTTTAGCAACCTGACTGATAACAACCAACTCTGTCAGTCCTTATCTTTGGGTGTATTACAAATTGTTAACTTTATGCTGGCTCCTAATATCAGGAGATTTTATGCTTTTGTAACACAGTATTCAACAGTGGTGTGCTAAATAATGAAAATTTGAAACCATAAAGTGATACCATTATTACAGTAACCATTTTCACAACTATATTCTCTTCTACAAAATGTCCACAAATCTTCTACAAAATCCGTTTTGTGTATTGCTAGTGAAATGAACAGATTGTTGTCCCATCTATGATATGCTAAATTCTCTTTATATTATGTTTAACCGATTCAAATGTTAAATCTAAAGTAAAATGCCATACATTTCATAAGCATCCAAGGTATATAGATGTAATATTCTTACATACTATAGGATCAAAATTTCCTAAGAATTGTGCAACAGACTGTTTGAAAAACTCAACTGTGTATAAATTATTTCTGATTAAAATGCTTGCTTCACCCTTCTTTCCTTTTTGAGGTTCTGGTAGGTTTTCAGTGTAGTAAAATGCAACAATGATTTTGCAAGATCCATGTTGACTGAGTTGTCAGCTGATGGCTATTGATCTTAAAAACTAGGCTTATAACAACATATAATATTCCAACTTCTAAATCAACATAATGTTTCAGCTCCGTCAAGGCCAGTCCTACTGCACAGATATTGACTGTGTGGAGGAGCTTCCTGGTCTACAGCCTCAATCCGGGAGCATGGAAGGCCAGAACTTCATATTTATGTTTGTTATGATGGCACTCGCTGTAGCTATGTATGCACTGCGTCCACGTCGCAATCAAATACAAGATGCTGGGAAGCCTTCACATAATCCACAGGTCTGACTTATTTTAAATATTCTATATTTAATATGTTTACAAAAGCAGTTTATGTTTACAAAAAAAGGAAGAAAAATAATAAAAATCATTTCAAGTACTTTAAAAGATGAGCATCTAAAATGAAGCCATAGATATAGTGTTGGTCTCTTTCAAGTTGTCATAACTGTGTTGGAAATTAAATTTTCGTACTAGTTTGATGATTATTGCTACTTGTTGAAGTATATCAGTATTTTTCTATTGACCTACTTTCCTTTCCTAATGTGGTTATGTAGTAAGTTTAATGCTAGTACAATTTTTTTTTTTGGATTATGGGATTTTCACTGTGAACATTTGACTGTATACTCATCTGAACTAACTACATAATTTCAAAAAATTTTAGCTTTTGCTAGCACCTTAGCACTGGATATAACTTGTGGGTCTCTGCCCCTACTTTGAGAACTGGTTTTATACATATACAATTTCAACAAATAAAAATGTTTACAGCCTTCATTGGGACAAAATCTTACTGACTTCATATTATACACTCACTTTATTATTGTAATTAAAGTATAAGGGTATCTTTAAGGATAATTAAAATTGTTTAGCAAAACATTCAGAGTTAAGAGAGACTTGCTACATCTCATTTTTTCATTTATAATCTATCCGTGCTTAATGACTTGGTGCATAGGACAGGGCTTAGACTTCCAACACATATAAGGAAGCAGAGGTAATAAGAACTTTGATTAGGAATGTTATTTTTGATTACCATAAGATTTTTCTATTATGATTAATCTTCAACAATCCCAGTATTAATTAATTGTACACTAAGAAGAGATACCCGCGACATTAATACGGATGTTTACCTAAGAGTATATGCTAGCTAGTGGATTGTAAACAGTAAAGTGATGATTAGTTTTTTAATCAAAATTATCAGTAAGCATTGAATTCGTAACTGTTTTTAATATCGGCAGTTGCGCAACTGTTATATACCTCCATGTATTGTTAGAGTTTTACTACCAATTATTTAGCAATTCGTTTTATTTCCATGTAGGACTGGATCATATAATAATAGGTGGTTATTGGTTTGATAAAATATTCACTAGCTTTAATATTTAGGTACAATAGTATTCAGCATCATTCACATATGACCTGCCTATAAAAAATATACGAACGGCCTTGATCGGAAATTACGTCTTACAACCTAGTGATAAAAATGTACATATGTTCAGACAATAACCAAGAGGGTTCCTTGAAAGAAATATTTCTGGACGTAAGAAACTTGCTTTTCAATACCCTTCTTGTGTTATGGTCACGTGTTTGGCGACGTGCGTGTTAATAGTCGGCATTTGACATAATTGTTAATAAAAGCTGTATTAGAAACCCATGGCATTTCTTCTGGTGATCTAAATGATCACGTGAAGCGACTGCCCTGATATACCTAACAGTTGTTTACAGAAATCTTGTAAATAGCTAATGGCATTGCCCATATAACTTTTCATTTACTTTGTAAATCCAGATACCAGTATAGTAATGTTTTCAATCGTTATTCAGATGCACACGAAATATATTTGTAACACAAAATCACAGATCTCACCAATGAATTTAATATTTGCTACACATACTCTGTGTTCGCGTAATGAGTTGCATACTTCAGTATTCTGTATGTAGGGCATCTTGTGTGATAAAATTGCGACGTGGCTCACACGACAGCAGCCAATTAGGACGACGTCGCCCATAACTCAGCTCATGTAACTTTCCATTGCGTGTGAAGTTTCTCGTAGGTACCTACTTCTTTGGGGTCTTTCGTTTATGTTATATAGATAGATTTAAATATATACAATGTCACAAGTAAATAAATACCTAAATAAGAGGTTTAAACTTCATGCAATAGAACTTAGTACGCACTTACATGTGAAGAAGACCGAAATACATTTTGATTTTGTTGCAGTTTAGGTAAACTCGAGCAATTAAAGCCGCTAGGAATGACTCAGAATCTGTAATCTGTGGGTTTGCGTGCGCAGTCATGCATAATACAGCCGCTTATGAAAATATAATTCGAAAGTTTTAAGAGTTCGGTCTCATAATTTCTACTTATTTTCTATTTATTTAAGTACATTTATTTTTATTTTTAAGTATCAAAGTACTAGTGTAGTTTATATTCTAATTAAGTGTCTTTTCTGTTAAATGTTATGTAACCAATACTTCTTCATATAATTTATTTTTTGATGTTTTATTATGTTGTTCTGCATGTATTTTTTCTATGTTTTGTTGTTACTATACTTATTTATTTCACGGTGTAAAAGTTAACGGCACCATCTACACAAAGCGGCCCCAATGGAAGATCAGCGCTGGTCAAATGACTAGAATTACGCTGAATTGGGACCGATTCGTGACAATTTTATAAAAAAAATTGTTATTCCTTATGTTTATTGTAAGAACTTTCCCTTTTTGTATATTCTCAATTGTCACGAATATGTTTTTGAATTTGAATTTGAAAGTAAATAAGAACTTAAAATACGGTCGTAAACTTTGTCCAGTAGACGTCATCTGCTACGATTTGTCCCGTTGAAGAAAATCGGAATGAGAGAGAGAGAGAGAGAGAGTAATGATGAATTTTGGTGAACATGCGATTGCGTTCATATTCGAGGGATTTTCCGTAAACCGCACTCTTGCCAAAAGTTTCCGATACGATTTAAAAACATTGTTTTATTGAGCTAATTTTAGATTTTTAACAATATTTATATAGATTAAGCAAAGCGCTATTGATCAGGGCATTTAAATGCATTTGTAGAAATATCTACCTATGTCATTCTTACTTTATGCTCTTCCTTCCTTGTATAATAAACCAATAGTAGGAAATCTCAGTAACAATAACTTAGGCAATTTGTTAGGTAGGGCCACATGCCACCCAACCATCTGGGATTGAAGTACGCGAGAACACGGTGGATGTTCTACTCTGTAGAATAACAAACTACTCCATGCAGGCTCGCCGACTGTATGTGCTCAGAGTTAACAAAACCATCTTTATATAAAGACATACATTAACGAAAATCACCAGTGACCCATAGACAAACACCTATGTTTGTAACAATACGAGATAACATAAACACAAATTATTTTTAAAACGGACTGACGGGACTCATTCCTTCAAACGTATCTAAGAATATGGTTTAGGAGGGCGATGACTACAGCCCGCGTTAACTCGTGAACGGATGCCGTTTGGTGTTCGTCATTTGGATACTTCCGGGGAAGGAGACTTGCGGAGCTAACAGAGCAGATACTAATAATTTGGTACAGACATAAAAAGAAATTGATTTTTATTTAAAAAAAATTACTTGTGAAGTTTCTTGCCAGTTCTTCTGCACGAAGGCTTTTCCGAATTGATGATAGAGTCATTCTTTATTTGACGTCAATAAGAACAACTAATTGTCAATTAAATTTGATTCAAACATTTATTTGTCAACATTGACAATCTCACTCTCGATTAGTTTCAAACAAAAAAAAAAAACATTTTCAAAATCAGTCCAACCGCCGGCGAGATATGATGCTACAGACAAACATGCAGCCACCAGTAGCCGTTAGACTTATAGCTTCCCTCTTTTTTGCGTCGGGAGTTAAAAATGATAGACACTAATAGATACGTTCTATAATTTTCCAGGACCGGGACGGCGCACCTCCCACTCCCCCAAGAATATAATACTGACCACATCTTGTTGCAACGAAAACGGGGAAATGCATACTATGGATTCCAGTAACATGTAAAATATTGCGTATATATAGTATGATAGGAGTTATAATCTAAACGTTGCTCGGCAACTGTTGTTAATAATATATTACAGAAAAGATCGAATACTAGTGAGCACGGTAAAGGCTGGGATGTAGCACACCAACTGCCATTACGTTAAAAACAATTTTGCTGTCTAAAAATGTTTGTATATCAGCGTTAGTGAGTATTTATTTCGAATATATCCGTTGAGACAGCAGTTTTTGCTACCAGTTGCAATTTGTTTGTAGCAATAAATATTAATGCCTTTTAAATTATAAAATAATCGTAATGGCTTTAATGAATTATCGCAAAAATTTCTCGCATGTAATGATTATTGTAAAATAAAATAAAGGCTACTTAATTTTTTGAACTCGATATTCAACTATGAAGAAAAATCTTGGTTTATTTTGTCTAAAAAGATACGATCGCTGCGACGCGTAATTTTTTATAAGAAAATCCAGAGTATCTGATAGAGAAATCCATTTTTTTTAAATATCGTAATTTCGATGTTGTTAAAGTGAAATAAAGTGACTGTTACTGGTACTAAAAGATTAACGGTCAGTAAATTGACAAATTCTTCTTATATTTGAAATATAGCTTTATCAAAACTAATAAAACGAAGCAACTGTGATTGTCTCGTGGATAGACACCTTCGTCTTCATCGTCACTTTCCATCAGGTGAGATAGAAGACAAACGTCTAATCCTTTTTCAGTTTAGAAAAAATCGTGCACAGTCAACATCACGTGACTAGCATCCGGCAGATGAGGTTCTTACAACACAGGACATAGGATTCATATTAAGATTACAATTATAATTTGTCTTGTTGTTGTTGACTGTACGAGTGAGTGTATACTATAAAATGCTATTGAATTTATAACTGCACGAGTAAACTGCAGTTTAATAATTGAATGCTTTTGGCCTCCGTTTGATTTGGCCCTTCTTCTAAGAAAGGAGGTAACTCACGTCAGAGGTCGAGACATTTGTGTTCATTTTATCTCCTGTAATGTGTTTAAAGCATGCACTCACAGTTAATATTCTCACATCACATCGAGTGCAATAATGTACCTTATGACTATACAATTTATAGTTTATATTTATAATCAGATCTGATTATGGTGATAACAGTATGAAAAGCATCAGAATTGCATGTTATTGTAAAACATCTGTGATTTCCACTAGTATGAAATGATTTATAAGTTATTGTATTGTATCGTTTTTTTATATTATACCCGCACAATTAGTTTTAATTTAAAGCACGTTTTTTCTTGTTTGATTCACAAATGTTTGCGCTGGCCCTTGATGGACAATTTTTTTCATTTGTCTTCGTAATATACCTTCATTACTGGTAGAAAATTTGTTTTGTATTTTGCGCGTTTCGAGACCTGGTGATGTAATATATAGATAAATGTTGTAGTTAATTTAAGATGTCTTAGTGAAGCCCTGTAAGGAGTGCTGGAAACGTAAAATAAATAAGTTGCAAACTTGTGTTTTAGATTATTGCTAATGAAAATAAGGTACTCAGAAACCAAGATCAGTGTGAAAAGTTTAGGTGTTGCAACATTGGTAAATTACGTAATTTTAAATGTTAAACCATCATTTAAAAAATGAACAGGATTTACTGATATGAATGGTATACGAGCCACGTTCGAGGGTCAAGCCTTAGCATATTATTCCATTAGGCGTAGCGCTATTGTTGGCTCAAAACAAAAATGCCTTCTAGAAAATTGTTGTGTTTAAACTAGCCCAGAGCTTTTGCACATAACCGTGTAAAATATAAATGTTTTAATATAAGGTATGACTTCTTTTATATGTTGTCAAAATAATATGCTCTTCAGGGCATGGTCTCGAGAGATTTGTAACTGCCGAATTTGGTTAAAGTTTAAAAACTATCTGTAGCCTAACTAAAATTCGCGCGGAGAGAAATCTCGTTCTTGACACCCACTGATAGAACTTAGCATAGCAATTTATACAGCAAAGAGAGAGCAAAGTCATAGAGTATATTAATACCCTTTGCTAAATAACCAGGTGTAAGCACTTGGGCCATATGAGCTAAGCAGTCTGTCGGAGTGAGAGTGAACGTAGAATATATATGTATAATAACTCCTTGCATAACTTATATGAGTATATAGCTCCGAGTAATTTATTTTTATATAAATTGGGCATGTGACGCAGCATAGAGGCACTGAAGTTCTTTCTATTATAGGTTCATATTTGAGTTTAAAGTAACACGTTTTGGGGTTGGGTTAATATATTGTACCTTTCAGCTACTTATGTGTTTATATATTCGAGAGATTACACAACAATTATGTCAATAATAAAGTATATTAATAAACTGTATCTTTTATTTCTCAACACCTCAATTTACGATTAATTTAATTTTTATTGTGTTAGGTGCGATTATCGAGCATTTCCCTGTGAAAACGCTTTTAATTCACGGTTTGTCACGCAATAAAGAAGTGCCTTAAAAAGTGAAGAAAAAATAATAGAGAAAATGAAAGGAAAAATAAATTACGGGCGATCTGATCGTTCGGGTAGTGGGAGGGGGATGAGTTTTTAGGGTACAAAATGGTTTAACTCGATTTCCGGAAAAACTACAAGTCCTATGAAAAAAGTTGATGGCAAATTTATAGGTAATAAGATCTAAGTACAACTTTTGTATTTACAATTTTTTCACGTAACCTCAAAATTTATGTGAAATACTCAAATAACCAAGATTTTGGTTTTTTATCTTTTCTAAAAATATTTTCTTCCACGAAATTTTGTGAAAATTTACCTTTTTATGTACCAAATATACTGTTATTTGATTTGAAAAATTTGTTTTTTTACCTTATTTTGACTTAATACCAAAAAGCACCTTAATTTTTTTAGAAAATTCTCGCGTCAAAATATCTGCTGTTTTCAAAAAGTCGGTGTGCTTTTTGTTTGTTGAAATCTCTACTATCTGTTGGTGTAAAAATATATAGAATTTTTTTATCATTACGTACAATTTTGAGCTATTTATTAAAACACTTTAATAACTCAAAAAACGTAAGATTCCATGTTACATTGATAAACGCAAAAATTGCAAATCGAAATATACTACTATAACTAACAAACCAATAAGTTAATATTTAATAAGACTTCTACAATATTTTGAGAAAGTTGTAAAATCCTCTTTAAATTATATTTGTAGATACCTATTTATTACTGTTAAGAGAGTATACCTACTGGTATGACCCTTCCTGCCGGACCAACATTTAGTACTCGGACACATCATAGCGTAAAAGAAGCTATCTAAAATGTAGTTTTTCAATTTCAACTAAGTACTTCAAAGATTTATTCGAAGTGTATTAATAAATTTCAAATAATGTAAAAATTAAAGTGCTCATATAATTTTCTTAAATTTTGTGTTCTATCTCAGGTCTATAACCTTTTGAAACCATGTCATAATTTTGGAAATTCAATGTGGTTCGGCCGGAGAGCAATGCTTTCTGGCCGGACCTCTTCAATTTTTACATAATTCAAAGTCTATTGAAGTAGCAACATTTTTATACCTATCCAGAGAACTAAATTTTAGATTAGGTTTAGGTAGTTTCTTGTACGCTATAAGTAATGTATCTGAGTACTAAATGGTGGTCCGGCCAGGGAGTGTCAAACTAATACTGACCTGACTCGGGTATTTTCTATACGTAAAACCGTAAGTCAGTCAGTTAATTTAAGGGCGTGGGGCTCCTCTTCGAGGATAAAAGTCTTACTTTTATATAGGTATAGGTACTAGGGGTTGATTCAAGAATTTTTATCTTGAAAAAGCTGGCTTTTCCAGCCTTGACGTAACACACTTGCAAGATTCACATTAAATCTCTATATTTTTCACTTAAACCATAACAATAAATCGTAAAACAGTAAATAGGTAGAAACTCCTTTTACTTGAAAAGTAATTAATTTTGTCTTTTTAAATATTTTATGTTGCCTGTTTTGGAAGTCGGTTATTCATTTTTAATCAAATAAAATAGTTTTATTGTAAATATAGTCGATCGAGAGGGAACTCAAACCACCGCAGTGAATTATTTTGAACCGGAGCACAGTTTTATGTCTGCAGATAATTTCCACCACCAGGTCAAAGAAACAAAAGGAGATCCATCATTATTTTATCATTATCAATCCAAAGTTGAAGATGTTTCACTTCTACCTAATAAAATTTCTTCTCACTCGTTTATTATAAAGCGCGACTTTAATAAAGATAATATCAGGAAATTTAAAGATTGTATTAAAGTTCTTCAATTCACAGAAACCTATTCCACTGTAAATCCTAATGAAGCATTCAACCATTTCTTTGGTTTATTTAAACTTTTTTATGATTTGTGTTTTCCATTAGTTCGGGTAAAAATTAACAATAACCATCGACCAAAATGGATATCAAAAGGTATCATGCAATGTTCTAAAAATAAAAGAGATTTATTATGGAAATTTAGAAAAACACCAACTCTAGAGAATAAAAGTAAGTTGAAAATGTACTCCAGACGCCTAAAAAATGTAATTAAACTAACTCAAAGAGCTCAAAATAATTATTTTATCAAAACATCTAATAATAAAATGAAAGCAACTTGGAAACTAATCAATGACTATAAAAATAATCGACCAAAACATTATATTGACCAAATAATAAACAACGGCGTTAAATTGACAGATCCTTTAGATATTGCAGACTCATTCAATAATTTTTTTATTGATCAAGAACAAGATAATGATAGTTGCAAATTTAAAAATAATAATATTTCCAGTAATTTAAAATCATTATTTATGAAGCCCACTACATCCAATCAAATTTTGACCATAATTAAGCACCTCAAAAATACAAACAGTACTGGTTATGACGGCATTGCTACAAAAATTATAAAAGAAGTAGATATTTATATTTCACCGGTATTGAGTTACATTATTAATCTTTGTATTGAATACGGTATTTTTCCAGAAAAATTAAAAGTTACGATTATAAAACCAATATATAAGAAATTAAACCGAGAATACATGGCTTCATACAGACCCGTGGCTTTGATTCCTGTTTTCTCAAAAATTTTCGAAAGAGTGATTTACAATGCCCTTATTGATTTTTTTGAAAAGAATGCGTTATTATCAGATGAACAGGTAGGCTTTAGAAAAAAAAAAGGGATTAACTTGGCCTTGTACAATTTCTTAAAAAATGTAACATCTAATGTTGACAAAAAAATACCAACATGTGCTTTATTTATGGACCTCACGAAAGCATTCGATTACGTTAATCATGAAATTTTAATTAAAAAACTCAATGCATATGGAGTTAGAGGAGTAACATTGGAACTTTTAAAATCTTATCTCGAGAACAGAAGGCAAGCCACTCAAATAAACAGTATATGCTTGAAATCTCTTACAGAAATAAGTTACGTCTCAAAATATAAGAAGGTTAAACAGGGTGTGCCACAGGGCAGTATATTGGGGCCGTTATTATTTATAATATATATAAATGACTTCCCAAAAATTTCTTCACATCCGATGGTATTATTTGCAGATGACAGTACTTTGATATGTAGTAATAAAGACACAGATTCACTAAAACATGACATTGAAAGCAATTTACAAAATATTATGAAATGGTTAGAAACTAATAATTTAAAAATTAATTTAAGTAAGACAAATATTATAAGTTTTAAAAATAGAAATAACAACTTGACATCGTTTGACTTCGAATATAACGGACATGAAATTAAGGAGGTAAAGTTTGCTAGGTTTTTGGGGATAAGCGTGGATTCCAGCTTGAACTGGAAGAGCCATTTAGAGGGTGTGTGCAATAGATTAAATACATTTTCATACGCTTTACGGAAATTGGCAGGAATAGTCAATGAATCGGCAGTTTTATCGGCTTATTATGCATACGTCGAGTCGTTACTTCGATATGGCATAGTTTTTTGGGGAAACTCGGCTGATAAGGAAAATATATTTAAAGCGCAAAAGCGGTGTATCAGATCAATTAATAATCTAAAAGCTGTAGATTCCTGCAAACCCTATTTCAAAAAGTTAAGAATTTTGACTTTTCCATGCCTCTATATACTCGAAACTGCCTTGTTCGTTAGAAAAAATTACAATATGTTTGAAAAATTACAAAGTAACCGGAAGGATATTCTTAAAGCTCAACCGCGTGGAACCACTTTGTTTACAGAAAGCTTCTTTGCGATGGCCCCTAGAATATATAATAAATTACCTACAACTATTAAAAATTTAACTAATTATGATGAATTCAAATATAATTTAAAATCATTTCTATTAAATAAATGCTATTATAGGACATATGAATACTTAAATGACAAATGTATAAATTGAGTAAATTGTAATTTTAAACGTAAACCTTGTACACGCCGCAATGGCAGAATATGGCTGTGCTATTATTTGTATGACATCTTTTTTGACCTATATTCGTGCAATAAATGATTTGATTTGATTTGATTTGAAAAATAATATTGTAGGAACCAAGTATTCATTTTTGGTGGGTGTAATGTCAGTTATGTAACTTATTGGAAAATTCCATTTTCAAATAGAAATAAAGAAAAGTACAACTTTTCCTTAAGTTTACAAACTTCGCCCAGAGGAACTAAAAGGCAAAGGTAATAGGTTTTTAAGGAACTATTTGCCTTTTTAAGTCGAATTACCCACTGCTACAAAGTGGTACCTACTAGACTGTCTAATCTTGAAATCTCGTCTGCGATGGTCTCCACAGTGCTTCCTGTTTTGACGGCCCTAGTACTTGACCACCTTACGTGGTTGTGTTCCGCTCAAAGGGAAGGATCCGTGCATTTACTGGAACAAATGCCATTCCAACGGAAGCCTGCGACTAATGATGTGCATGGGTTAGCGATTTCTTGCAGACAACATTTGTGTCAATGGAATTCTAGTACCTGAATTTTTACGAAATAAACATATAAAACTATAGGTAAGCATATTTTAGTATGCAAAAATACTACTTATAGTATAGTAGAACGCACTTTAACATTAAACTATATAGATACATATCTACAGTGCTGTCTACAATTTTGCTTAAAGGCGATTGTGCAGTTTTGATTTAAAGATGGCGAAGAATCAGCGTGTCGAATGGCAGGAGCACTGAATTCCCAATAAAAGACTTCTAATAGTATCCTGATCGAGAGAGTGAAGCTTCCAGCCTATTGTAACTGTGAGACCGAAATCATCGGCTATGGCTAGCAACGAGGTATTTAAACAATATCAGCAGAGTATTTTATTAATAAAAACGCTGCCGGTAAGGCCAGACCCCAGTTACTACTCAGGATTACTACTATTGACCCACATGCCTACTTTAACACTACTACCTGATTAGCTATTACTATTCATGTTTTGCGGTTGCGGGACAGCGATTTTAATTCAAATTCTATGCCATACAGCAGAAAATCGTCGTAGTTTATTATTTCGGCATCGTATTTTTTAATATGGCCACTGCACTTTGCATTGCGTTGCGATCATTGCGTTATGTGTCCGGTTGATAACGGTCTTTGATAAATCTTGAGATATTTACGTAAGATGTGATTTCAAGATTTTACAAACATTGAGATAGCTGATGCTAGAAATACGTTGTAAAGTCTTTGAATGAATGAGTTTATCGGTTTTTTTTTAGATACACTTTAGAGTGGGTGAATGCTTTATTGAAATTGTTAGAATCCTTCCCTCTTTCAACCAGGCAAGACAGAAGTTCCAATATAAGGTCGACGTGCCGAAAGGTCAGATATAACGTTCCGATGCTTCGTGTTGCCAAGGAGTGGAACATTATACCCGCGTCTGATATTCCAGATATATTTAACATTGTGATTTTCAAGCGTAGAATGTACAGGCACCACTTGGACAGGTGTGGACTATCCTCGTATTCATAGTCACCAGGGTGAGGGTGTTCGTCGTTTGGATACTTGGGGGGAGGGAGACTTGCCGAGCTAACAGATGCAGATAAGATTAATTTTGTATAGACATAAAGAGACTCTGTAAATTTATTTTGAATAAAAATATACCCGTGAAGTTTCTTGCTAGTTCTTCTTCACGAAGGTTTTTTCGAACTGGTGGTAGAATCATGTTTTAGTTGACGTCAATAAGAACAAGTAATTGTCAATGTTGAGAAATAAATATTTCATTTCAGGTAAGGTGAAAGATAATTGTCTGTCAATCCATAATAAAAATTAAATAAATCAAAGTTAGCTAAATTAAAACTAAATTTGCTTTTATAAATGATAACATTTATTGTTAAAAGTAAATCTATTACAACAGTATAAAAATATTTTTGACTATTTTCCGAGTACTTTCTCTACATCACACTCAAACCATCCGGTGCATCCAGGAGGCTGTTGCTACATTGTACACAGTTCAATAGTCAAACTACTATTTGTGTGAAATACTTACTATTTCATCCAAAACTTATCATACAATAGTAAATAAAAAGATATTTTTGTACTTTTATGTTTTTTAAGATAAGATCAAAGATAAATTTTTCTCATTATTGCAAACGAATTCCATAAATCTATATTTTTAATAAAATGATTTACTTTAATGTAGGTTTGTACAGAACAATTTTTTTAAATTATAAAATTATACTCAATGTCTCTAAGATAAATAATTTTAAACTTTTAAAACATATTTACTAATCAATAACTCATGATGGTAGCTTTAGAATAAAAAAGGAGCAATTTACCAACCATCAATCTAAATCTTTAAAGAAATGAAATACCATACATGATCATACAAACTTACAGAAATACTAAAGTGTAAACTAAGATATTCACTGTGTGTTATTTAAAGACTTCAAAACACTGATTTTATAAACTGCAATAAACAATGCCAATATCAAAATTATATTGATAGTAACAGCTGTCATCTTTGGTATGTGTACATGTTCTGGATACACCTGAACAATGCAATCAAAAGAACAAGTTTAACCAAACTTAGAATTTCCAAAATCTGTTTAAGTTCAAATTGAGCATCTTAACAATATTGTACAAATCTAATAAACAGATTTTACGAACATATCCTCATGTACAAACTTTATTAGTATTTAATTTATACACTAAGGAAGGTCACACTTAACTTATAGCTTGGCATCAGTCATTTCCAGCTAAGTAATTATCTTAAAGATAGTCAAGCTGAACTGAAATCATGAATCTTGTATTCTATCTACTTCATCTTTCACTTTCTTTAATAAACTACTTATTTTCTTGTACTTTCCCGTCGAGTTCGGTAAATTCTCAAAGTTTATAATGTCACAAATGTCTTTTGAAAACTTGTTGTCACTAGGTAGTTTATTGTATGGGGTAATGTTTAGAACCGGGGTGCCGTATAATGTTGATTTCACATGGCCAGTTTTAGGAGTTTTTGTTTCAGAATCACTGTCACTAACTGTGTCTCTTCTTTCTTTTGGGTTTGTACTAGGTGAAGGATTTACTGGCGAACTTGAAACAACCCCTTCTTCTATCATTTCATTCTCATCCTTGTTTGTTTCATCCGAGTCAGATTTACTATCAGCACCTATAGGGCTTTGTCCAATTAGTTTTACTGGATTAAATTTTTCATCTTCTTTTTCAACTAGCTTAGATATAGACATTTCTGTAGTAGAAGGCATTTTCTCATCTTGAGAATCAGTGTCGGTCATATCTGATATGACAATAGGGTCATCGTTTTCGAGGGCAACCAAAAGTTTTAGTTTTTTCGCTTCAAGGTCATCTAAAGAGGTACTTTGTAGGTCATCCTGCAACCAAATAGACATACATGTGTAGGTAATAATTTCACAGGTAGTTACTAAAAATATGATCCATCACAAAGGAAATTAATGATTTTGTTGGATTACAATTTGTTCTTATGAAAATACTATTAAATAATTAATCTACACAAGAACCTATCATGTTATTCCAGTTCTAAACAAGTACAGCAGATCCTAGTTGTACTTAAAACTCGTTCATAAAACAAAGAAATCAAGATAATCTCTAAAAACTTAAAACATTTATGTTTACACAGGGTGTCGGAACCAGGTGAACGGCCAAGTCGTGACAGGTATCATAAACATATTTTTAAAATGTTTGTCACGTACTTTTCAAATAATTAGTATCAAAAAATAACACTGCACATTAACATTCGGAAAACCTGACACCTTGTGATGATCTTTGAATTACTGTAATAAAAAACAAATATTAACTTTTCTTCCATTTTTTTCCTGTAATGATACCACGAATAACTTTTCTAAAAATGACAGTTTAAAATTAAATCAGTTTTAAATGAAATTTTAGATTTTTGCCACATTTAATTCGAAAGATTAACCGAGTGTACTGTAAAAAAATTTACTACACTACTTGGGCAAGTGACTTAAAAAGATACTGTGTTTAGTCTGGATTCCAAAACGGCATGACACTTGCTAGATTACTTGTTGATTGTGCACTTGACACACTCTGAAAACTGCAGACGGCCCCAAAATAATTTTTTTACCTCAATTTTTACATTTGAAATGGTTTGGTTTAGTGTCACACCACTCAAATGATATGAATTGATAAATTAAGCTTATTATTGATAATAAACTGTATTTTTGTTATTTAATTTTACCTTAACTGTACCTTCCCATCCATGTAGGAAGCCACTCAAAGCTAGTTGGGTTAAATCCGTGGTCTAAATGTGTCGCCAGCTCTTGGACTATATCTACATTAAGAGTAAGTATATAAAGCTAATGTCTAATACGATCTCTTTCTAGATATAACTCTGACATGTGAAACTTTAGACACATAATTTCCCAATCACAACATAGACTAGTCGTGCGCTTTCGTTACAAAAATAAAAGACAATCGGAGGTTAAGCCAAAATCATCAAACCCGTCTTCTAAGCTATAAATAAATACGCAGACAACTCACACTAGTCTCATCCAAAACAATAAGCTCAGCTTCAGGCACAGGTATTGCCCCGACCTTGATAACTTCGATGATCTCGACGTCGGACTCGCTCTCTCTGTCTCTGCCCGGAGGCGGAGGCTTCGGGGGCGTCGGCGGGGGAGGAGAGAGCGGCGGCGGCGGGGGCGGGGGCGGCGCCTCGTCTGGCAGTGGCGGCACGGACGGAAAGGCTGCTGTTTCTGAAAATCGTTTTAAGAAATTGTTTAATAGTGCTGTTGACCCGTTGGTTTTGATAAGAGATAAGCTGACGTCTCACTATTCGCGTTCTAAATTATTTGCACTTTAAACTTTAAGATATTCCATCTTTTGCTTTTTGTTAATAGTTTTTTAGTTGATAATCAGATAGCTAGATGGATATGGTTCTAGTTATTATTTAACACAGTCAAAATATTTGCAACAGGCTGGAGACTAGGAGGAATCTCACGGTGGCCACATATGTTTTGGGGAGTCGAATTCGGGATATCCAATTTAAATTTTTCGAAGCCTGAATTCACACAAAAACTCCTTTATACAATGTGTTTTTTTATGAGCCGCCTAAGCAGCACCCTCACGGGAGGGAGGTGGAAGATACGTCATGCATACCGCCGCAGGAAAATACCGGCCTCTGCGGGGTGACGTGGCACCTACCCACTAAAAACCACCTTGCCGGCTGTAGCATGGGAATGCTGTCAGCCTTCATCGGAGCGAAACATATACAATGTGTTTGAGCGAAGATTGTACATACTTTAGGGGCTATGGCTATATGCTGTGGCTAGCAGTACTTTGTTTTCATTAAGGTAACCCTTCAATTTTGAAAATAATTGTAATTTAAGTACCTGTAACTCGTTAAAAAAAATCAATGATTTAAAATGGCTGCCATATGGAGACTTATCATTTATTTTTACATATAGGTATACCACTAGCCTTTAAAGTATGTACAGTCACCAACACCCAGCAATTTTGGACATCATTTTACAATTTGTTATCATTATTATATATATAATGACATGTAAATTTCAGAATTATGAGAATATTTTAAAATTGGGCATCAATTGTCATACAGGATTGCCGCAATACAGGATTTAATCTTCTTCGGGCACCAGCTCCTCACATTTACTAGACTGTACTAAATAAAGCCATAAATGTATTGCTTATGAATTGATTTTGTGAGAAGAAATAAATAAATTTACTAAACTTATAATTGTAGAAATATAGACATACCTTATTTCTACATTTTTGACTATTTTATATGACCTGTAATATATTTTTTATTTGACATTTGATCTTATTTCTAATTTGTTTTATTTCACTTTTCAATTTGACATGGTAAATTTTTTATTTGACACTAATAGAATAAAGGACATATTTTTGTATTTATATACAAATATACATATTATATAATTGGTTTTCAGTTCATTCTAAATGTGACCACATAATTTATGGCATGGTCACCATAATCAAAAAAATACCTTTAAAACATTCAATATGCATACCATCTCCACTATCCAGCTCCATTTCAGCCTGTCCTTCCATCCCCGATTGATCATTTCCAGCAGAAGGGAAGAAGGTCAACTTCTTTCGTTTGTATGCCTTCATAGCATTGGGTGCTAAAGTTTGTAACATGGCTATTTTACTGTCTTGCTCCATCATAGGCGGGAAACCGTAAAGGTGACCCTTCTGAAATATACAAGTATATGAATGCCTGTTTAAACAAGTAAAAAAAGTTGTGACAGTAACACATGTGATCAAACAAGATAGGGTTGAATTTCTTTCTTTTGGTTTGGTATATAAAGTATTGTTGAGTTATATATTGTATTCAAAAGAATGTGGTGTTATGGGAAAACAATTTGAATATTTCTGACTTCTGTGCAGTATTAATTTGAAATCAATTTTTAAGAAGTTTGTATGGTAACATCATGGACAGGTTATCTTTTTAAAACCGCATAACAAAGTTGGTCACCTGGAACGAGCAACTTGACAATTTTAAATGGATTCTTGATGAAGGTATTTAAAAGTCGATACATTGACATGACAGCTTAACCAAAAAGAATCTAGATAATGATTCCACTTTATGACGTCATAGAGAAGTTGTTGAAATTTAAATTTAATCACTGTTACCTATGAACCGTTACTAAAAAGATATATTACAAAAAAGTGGTATCTTGGAGAGTTTTTGAATTTAAATCAGGTTTTTTTTCTATATTTACGGAATTGTAGAAATCACATCACAAAAAAACATAACAATTATACAATTTGAGGCACTAACACTGAAAAATGAAGAACTGGTATGGGGAGGTCCTTTGTGTGATAGTATGTGATATGGACTTCAAATAAATAAAAAAAAAAGAAATAAGGTGGGTCATATGATTAATTCTGTCATCCGCAAGGCCAGTGACCTTCATTTCCAAAATGACATATGTCATTTCTAGAAATTGAAGTGGGTGAAAGTCAATTTTCAAAAACCATTAATAAAAAAATGATAAATTAACTAGGTACCTAGACATTGAGCTTTTAAAAGTGCAAACATGCAAAAATAAGGCCAGTTGGTCTAGCATGAGAGTTCTCGGCTGCATCTTCAAGACATAGTTCTAATACTCAACCAAGTGAACTAAGCATGCAAGTGGAGTGTGGCTTCTCCTAATAATATAGTAATTTAGTATATAGATAATGGCATAACCGAATTAATGTCTGCAACCGAAATATGTGACACATCAAGTTGGCTTGGTCAATATGTATTATGTGACTGCAGAAAAATGTCCTAATTTGACTGTCAAATTGCGTATGTCTTTGTTATGTCTAGGACTTCATGACAGACATGCTAGTTGGTTTTTTTGTGTTCTATGAAACCATGAGAATTAGGGACAGGCTTACAAAGCTAGTAAAGAGTGTTAAAGCAACCAAAAAATCCAACAGAAATGTTATTCAGTATTATATTACTTGAAATGTAATGCCAATAAGAATTAACCATAAGGGAGCTTACTTCCTTGTACCGAGAGCTGGCAGGTACATTGAAACCAGGAAAATCTAAGATCTTCTTGATGTCATATTTGTCTTTAGAGCCTGGCTCACACACCTCACCTTCTTCATCTTCAGGATCCATTATGGCATTACCCTGAAACAAATTTAGTTTATCTTTCCATAATAACTTTATTATTTGTTTTTAATATATTCAATAATCAAACACTTTAGTATCAAAAAGCTATCACTTTACATCTTAAAAATGTCAGAATTGACTTTACTTTTTAGAAACAGTACAGCTAAGCTTTGTTTAAAATTGTGCTATAATAAAAAGTATGTATAGTAATTTTAAAATACACAAACATACAAAATATATAGTTATCCTGTATAAGAAGGTGTAAATTATATAAACCTTGTAATTATGCACATATTTCATACAGATACAACTTTAATTTATTGTATGTATAAGTATGTATTTTTCTACTTGTAATCTATAGAAAGAATTTAGCAAATTCCAGAAAGTCAGTATTAGGTTACTTTTAAATAACACCTGTTAACTAAAACAAATAACATATCTCATACAAACAATGTTTTTGTTATCTAACTGCAAAATCTTATCACATATCTATTATTATATTTAATTAAAACAATAAATAGTTTGATATATATAGGTCTATAATTATATCACATTAATAAATAAAATCATAAAAGTTAAATAATAAGGATGGTTTTCAATGAGAGTTTTGAACAGGTACTGATCCCTCAATAAAAATAAGATAAGAAAACAGAGATGTTTTAGCACTTACTGTAGAATCAAACATAGTAATTCCTGAATGTGATATCCGAGCCTCTTCTAACCACCCCGGAGGATATCCCAGAAGCCTCATTCTATAAATATATAGAGGAAGCTCATGTCTTTTTAAACCCAGAGCATGTCGGAGATTCCCAGATATCCTGCCTGGGCTGAGGTGGCCATATTTTTGGTCATCTTCTACATGATATCGACTGAAAATTTATAACAATTTCATTATCAAACTTGCCTACTTTGCTTTTCATTTGCTTGATGTGGTATTGGACGGAGTTTTGTAATATTTTTCAATTTACCCTAATTTTGGAGAAGACATATTCCTTCGGTTCTCAGCAATTCTAACATTATTTCTAGGTTTCTGACAATCCCGAAGAGAATGAGGGCCATCACAATTGAAGCAAATTGGTCCTTTTCTAAGAATTGGTGGCGGAGTGGGATCTTTGACTGGTACATTGGTTATTACTGTTGAACTCTGTAATATGAGAAAAATAAATTTGTACTAGGAAATATTCTGAACACATCAAACTGAGAATTAAATAAATTAGGTTACAGTATTTTAAAATAAAATTGTTCCAAACAAACAGCTGAAAATAAGTAATTGATTAGGACTACAATATATCTACCTGTTGATATCTTGGAATTTCTGCTGCAGTTTCAGCACCAGGATCAGTATCAACAAAGAATAAAGAATCCCCAGCTTCTTCAGGCTTCACCACCTCTTCATTCAAGTCTTCAGGCCAGATATCAAGCTCCAAGTCTGTTTCAGTTTCAGAACCATCAAGGCTACTTTGATCATGTAATTTTATCAAATTTAACATAAACTCTTTTAATTTGCGTTTGTAATTTTTAGCTAATTTGTTGTCTCGAAAATGCACCATCACCAGAGGTGTCCTATTTTCGCACCCTACCACACCAGGATCACTGCCTGATGAAGGAGAATCTGCAGGTTCCATATCATTGAGAGTGTTAATTTTATTAACATCAGCATTAACTTCTTCATGGATGTTGTCTTTATCACATTCTTTTTCTGAATTATCTACAATTATGTCTGAATCTATAATTGCTAACTCCTTAAGATTACCGCTGTCAACTACATCACCTTGGCTGTCTATATTAACAACAATCGGCATACTTTCCACGGAGCTCGAATCGTAAGTTTTCCCTCCATTACAGTCTTCGATAATAGATGTATTTTCACTATCTACGATACCCATAGAATCAGTATCACGAGTTTCTTGAGGTGTCAACTCACATAATGGTTCAGTTGTAGTCACAGTCGAATCATTTTCATCATTCAAACGATGGAGTTTCGCCTCTTTTCTTTCATCGTCGCTACTCACGACATCATCATTGTCCAATTCATAAATTATATCGTTGACACCAGCCTTCCTCTTTGCCATTATGACTTTTCAACTTATCTTCTTTATAGCCACCTCAAATATAAGCCATTTGTTATATTAATATCAAATTATATTGCGATAAATAAAAAAGTACAACAATAATCGCCAAGAAGCACCAAGCATGTTTGACAACGTCACAAGGTACTGTCAAAACGATGTTTTCTTTTTTTGGCGCGTTTCGATTGCCGATCATATCGCTTAGAGCGCTCGTATATCCGTTCCAAATGCCAGTGAGCGCGTTCACGAAGGATATCAATACGTCATCAATGACGTCATAAACGCTATGCCCAAGCTACTTAGAGCTTGGGGTCCAGTAGATTGTGGCTTGTCAAAACTCACTCATGACCTTTTCTTGTTGATGTCTTTATTTATGAGATAAAAGATTTGGAAGCTGGCATATTGACTTTCTTTTGTAATAATATAAAAAATTGCTCCTGTTACAATCAGGGTCGAAGATCTCAATAATGATATAACTTCAGAGGAACAATAAGTATTTTAGTGCGCTATTCACCGTTCCGATTGAAATAGCAAAAATACCACATTTAGCGCGCTAAAACGAATCCTAACAGTTATGAGAAGTTGTAGCGCTGTAAGTGGCATTCAGAACGTACCCTTTGTATGACAAGTGCTGCGTTCCGTTTGCCGATTACAGCGCTCACAGCGCTAAAAGTGCTCAAAACTGCTCTTTGTATACTGAATCCGTCCCTGAACTATGGCATCCTGTAATAGAACTACCACGCGAGCATAGCAGGTAGTCTTCATACAAAAAAAAACTAGGAATTATGTCTATGGTTAGAAACTTTTGATGCTGACATCTCTTGCTACTTTTCGAGCGAACAATTGTCATACGTCACTTCAATGTGAATGATGAATGATAACACTATGTTCAATCAATGATGTACGGTTTCAGGTTATGATTCAATGTTATAATTATGTTAAAACTACTTTTATTATATTAATACTTAAAATTGGCAGAAATAGTTATTGTGTAGTAACTACAGCTGATTGCCAGAAAACGCAAAATTTAATTTAATTTTCAATCAATCAGCTCGATCTGCCATTACGGTTTCAATGATTGACGAGTGAAGAGTTTGCATTGATCAATTTCTGAAACATAACCTCTCATTTACCAAATATAGTAATTAATATGCGTTTATTCGGTGCTTCACAATGTACAACAAGTGTTGTGTAGTGAATGAGAAAGTAGCCGAAAGGACGTTATTTTTCATCACTTTCCAAGAACTGAGATAGGACTTAACAATGGTTACCGTGTCTTTGTGCTAATAGTGCTTTGTGCTTACAAGGTTTAAGTGTGGTAAACTTTTGTATATTGTTTGTGAGCCACACAAGAAATGTTTTCTGGGTTACTCAATATGAATAACGGTGTTTAATTGGTGTAACATAATTAACAGAATTTGAATAAATAGTACTGAGGTCTCGCTTCTAGAAAATAAAAATTTGCCTCCCGTGCGATACAAACAAAATTTAGAAATTAAAAAAAAATCATAAATATATAAGTCTTTTATTTATTTTACCTTCTTTATCTTTTAGAATGTTAAATTTATCTTGTAGAAAAGGAGAGGGGCTTTCGCCTGCCACAATGGCATTATGCCAAAATCCAATGCCGTCATTTTAAAATTAAGAAACGAAGGACAATCTAATTTTTTAAAAAAAATAGTTGTCAAATTTAAAAATTTCCTCAAGTTCCTAGTTCCTAGTGTTGTAGTTAGGAAGACGTTCGTCTGATGCGTAGCATCACTAGTTAGTTTGTGCACGCGAGCAAGACATGCTGAAGGGAATAGTTCATCTTTGCTGCGTTCCGTTTGCCGATTACAGCGCTCACAGCGCTCATATACCCGTTCCGATTGCCCGTGAGCGCGCTCACAGAGATATCGATACGTCATCAATGACGTCATAAACGCCGCCATCTTCCTGCTCACAGTGCCAACGCTGCGGAGCATGGTCGCTGTGAACGGCCTGTCAAAACTGACACATGACGTTACTTCGTTGATGTTTTTATTATTCGAATAAAGATTTTAAAAGCTTGCTTGGCCATTCTCCGTTTAGCCAGCTTTTTTGTGCCCGGGCTTGTATATCGGTAAATATTGTCTAATTCAATAAGTGCAATTTTTTAAAGTTAGTAAGCATTCTTATCTAGCTGTAAACATAAACTTAGGCCTCAGTTAAGTCAAAATATTTGGTTAAATTAAATTTTGAACCCCTGTTCTCTAATTGCCGTGACCTGTCCGCTCGCTAACCTAATGTTAAAACTTGCCTGTAGTTTTTACAAGATAAGTATTAAATTTTTTTAATTTAAAGTTTTAAATAGTGTTGCGTAGTGTGTATCTTATAACAAAATATCCACTTAATAGAACCAGTATCTAAACAATTATCATTAAGTACCCGCATGTCCAGTCTAAAGGTTTAATACCGTAACGCTTTATGTTCAGGCGTGCTTATCCCAAAATAGCAGTATTTAGCACATCACTTCGAGGCGCATCACGAGCCCTCAGTTTGGGCTACTACTCGCAAGCAGGTGGATGTTTCTTGTGTGTCGTTGTCTCGCCACAAAACACGTAGGTGTCTAATTACCATACCCTTGGTTTGAAAAAATTCTAATTACCGTGCACTTATTTATATACTAGATTGTTAAGATTAGACCCTTGCTTATTTAAATAAAGACAGTACTTTGGCCTCCGTATGTTGTAGTAGGCCAGTAATTTAAAACTGTATGAGTTTTCGGAATTTCTAAGAAAACCTTCCATTTTCTAATTACCGTATACTAATTACAGTGTATTTTTTTATTACCGTTGTATGAAAATATTAAGTAATAGGTAAAGAATATTCGGTCATTGTCACTAAAAAACGTCTTCTTATGGTAGCGTCGGGTAAAGGGTCGCTCATTTCCCTTTAATATGGTTGAGGAGGACAATGACTGGCTCCCGCGTTAACTCGTCTACGGGTGCCGTGAGGAGGAGATTCGAGCGGGAGAGCCGAGCTAACAGATGCAGATAAGAATAATTTTGTATGGACATAAAGAGACACAAAAAAATTATTTTGAAAAAAATATACCCGTGAAGTTTCTTGCCAAATCTTCTTTACGAAGGTTTTTCCAAACTGGTGGTCGAGTCATGTTTTATTTGACGTCAATAAGAAGAATTGTCAATGTTGAGAAATAAATATTTAAATTTCAATATGATTCAAAATAGGTTTCATTCAACATTTATAAGAAAATGTACCTACCTGAGAATATATATAACACAAAATACATTGATGAAATCCAGTCATTCCACTTTCGTGGCAGCCAAAAGCAACTGCATACATCTGTCATTCATTACAAGAAAAATGGAAAATTTCTGACTCGGTCATTTTGCACCTTGACTACTTCACTTAAACATGGGGCAATTGCAGTTTGGAGTCATCTTATGCCTATCCAATTAATTGCCATTAATTTTATATCAGATCCTCCGACTGGCCAATATAGTCACAAAAAAATGTTTTATGTCATCTCAAAATTTCATTGGCACTTTCCAAAATTTAAAGTGGTTGGCTGGAATTAAATAGAGAGCAATATGGCAAAAGCTCATCAGATGGCGTAGGAGCGACGGTAAAGAGTACTGCGGATAGAATAGTGGCTCAGGGCTGCGATATTGTCGATGTTGAAACTCTTTCTGAAAAATTTAGAGCCAATATTTGAGGAGTCATTACGGAACTAGTTCATAAAGCAGATATCCTCCAAAAAGATCTGCTTATCGATAAGGAGTTACAGAAGTTTAAGGGCATAATGAAAGTCCATCAAGTCGTTTGGATTCATCAAAACCGAACTTATTTGCCATTCGAAAATTAAGCTGTGGTACACAAGAGTATATGTATCAATCAATTAAATGTGAACATGGTAAACATCATGGATTTTATGCTTTGAATCCAGATACAACAAAAGAAAAAGAAACTTGCCCAAGTCCCAGATTCATAATATTTGCACCATCCAAAACAGTTTTTGGGCTCCTGTCTCTCCTCTTAAATCTTCTTAAATCTTACAATGCCATCCATCACAACAATGACAAACGTCCCTAATAATATTTGTTTTTGATATGGATTTTTAATATGAAAAATATAAATTGATGAAAAAAAAAATTAAATTACTATAAAGCAGACTGATTTGTATTAAAATGTACGGTTGTGTTCATTTGAGTAAACTCGCCAACGACACTAGTTTATATAATAAGTTATTTCATTCTGAAAGTATTGATTTACTAAATACACAGCGATATAAGCAAATCTTAGAGGACAGATATGAATAGCTTTAAGCTGACCTA
The DNA here is from genome assembly GCA_923062675.1 of Marasmarcha lunaedactyla. Classification (NCBI taxonomy): domain Eukaryota; kingdom Metazoa; phylum Arthropoda; class Insecta; order Lepidoptera; family Pterophoridae; genus Marasmarcha; species Marasmarcha lunaedactyla. The sequence goes on from OV281349.1 coordinate 24,335,080, forward strand.
TTTTCATTTTCTAAGAATGTTTCCAATACTAGCTACATAAGTTTTTTCGTACTGAACAAAAGTCCGAGTTGATTTATATGAAAACATACAGTGATATTTATAAAAGTATTCCTTTAAACAAACAGCTGTAACTAAGCATTTTTAATTATAAGATTATTTAAGTTTATGTGTACCTACCTATAACAGTACAAATGTTTTAAATACTGAAAGTGCCTTCCATTAACAAACAATTCCAATGATAAAGTGAACTTTCTTTATTTCCTAATATGTGTGTAACACAGTTTTTAAGAATCATATTCGATTTTTTTGTTTTACGTGGATTTGATAGTCTTTTCTAATTACCGTTACATAAAGCTTTATTAAAGTTTGACCTCGATATATTGATCTTAAGTGAATGTTGGCTTAAAAATAATTGTAACATCCCACAACTGCAGGGGTTCACGTCATATCACACAAACAATAATATTATACAAAATGACGGTGTGGTTATTTATGCCAAACATAATATTGAAGTCTATGTTTGGGAACCTAATTTCATCGATGGGAACTGTTTGGTGTGTACCATCAATAAGGAAATTGCAATCCTTGCTGTATATAGATCTCCTTCGTACTCAAATCTGGACAACTTTATCTGCAGTATTAATAACATCTTAACAGGCTTAAACAGCTATCACCTTACTACAGTTATTGGGGATATCAATGTAGATATAAAAGAAAATAACACAGATGTCCATTCTGATTACTATCTTACGTCCATGGCTTCGCTTGGCTTATTACCAGCTCATCTTTTCCCCACCCGAATAAACAATTGCTTAGACCACATTATGCTGAAGTCTAATAATAAATATAATTCCGTAGCCATAGCTATTGAATCCCCAATCACTGATCATATTCCTACTATGTTATGTCTAAACAACCATTGTAATTACATTCGTAATAAATTCCCAAAGATAACTTTTAAAACAGATTTTAATGCTATAAAAAATGATCTTGATCACATGGACTATTCACCAGTTATAAATTGCCTAGATACAGATATTGCTACTGATACTCTCATCGATAAAATTACAAAGACCATAAAATCACATACCTTAAAAATTTCAACCCCTCACAAGAAAAATGTTCTTAAGCCATGGATAAGTCCGGGCTTGCTACGCTGCCTGCGTAACAGGGACAAACTACATAGTAAAGTTAGAAATTCCCCTGATAATGAAATTCTTGCTATATCATATAAAAGGTATCGTAATTTTGTTAATTGTCTAGTACGTAAACTGAAGCGTGATTATTATAAAACTAAACTTACAAATGCTAAAAATTCTAAAACTTTATGGAATGTTATTCAAGAAGCAACGAATTCTAACTTAAGTAAGGTACCCCCTAAGGACCTACTCAAATTGGATACGGATACGCATAAATCTATTAACGTGGTAAATAAATTCTTTGCTAACATAGGAAAGGAATTAGCAGATAAAATTGTACCGCCTAAGACTATTGCAGGACCTCCTACAAACTCCCTTTCCAATTCATTGGTCTTGATGGAAGTGGAACCAGATGAAGTTGAACGCATTATAATAAGTCTACGATCTGATTGTGCATCTGGTTGGGATAATATCTCCCCATCCATTATCAAAGCCTCCAAAGATGCTCTCGTGCACCCAATTACGCATATTTGCAACCTTTCAATTTCATCTGGTGTATTCCCAAAAGCACTTAAAACGGCTCTGGTCCATCCCATTTTTAAGGAAGGGAATAAATCTGAGCTCACAAATTACAGACCAATCTCTGTTTTGCCTGTACTGTCGAAGGTCTTGGAGAGAATCTTGAACAGTGCACTCACTAGTTTCTTGGAAAAATACAACTTGATTGCCAGCAATCAATTCGGCTTTCGCTCAAAACTTTCCACAGAAGATGCAGTCGCCAAACTTACTAGTTTCATAGTTTCCAAACTGGACAGTAAACAAAAATGTTTTGGCATTTTTCTTGATCTCTCCAGGGCCTTTGACACGGTTTCGATTCCAATACTGATTAATAAGCTGGAATTGTATGGGGTTCGTGGCCACTCTTTGAATATTTTCAGGAGCTATCTCCAAGATCGTATGCAGAGGGTGAAAATTGACTCATATATTAGTGACGTTGAACCAATTGATTTTGGCGTTCCGCAGGGAAGTATTTTGGGCCCCACGCTTTTCCTTGTGTACATAAATGATTTATGTAAACTTCTCATTCCGAACTGCGAAACCTTCGCTTATGCAGATGACACTGCGCTAATTGTGCACGGAGAAGATTGGGATAGTGCTAAAGAGTCCGCTACCAAGGCCGTTGAATGTGTCGGCGAATGGCTTTCAAAAAATTTTTTGACTTTAAATTGTAAAAAAACTCAGATTATACCTTTCTTTTTAACTTTAACAAGTGCTCCCCCATTTGATGACCATAACTTGACAATTCACACATGTAATTCTGTCTCTAGTGCCTGTGACTGTATCTCTGTTAGTTTTGTAAGCAGTGTCAAATATCTTGGCATTATTATGGATTCTAACCTAAAGTGGCACCTGCACATTAAATCCCTAAAAACACGAACTCGAAAACTAATCTACGTTTTTAAAATCCTAAGACACATTGCAGATTACAGAACGGTTAAGAATGTTTACCTGGCACTGTCTCAGTCAATCATTTCTTATTGCATCCCCGTATGGGGTGGCGCTGGTAAAGTCATTATGCTGGAATTGGAAAGAGCACAACGTGCAATACTCAAGGTCATGACGTTCAAACCCATTCTCTACTCTACTTCATCCTTATATAATGAGTGTCAAGTATTAACTGTGCGTCAATTATTTATTCTCAGATCCATTGTCAGAAAGCACAGATATTTGCCACTTGAGCCTTGTCTCTTGACTAAACGTTCGAGAGTAAAAGTCTGTCACATAAATAGTCACAGAACTTCTGCTGCCGCTAACCATTTTGACATCCTATCCTCAAAAATATATAATAATATTAATAAAAGCACCTCAATTTATGCATTAAATATTTTTGAAATTAAGAAAAAATTGACTAACTACCTCTTAAACTTAGATTATGAAGAAACCGAAAATATTCTTATTTAGGTCCTTTAACAAATTTCACTAAATTATATACTCACAAAATAACTCAAAAAATACACTCATACACTTGTCATCCAACAAATACACTCCTCACTCACACACACACACCCACACCCTTTCACACACTCCTCCTCATATTTACAAAAATGTTTTATGTTTATTTTTAAATTGATTTTTTCTACTTTTGTATCAGTTTATTTGTAGCTTTTGAATTCTGGTCTGTGACACAACTCCCAATAAATTTTTTCAGTTGCCTTTCATTAGGAATCACTGGCTCTGATAGCACACCTACAGTAGTTTCGGAGTCAGGGGTATTCTCTCATTGTGACCTCCATATGTAACCTTTAGATTTAAGTTTAAATTGTCATAAGCCTTAAACTATGTACTGTATTTTGTAAATTGTTTGGTTACAAATAAATTATTATTATTATTATTATTATTATAAAGTTTTAGACTTATCTAATTACCATACACAAAAAAAAATTATGTGTCTTTAGCTCAAAAAGTACTAATAATAGCCTGATGCCTTTTTTAGTGCTAATTTGTATCTTTTATTATAATTTATATTCTAGTGTTTTCAAGTCAAACAAGTGAAAAATTAAAAAGGCTTCGGCAATTAGACGAAGAATGACTAATGTCGAGAATGACCGGCTTATTAATTTTCTTTTGTAATAATATAAAAAAATGGCTCCTGCTTCATTCAGGGTCAAAGATCATAATGATATTGTAATTTTAGACTTAAGCGACGAACATTCAGAATGTTAGCGCGATATTTACCGTTCCGATTGCAATAGCACTAATAACACTTTTAGCGCGCTCAAACCAATCGGAACGGTTTCGAGCACTTTTAGCGCTGTGAGCTCTGTAATCGGCAAACGGATCGCAGCAAGATACTCAAGTCAACTCAATCTGTCAATGTCTCCCTTCCTTTATAGATCTTGAAGAGGTTATATGCGGGTTCAATATTATAAAAATGTCCATTTTATTGAAACACATAGTTTACAAATGTACAAATAACATAGTGCTCAGAAATTATGAAATTCAGTCGCTGTACATTGCTAGTCGAAATTTAAGTGTAGTCCCATCTTTGTATGGTAAGTTGTTTGATGTTTACACTCTCATGTTTAGTGTATTCTTTTTCAAAGTAAATAATCCTTAATTATCTCAATGTATACAGATGGTGAACATGATCCAGCACCCAAATTCTTTTCCAAAAATGTGCAGACTCTTTTAAAACGACTTACCCGGCCAGATTTTGCTAAAGTTTTTCGAAAAAGAACTAGCAGCGGATTACCAGCACTAAAAACTCCAAAGTATAAGTTTCTTACTACCGAAGAATTAGAAGCAGAAATGCAAAAAGCTAATGCTAAAGCTGATATGTTATTACAGATGCCCCCTATTGTAAAGGTTTGTTTTATAGGCAATTAAAATATATGTAGCTTACAATGAAAAAATTGTTTAATTGTAACTAAGTTTCAGTATCAAATTTATTTATTCAAAATCAATTTTATGTGAATGTCTAACATAAATTCTGAATATTTTTTAATATTCTAGTTAACTCTGTTTTTAATAATAAGTTCACTTTGTTGCTAAATAAAGTAATTTCAGTAGTACTGATGCTACAAAAATGCTATGCATTTAAAGATCAACATTTTGTACCAATAGCTTTTTCTTTGTGTTATATCCATTACTGTTGTCAGACATTTTACCATTACCCTAAATTCACCTATAATAGAAAATTGAGGTTACCTATTATTCAAAGTTGAGTATGAAACATTCATTGTTTACCTATTATGAATAAAGTTTTCTTTTGACACATTCAATTGATTATTAGTTTGTTTTGGTCAACACTTCTCAAAAGTTGAATCAGAACAAGATCCTCTTGTTCTCAAGAATTGAATTGTGCTTCAATATCCAGTAAACATTATAATGCAGTTTTATCACTAGATTAATCCAAGGATAGTTTCTTTCAAAGTTTTATTGTTCAAAAACATTCATTAGACACTACCAATTCTTTATACTTGAATATGGGATACAGCAAGTTTGCAGCTTATTTTAATATTACTAAAGATTCTAACTATGTAATATATTATAATGTGGTATAATATGTGATGATAATTTTCCTTTATATTTATTGTATTCATTTATTTGTTCACTAAGCATTATATTTCTTGAACATGTAAGATCATTTTTCACATAGCTAAGTGTGTATGTTAATTTATAAATAACAATTACTTTCAGGCACAGAAACCAATAGATGTTGTTCTGTCAAGAGATCCGGCTATAACAGGCTACACTACATCAACTTACCTATTTACTGATATTTCATTTGGAGTTAACAATGAACTCAGACTTATTGTGCAAAGGTTTGTTAGGATATTGTTTTATACTGCTTATTATTTATGTCGCAGTATGATCAGACAACATGTATTATTGTAAAAACATACTGGAACGTTTGCAAACAGTCCAATGAAAGTGGAACATAGCACGCACACAAAGACAATGTCGCAATAATTCTAAATCTTTTAGGTATTTTTGCAAGAGAACTAACATTGCAGCAAGAGGTATTTGAATTGTTGACTTAAAAACAAAACAGTAAGGACTCTGTTATAAAATTTACTGAATATTCAAATTGAGTAATTTATGGAGTATGTTCATAAATTTTGCTGCTTTTTAATCATCACTCATATATTTTCATGTGAAGGATATTTGGATTTGGTCATTAATAGGGTTTTCATTTTGTCTCATTAACTTTTTTTACTAAAATAGGATACTTGACAAAATATTTTTATTACATATTTAACTAACATTAAATAAATATTGCAGTTTGTTTACAATCAATAGTTTTCTCGATACAGCATTATATATAAGGAGATGCTGCGAGCTGCTGAAAAACATTCCATACAAAAGGGTACTGAATTGCGACATCACAACCTGTAAATCATACAAAAAATTGTGTGGTTGTTTGAGAAAATAATACTTACATGCAAAATATTTTATAAAAAAAAATTTATATTTAATGTCAGTAAGCTAACAATATTAAAAAAAAATGTTCATATTTCGTAATAAATTATTTTTTTCATTGTAAAGTTTTCTAATCTATATAATTTCGATATTGTGTTACGAACTAGTTGTGACAAATAAAGAGATCAGTAGCAATCCCTTCAGGAATACGTTCTTGGTGCCGTTTAGGCACACATTTAACGTGAAATAATAAGGAACACATATCACAAGAACAAGTTGCACAAGCATTGTTTTTAGTTGTATTTTTTTTATTATCTATATATTTTATCATTAATCCTTTTCAATTTAGTTGAGGTTAAATCTTATTCATTTAGTGGGAATCAATATCGCATTCATTTCACTATATAATTTATTAGGTACATTGTGGACGACCTTTTAGCGTAGTGGTTAGTAGCTCTGCCTCATACACCGGAGGTCCCAGGTTCGAGTCCTGGTCGATGCATGTATTTGTGCGATGAACATAGGTGCTTGCTATGAGAAAATCTCTCTTGAGTATCATCGGTAGAGGGTAATTATAAACTGGGGAAAGGTGGTGGATCGTTACAGTTAAGAGTAATTTTTGAATTGGACTCTTGTAGTAAACCAAAATCTGCATTTCGTGAAGCTTGAACTGGTTGAGATTCCAATGTCATCGCTGGGAATGACAGCCTTCTGAATGATCTTAGAATGTTGTAAAGTTTGTACAAAAGTTGAAAATTGTTGTCTAGATCTTTAACGTTTTCGCAAGTTCTGAGTTCTTCTTTTTTTTGTAGGGCCAGATTCACCGTTGTCTTGTTCAAATTGCTTATTTGTCGCTAAACACTTACTACAATCAACAACATTTGGATTAAATGGGAACAATCCACACGCTTTAAACCCATTTACCAAAGTATCAGGTTTTACGACGTTAGCCGGTTGTAAAATACCTGTGGCATTGGGATATAGTGCGATAAGCTCAATGTTCAAAGCTTTGCATAGTTTACTCACTTCATATATGAAGACCACGCGGGAAGAACAAAGAATGTCAGTATTTTTAAAGTATTAAACTATTAATGCCATCTAGTGGTAGTTCGGCAACACTTTATATTCTGATATTTTATTTAACGCTACAACACGTACTAGTCTGGTCTAGTCCATGGCACTCCGAAAAAGCGGGCGCCGCAGTCCATGCCCGCGTCAAATTCAAATTATATCTCTCCTACCCCCGAGACCAAGCAAACCGGTCGGCATCCGCCTCCTATTTTCATCTGGGATACAGTGGCGTGGACATCTGTGTCCACTCATATGTCAAATTTAAAAATCGCGTATACACACGCGAAAAATACCGCGATCGGCATCCGCGTAGCGACCGTCGCATCCGCCGATTACCGTAAGAACGCATGGGTGACCCCACCTACCATGGTGAGGAAACCCATGGCAGCCCTCACCCTCCCGTCTTCTCAGGTACAGCAGGTCAGGTTAGCACCTGTTTGCATGCCTTCTCCTGTCACGGCCTGGTCCCATGGAGTGCCACTTTGAGACTTCGCGCTTGTAAGCGAATTCGCCTCAAGTTTCGACTTGGGAGAAATCACCACTTTGGCTCGCAAACTACGAGGTGACTTCCAGGCGACGTGCTTCTTCGCTATCGAACACCAGGCGCTTATCACCAACGTCCAAAAATTCAATAAATTAAACTTTTAAATGGCGTCCTCTAGATTAAAACCTCGGTCCCTTACTATCACTCGCATACGCGAATTGCGGTCTTACAACTGGGACGCGCTTCTTGAAGAGATTTCGCCTTCGCATCTGGCTTACTGGAGCTTGGCGAAGTCTCTCAAGATGAACTCTACCGCGTCATCGATGCCTCCGCCCATGACTCCCGCCTTCGATGACTCCGAAAAAGTTGAAACCCTAGCCGATAGCTCAGCCCAACAATGTACACCAAGTACAGAAAGCACCAACGCCCTCCACATAGAAACTGAATAGTACAGTCGAAACCAAATGCGGCAACCCACCGACAGACACCCTGCAACCGGTAACGATGGAAGAGGTACAGACAATAATTAAAAACTTAAAACCGCGGAAAGCTCCAGGTTCTGACGAAATACCAAACAGGGTTCTGAAAGCTCTCCCACTCGCACTCATACAACTGTTCCTGTTCCTGTTCCAACAAACTGATCCTTTCCGCAAACGCGGAAGGAAGCGATTGTCATAGGTATTAGGAAACCCGGAAAACCGGCTAATCTACCTACAAGCTACCGTCCTATTAGCTTGCTTAGCGCGATCGGCAAATTATACGAAAGGATCATTTTGAACAGGCTCCGAGAGGTCATCCATTCGAAGCACCTGTTACTGGATGAACAGTTCGGCTTTAGGTCCCGTCACTCCTGCGTCCAACAGGTGCACCGCATCACGGAGCACATCTTGGAGCAAAGGAACGTAGGTCGAAAACCGATAGGCACGGGTGCGCTTTTCTTTGACGTGGCTAAAGCCTTCGACAAGGTCTGGCACAACGGCTTATTATATAAGCTCTTTGAACTAAGCGTGCCAGACAGCCTCGTGCACATCATACGAGATTTTCTCCACTGTGGAACCTTTCGCTACAGATTGGAAGGTGCACTCTCCAATCCCCGTCCTGTATTAGCCGGTGTCCCACAAGGCTCGGTGCTTTCTCCGACTTTGTTTTCACTATACACTAGTGACATACCAAGGACGGAGAAAGTAGACCTAGCGCTCTTTGCGGTACGACACCGCGCTATACACATCTGATAGGACACATTCGTAGGTTAACTAGAATACTTCAATACGCAGCCAACGCATTAGGCGCTTGGTTTAGGGAATGGAGAATAGAAGTCAACCCAGAAAAAAGTGCAGCAGTGTACTTCTCTCTTTCAACCTGCTTTTTTTGGGCTAAAAAAGTCAAATATTTAGGAGTCACTTTAGTGGTCTAACATTCGCGGATCACATAAAACGCGTCCGGGACCGAGCCGCCTTCGTCATGGGTAGGCTGCACCCTCTAATTTGCAAGAAGAGTAAAATGTCGCTTAGAAATAAGCTTACACTTTACAAAACTTGTACATACTTGATACAAAATCATGACATATGCCAGTGTTCACTTGCAGGTTATTCAAAATAGGTTCTTACGCAAATGCGTCGGGGCCCCGCCCTATGTCCGCCACTTAGATCTGCACAAGGATCTCGAGCTGCCCACCAATGCCGCATTCATGAAGTTGGCGTCTAGACGCCACTTCGATAATGCTTCCCCCCATCACAACCCGCTGGTCAATGCGTCATCTGAATACACAGCCAACCCAGGCGCGGCCGTTCGTTATAGGCGTCCGCGTAACGTCTTAACAGATCCCGACGATGATATTACAACAAGGAACGCTGGTGTTCCAGTTAGAAATAGGGCAACACGGCATTCGAATCGCCTAACCCACCGGTGGGCCAGGCTAACGCGTCGTACGCATTCCTACTGAGTTTCTTGCTGGTTCTTTGATGATCCTTCCGAACCAGTGGTAGTTTCAATATTCGACGTCCTAAGCCGAGGTCCGTGCCCTTAGGCGTGTCGTATGTAGGAGTAGTTTAAGTTCCAGCTAGGCGCCGTCAGCGCTAGGCTACAAAGTCCTGTGAAATTTAAAAGGCCATAAATAAACTGTCCATTTAAATAAAAATACTAGTCCATGACAGTTCGCATTTTTTATTTGATTAGGCTGGTTAAAGACAAGGAATATCCGAGCGTAGTCGACAAAATTCACGGAACGTCAGTTAGTGCACGCGCGCAAAAAATCAATCATTTATAACGTGTGTGTATTGTGTAATTTTTATTTGCATGTTGTAATCCTGTTTTGCAGGTCTTTCTGATTAACTTACGTTTTGTTAAAAGAAAATAAACATCGAAAACGTCGGATAGTGATAAAGCTCAAGATAGCTAGTGCTAAATATGCAGACCTTCAAGTTTTAGACATTTTGCTCTGCTTAAGCCCAAAATTTTATATGAAAATATACATCATAAATAATTTCTCATGAAAAATGAATATCTGATTATAATTCTATTATTTTATTTAAAAATACCTTATTTATAATAAAATTATAATTAACAAAAAGTGGAATAGTCACTGACATTCCTTGTTCTTCCCGCGTAGTCTTCATATCAAATGCGTTCTATGACCGCCAATAAAATATATAACAGACATAGTTAAACCCTTCTCCACCAAGTATGGATGAAATACGTTTGCAATATATGCAAAAAAAAGTTCACTAGTCATCCAGCCACTCTCGCTTCTTCCAACGCCCCAACTTTTCGGTACGCTTTCAGCCACTTTTTGTGGAATTCTTTGATACTAGCATAGGAAAACGTGAACATCACGGGTTCTTAAGAGTTATTTAAATCGATCGTGTAGGCATTCTTTGAATTCCTGTCAGCTAAAACTTTTCCCGTTTTGGGACATAACTCGAAACCGCTTTCGTCTCCATTAAAAATTCTACCGGAGTGTTTTAAAACTTCTAGAAATTTTTGTGCACCGCTTTGTAGGGCTTCCTTTTTTAATGGAAATCCTTTTTTGGCTAAAAGAATAATCCAATTTCAAAGAGTCTCCTCTTCTGTAGTTGTTAAAACAAGTGGTGGTCCAAATGAAGGTCTGTGTCCAGGATTTTTAATTTTGAAATGCAGTGTTAATTTTGTTATTCCATACTTTCTGGATATTTCTCGCAACTTCCTTGTATTTGCTGCAACCTCTTTAATAGCTAAGTTAATAAGCTCTGGATCATGAATAGCTTTCAGCCTCGGTGGGGCCATTTTTGTTATAAAATTTTGTTTAGACCTGCAAAAAACCAGTCATTGGACACTTAAATTCATTGTAGTTGGACAGCTGTCCAAAAACGAGAATAAAATGTCAACATTATAGACTCTAAACAAATTGTTACAGGGCATATTATACACAATATAATCTATTTATTCGTAACATAGTGATTGGACAGCTGCGCAACAAAAATTTTTGGTATCAATTATTGGACACCTCAAAATCACCTAAAAATACTATGCGTTTCAAATAACAATAGGACCGACTTAGCGCCATATTGTGACGTTGAAAGCTGTCAATTCGAACCGGTTAGGTAGCGTCAGCAAAAAAAGATTTTTTTTAAATAGATTTAATTCAAACAAGCAATTGCTTTTACCGTCAAACTCTCAATTTGGCTTTCTAACTTTTGACGTTTTTGTCACGCCATTGGATTTAAATTAGAATTGTAAGTTGGCAACCTCAAAATTTCAAAACCGTGAGTGTTGAAAATGTTATTTTTGACATAGTTTTTTGGTGGTTTGTGCCTTTTTATTAACTCATAACAGTTCTTTTTTAATACAGTGTTATTTTGAATAGTTTCTTTTCGATATAATACTTTAATAAATAAAGTAAAATAAATCATTTTTATGCAAAAACATTTTCTTTGCTGACTATAATTTTCAAGTGAAATTTGACAGATAGAAGTCATTGACGTTCCTATTCTCATTTGAAACGCATAGTACTGACCTAAATTACTAAAAATGCCATTAATTCAAAGAATATAGCGTAACCGATCTATTTCTGAATAAAAATAATTATTTTAAAAAGTGTATCAAAAAAATTTGGCACACAAAAACCTTATTTTTTAAATTAAATTTCACCAGCAACATCTGCTTGCAGCGCCGACCGAGGCGAAAGAAATTTTAAAAAATTTGTTCACTGCTATCTATCAGAACATAACTGTAATTTTTAGTAATGCGAATGCGTTACTTACAAGCACAAAGATACAACGAAAGTAATTAATTGAGAAAAACTCTTATTATTTGAAAAAAGTTAGACCTGTCCATTGCCTAGTATGTTACCTTTATTAAAAACTTTATTTTTCAAAACCATTTTTGGGTCAAAATAACTTATATTTTCTAAATAAATGATAAAAACTTTCATTTTCAAAAGATGTCAAATATTGTCAAATATTTCATAACATGGTTCGTCATAACTAAGCATGCATTCACAAAAGGATGCAAGTTTTTCGGAATGCGCCACCAGAAGACGCTCTACGTCAGCCCTCTCGCACACACGAACAACGCTCCGCTCGGAAAGTAGGCGGCTCGTTACCTCCCCATACTCGCTACGCGTACTTCTCGCGTGCTTGCCCTCTCAGGATTTCCTTCGCAAGCTGCTAGCTCCGCGCTTTTGATTTGCAGTCTAGGTACGAATATATTCGGATCGCAACAACAGCTTTTAGGAGGAAAGTTAAACTATTTAGATTAAATGCGTTCATGAAATGATTAAAAAAGCGGAATATATTGGTTTTTATTTGTACTCGAACTATTTAAACGTTTTATAAACGTTATATACTTGTGTCCTTTCTGTTTTCTTGTTAACTCTAAGATGTAAGTACAACAATTAAAATAGGCACTTAATATACTCATTTTAACCAATCACAACAAAGAAATAGATTTTAATGCTTTTAATAAACTAATCAGCCGCATGCTGATTCATATGCAAATAAATCGATGTCGGTATTATAGCAAAAATACCGTTTTTTTTAATGATTGTGAAATCTTCTGTGTTCTGTGTTTTGCAGTTATTAGACTGTTCACAATGGTTCCACTACGTTTGCAATGATACGCATTTTCTCATTATGCTACGACATATTATATAATTTTAATTTATTAGTAAGTAATAAATGTATAACTATTCCTTACCAATGTTATGAAAAATAATATTGTGCTTCTTTTTACATTGACAAGAATTTAGAAGATTGAATTTATACATAACTTTTTTTTTTCAGGGATACTGATGGAACTCTAAGATATTGCGACCATGATATTAGAAAAAGATTGAATCAGGTAATGAAACTTTTTTCATGAGCTTTTTTATTTGAATCCGTTAAACTCTGGAATTTATAAAACGTTTATCTAGAAAGATTACAGACTAGGTTTTATTACGAAATCAGCAGGGTAGTCATGAGATTATATTTAATAAACATATATAAAATTCAACAACAAAATCAAAATATTTAGTTGCATCATAGGTAAAAAAATGAACACTTAACGAAATTCACCTTTTACTTCATCTTCATTTAAATCATTTAAATACATTTTTAACTTCAGCTTGTAAAAGGTTGATATGAGTAAAAAAAGGCAGTGGGAAAACTTCTCAACACAATGTCTAATTTGTTGAACACATGAAATATACAATTTGATGTATATATTCCAGTATTATTTTAGGATTATTTTATTTTATTTATTTATTATGGCATCAAACAGATTATTGTTAATATAACATAACATTTTATTTCAGACTTACTTTCCTATGAAAGGACGCAAGATCAAAGATCCCTCAATGTTTACCGATGAGGAAAAACTAGAAAATTTGTTAAATCGTGAAAAGTATGAATTCATTCTTGATAGAGCCTGCATACAATATGAGCCAAGTGAACCAATGTACCAGAGGATCACAAGCATCACTTATCAGCAAGTGGATTTAAATAAGCATTTTGAAAGCCTTCGGTAAGTTTTGAAGGTTCATTTATAAGTTTACCGTTGTGTTTTTATTCTACAGGTTGAATTCAGTTGTTGCCAAGAGACGATTTGAGAAGGCAAGGATACAGTGACTACAGTGCACCCCCTAAATGTATCTAAAGCCTACGGGAAAAACTATTGGATGTTGTGTATATTCATTTCTTATAAAAATGTGTTGCCATTTTATTGTGAAAGACTAATTAAAATAAGTTTTTATAATATTTAATTTTAATAAAGGACACATTGATTTTTTTGATTCATATTGTTTCTTGACCAAAATACGAAAGTGAAAATGAAAAGTAATAGGTACATATTTCTCATAGGTTCTATTGATTATGTCACACAAGTGGCCAGTTGGAGATCATGATACTGTAACGTTGCATCGTTATAATTTTAATTACTACTGGAAATTGTAAATGAATTCGTTCATTTGCACACAAAGTGTGATTTCACAAGATTTCGGTCAAGTGAGTTAAACTCACTGAATTTAATTCAATACAGTGATTTTAAAAAAAATGTGAAGTAATTTTTTTTGCTATTTTTAATTTCAGGTCAACGCGTCATTTCGGTTGCCTAGTATTTTATCTAACGTGGTACAAGAGCATTGACAACTTGATGCTGGAACTTCTTCAAACAGGCGCCATCAGGGACGCAGTGCTGCTCCAGGCTTTTAAACACGAAATACATGGAGATGTTCCTAATATTGAAGAAGTTCAGAGTTTGACGCAACAGGTTTGTTTGATTAAATTTAAAAAATAAATGCCTGCCTCATATGCTGGAGTTCCCAGTTGTCCGTCGTGGTCGGGCATTCGACAAACATCCTCCCGTTTCCTGCGCGTCGGCTGCACCTTACTCCCTAAAGAATGACATATACGGCACCTCCTCTTTGTATTTGCTCCATGGTATAGATGTCCCATAAAAGTGTGATTTGTGATAATCTTTTCGTGCGGTTTCTACCTCATAGGTTCTAATCACGTGAGAAATATAACTAAAACTGGTAAAATGTATCTTATGGAGAATGTAAAACTTTCTTAAATAAAATCCTTTGATTCTATTTTTAAATTTGAACTCTATGTTTGGTTTCTTTACAGATATCAGTGGTCACAAGTGATTAGAATTGTCTCAAAGTTGATCAATATAATATCATCAAACAAACCCACAAAATTTACTGCAGATAATGCCACTATCCTATCCATGCCCATATTCATGACTATCTATAACATAGGTTGTTTGAAAATCCCATATGAGAAACAAATAAATTTTCAGATCCTCCCAACACCAATCCAGCTAACGAAACCTGACAGCCTCACCGAAGAAGATATCCAACTGGATTCTAAATGTATTGAATGTGTTGAGAAGTACGTGAAAACATCTGCCATGAAGAGTCAACAAGAGCTCGCTTTGCAGGGCTTTAGAGAAGAGTTCCAGCAGCTTATAGAGTTGAGTCGTGGTCTGAAGAAGGCTCATGGAAACGCTTAGATGTAGATTTGTATAATATATTTACTTAGTACCTTTTATTGTTGTTTCTTTTGTTTGGTTCAGTCGCGTTTTTTGGTGCAGGTTCAAAATCCTTAGTCCATAATCCGTAGTCCGGGACGCTTACAAAAACCGAACAACTCGCAAGCGATTCTCGCCCTTATGCGGGGTTTACACACGTTAAGTAGTCAAGCTCATAAGTCCAATGAAGATGAACAGTGATGAATGTCAAGAAATTCGTCACTTCTGTACTTAGATATGTAGTAAACGAGATTTTGGACAAATCCAGAGAAGAATTTGTTTCAGAAATTAATGTCTATAGAAAAATATGTTATTTTCAAAGTATTGTACCTCGTTTATTCCACAAGCATTCCTATTTTAAATATTCTTCAACAAATTTTAAAGTTTAAAGTAAACTACTCCGACATTTTGAAAAAAAATGATAACATGCAAAATAAATACGAGCTCTTGCCGGCACCCGCTTTGTCAACTTATGCACTTAACCTTCAGCTACCGACCTTAATTTTCAGTCATTTATTGCCGAGGTTAGGACATGATGACACCCTATTTTAAGTGACGTTTTTTATCAAATTTATATTAAAAATATGTTAAAATTATATCTTTTCTGAATGATTACTTCATGAATATTGGGATGAAATCATAAAAACAATAAAAAATAGTTTTATAAACTTTTAATAGCCAACATAAAAAATGGCACATTTTTAGGAACATAGTTTTGAGTCTTTCGAAAAAACTAAGTAAGTCATAAAATATTTTGACAAAATTAACTTTTTTTCTTATAATCAATAAAAACGAACTCTAACCAACAAGTAACAATCAATATTTTAAAAATCTAATCATTTGAGGCACAATTCTGCCAAACTTTTTGGGCGCATTGTAGACATATGTATATTTTACACCCAACGCACTGATGAAGGGTCTTCCTTTTGAGCTTAGATGGAGAAATCTTACAGAACTTCCTTTTTTGACTGGTTAGGACTTCCTCATTCGGTCTTCTGGTTGTTTGGTTATCAAATGTTTGCCACGAATCCGCTTTATTTTAAGTATCAGCTCCCTTGGCAGGTGAGTATTATAGGCTCATCGATTCAAATGTGGTACAACCAACTCTCTGGCAAGACTTTGGAAGAATCCCCCTCGTTCCATCGGTGGTACATTTGTACATGATGTATAAATTACATTTGTACTTATACCACTCAAATCCAGAATGCGGTAAAATATGGCCATCGGCCATCTCTGGGTACGGCAACTGCAAGAATAGTTTGAGCATTTTTTATCCACCTCATCGACGCCACCTATAGTCAAATTATAATCGATGATAATTTGTGGTTTTTTGGTTTCTGGATTCATTAGTGACGAGTGGAGCATGGATGAAATCAACAAAACTGCTTTATACTTCTTTTCCTCAGATTATCAGTAGTATCATATTCGCTGAGTAGGTAAAAATCCGGGTCAACTAACTCATCATCACAATCACTAAAATCTTGTAACTCATCGTCTAACCAGCTCTCTAGATTATTTTGTTCACTAGGATTATTCAAATCCGGTTGTCTTTTTCTCCGATGCCTAAAGTACTTGCTTGCGCATTCTAAAAAATAAATACAAATTAAGCATATACCAAGTTTTTCACAAAACCATAAAATAGTGCATTAACACCGACCTTACGTCACGGTGACACCAGAGGTCCGATTGCGGGCACACCTGTTAACGTATCGCATGTTCACGACCGACTAACAAAAGATCGAGTCAAAACAAGCAGCTACTGAAAGATACAGATATATAACCCTATTGGTTGTTAATATAATTCTGTTTCAACGCGCGGTGTCACGGTGACACCACCACGGCAATTAAAGATCAACTAAAATATCACGTCCAAACGTGTTAAGTGGTTGGTGCTTCTTGGCGATTATTGTTGTACTTTTTATTTATCGCAATATAATTTGATATTGGTCAAGTGAGCGTTGTGTTGTAAACACGTGTTTTGCTTAATTTTGTGGTGTTCATATTTTTTCATTGAGTTATTTCGTGTTTTTGTGTTGTTCTGGTCTGGTAAGCTGTATATTATAGATTATTTGTAGTTTTAATTAATTGTGGAGTACAATGGAGGCAGATAATATTCCGCCTAAGCCCCCAGATCCTACTACCGCATGCAATGAAGCATTAGTAGATGTTCCATCCTCTGTTTCCCATTCTAGAAAAAGACCCTCGGACGTTCCCGAATCATCTGTTACAAAAAAAACTTCAATTGATCCATCCTCTTCCATACAGTCAGTTTACGTACACCCTAGCTTGTCTGCCAAAAAAGAATACACTGATGCAGATAACGGCCCCTTCCTTGTCCATGTGTCTAGAGATGAATCGCACCCGGCTTCTGGCACGACTCTAAATAAACTAAATTTCGGCAGGTTCCTTTTCACTAGCAATTTTAAAAATATAAAAAGTGATGGTGTTAAAAGCATTGGCCGCAACCGCGTGTCGGTGGAATTTACAAGCGCTGCTGCTGCCAATGATTTTTTGAATAGCCAACACCTTACTTCTCACAAATATGTGCCCACAATCCCCTCCTACAATATTACTAGAATGGGCTTAGTACGCGATGTCCCTACTACATGGTTAATGGAAGAATTGGTAGAAGCAATCTCCCCATCCCAGTCATATGGCTTAATCTTAAAAGCCCGCCGACTTAATAGATAAATTATTAATCCTTCTGGCCCAACGTGGGTCCCAACTGGTTCTGTTGTACTTACCTTCTCTGGCCAAGTCCTACCCCAAAGAGTCCTCGTGTTTAATACGTCTCTTCCCGTCGAGACATACATCCTCTCCTCTATACAATGCCTGATTTGCTGCCGGTTTGGACATGTTAAAGCCCAGTGCCGTTCCTCACCAAGGTGTTTTCGCTGTGCACAACCCCACTCAGGTGATTCATGCTTGGTACCTATTGATAAATCCTCTTGTCTTCAGTGTTCAGGCCCCCACCTGGCTACTGATAAATCCTGTCCCTAATTCTCCCGCCAGAAGTCCATTAAACTGGCTATGTCTCAAGACAGCATTTCCTTTCAGGAAGCAGCATCTCGCTTTCCTACTGTCCGTAAATCCTTTGCTGATACATTGAAAGCCCCTTCCCCAAGTCTCTCACCCCCCACTTCATCATATACTTAAGTCATATAAAAAAACTGTAGTAACTTCACCAAAACCTAGATCCCCGCTTTCCCGTGGGTATGACAAGTATGCCTATGTGGAATTAGTTAGTAACTACAATCCTCCATCTCCTACTTCTGGTTGTGCTTTAGTAAATCCATACAGTGAACCCGAAAATGATAATCTCATTGAACAACTTGCTACCATTTTAGTGAATATCCTCTCCAGATTTAGTGATTGTTCCCTACCGCCCAACGTTGCATCAAAACTGATCCCACTTTATAATTTGATTAACCATGCCAGCTCTGCTCCAATGGAACAGTAGGAGCCTTCGCCCTAAAACCCATGAGCTTTCACATTTGGTTCGTCGACATGACCCTCTGGCTATTGCTATCTCTGAGACTTGGTTTTCCCCGGGCAGCCGATTTCGGCTGTCTGGTTTTGCCTGCCTCAGGGATGACAGGTCAGACCATCATGGAGGTGTGGCCTTGTTGGTGAAACGCTCAGCCCCTTACTCCCTTATTCAACTCCCTCCCCATTCCTTCCCTATAAACATTGTAGCAGTTAAAATTTTTGACTTCTCCCTTATTTCTGTCTACATTTCCAACCCCACAGTTATGCTGATACATGAATTTCATTCCCTTATTTCACTTATCCCACATCCCATTATCATCCTGGGGGACTTTAACTGTCATCATAGCCTATGGGGTATACATTGCTCCGCGCTGGATGATGCACCGGGTAGGTGTTTGGCGGATGTCATTGATGACCGGAACCTCTGTGTGTTGAACGATGGCCGCCCTACGCGCATTGCGGGGCCACATCAGAGTGATGGGGTGGTAGACATCTCCATCTGCTCTCTTTCCCTTAGTCTTTCTGTAACCTGGAACCGCCTTAATTCCCTTCATGGTAGTGATCACCATCCCATTATTCTTTCGGTACCCATTTCAACCCCTATCCCACAAAAACTCCCTGCCCTCCTTAAACACAAAATCGACAAGGCTGACTGGGGCAATTTTGCCCTGAGCACAAACCGCCTGTCCTCCATAATCCCTACCCCCACTCCAGACAATATCCAGTCCTGCTATGATTCTCTCGTATCCTGTCTACTCTCTGCTGCAAATTCACACATTCCTTTGAAAAATCCTGACCCAAAATATCGAGGGTCCCCCCCATGGTGGGACTCCGAGTGCTCAGACATGGTTCGAGAAAGGAGAATTGCTGAAAAAAGATACTGTTCATCCATGACCCCACAAAACTTTATGCTTTATAAAAGGGTTTCGGCTAAAGCCAGAAGGCTGTTCAAAAAAAAGAAAAGAGATTCCTGGCGCATTTTCTGTGAAAGTCTAGGCCCCCGTACGCCTTCCCCAATTGTCTGGACCTCCCTGTAGCGCTTTCGAGGAGCCGCTTTTACCCTTCCTTCTCCTACGTCATCTGACCCCTCCGTATGGCTTGATCTGTTTTTTGACAAAATTGCCCCTCCATTTGTCCCATTTCTAGACCGATTACCATCTCCCTATCCATCACTCTCCTCATCCAACCCCTTGGACAGGCCCTTTACAATGGATGAACTCAAACTTACTCTTAACCGCCTCCATGACACTAGCCCTGGCCTTGACGGCATTCCTTACTCCTTTATAACTAAATCAGGTTCCCATTTCCAAGAGGTTCTCCTCAGCATCATCAACGTTATTTTTCTCACTGGTGATATCCCCTCCTCTTGGAAGCATCATTTAGTTATTCCTATCCTAAAGCCCGGTAAGGATCCTATAGATCCAAATTCTTTTCGCCCAGTTGCAATAGCTCCTACCCTCCTTAAAATTTCTGAACATTTAGTAAAACTCCGTCTGGAATGGTTTGCTGAAAATCACTCCCTCCTCAGTCCTACCCAGTATGGTTATAGGAAGGGTTATAGCACGATGGACAGCCTGAGTATTTTCGCCTCGGATTTAAGATTAGCCTTGGCTGATAATGAATCTGTGGTGGGAGTGTTCTTGGATGTCTCGTCGGCCTATGACAATGTCCACCTCCCCCTACTCAGGCAGAAAATGCTCCAGCTGAGTATTCCGGTGAGACTGACACACTTTACCTATAACCTCCTATCTGGCAGATTTGTTCAAATCTGACATCAGCATGCTAATATTCCAGCTCGTATAGTATGGCAGGGTCTTCCACAAGGTTCTGTCCTCAGTCCCCTTCTCTATAGTATATACACTTCGGATCTGGACAGATCAGTTAACCCATTCTGCAACATCTTACAGTATGCGGATGATATTGCCCTTTATCTTCGGGTAAAGGTAATTGAAGCTGCTTCCAGCCCTTTAAACATTGCTTTATCCTACCTAGGCAACTGGCTCCACTCTCATAATCTCACCTTATCTTCCTCCAAAAGTAATGTAATAATCTTTACTAGGCAAAGACGCTATTGCCCTCCCTCTATATCTTTCCAAAACCATCCAATCCCAATTGTTCAAGATGTCAAGTTCCTTGGAGTTATTTTTGACTCTAAACTGACCGGTTCTCCCCATCTTAACTATGTAGCCAGGAAGAGCGAGCTTAATATAAATATTCTTCGTTGTCTGTCAGGTGCCTGGTGGGGTTCCCACCTTTACTCTCAAAAACTTCTCTACAATGCCCTAGTTAGGAGCGTCATTGACTATGGCTCATTTCTCTTGGAACCCTGTAACAAAGCAGGTCTTGTCACCCTTGATAAAATCCAGAACAAGTCAATGCGCATTATCCTAGGTGCAATGAAGTCATCTCCGGCTAATGCTATGAGGGTTGAATGTGTTGAACCACCTTTTCACCTTCGCAGACAGTACCTTGCCAATAGGTTTATTTCAAAAACCCTCCAACTTTCCACCCACCCTCTGGGGTAGCTGGTGGGTTGGGGTAGCTGTGTGGATACCTAAATTCATGGTTCTTCTGTCTTTCAAGTGCCCTCCCCAAACCAGTGTATTCACTGGAGAATCAATCGGCCTCTTAGAAGCGGTTAAATATGTGCAGGATAACAAGTTGAACAATTCCCTAATCCTATCTGACTCCCTGAGTTGTCTTATAGCGCTCAAAAGTAACTCCTTCCAATTAGGGTCCAAATTTCCTCCAATCCTCCAAATAAAACACCACCTTTTCCTCTGCAACCTTCAGGACATAAACATATTTCTGGCCTGGATCCCTGGCCATGCAGGTATAGCTGGTAATGAGTCAGCTGACTGTTTTGCCAGGGATTCTGTAGAATCCGGTTCCTTAACCCATTAGAGGTGCTTTGCCCAGGACCTGAGTGCCCTGGCCAAGGTTTATCTGAACCATAACTGGAGCACAGATTGGGACAACTCCCGTAATACTGTTGGAAAGCATTATGGTGATATCCAGCCCACTATACCTGCTAAACCATGGTTCTGTCGATATAAGCAATTTAACAAAAAGACCACCTCTGTTATTAGCAGATTAAGGTTGGGTCACTGTTGCTCTCCTGTATTTCTATACAGGATTGGCATCCGTGACTCCCCATTATGAAATTGTGGTTCAGAACATGGAACAGTAGACCATATTTTTTTCAACTGCCCCCTCCTCCCAATTTCTCTCTATGATTTTCTTCCCCCCCAGATCCCTAGGCCAACCAGCATGAAGGTCCTCCTTTCCTCTAACCAGCCTATTACCCTGAAAATCATCTGTAAATATATCTTGCAGTTTAATATATCTTTGTAAATATGTTGATAGTCTATGTTAAATAGTGTATATATCTTTATGTCACTAACTCTATTAGGTTTATAAGTAGTTGGTGTTGGTACTAACTGTGTTGTTCTATTGTTTTAGATAACTCAATGACTGGCCTACGTAGCGCACCTACTATCTCATAAGAATACCGTGTTCATTCCACCACGTGAGATTGGCAGTAATAGCCTGTCGCGTAATATCGACGGCTGGTTGCCATTGTGCTCAAAGAATAAATAAAATAACGTGTTAATTGAAAAGCCCCGTGCACCTACTTATACGTAAAATAGAAGAATCCTAATCTACTAAACCACTTGCCTACTAAATTTTAACTTATCACTTGTCACATAACTGACTGTTGTTTACAGGTAATTTGTAACTTAAAATTTTGTTACCAACTTAACCACTTTATTAGTGTAGGCGTCCGCCCTGTGTGCCGAGTGGACTTATCAGTAATGTGTTGCCATTCAGCCGTAGGCTGCTAAGCTTCTTGTCAAATTATAATTGGCTACAAATATGCGATGAAAGTTACGAATAAAAAAACATAAACCCAGAGTCTATTATTTTGTCAATTGGGGATGTCATACCTACGTGATGTGTCAAGCCTATTTATTTTTATTTCAGATCTAAAATTTATATTGCATTCTTACACAAGTTTCTAGCTTACATTTTTATGATTTTACTTTTAAGTCTAATTTGAACATGCCGTTCTATCGCAAGGCACGAAATTTCACATCGTTACACACTATTGCGGACAGGAAATCAGTAAAATACGGTGTACATCATGCGATATTTACATCTCGATTTGATAAGTATGTTGGTGACTGGAGGAACGATAAAAAGGAGGGTTAGTCATTGTTAAAATACAGAGCTAGGCTTCTATTAAACTCTATTTACTGTTGGCTGAACATCGTATACTTTCTTAACCTTATAGGTACCTAAGAACAGAAAGAGTATGTAGGTCAGTACAACACAGGTGAAATGTAGTTTTCCAAGTTTCTTTTAAGGAGATCTTTTCGGAGATAGGAGACGATTATTCAAGTATTGTTTACAAAACCAATGATATTGACGTGTCCTCGTGTGTGCATCTAAGTAGGTATAAACTATGGTGCATGTTATGGATATTCAGTTAACATCGATATATCCAATTTATTCGATGTTTTCCATACGATATATCGGATTGATTTGATGTTTTCACAAACATTTATTGTAGTCGATATATCGATAGATTTATAGAAACATCGAATATTTGCTTTTTTTTGTAGAATCTATTAAAACCTAAATAAATTAACACAACTTGATGATTTCAATTATAAATACGGTTTATTAAGGCTGTTACCACACCAATCGATCGACGCCATCGATCAACGTTGATCGATTGGTGTGGTAACAGCCTAAGATAGTAACATCTGTGAGTGACCCATTGTGACATAAAGTGACATAAAATGGCGTCTATTTTTAGGGTTGCACAACGAGTATCGAATCTACTATCGATATATTAGAACTAAATATTGAACTTGAAATATAATATTAAAATTTAATGAACTTTTGTAAGAGATTGACGTAAATGAAATAATCATAGTTTATGGTTTATTTACTTTCATTATAATTCTCTTGATACGAAAATAATTTATTTTTTATAAGTCCTGATATAGTCCTGTCAAATTAGCTGAAAAAATAGTGGTCAGTTTGCATTAATTCCCAACATGCTGAATTTTGGTACAGACCTGGGGTACACTATTATAAATAAAACACCGAAAGATCCCATGTTTGCTTAAAAAGTTATTCAAGGTCAAGCAGCAAAGTTTTCGGTTCAATCAATTAAAGTCTGGCTTGTCTTCAACGATTAAGATTCAAATATAGACAAAACAACTACCTGCCTATTCAATAACAAAATTAACAATTCTAAGCAAACTTTACTCCCCCTTTCTTCACGCCTTTGAAACAAAAGTTTCAAAAATACACGCACAACGGCAAGTAAAGCGAATACCTTTTCGATATGATTTACTGCGTAAGCGGGTGTTATCATTTGCATCGATAGTATGAAAAATAAAAACAAATTAATAATGATCATCGATATCTGGTTAAATAATCAAAGCTCCGGAACAGCACTTTTGACAGAAAAGAAACAATGGCGATTTGTGGCACCCTAACCACCTGATATGACGTCACTACACGATTGATATTTTAGTGACAACATTCAAAAATAGTACTATCTCTTTCTTTTATTAGCATTTTTGTATAAGTAGAGGGAGACAACCAAGTTCTTCCTCTTCTATGATTCGACATACATAAGTACTTATTTATTTTACTTTTTATTTAAACATTACGACTACTCCATGTATTTATCACGTCGCTGGAGTGACCAGCTTAATAACCTAATCTATCCTGATAGATCGATCGACCATTCACTCTTAATGTATGTAGTCTGTGGATTCTATAGGTTCATTATATTCACTTTCGCTCTCTCACTCTTCTTGCCCTGTCTTCTGCCGTTTGGCGGTAACGCATGTAGGTATAACTCATTTCAGTCATCTCACCACTATCTTAGTAGTATAATTCTATTCAAGTAACACTCATAGAAAATCACTATTATTACACTATTAGTTTAGCAATGTTACTCTGGTCTCCGATTCTACATTCACACATACGAAATCAAGGACCACAAACTTTGCGCGTTTCGCTGGAAAACGGTAATATTAAACTTTTGTAGAAAGTATTAAATATTGAAAAAATTTCGAAGTTTTCTTGCGATATATCGTTAAACATCGATGCTGGGATCCGATCTTTTACATCAAATATAAATATCGCTATATTTTTTAAATGGACACCCCTAGTGCATGTCGGAGTTTAAGGTACTTAGAGGGGCGTGCACTTTTAGAGTGAAAGATCTCCCCTCTACCTACAATAATTGTATAAAATAGTTTTACACATCTCTACCTAAATTTCAAAATGTAGTGAAAGTAACGCCTACGGGGTTGACTGAGCAGTTATCTACCTATGTTTTCGGATAAACCCAATCTTCAGTCTAGGTGTAGCTCCAAGGCAGGTTGATAGTTTTAGGTAGGTAACTATGTGAAATGTCTGTACCGTTTGGCACTTAACTAAGTACTTTGATTCTTAATACTTATTAACGTCTTAAATCTACAGGTAAGGGTCTATTCCTCACCATCACTGGAAAATTATACGAAGGAGATTGGCTCGATGGCTACAGGTCTGTGTTTCTTATGTCGCCTATCTACTTGTTATAAAGAGCTAGTTGCTTCAGCAAAATATAAAAATCATTAGCAGTATAACAATGTAGCTAATTGAAGACCGACGTCTCGAGGCATTTTTAAACTTATTATATTATTTCTTTATTTTTTGATATGTAGAACGCCCAAGGAGCTCAAGCCAATAGGCAAGCCAAATTAAGTCACGGTTTTGCCACTCTGAGGTTTTTCACCTCAGCAGTCCCCCGATAGTATCTCAGCAGGTTTCACGCTTTTTCAGACACGGCTTCGGTACTTTAAGTCGTCGTTTAGAAGACAACACCTACGCTCTAACGTACCGTGGCGAGTGGGTTCGCGGTAAACCAGAAGGAGTAGGCTGGTGGTACTTTGAAAATGGGGACGTGTATATGGGATACTGGCACAAAGGCCACAAGCATGGATATGGGAAGATGTGGTACAATGATGGGACGCAGTACGTTGGCTATTGGAATAAGGATAAGCGGCACGGACTTGGGGTGTTCTTCCTGGGTTGGTTATTATGATTTGCGTAGGTTTTAGACCAAGATTGTAAGGATTGAGTGACTTGACTTGAATGACAGGTACATTAAGAGACGAATAAATCACAACTTTATTGATACTCAAGATATGCTTTACCTATTTATTAAGTAATTAAACAGAAGTTTCTAATCTACACGTTTTACCAACCAACTTGAGTACCTTACTAGATAATACAGGCTTAAAGTTAAGCTACTTGACTTATATACGATGAGTTAATAATTTCGTGTAGTTACTTCGTCTCGTTCCAAATAGTCTTTTTCGAAAATTCAAAATCGCGACCAAATTCTACCGCTGCGTTCGCCGCCATCTTGATTTGAAGCCGGAAACGATTTTCACCAATACCTCGTTCTCATTATGTACAACGTTATTTGTAATTCGATGCATTCCCTTCGGGAGGTCAAAGTACAGCTTAATAGCGATATATTTTGTCACGTGACACCCTAGCCCGTAATACCTGGTTTCTGAGATATTTTAATGAGAGCTACCACATAATGCACAAAAATCTTAATATAAACATTTTTTAAACCAGGCATTATTTTGTCACGTGACAACATATATTGCAAATAAGCACTACTTTGACCCCCGTTAGGGATGCGTCGAATTACCAATAACCTTGTATATTGGGTTACGGATATTCAAGTCCGGGGAAATTAAAAAGGCGCCAAATTGCCATAAATAAACAGTCCATTTCGAAAAAAGGTCTACGGAAAAATTGTAGACAATTTAAATCCACACAACTTTGTTTCTGTATATTTAGGTAACATTAGTTATAATTCTAGGCAAATAAAAAATTTAGTTAGGTTAGGTTATTTTTTCGACAGTCCGACTGGGCAGTATCACTATAATTATAACATTCAAATATTTTGTGTAGTGGACGGAAACCGTTACGAAGGTAACTGGAGTGACGACACAAAGAACGGTCACGGCCGCTTCTACCACCTTCACACGGGTCAGCTGCAGGAGGGCATCTGGCACCGCAACGTGTGCGTCCGTTCCAAGATGACAGACATTCTGATCCGGCAGTTCTGTAATCTACCCACGCAGTACCCGCTGCCTCCAGTAAGTTCCGGTTGCAGTTAGATAAGTAACCTAGAAACTGGATCTTTAATATTCTGAAAGATGTTTTAGAATCGTCTATACTTTTTACCCGTGGTGAACTAAGCGGCGAAATGGTTCAAACATTTTTTGCACATTTCAGTTTTTTTTCGGGATTTTATGTTTCATAAATTCAATTAATAAATTAGAAGACCCAGACCTAAAAATGATCTTGTAGTCTCTAAACTACTGTAGCGATAAAAAAGAATACCTTTGTTTTTGTATTTTATACATATTACCCACACAAACAAGTCAAACTATACGGCAATCAAAGTTTTTAAGAAGATTATTTAGGCTGGTGTACGTATGCATGCTGCAGTTTTGCAGCACACTGTACCAAATATGTAAAGATGATGAAATACAAGAGTTTTCAGCAAAAGAAATGCTAAATAAAAACACATATTTCATTCAACAGATTGAACTCGCCCATTTCGAAATAGAGAAAACGAGAACATGGCTTCGAGCTCTTCGAGGAACTGTTGATAAACACCTGGAAGACTGCTTCGATATCTGATTCACACCTGGAAATATCAAGATAAAATACTTTCGAGTTTGATGAAATAATTTTATTTATAATCAATAAAAATCTTTTACATAATTCTATTAAGTTTAATTTAACATTTCTGTCATATTTTATCACAGTTAATTGATTGCGATTTTTTAAGTAACATTATTTCCTTATCAAAATTGTCTTATTTTGTCAAATATATACTTTATGCTATGTGCCCATTTTTTATTAATCCAGGCGTATATAAAACAAAAATTTAGGTATGAAGAAATTATATAAAAATCATGTCTGAATGTATTTTTGTAATTCTTTTTTATTTTAATTTGTGCAGTCAATATGTTTAAAATTCTGGTTTATTTTAAGAGTTGAACAAAAAAGGGCTGTTTACAAAGGTACTTATATACGTTCAGCAACAAAATGTCGGCTATAAACACAATCATTAGGTATACTTGTAGTTGAGCACTTCTAATACAATTCAATATATTGTTTGCCTACAATCCTGACTATACATAGTTCTTTGGAAATTATCAAGTCCATGACCATTTGCTGCATTCAGGGTCTGATAGAAGACTTATTCCTAAATCACAAGCTTTTGTCATTGCATATCCTAAAATTGCGATACATGTATATCTGCAATTAGATTTGTTGTCTGCGGTAGTCAGAAGGAATTGTATATTCCATGTTAACAGTGGAGATTCAATTGTCATGTATAATCTAAAATGTTACCGATTAAAAACTCGAATCGGTTTCAAACCAAAAACTTTACAGTAATAAAAATAGGTACTAATAATCTACACAAATCTATGCCTATACACGGCTCTTATAAGTACGAATCAAATAAGTACTTAGATTACTTATTGTATAAAGTCTTTCAAAGGGTATAACAATAACATTCCAAAAATTAATAATTGGAGGGGAGCTATTCAAACCACACGACTCTGGTCGAGAAGAGCGTTGTTTAATCTGCCATCTTGGTCGCCCATTTCTATTTGTTCCTTAAGAATTTCTAACTCTTTGATACCTGTGACGGTTACCTCATACTTATGTGTAGCTAAGGACATGTAGAAATGTACAGCGAAAGCTAAGAAGATGATCATGACAGGGATCAGGACGACGCAAGCGGACCACGCGGCGGTGGCGCTGAGGTCGTAGAACTTGACCCAGCAGAGAATGGCTATTTCTACTAGGAACAGGATTAGACCGAGTAAGGTCGAAAAGGCCCACGCTATTTCTATATACCAATGTAGTCTTTCGTGGGGAGACTCGTGTACTAAGGAAATGCTGTGCAGGTTGCCGACTGCTTCGATGTTGGGGAGGATGCAGGTGCTAATCATGAGGGCTAGCATGTGAACGGCTACGAGCAGGGTGGTGCACACTGTGAAGGCCACCAGCATGGCAGGAGGCACGCCGGTTTGACTTGGTGGGTTTAACTGCACTTCCACCATTGCTACCTGTTGACAAGAAAATTAAAATTTTTATACAACACAATTACACGACTATTTTTTACATAAACGAATATTTATAAAGCGGTTTTTTTTAGTTTTGGTTGATGTCTCGATCGATGAAGACGGTCAAAAGGAGTATATTGCAATCAAAAACCGGAATTACGTAGTGAAAAAGTTTAGAAATCAAATGAAAAAATTACTGTCATTTTAGTTAAAAATTGCCGAATTTTCACCAAGTACTGCAAAATTTTCCAGCACCGTTTTCTTTTGGAGGGGTCCAAAGCACCTTAAAATACGCGCAGAGACACGGCGCAGACGATGGTAAAAAAAGATTCAGAAAAATCAGCAATACAGTTTACTTAAACGATGGTCTTCGGTCAATATGTTCGTACTAGGTGGCTTTTTTAACATTGTGGACACTTCTTTAAACGCGTCAGACTATTTGCAATACAACATGTGCAATGCCACAATTTACATCATCACGGCGACAGCCTTGATAATCCTACTGCAGCGACGTCAGCCTCACCCAACACAGGGGTGGTATCAGGTAATTTATACTCCACCACGCTGGCCTACTGGGGGTTGGCAGACTTCACATAAATCTTCAAAATAATTTCTAAGGTATGTGGGTTTCCTTAAGATGTTTTCTTTCACCGTTATTGCAGATGACTGGATGTACTTAAGTTGTTTAAACTCATTGGGACATGAGGCTGGCACCGGGGATAGAACCTCCCGGGTGGAGGAGCCAGCTCCTTAACTACTAAACCGCCGACGCTCGTTACATATCTGCATCTTAATGTGTTCGTGAACGAGCTCGCATCATGATAACATGAAGATGACATGTGCAATAAGTATTGTGAGATAAAGCAAATTCATGAAGAAATGTAGATCAAAAAAAGTAATTTTATATTCTTTATAACGCAGAGAAAATAACAAAAATAAAGAAAACGCTGTCATCGTCCGTGCGCGCTGGCGTCTGGGAAACGTACGGAACACTGCAAGCATGTCGATGCGAAATGCTGGCAGTTTTCGCCAAAAATGCATTTACGTCACGTTCGTGTCAAACTGCGTGTTGTGTTGCAAATGTCGCTCGTCGCATTTGTATCCATATTAACAAATGGTATGAATTAACAAAATATTTATAAAATATATATAACAAGGAGTACCTAATTTAAGTTTAACAGCAATATGCGTATAACACGGCATATGTTCAGAAACAAACAACTGACTTAATCGATTATTACCACATGTTGTTGATTTCAAAAGATGAGCTATAATTAAAACAAATAAGTTTTTACAATCGAATTTTGCTCACTAACTCCACAAAAAGTAACTATACTGTTACATTAATAACCAAGCCTACAAACACGGCTCCAACTCTACAAGTAACGAAGAGATACGACCCATTCTGAAATTAGCATAAAAAATGTGACTAAGTATATATTACAACTCACCATAGCGAACCCGGACAAAAGCGCCGATGTCTTACTGGACGCCTTGAGCTTGGCTCTGCTGAGCTGGAGCTTCCGCCATGACAGGTAAGCCGGCGTGTGCAGGCCGTCTTCGCCCGACTGCAACGGCGTCTCGCTAGACATCACGCACTTGTGCTGGAAGACGAGGATACATTTTTAATTTGTTTTTACTTTTTCAATGTCATAAGGCTAATTTTTGAATGTGTGTTGGTATTAAGACTGAATACAAGCATAAAAAAGCTCTACGTATTGTTGAATGGCGTTTTTTTATTTGACTTCGCAAAAACTATGCCAAGTCACAGGAAAGTTGCAAGATGTACATTTTAAGGTACATATTTTTGTTATAATTTGGTTAAAAGATTTACAGAATATAAAACTATATTTTACTTGCCCTAAATAGTTATAAGCTCGTTTGAAATGCGTGATATGACACGCTATAATTAAATTGCTGCACCTAATTATTGCGATTGGGATTTGTACCAGAACCTCGGTACGACAGCGATGCGATTCAGCGCGGCTCTCTCTCTCATATAGGTAATATAATATTCGTGGTCACGTTCTATAGAAAAATCAATTTTATTGTTATAACTTTGCAATCGGGTGGTCATAAGAATTGGCTAGTTTGATAAACAATACTATTTCAAGTTGATAAATTTATTTTGAACAAAAAAAAAAACATTAGTCTATTACATAAGTATATCCTTCAAAATTACAGTGTGTAAGTGAAGTCTGCGAAATATTTTATAGAAAAATACTCAATAGTTTGAGGTTTTAAAGTATTTGTGTCAGCGTAATTAATAAACACCAGCTTTACTTGTGAAAGTTTGTATTTTGAGTAAATGTTGTATTTCATACTTTAAGGTTTCCAAGACAATATAGTTAAATATGATACAATAACCAAGAATCATTTATAGAACCGTTTTTTGAATCAAAATAACCATTTCCTTAAGAATGAGTAAGTATTAAAAATTTCATCTAACATAGCTAATAATTAAACATCTTCTTTTCATTAAATATTTCACTATTGCAACTGTTATTGGTGTTTTTGCTTAAATAAATAGGTAGATGTGTAACATCCTCATCTTTGTCGTCAAATAAATAAATACATCACAGGATATGCATAGTTTTACCTCTACATAAATTCACATTAAATTATATGTTCTACGAGCTAAACAGTCGACCTTAGGACTTAATCAAATGAACTGATCTGAGTAAAATCACATGACAAGGTCTGCAAGATAAACTTCACAGATAACAAATATCAGTCAGTCAGACATTTCTAAGAATGACATGTGACTCTTATGTTAACAAGGCAATAAATTTAAGATCTATGGAAAGATTTTGAAAAGAACTATGCTTTGTATAAAAAGGAAATATATAATAACCAACACCAACATTGAGTTAATAAAACAGGTATGAAGATTTGAAAGATTGTTTCTTCAAATATATTGTGTGGTATTCCAGATTAAGTCAAATACTCTTCAAACCCATTCAGTGGCGGATTTACACATTTGTCGCCAGTAGGCCATTCAAATTTTGCCGCTCCTGCTGATTTTTTGTTCCCCTACTGGCTACTTTCAGTATTTTTTCATAAACGGACGACGGAGTAATCAATTTACTGTACAGTACTAAAATATTGTAATTTTTGTTAAATTCTCAACTCATTTCCTCCATGTATATAATAATGCTTTTTTTTCATTTCTATAAGACAAAAAAATTTTTTCGGGTTGAATTTGCCGCCCCCTAAAATCTGCCGCCCCAGGCTCCAGCCTACTCAGCCTGCTGGTAAATCCGCCACTGAACCCATTCCTAAAATAATTCAAAATAAGCCTGTTAGATACTCAGAATAAATGAAAACAAACAAATAAATTTATTAGTACTCAACCACAAATAGCAAAAAATTGTAAATAAGCTATTTGGGGTTTACTCAGATGTAAAAACCTGCATGACAGTAAGCAAAATATAAGTGATTGTTGACTTTTATAATACCCCTTCATTTGTGTACTATTATGTCTTTAATCACTTGCTGTCAAGCCTTTATTCTGCAATATGATCATCCTCTAGATTGAAGAACAATAATTTTTGTTATACTGTTTTGTTGAAATAAAATGTTGACCATTAACAATAAGCCAAAAATGTTAACAGTACTTTTATGTTAAATAAATAATAAGGAAAGATAAATTTAGAAAATGTTTGTTTTTTTTTTAATTTACAAAACCAGTTATGAAAACATAAGCTTATTATAACACTTTAAAACATAAAATCATTATGTAGCTTGAAAATTTAAGCTTATTAGAGCAAGTATATAATGTATGTTGTAATAAACATTCCCAATTTACCTAAAAAGGTATATATTTAATCTTAATATATCATTTGAAATTGATATATTAATTATTAATTCCAAATGTTTGTACATATAAGCTTAAGACCCTTAATATTATTATTATTTGTGTTTTATGGCAATCAGCTGTTGTTACTACACAATAACTATTTCTGCCAATTTCAAGTATTAGTATAATAAAAGTACTAATAAAATTAAACCATTGCTTTCAAGACATGTGCATAAATAATAAAAAACTGACATTGATGCTGATAAAATAAGCTGTGAGATAAGGAAATAAAGTACTAAGGTCAACAATATTGATTTTAATGGTTACATATGAGAAAACAGTGTATTACATTAATAATACAAGTGAAGCATAAATAAAATACAATAAATATTTAATGTTAAACCAGAATAAGCAATTAAAATGTATATTATTTTTACTATTAAAGATGATACTCTTGTTTGAAGTATTAATGAAACTTGATAACACAATAAATGAATAGTGAAGGTACCTGCTAAGCCCCACTGAATAAATTGAAATTAAACAAAACTCACTGTTTGTTAAAAAGGAGTTTCAGATTGCACCACTCAGTTTGGATAACAGATCCCTCATGAACTTTTCTATACAAAAGTAATAAAATGAATATATCAAATGGAACAAAATGTTTGAAGTACATATAAACAAAATAATTATACAGTAAGTCATTTAAAAAAAATAAAAATTCTGCATAATTTATTACAAAAGACAAGGAAATGACATCATGGAATGTAGTTATAATTGTTTCAGCTTATTTTTTTACTTTATCGAAATAATATTATATGTTCAAGACTTGTTATACACATGCCATGCAAAAAATAATAGTGCAGTAGACAAACTTGGTAAACTACAGAAAATCACTCTAATAAATGAAAACTCATTTCAAATTCGCCAAGATTGTGGGAAAATCATACCTTACTCAGTTTTGGACACCAGTTATTAGAGTGGCCGTAACGACTGCCGGGTTGTACGCAGTGGCAATTATTTCCAGTAGTACTAGCGGACCAAACCGACATACCTAAATAAATTGTACGGTTAGCTAGTCCTCGTTTGAGATACAGTGACGAGGTCACTTGTTTAGGTCACTTTTCATTTCAAGGGTTAAATCCGACGTCTTATAGGTTTCTCATAAAGAAAAGAGAGTTTTGAAGAAGTATCTAATATGCGGAATAAATTCACAGATCGTTAGTAAAACAAGCAAAGACAGAATGCACAGCCAAATCAAATCAAAATGAAAAAGCGACAGATGACTTATCTACGTCTACAGGCTGACGTTGGCACCTTTCAAAATTGATTGATTGACAAACTGAATAACGATTCTGGGGCATTTATTGTGCATGTCTTCCAGGCCGAGGCAAACCCTTCTTACGGAACTACTCTGAACCCCTCTTACTTTCAAAATATCTTTATTTAACAAAAAAATTTGTGGCACTAAATTATATGGGGTAAAGGGTCTCGACAGCATTTGATTTAAAGAGGCCTCCTCTCGAATCCCAGCCGTCCGTAAATCGTATGTACATGTTACAAAATCTTCCTTACCTTTCAAATTACCCCCGTCAACCTCTGCTCCACCTAATTTATCTGTGATTTCATACAGAACAACTGTATTTTTCCCCAAAAAACCCAAAGCTCGGCGTTCCCCGGGCTTTGATAAAGCCACACATGAGGCCCTCATTCGGAACTGTAGTTCGCCACCCCTTAATCTGGTTGTGCTCTCTCTTACCCTCTACATTCTTAGCCTAATAACAACATCTTGGATCTTTTGATCTCCTTATCATGATGCTTACCAAAAAGATCTTAAATTACTGTCCTACGTAGCAAATAAATAGGGGAGAATTTCTCTAGTTTTCTCCTCCTTTTCCAATACGACCGAAGTTTTTCTACAGTGGATTTGTAAGGGTATTCGTCACAACGAACTTTCTTACCTAGCGCAACATCATGACATTTCGGCTATTCTACTAAAAAAGGTGAAGATTAAAAAAAAACATTATTTCTAAAACTTTAGATGAAATCCATGAATTTATTGACTTTTTTGTTGTTGTTGTCCGTTTTATGTTCGCGTGGGTTATAATTTGTGAAGACAGTAATAATCTGTGAGTTAGAGACAAATACTAGAACCCCGCACTTTTACAATCACTTTCTTTAAATGACTGTGTTATATTATAACTATTTGCACAAAGCAAAGCTACCCTTTTTAACATTAATGAGTTGAAAATTACCTGGAAAGTGTGAATTTCAAAGAAAAGATTCCAATTTAGGAAGTTAAAAAAAAGTTATCTAAGTACACTATACTATTTCCATTTTTTTATTTTCTCGATGACAGTTCTAATTTGATATAATGCAGTGTTGTGACCAAATAAGTAATGATATCTATTTTGAACTAAGACAAATACAACAAAAACATTCAAATATATTTTTTCAATGGAACACTCAATGGCCCACCGCCATTTTGTGTTTGTTTTAATCTGTCACTCGTAACAAGACGGTCGTGCTAGTCACTACATTTCTGTTCGCTAAGTTTTTTCACATTATCCATACGTTACGTTGTGTATTTTGTGTTGTGTTGTGTGTTCCTCTGTGTTGAATTAATATTAATAGTAATAAATTATTGAATTAATAGTACTTTATTAAAAGTACAATTAGTGAATATTTTAAAATCGAAAAAAGCCTCAAAGGACACACGGAAAGGCACGAATCAAAGGACACGCCGCTCGAAACAATATCCATCCCCCTTTTACGGCAAACAAGATGTTAGATTTATTAAAAAATGCATGTGTGGAAGTAACTGCCGAAAACTGGGAAAAATTGTGAGAAGAATCCAAAACATTTTAGCGTCGGATTGGGAAATTCATGTGGCATTCGATAATATACAAGTACAGGAACTTATAATCAATGTTGGGGAGAGCTCATCGAGGGACAGTGACGATTCACCAGATTTTGATTAAAATAAATAAATAAAGATTACCTGTCGTTATAATTATTTCACTTCATTGTCGAGTACCTACCTATACTTACCTACTTTTTTTACAACAGCTTCGAAAATTTTAAAGAAGTTGGCATTATCAATCAAGAATTAATACGTGTAACATCTTGTAATGAAATATAATATTAGTTACAAAATTTGTACAAAAGTATCCGGCAGTAGTTTAGTTTCTTAGATTTTGTAAAAAAATATCGGGTCTGTTATCGTGTTACTTTTATCGATATAGCTCCATCCCTATCAGTTTTTCCGACTCTGGTATTATATGACCTTGTACGTGTGTAAACGTCATATTTTTATAAAATAATGCATACATCATGTAAAAAAACGCTTGCACAAGTTTTCACAGGAGCTGTCATCGAGAAAATAAAGAAATGGAAATAGTATACCTAACAATGAATACCCCACAATATAAAAATTTTATGTCTATAGTAACATATAGAATTAAAATTAATTCTTTCTATTTGCTACTAATTTTAAGTTTAGAAATGTTAAAATTTAAATTAAAATTCTAAGATCTTACGTTTTCGGATGCCTAGTAGGCGTAGATTGGCATAGGATTGCAGCTTACTTCCACCACCACTTATTGTATTATATGATTTCGCCTCAGAAAATTGCCTTGGGTGACAGAGTAGGCTCGCTAATATTCGCTAGGAATTGAATAAAATAAGACAGAGATGTTAAAATAAGCTGCCATTGCATATTTCTAATCAAAATTATCTCAAATAAAATTTTCCAAAACTACTGCACTTTGAAAAGTTTCCAGAGCGTTTGTCAAAAAACTTCGGCCCTTTCCCAAACATTCGGCAATTTTTGCTTTTTAATTTTTATGATTTTTATATGTATAAAGATTATGTACCTATGTGGTAAAGTTTTCGGTTAAATATGTTTTCCAATGCCAGCGCACGACTAAAATGCGCCCATCTAAAATGGATCTGTATCCGCATTGAAATGAAACTATGACGTCTCCAAGAAAGAGAGGTCGCTATACTATTTTTATTGCTCACCCTCTCATTTCATAACGGTGTCGCGTGCGGGAGTGTCCTGTTGTTGGAATGGATGAGCGCAAGTTAAATGATAAGCGAGTAAAAAGTGGATGAATTCTAGGATAGATGATGTAGGTCGGTTGTAAATATTTTTTTGTTTAATACTTGGTCTGATTCACGTTTTGGGACTACGACATTAAATCGCCAAGGGTGTGCAAAAGTGTTCTGCAGCATTTGTGATATCCAAATAGAATACCGTGATAAACATTTGTGTGAGTTGACTTCTGTAACGTCGGTTGCTAAGTGTTTTATGATGGCTGAAGCTGCTAGTGCCACTAGCACTAATCCCAATGCGGAGGTCGTGAGAGGCCAGGTGTTTGAAGTTGGCCCTAGATACACCAATCTTCAATACATTGGAGAAGGAGCCTATGGAATGGTTGTGTGAGTATTGTCTTGAAAGTTTTCTATTCTATATTATTCCATACATATCAAAATATTAATTAAAGCTATACAAGAAAAGATGTTTAGCGCTTCAGTTATCAAAAAAACAATGCCTTATCTATTAGCTGCTTAGTCTTATATGCTCATATTTGGTTATTAAAAAACCAGAACAGATTTCAAATATTATTCATGTACTCATGTGTCCAGTCGGACATACTATTTTAACTCTAGTGTTTCATCAATTATATCAAAATGAGGTCAATTTATTGTTAATTTTTATAAATTTTATAAACTAACTTTATTCAAAAATATATCGGTTACTGTATATTTATAGCTCAGTTATTCTACAAATAAAGTAAATGTTTGTTATTTCCTGCAAAGCTGGGAAAATCAATCTACTACTATCTATCTATTCTATCTTCAGGCTCAAAATTTTTTTCTAATATATTTTGATATCTGTGTTCTTCTTTAGCATCTAAACTTTACAAATGTTACTCTCTGTGTGTCTGTATTTAAATTTTTATGATCTATTTAGAAAATTTTAGTTTTTAGTAGAAAATAAGTTATTTTGACCTAAAAAATAAAAAAAATAATTAAGTTTTGAATTTAATATTAAAATTAGAAAACTTAAAAGAGAAGCAAAAAATGTACTAATACCATCAATACATATTATAAAACACAGTCCCCATGTCTGTCTGTTTGCCTGAATGCCATAAACTCAAAAACTATCGAACAGACTTTCATACAGTTTTCACCAATGGATGGAGTGATTCATGAGGAAGGTTTGTGTATTATTATTGTACTACAAACGGTATGGTAAAAATGTTTACCATTTATAGGTCTACAGTGAATTAGACAATACAATATTAATCCTTATCCAATTAAATATGTTAGTTACCTTAAGTATTTTATACTCATCATAATTGTACACACCACACACCTTAAATTCATATCTTAGGAGGTATCCTAAAAATAAAACTATCACAGTACAGTGATTGATGCTTAGTTGGGTAGTTGACAAAAACATTTTTATTACATATTTAAATATTTTATCTACAAAAATATTGCAGAAGTAACAAAATGTTTACAATCAATAGTTTTCTAGATACAGCTATTTGTTTGAGGAGCTGCTGCAAGTCGCCGATTAACACTCCATATAAAACAGAACTGAGTTGTGACATCACAATGTGTAAATCATACTAAAAATTATATTGGCTTTTGGATAAAATATATAACAGCTACATAGACACTGCATTTAGGTACATGCATACTGTTATAAAAAAATTGTTATATTTGATGTCAGTAGGTATGTTAATAATAATAAAATGAACATATTTTATAGTAAATTTTTTGCTTTTTTTTAAGTTTTCCAATCTATATAATTTCGATTTTAAAATCCAAACTTTATTTTTCAAAAAAGCATTGGGTCAAAATAGCTTACATTTTCTAAATTAACGATCAAAACTTGCAATTTCAAATGTTTCAAATATGCAATTAGGTACTAAGGTCTTAGGTCTTTGATCATGTATAAAATAAATGTGAAGTGTGATTGAAGACTGAGGTAGTAAAATTTGATAATTTTTATACAGTATTTTTTATGGAAGGTTGCAGTTGCATTGGTTTTGATTTATGTAAGGTGCATTTGGTTTGTGTTGTCTTTAGTTTAATAGGTTGGTACTTCAAAGATCTCTTACTTATTTTAAAATTAAAATTGATAGTTGTGAACATAACTAACTACCTTTGATTGAGTAAAATTTATCAAAAAACAATAAATTAGTCATGTGTTTTTAAAATTTGTTTTAAAATACTTGCAGGATAGGAAATAATACTTTGAACATACTCCAAGTAGGATAAATACACATTGCCTTTAATAATAATATAATAATACGTAATAATATTATTTGAATATAATCTACATGTTCAACGCAACAATCTAATACGACACTACGGCAGAAAAGGAATTTCTACTTTTTTACATATACTTTTTTATTTAACTATAATGGCTCTACATAAATCTATATATTTAAAATAACTAGTAAAAAATAACTGTATATTCTGTAAATAACTTTAAATCAACCAGCATACAGTATTGTTTCCTTTTATAATAATAATTGAAAGAATAACACATTTCATAATAATTTAAAGTTTAACACTTTAGGATGACACTATTCCATTAATAAGAGTAGCTATATCTCGTGGCATATATTATTCATCCTGGCCAATTATTTACTTCAGAAGACGTAGGATGAGTCACCTACTAGGTAAGTCAAATTTACAGACGGATGTTTCCTTATTAATTATATATAAAACATAACAAATTCCCTGAAGCTTTGGATATCCACTGAATATTACTTAAATATTTAAATTTACAATACACACATTTAATTTAGGAAACGAGAAGCTGTGTATGCTTAAGATTTCATAAATTGAAACCAGACAATTTATTCATTTATTTAAGTGTTTATTATGTGTCTTGGGCTAAGAGTCTTGACGGGTCGCTCATTTCCCTCTAATATGGTTGAGGAGGGCGATGGCTGAATCCCGCGTTAACTCGTGAACGGGTGCCGTTTGAGGGTGTTCGTCGTTTGGATACTTGGGGGGAGGGAGACTTGCCGAGCTAACAGATGCAGAAAAGAATAATTGTATAGACATAAAGAGACTCTGTAAATTTATTTTGAAAAAAAAAAATATACCCGTGAAGTTTCTTGCCAGTTCTTCTTCACGAAGGTTTTTTTTTCGAACTGGTGGTAGAATCATGTTTTATTTGACGTCAATAAGAACAAGTAATTGTCAATGTTGAGAAATAAATATTTGAATTTGAATTTGAATTTGAGTAAAAAGTCATTCAACCAGGCTAGAATATACATGTATTATCAAGGAAGTAATGGAATGCTTACCATGATTTTGATTTTCGAGTCCGTTGTTTCGGCACTGTTCCAAGCGCCATGATCATGGATCATCAATAATAGTTTTAATAACCTAGGTAGTCTAAAACAATTAACATACATGTAATTTACGTTATCAGGATCGCAAAGCCGTAAAGAGTTTGTGCTAACATCATCCAGTATGTCTGTCATAAAGTTCGTTGTTATTAGTATTTCTGTCACATCTATTTATAGGATAAACGTGAATAGCGATTCTGTGCACGTAATTCCTCCCTCTGAATTAAAGTGGTGTGTCACTAAAGGGTTTTATTGTTCCCATGGGGTTTCGTAACGGCCGGGCGTATGACATGCAAATTTGCAAAAGTTACGTAACCTATGTAGAGATGAATGCAATGTGCGGGGTCGCGGGTGTTTTTTCCGACAAATTTCTTAAAGACTGAACTGTCGTTTTTTTTTGATTTTTGATATTTGATTTTTTTTTATTTTATTAGAACTTTTGATTTTTTAACCGACTGCTTGATTCAAGTTTCGTTTAACATAACGCTTAATCATCGTCATATTATGTAGGTATCAGTGCTTTACAATACATAAAAATACCCCAATTTCTTGTGTCTGTAGTTTGAGCTATGTGTAAATAAATCAATCTAGATGATGATGTTACGTGTTTAAGGAATGTCTAGAAAAGTGTTAAGAAAAAAAAATCAAATAACTTGTCATATATTTTTTGCAAATGGAACCTCTGACCCGTTACGATCTTAAATACTTAACTTATAGAATCAGTGACTAAGATAAGCCATGGAAATAGGTATTCAATGTCCGGAAACATTTTTGTCAAAAGTCATATTTTTCTCTCTTTTTGAAAACTAGTTGGAAACTAGTATCAGTCACATAAAGCCTCTAAGACCTCGCGTTTAAAAAAATCCATAATCAGAAAAATATCTTTTGTATTGTTTATGTGCTGTAAAATATTTA
Source organism: Marasmarcha lunaedactyla (assembly GCA_923062675.1). Lineage (NCBI taxonomy): Eukaryota > Metazoa > Arthropoda > Insecta > Lepidoptera > Pterophoridae > Marasmarcha > Marasmarcha lunaedactyla. The sequence goes on from OV281349.1 coordinate 24,375,951, forward strand.
ATGGTAAGAGAAATGGATCCTTTAATAATAATAATAATAAATCCCAGACAAACACACCAACTGTATCGCCCCAAAGTAAGCAGAGCTTGTATTATGGATGACCATACAGCGAACTGGGGTGAAACCCAGAATAAACATATATATATATATATATATATATATATATATATATATATATATATACAACAACCATGATCCGAGAGCATCTGTGTTCATCACAAAAATGAATGCCCCGCCCAGGACTGAACCTGGAAGCTTCGGCGTATGAGGCAAGGCTACTTTCCTTTACAAGTAATTGTCAGTGTTGAGAAATAAATATTTGAATTTGAAGTCTTACTCCACAGCCTACACTTAAACGGTCTATAATAATATACACCGTGTGTAACACGACATATTTTATATCAACATAGGTAATCAATGTATGTTAACTAAAAAAAATTTTTTTTGAAATCAAAATAAATCAATATATGTTTAGCACATCCTTGTGAACAAATCTTTAGTTGAGAGAGCGAGTAAGAGAAACCAATCCTTATTTAAGAAAGAGTAAGCGAATAAGACACTTCACGAATCGTTACCGCCGACATCATACACGGCAAGTGCAATATGTAAGTGACATTTTTTTTTTGAAAAAGGATCAGACTTGTGTCTTCTATCTCACGTCATTGGACTGCACGTTACACCTACCACTTTTTGTACTCCAATTAGGCTCTAGAATCGATGGTTCAAATCGGTCGGGTTATCGGGGCCTACATTGTATGTACGGGCGGCAACAAATATCCCAACATGAAATCGAACATGTAGTAGTTAAATATCGGACTATTGCACGATATATGCCACTTTCAAACGTAAACGCTATAATATAATTTGTATAAAACTTTGTCAGATTTTGTATATAGAATACTTATGCCGGTGATATGGCCAATAATAATATACGGGGCAATAAATGAACAGTCCATTTCGAAAACAAAAAACTTAGCCGATCTTGAATCTCTCATTGACGTTGCTTTGTAAATCATCCATTGTACTGTGAAAGCCCAAAGTAGGTATAGTTACCTAATATTACATTGGGGGCGAACAAAAGGGCTCCGTATCTATTGGAGCATTTTAAATTATTCGTCGCTGCTTGTTTCCGCACTTTTCTTATACTCAATACAGTCGTTCCTTTTCACTATTGAACGTTAGTGTATTTTTTAATTCGTTATAGCTACCAACAAGCAAGCAGGCAAGCCGACCGCAGGCTCAATATTCAATCGCCTTTGTTCCAGTAATTGCACTGGCTGTTCCGTTCCTTTATCCGGAGCACAACCACGTGGACGGCGGTTAAAATAGGAAGGACTGTATTTCAAATTCAAATCTTTATTTCGTTCCACAATGATAAATTCAGGTGACCCTGTTGGGCACAACAATTAGGAAGGGGATAGAACGGGTTTATTTCAATAACCAATTATTAAATTAATATTTTTGTGTAATATGTTATCTTGGATGTTATTATTTTTGAAATTATATTTTACCTACCTGATTAGTGAGTTACGAAAAAAATGCAGTCACGCCGTAGACGAGATCTTAACATAAAAAAACTCTATTACCGCTAAAAATCACCTCTTAATATTTCGTCCAAACCCACAGTCGTTAACCCACATCATTACTAATAAATATAGTAAATAAATAATTTTACTAATAAAATCAAACTGAAAGAAAATAAACTGTTATGCATGTATCGTAACAATGGACATGTTAAGTGATGACATGTATTGCTGCGATAGATAATCGATATGTTTATAAAAAAATTACCTTAGAGAACGAGGTTTACAATGTGAAACCCGTTATCGATAAAATGAAATTGCATGTTGTCTTTTCCCTAGTCATGTCATACTGACAGATGTTATCTGCATGTGCCATGCTACAGCGAACAGGGTACATTCCGACCAAGTTATTTGTGCCGTCAAAAGTGGCGTTGTCTCCTCTGTTAACATTTTTTCATATGTATCTTTTAGTTCCAGTTTTGTCTAGTGGATAGATAAGTTGGTGGCACTGAAGACTGCATTAATTCCTGCATAGGAAATACAGTCATGGAAACATGAACTTGTTCATATCAACCCCGTTTGCCCTTAAAATTCATAAGGTAGCCTGCTATTACGATATTCTTATTTAAAACCTAACTCTGTTATGTACTTATTTATCTTGGCATGAGAAAGTGGGATAATTTTCTAAGACACAGTTTACGTACTAACCTTCTACATACGGTTGGATAGCAGAGCCGCATACAAAGCAAATGTGCCAGACTGTACTGCAGTACAGAAATACTTTAAGATTTTAAAGTGTTTTCAATTTACTTCATGCATTTTGTCGTAGACCACTTACTAGCGTTACGTAGCTACTAAACTAGCTTATTATAATTGTGTGTGCTTACAATTTGTGTCTTGTCTGGGGATGTATTGTTATTACTATCATATTTGCCTGTGGATTTCGATATATTTTATTATCTAGGTGTTCTCTTCTATCGTACTTCTTGTAAAATAACAAATTACTCTGTTAAGTTAAGTCTGAACTAGAACATGTATAAGTAAATATTTAGTAATAATACTAAAAACGAGTCGGTTACAATGAACAGATTACAAATAAGAGCCCCAATCCAAAGGAGTTCTTCCAGTCATACATTGCAAAGGTTGCCTGTTTTCAACTTAACTACACTTTCAGAAAACAGGCCGTTTGAAAAAAAAATAGTATAGAGTAAAATGCTCCAAAAGTTATCAGAAATAAAGATGAAGCATTCCATATCGATTGTATCAAAAGAAAAGTGAAGTTTCCTAGATCGGTAATGATGGGGCTGCATGTCAGCACAAGGTCTGGGTCGTCTACATCTGCGCATTTCTTTATTTCTTGTTAACAAATAAAGTTCACATTGTAGAACGTTAATGAATAAGTAAGTAAGAAACTAAACGTATGTATTGTATTACCTATAATAAATAAATCTATAAATATAATGAACAAATCAAAGCAGTACGTTAACTTTTGCGGTTTTTAGATGCTATTTAATAAGATACTGTAATATTTGTGAGTAAATGATAAATAAAAAAAAAGTATCCAGTAAGTTATATATAAGTTACACGCTATTAACTAACAGAAATCTAAAGGAAAAAATTAAATCCCTCTGGGACTCGTTTATTGCGTGAATGGTTCCCTAAGATTTTATTATATTTTATTGAAATAGAGAAATAATTTGTTACTTTTTAAACTCAAAATAAATTTCATAAAGTCTTCAAAATCACTCTGTATTTATTGAACTAATTGAATAAGTAATAAAGTTAAATTTATTTATCCAAATTTTACTTCGAAACTTGTTTTATTTTGCACTAGACGAACTCTTTTGCATTGGGGCTCGTAATTATCATTCTAACGCGATAAATAACAATATTGAACGATCAATGTTATCCCTGCACAGTAGATGTGGTACATATATTTAGTATAGCGCTGTGGTGTACGTACCTACAGAATGTGACTGTGAAATATTGAATTGGTTGTGGTGATTACGGAAAAGAAATACGATTTAGCTGTGCACCTGTAAGCCTGTTTCGTACGAGTTGTGTATAGATACATATTTGTTGGGTAAAATATATTATACTAATATATCCATATTTGGTCTTAAAAATCAACAGTCCCGGATAGGAGTATATAAAAGTGTTTTCTTGTAAAAATTTCGGAATCTCATTTGTGAAATTTTTACAAGACGATATACTTAGTCTAAAAATGTTAATGCGGAGCTCGTCTAAAACCAATGAAATAATGCTGTAACGGGCCAAACGGGTTGTCTGATATGATATTATCATATCCACGTATTAATGTAAACGTTATGCCGATATATTTTTCTAGTTTCTCATTATTCACAGACACTTCCTTACGTTAATTATTAATCTATTCCAACTCAATTATCCCCGGGTCCAGAAAACATTCTTACATTAGTAATTCTGTTTCGCATTTCCTTCCCTTAAAATAATTGATCCTAAAAGGGAATAGTATGAGACAAGTTCGTTGTTAAGGTGAATAACTATGACATTGGATGAGATATTGGTAATTTATTAAACTAGTTTTGATACTTACGAAAGCTGTAATATACTTTTCGGCCACAGCTGGTGTATCGCTTTAAGGGTAGGTGCGTCTAGTTGATGGGTTTTGACCTTAAGCTAATAATTAACCCACTAGATTGTTCACTTAACGTAATGTATTAAATATTATTTTTATTATATATGGTTATAAAGGGAGAAATTGCTTAATCTTTCATTTGTTGATTGATGAGGCTTTAGATCGTTATTTTATGATTTCTAAGCTAGATCATCGTGTGGGATTAGTTAGTATTTGTTTTGGATAATATTCAGATTAGTGTTAGTACGTGTGAAGATGATTAACTTGAATTCATTTGATTGTATCAAAGTTAGTCAAACAAGTTAGTTTTATTGTAGATATGGACACCTATATGATCCAGCCCTGGAATAAAAAATATTAAATGGATATGAATGCTAACGAATCAAAAACAAATTGTCGCTATGAAGATTCGAATCTGAGATCTCTGGAGTGTAGGGTAGGTCTATTTTCACATATCACATTACTTTCTAGTTCATGGAAGGCCTTAGTGAAAATATTGGCCTTCGATATCAAAGTATCTTGTGGCTTATTAAAACTAGGGTAAGGATCTCTATTAAACTAATGAATGACATTGACTGCGACCTTTTCTAACTAAATACTCCTGAGGCTTTTCAAGTGTTTGGATATTCAAATCAGGTCTCACGTTTCAATATTAAGTGTATGTTGGTTCAGCTGATGCTGTATTTTATGTTGAACTATCTTCTCTACGTGGCTTCCCTGACGTAAAGAAAAATTTAGTCTCGCGATGTTTTGCTATTTCAATATGAATGAGACGTTATAAGATGGTTAGAAGGCCCAGTGGCCTAGTGGGTAGTAGTCCTGCCATGATTCTGCATATATATGAATGCCGGAGGTCCGATGTTCGAGTCCTGGTCGGAGGTCCTGGTTATGGTTGTTATTATACCGGTTGAAACGTAAGTCGTAAACAGAAATATGTGTCTCTTACTGTTTAACTTTAGTTTAAACATGTGGACGTGAGAACGGGCGAAAATGTGCAAACGTTGTTTGATGATTAGTTAATAAAAAAAATGTTTTTAAATTGACTGAATCTCATGGTCACCCTAATAGCTATGTTAAACTGTCATAGACCCATAGCATGTTACTGTATTCGACTTATGTTTCACCCTGTATATCTATATGTTTATGTTTATTTTGGGTTCCCCAAGTTCGCTTCTATGGTCATTCATAGCACAAGATCTGCTTACTTTGGGGCCATACAGTTGGTGTTTGTCTGAGATTCCACGTCACTCCCTGACTTCTAAACTATCCTTATACTAAAACTATAACGTATTTCTTCAGTACATTAGTAGACTATTTCCATTTCTTTATTTTCTCGATGACAGCTCCTGTGAAAACTTGTGCGAGCGTTTTTTTTATACATTATGTATGCATTATTTTTTAAAATATGACGTTTACACACGTACAAGGTCATATAATACCAGAGTCGGAGAAACTGATAGGGATGGAGCTATATCGATAAAAGTAACACGATAACAGACCCGATATTTTTTTACAAAATGTATGAAACTAAACTACTGCCGGATACTTTTGTACAAATTTATAACTAATATTATATTTCATCACAAGATGTTACACGTATTAATTCTTGATTGATAATGCCAACTTCTTTAAAATTTTCGAAGCTGTTGTAAAATAATTAGGTGTAAGTAGGTACTCGACAATGAAACGAAATAATTATAACGACAGGTAATCTTTATTTATTTATTTTAATCAAAATCTGATGAATCGTCACTGTCCCTCGATGAGCTCTCCCCAACATTTATTATAAGTTCCTATACTTGTATATTATCGAATGCCACATGATTTTCCCAATCCGACGCTATAATGTTTTGGGTTCTTCTCACAACTTTTTCCCAGTTTTCGGCAGTTACTTCCGCACACGCCATGACGTTGGAGCCAGTCAATTATCTCTTGTTTTTTATTGGCCTGCGTCGGCATTTTATCAATTTGTCTGGAGTGATATGTAGCGTTGTCCATAATAATTATGTACGGTTCTTCCAGAGATTGAACCATTTCTTTAAACCATCCATCGTAAATCTCCGCGTTCATTTCTTCGTGGTAGTCCACTGTTTTCTTGGATTTAAAGGCCAGTAAAGCATCTGACACGAATCCTTTCGTAAACCCTGCATGGCATATGATAAGGCGTTCACCTTTTCCCATTGGCTCTGATCTAGTGGAAGCAGCGGTGTCGTCAGTCCAGTTCTTATAACATTTGACCAACCTGATTTCTTCTTGGCTTCGCTCAAAAATTCGCAGCGAGCCATAGCAACGTCGTGACGCTCCATCAATATTTTACTTTTGTCCGATTTTTTATAAGAAAATCCAATTTCTTTCAAAACTAAGCTTAATGACGATTTTTGGCCATGGAACAAACCACATTCACGTAAAGAAACAACAAGTTTTTAAAGTGTTGGAATTTCTTTGCGCAAGTAATAGTCATATATACGACGGCGAATAGCATCAGCGTTGAAGTTGTCAACCGATGTCACACGACGTGGTTGGCGTTTTTTCTTCAGCGTACGAAGCTTATTTTCCTGCATGCCGCTTGTACCGTAACCTTCGGTAGTAATTTTTGAAACAGTAGGTCCACTAATTCCTCCACTAACACGCTCTCGCACTTGCGACAGTGGTAATAGCGGGCCACCATTTTGATACTCCGCTTCAAAGTAATTACGAACCTTGATCACCAGTGGGCGATTGAGTGTTCCCACCTTGAAAAAATATATTTGAATGTTTTTGTTGTATTTGTCTTTGTTCAAAATATAATAAATATATGCGATCGATATCATTACTTATTTGGTCACAACACTACATTATATCAAATTAGAACTGTCTTCGAGAAAATAAAGAAATGGAAACAGTATAGAGATAAATAAATGAGCAACTTTTGTGCTCATTATATTAGTAAGTTTCCACCGTAGCACGCACACCGCATAAACGTAAATTTAAGATAATTAAGTATGTGTATGTAAACTAAGTAAAGTGGAAGTTCCGCGCGAGTGAGTTTCAACAGTAAAATTAGTTCAGTCACTGAAGTTTATTCACCGGTTAATGCTTAACGCCGGATTAATTATTTATTATTGTATGTGCTACTTAATCATGATATAATTCATGCAAATTTACACAGGAATGGAGCAACTTAAATTAGGTTTCTCCGAACTGGTGGTAGAGTCATGCTTTATTTGACGTCAATTAAAACAAGTAATTGTCAATGTTGAGAAATAAATATCTGAACTTGAGTTTTAAATGTTATAATCGAAATGAATTTGAACGCAATGGAGTGATTTACATAGCTTCTATACGATGGTTGTCTATGTGATAGGTACAGTAGTTTGGTTCTATACCGTTGTGATTAAGGAATGCATATCTGTGACGGTTGTCTATTTCGACCTCTTTTTGTCAGTAAATTTTATTTTTTTTGTCGTTCCCGACGTAATTTTAAACTAGGAATTACGTAGTGTCGGAGAACGGCAATGTTTTGATTTGACAAGTCAGTCACGAAAAATTATTCATCAAAGCAACTTGAATCTATTTATTTATTATTTTTTCCGAGTTTATCATTCAAAATTATATAGTTAAGATATTTTATTATCGATAATCAAAGTTCTTTTTAAGAAACCTATATTTATTTTTTACGTTCACGAGTGTGCGTAGCCAAAATTGTTGGCATTTTTGTATATTTTTAATTTTACCGAAAAAATAAACACAGAAGAGAGTTTTGGTGTTTTATTGGAACTACGTCCCATACTGGCGCCCGAATATTCAAACGTAGTTTATGGAGAAGAGAGGAGGAATTGCAACAGAAGGAACAAAAGGAACAGAAGAATTGCAACATTAAAAATAATTTTTTTATAATTATTATTGAGGTCAGGCATAAAACTTTATTTGTTACCATTTTCAATCATTAACATTTACTATAATATATCTACTATAATATATCTACTATAATATATCAAAATACTGCTAAATTATTCAGACATTTAAGTTTCTTTAGTTTCTTTCGTTATAATATCCTTGAAGAAATTTTCTGAAGACACAACATTCTATAACCCAGTAATTTCACTATTTAAATAACATTTTCTATTCATTTTCATCACTTGAAAATACGTATATTTTTAAGGCTCTTTTCTGCATAACGACTATTAACAAATTTATTTCACTTTAACATTTTTTTTTTTGATTTTGCAATGAATTTTTCACAATTAATAAACCTGAAATAATTTATGAATTAAAAATCAGAAATATAAGAGTGACTTTTTTGAGTGAGTTTTTTTTGAGTGACTAGATTGGTTGTTACCAATTACTTTATATGAATTCATATATAATTATTGCTAATTATCTCACGGCGAGCATAAGCCGATTCTTTTTGTCTTATTTTTTTTTCTATGCACCTCATTATCGTTTGGCTATACCATTAACATTGACGTTGGTCAAAACTTATAATTAATTATCATCATCGTAGTATTAGGTTAACTTATTGTGCAATTTATTTAATATTTGCAATTCTAGGAGTGTAAACTCTTATTTTCAATATCTGTATTATACTTTATAGTATAATTTGTTAAATGTTATCAATTTTTTTTTTTTCTCAATTTTTTTTTCAAGCGGTTTGCAACTTGTAAAATTAAGCCTTCTGCACGAGCGTTTATTATGGTAACTCGTTAAACTAAACCATACCTATGTGTATTATTTATACGCTTGAATCACTTTCCCGTGAGAATTATTTTCATATGTTTATTACATAAGTATTTTAATTACTTCACAAAAGACCCTTGGATTTTATTTAAAAGTCAATGTTTCACGACTGGCTATGATTTTCTTTTCTTTCCGGCATATTTATTTCAGTCTTTAACTGAAACTTGTATATAGTAATCACCGTGCGGGAGTTAGCGACACGTTAAAGAAGCCATAAGCTATTAATATTTTCAGCGGATGGCAACTATTAAAGCCTTTTGCCGTTGCGTTCAACTCTGTTGAGTTGACTTATTTAGGATACGATTCCTCATAAGCAACTCTAACTGCATGATGTTTTATTTCCAGTAGTTGGAATAAGACTAGTATGAAAGAGAATGTATGTTGTAATTATAATGTACGTTGATGGAGTTGAACGATGTATATTAACATTGTATATTCCAGGAACATGTTTAAAATTTTATCATTCATGAACCATGTAATTTAAAATAATTATTTAGGATTTTTTTTTTTCTCTCTCTCTCGTCTGTTTTGTTTTCTTTTTCTATTAAATAACTTGTTGATATGCAATATATCAGTATTATTTTTTTTTTTCATATATACAGGATGTTTTTTTCAAAAAAATTCTTCTATAGGATGTTAATATTAATTTTCATTTTGCTTTTAATTATTATTTTTTTTTGATTGTTCTTTCATTTAGCAGATTAAATATTAAAATTCGATATGTATATGCGGTTTATTTTGATTTGGTTTGAATTTGAAATTTTACTAAAAAAAATCTTTCAGATTTTTTTTTTCCCGGCCCCCGGGGTATTGTGACGGTTGTCTATTTCGACCTCTTTTTGTCAGTAAATTTTATTTTTTTTGTCGTTCCCGACGTAATTTTAAACTAGGAATTACGTAGTGTCGGAGAACGGCAATGTTTTGATTTGACAAGTCAGTCACGAAAAATTATTCATCAAAGCAACTTGAATCTATTTATTTATTATTTTTTCCGAGTTTATCATTCAAAATTATATAGTTAAGATATTTTATTATCGATAATCAAAGTTCTTTTTAAGAAACCTATATTTATTTTTTACGTTCACGAGTGTGCGTAGCCAAAATTGTTGGCATTTTTGTATATTTTTAATTTTACCGAAAAAATAAACACAGAAGAGAGTTTTGGTGTTTTATTGGAACTACGTCACATATCTAAGCTAACCAATATAACGAACCTTTCCGAAAGTGATTAGAGTTTCGTGGCAGGTAGTTGTAGACCATAGTCCCTGAGCTAATTCTCGTACGGACCCTAATTTTTGGGAAGGCTCCTTATCGAAACTGTCCCTATGTTGCAATTGACGGACCGTCTATTTATGTTTATCCTCTATAGGTAAATTGTCTGGACTCTAATTATGATGTTTTATGAATTTTTTCCACTTATGTGGTGACTTCTAACTGGAAACTAACTCCAGATTTGGTGACAAATTCAGTAGATATTAAGTTGAAACTTTAAAGAAGTTTGTTCCTCTATTAAACTGTTATGTCTTCGTGTATGTATGAAAAGCCTAAGGCTTCTGGATCACATGATCATATAACGATTTTATATTTATAGTCACATTTAGTAGACTATCGCAAGTCATTGTAATATTATGAATACGATAGTGAGTTTGTTCATTTGTTTGGCTTTAAGCCCTTAATCAACCGATAATGATTTTGCAGATATTTTCAGGCCAAACGTTCGATATTGTGGATATGTAGATATCCACCAAAAGCCGCCAACCACGATTCGTAATAGCTATCTGAACTTCCCAACAGATAAGAACAGCTATCTAGGTAGAATATTGAAAATGGACTTTCATACAGAAAATAGTAAGTACCTACTATGCGCGAGGAATAGTTTGTTTATTACAGAAAAACGCAGTTATGGAAATCAGTTGTAACTTGTAGTGTTCGATTGAAAACTACTTTACAGGTCTTGCGCCAACAGGAGTTAGCAATTTAACTCGGTGTTAGCAATTTATCTCGTAATTAGCAATTTATCTCGGTGTTAGCAATTTATCTCGTAGTTAGCAATTTAGCTCGGATTTAGCAATTTAACTTGGACCTTACATTTTATATCTGAGTTAGCAAATGAACTCGGTGGCACCAATTTAACTCGAAACTAGCAATTTAACTCGGAGGTAGTAATTTAATTCGAAGCTAGCAAGTAAACTCACAGATAGCAATTTAACCTGGAGATAGCAATTTAACTCGCAGTTAGCAATTTATATCTGATTTAGCAAATTAACTCGGAGGTACCAATTTAATTTGTAGCTAGCAATTTAACTCGTAGACATTAAATTATCTCGAAAGTAGCAATTTAACTCGAAGGTAGCTATTTAGCTCAAGTTAGCTGGTAAGTAAGTCAAAATGTCCTTCCATCGCTGTCAATTTCTATATTACTGAAAGTGGGCTAGCTCGATATAATTTTAAAGCAGAAACGCAGGTGGTTGTATAACTATGAGTATGTCATTGGTATGCAAATAAAGTATATGCACGCAAACTAACTAGTGATGCTACGCATCAGACGAATGAACTCCTAACTATAACACTAGGAACCTACTTACTAAATTTTTGTCCTTCGTTTCTTAATTTTAAAATGACTGTATTGGATTTTGGTGTAATGCCAATGTGGCAGCGTGAAAGCCCCTCTTCTATTCTACAAGATATTTTCACAATCAAAAGATAAAGAAGGTAAAATAACTTTGTTTGTATTGCATGGAAGGCAAATTTTAATTATCTTGACGCGAGACATTAGTACCTTTTAATATTCTGTTAATTATGTTACAACAATTCAACACCGTTATTCTTATTGAGTAACTCAGAAAACATTTCTTCTTAAAATCTACCACACTTAAACCTTGTAAGTTAACACTATTACAACAGTATACACGGTAACCAATGTTAGGTCCGATCTCAGTTCATGGAAAGTGATGGAAAATGACGTTCTTTCGCCTACTTTCTCATTCACTACCAGCACTTGTTGTACATTGTGAAGCACCATAAACGCAAATTAATTACTATATTTGGGAATTGAGAGGTTATGTTACGGAAATTGATCGGGTTTGTTACGGAGTATTAAATCACAAAATGACAACGAGTTTGGATGAAATGTAACATACGAATAGAATATGACCTGTAAAACATATAGGTTCATTTTTATCCCGAAATTATAACAATTCTAGAAGAAAATGACTAATTACAAGGGAAAGTACTTACTTTATTTTATGACTCGTTAAACATTGAAACATTAATGGCAGATCGAGCTGATTGATTGAAAATTAAATTAAATTTTGCGTTGTATGGCAATCAGCTGTAGTTACTATACAATAACTATTTCTGAGAATTTCAAGTAGGGGAGACCTGTACAAAACCGTATACCTGGGTAAATCCGTATAACGTAGCTATTTTCGCTAATAATTAAAATTCACGCGTACAAACCGCTTAGTGGCGCCTACCAAACAGAACTATTTGTAAACAAACACTTGTCGCTGTAGGCTCACGCAATTTTGAATTATTTTATCCTATTATTTTTCGGTAGTTTTGATCTTATTTTCGTGATGTATAATCACGTAAATATACAAACAGTGATTGTGAAGTGTACATACGCTACAAGTAGGTCACTAATCAACTATGTTGTAGGTGATATATTTGCTCTTAAATGCAATGTTTGTACAGGCAAGTTTGTATTGACTATGTGTGAGTGAATGATATTTTTGATCTACACTGATGTTGGGACACAACCGTATAGGGTAAAACCGGCTAGATACAATTTTGACCCGGAATAATATATTTATTTCTCAACATTGACATTTACTTATTCTTATGGACGTCAAATAAAACATGACTCTACCGCCAGTTTGGAAAAACCTTCGTGAAGAAGAACTTGCCAGACTTGAATTTTGTAGTTCACAGGTATATTTTTTTAAAAATAAATTTACAGAGTCTCTTTATGGCTATACAAATTATTCTTATCTGCATCTGTTAGCTCGGCAAGTCTCCCTCCCCCCAAGTATCCAAACGACGATCCAGCGGATCCAGCCGTCGCCCTCCTCAACCATATTAGAGGGAAGTGACTTAATCCAACCATAATCTTTTTGCAAAAGATCATACTACTAATATTATAAATATGAATGTTTATATTTTTGAATGTTTAGTATTAAATCACAAAATGACAACGAGTTTGGATGAAATGTAACATACGAATAGAATATGACCTGTAAAACATATAGATTCACTTTTATCCCGAAATTATAACAATTCTAGAAGAAAATGACTAATTACAAGGGAAAGTACTTACTTTATTTTATGACTTTTAAGGAAACTTACATAGGCAGTACGTGGTTATGAATTATGAAAAAAATATATATATTTGAATTTTAAGAGAATTTTTAAATTCATATTTATTTCTACATATAAAAGACACAACCTTGACAATCGACCTAACTGCAATGCGTGTTACGATCTATTCGACCAGCAAATGAGAACAGCAAAACTGCGATCTCAAAACAAATGGCTTACGATTGAAGGAACGCTTGCGCGACATTAATTGATTGAGTAAGCCTGCCTATTCATCAGTGATGCAACACAGACTAAATAGATACTGCGTATAAAAATGTAAATATGGTTTATTAGATGTGTGACGCGGGATGCGTGATAAATTGAAAGTGATTAGCGTAACTGTTGGAAATAGAAACAGGTTTTGTTTGTTGTGCACATTTTTAAACGATTCAATTAAGTAAGTCTACTTTGGGTGACTTTAGCACTCGCAAATTTCAGTTTGATAGTCGGTCCATTTGGCTGTGTCTAGCAATATTATGAAGTAAAGTGAAATATGCGATGTTTTCTACTGGCGTTAAACTTATGAAAACAGTATTTCCGGTTAACTAGAAACTTGAAGAGTGTGATCTATGAACATTTTTTTGATGGAAGTACTTATCAAGAGTCTGGCTCTCCCCTCGCCGAGTTCCAAGAACTTAAATAGTTTTTTGACTTGAGGTATTTCCATCAATAAACCTTGAATTGAACTATTACTGTTTGATTATTAGATTCCCGGACATATTGTATCATAAATATCTCAAACTGTTGTGGTTCAGACGTCTCACATCGCCCAGATCTCATCTGCAAACGTTCTATCAATCGTTCGCTCTCCAATGTCAAGACGCCATTTTGTTTTTTCTGGTATGTTACTGGTTTAACATAAGTTAGTTTTTTACTGAAACCACTCCAAGATTTTATTGAATATTGGATATTCAATTGGCCTTAGGAATCTCAGTTTTTATAGTTTGTATTTTAGATTCGGACGATCAAATCCATACCTTATCAACGGTACAGTATTTTTCTTAGTGATAAGTACGTAACTTTCTCATTAATAATTATCATGCACAATAATATCAACTTCAGAATCGGTATAGCTTCCCGATATTCGTGAACTCTCTGGCTAGTTTGTAAATTAATAGTGTAACATGTCCAGTAACTCGTGACTGCACAGTTGCTGTCACCTGACAGGTGTCAGCTGTCAAGTCAAGTGACGTCCGATGAGCACGTCCGACCTATTAGCTGATCTCCGCCTGGTTTGTTATATACATAGTTGTATGTACATCTTGCAATGTTAAAATACTGTGTTTGGTTTTAGGTGTTCTTATTGGAGGGATGAGTGTGTTGTATAAAGAATAGTGATGCAGACTGTAACATTACACAACTCTTAAACTAAAACGTTACAAAAAAGAAGAAAGAAAAGGAGATAAGAGAAAGCAGTGTTTCAGTAGCAAAAAAGTCTCCGATTCAGCAAAAGCCATAGTTACTGTGATGCTGATTTTCAGCTGGAGGCATGTTTATGAATAGGGTTGGTTTTATTTATGTTAATGTTTGAATATTATTGAATAACATTCGCAAAGTATCCTATTTATTAATAAATAGATTGACATAAAAAAATAACTCGTACGTAGGTCATTTTAAATAATCGCATTCCAATTAAAAATACGAGCGGGCTCGCGTGCTATGGTTAGCACTCATAGTATGTTTTCCTAAATTACAGTTATTATTTAAAAGCATTATAAATGGTATTACCAAAATAGATTTATCAATTAAATACGTACAGAAATAGACTGAAACGTACATTTATGCATAACTTTACTTATTGTATTAATTTGAAGTATGTCATACAGAGATAAATATTTTATATGCCACACACTTGAACAAACACTTCGGGACTGTAACACACGGTATTTTTATCGTTCATGACGCGTAGATGTAATAAAAAAATGATTACATTTAAATGAGTCAACTCAAATAAACTGTGTTTGATTTAGATAGTGAAGTCGGTTTTTTGTTGGATTTTGATCAATACATTTGTAACAATGTGAAAATCTTTTGGTATCACCAAGGCCTATAGCAAAACTAGATTTTCCGTGATAATTACGCCTTGTGGCGTAAATTTTGCCGTCTCCTGCTCTCGAGGCAGGAGATATTTTGTATAATGAGCACGTTCGTTGTTGCGGCGTTTTCTGATTTCAACTCGCCATTAATTCCTCAAAACAAACTCATTTTGGGGCTGTAAAGTTTGTTTACAGATTTGAATTTATCTGATTTGGCTTTGTTAGGTTAATTCTGTATCATCTTTTGGCTCCTTAATAATGTGGCTGTATTCGGTAGTGTGAGGTAAAGAAAAATCTGGTGATTTATTAACTCGCACATTACACAGTGTGTGGTGATTTAATTGCGGTTACGGTAAATTTGCTAACCAAGTCTATTATTATCTATTGCAAAACCGTACCGCGTTAATACTTCGTCTTACTGTTTAATGATTCATATGAGGTTTTCCAAAATTAAAAAACCTATTCCAGAAATTTCAACAGGTCCATTGGTTTCTAGATAAAATTGTAAAGCCTCAAAATATTTCAGCCATAATAATAATAAATTCTTTATTTGCAAGTATAAGCGTTTGAACAGACGTTTACAATTATTTTTCGTTCGTTCATATACTGCTGGATTTTAGCGTGCAAAATGTCATCAAGAAAAAAATAATTACTAATTAGATAATATTTATAAGTCCATCAACAAAGCAATAATTATTTAACAATCAATCAACCCACAAACATTAAAAAAAAATCTATTGAATTACTTGAGAAGAAAAACAAATTATAATGTTGATGTCAAAAAAATTTATAAAAACCTTAAAAAATAGAGAAGGAAAAATCGTCATAAAATGTAATAAATTAAACACAATTAACACCATTTGCAAACATAGATAATAATAATAATAATAATTAATGTCCATCGTTCGTTTAAATATTCGTTTACACTGTTATACATTTTTTCTAATAAACATTTAAATAATCCTGTTTTAAATTTATTCATTGGTAGTTCCTTACGGGTAATTTATTATATGTACGTACCGCCATGCAATGCACGTTATTGCAAAAGACAGACAGTTTTTGATATGGTACGTACAGTATATCGTTGTGCTACCTCGCCCGCCGATCACTTCATTGTTGGTTCCAAATAATTGCCTATTCTGTTTGACAAAACAACAAATTTCGAATATATACAGTGATGGAAGCGGATCACTGTAGTGGATGGAATATATTTAGATTCGCTCGCATAGCTGCTGAAAATGGGGGATTTTTGTGGTACAATAAAGCTTACTACATGGTTTCAGGAACCCGTGCGAATTACTGGATTTATCCATAGATTTTTATAGCCTATGCCACCTTCCAGCCCTCCGTCACCACACAATATACTCGTCATTTCGACGCGTAAGAAGGACAAACGAACAAACGCACTTTAATATTTATATTTACTATTAGTTTTATAATCTTCGTGTATGGACATATAACTGTCTTATGGTCAGAGAACATTAGGATCCGTACTAAGCCGTGTTAGAGAGTACGGACTACAAACAAACAGTAATATACAAATCTTTTCTATCTGTAATGTTCGTACAGATTTACGTCATGTCGACGTTAGACGGCCGAGTAGCTGTGGACCTGTCTCATACGCTGGCCCCAAGTCCTGGCCGGGGCATTCATTTGTGTGATGAACATAAATGTTTGTCCTCGGGACATGGTTGTGGGTCAACTACCAGTTGCTTGTATTGTAATCCATAACACAAGCTCTGCTTACTTTGGGGCCATACAGTTGATGTGTTTTTCTGGGGATTTATTTATATAGATAAGATATAGATAAACAATCGTGACCTAAGAACAAATATCTGTGTTTAATTCACAAATGAATGCCCCGACCGGGACTCGAACCTGCGGTGCCTGGCGTATGAGGCAAAGCTACTGTCCACTACGCCACACGGCCGCCAAATATCATGGACTTATTTATAGCATCTAGGAGATTCTTCCAAGAGATCCACCTTATTTACAACACAATCATCTATATGTTATGTCACACACATCACTTGACAAACATCTAAAGTGAAGCCTTGGATTGCATTGTTTATATGAATTTCTGCAGTTAGCGTGCTTAGAGATTAAATTGTTTGCAATGGTGATGTTTAGTTATATGCAAACTGTATTTTAAATTAAATAAAATCATTATTAATCGCTTAACCATGCTCGTAAAGAAATATTTTAGGAATAAGTCATTATTAACGGTATCTGTAACAAAATCAAGTCGTTCATTTTAACACTAAAACAAGTAAAGCTTTTCAAACGACGCCGTAAACTTTCAAATTTACTTGCTTTGTCTCAGGTGGCGGCTATTTTGATTTCAAATAAAATAAACTTTGCTAAACGATAAGATTTAGGGATTAATAATAAAATTCTAAAACAGTGAACAATTAATTACCCGAATAGGCACCCAGTTGCGATAAGTGTTATATTAGTATGGATAGCACCCAGAAATGTGAAATGGTAACTTAAGGTGAACCCAATTAAAGATTTTGCTTAGCAATTCGAGACTAAGGTACGGATAAAGTAAAAATTCGCGAATGAAAGTCTATTCTTAGGCGCTCCCTTAGTGACCATTCGACGTTAGTGTGTGGCTGTAAATCTCTATTAATCTTATGATTTCCGTTTTAGGTGAATGTTCGCAAGGTATCACAATACAATAACGAGGGCGGTGTGCGGTGTCTAACGTAATATAAAATAATGGTTGTGAGACGTGAGAAATTGTGAAAAATCTGCAGTTTCATATTTTCTCGTATATAAATTGTAGTTTGAATTCTTCGTGAAACAGCGTATGTATCATTACGCTTGTCTTGCCAAAAAGATGATCCCATGTGAAGTTAGCACCTAAAGGGGTTTCAATTTTTTTATTTAACTCTTCTGGAACAAACAATGGCGAAATCCCTAAAAATTATTAAATTTCACATTACGAAATTTTACGAAGAAAGTATTTGATTCAAAAGAGTTCTGATCTCGTTTAAATACTTTTAAGTGTTCTACGTACTGAAATATATTCAAGAATCGATATATGATCGATATACTAGTTTTGGCAAGCAGCTTCGCTCGCGTTGGCTTCGGGAACTGTGCTTTTTCTCTGGATGAACAACGTCAATACAACATTTTATGAACTTATTATTTAAACTTAGCTTTTGTAACATTAGTTTTATGTATGTATAGATGTTGGAGCGGCGCGGGAAAGAAATTTAAAGTTTAATATTGAAATGGACTGTATTTGGCGGCGCGGCACCCTAATCCCTAAGGGAAAGAGTATTTATAGGTTAAAAGTATCTTCGAAAAGTGGACTAATCACAGGATAGCTGGTAAACAAAAGGTTATAATTCGCGAATATTCGAATGCAAATATAATGTTAAACAAATAAAACTAGCACGCACCTTGCTATCTTCTTAGCGGCTTTCAGTTGGGTTTCACTGCACTACACAAACAGTTTGTTGAGAATGTCTAAAGCACTGGCCAGGCTGTCACAACGTCCAACGATATAACAATACAATCTTGATAATTGCCAACAAGTTGGGTGTGGCGGATACAAGGGCTGCGAGCGAGCGTCCTTGCGCGAGCGGTGGTAGCTGCAGACTTCCTCCATCTTGATTCCTTCCGTTGGCCGAAGGTGCGTGATATTTGAAGATTGAAGGTAGTTCCCTACATCGAGCAATGCGATTGGCTAATACGCGGCGGGAATGCACTCTGACAATATCGCGAATTTATAATTTTAAATATGGCGGTAACATTTCCCCCGACCTTAAAGGGTTACCTTTATGAAGAAAACTGGAGAGAAAGCGGTTATAAATAATGCGATATAAATTAATATAAGTATTAGTACAGATAAATAGGTAAGTCTAAGCGGTGCATAAACAACAAATACAGCGGAACACAATACATAAATATAAGACAAATTATAATCTAAGTCTAATCTAAGTTAAGCGTAAGTTACATATTATAAGTTTACTGACTAGGTAATGGACATAAGCGAACGACAGGGCGAAGGTAGCTCCCCTTGGTAGTTTTGACGGAGACCACTCGTGTTGTTCCATCCTTAGAAGGATGTATCTTATCCACGATGCCTAAAGGCCATGAAAAGGGCGGCGCGTTATCCGTCACAATGACCACTACTGTTCCCTCTTTGATAGGAATAGATGGTACATTCCATTTAGCGCGTGATTGCAGTTTATGCAAATATTCCACATGCCAACGACGCCAAAATGACTGCACGATGTTGTCGAGAAGTGAGTGACGCTGATGCAAATCACCAGGCTTTGCTTCAGGTGCGGGTATGTATGAAAGAGGAACGGTATTCAGAAAGTGAGCCGGCGTAAGAGCAGAAGGCTCGGCGGGGTCGCTACTCATTGCTGTCAGCGGGCGCGAGTTTACAAGGGCTTCGATTTGCGCAAGCACTGTGATGAGCTCCTCATAGGAGAGGATTTGCTGTCCTATTACCTTAAACAAGTGAGACTTAACGATTTTCACGACACTTTCCCAACAACCACCGAAGTGAGGGGCAGCGGGCGGAATGAATTTCCAATCTATGCGTTTCTCGGACAGTTCTGATTCTAAACGCGGGCGATATTGATTCATAAAACTATAAAAATCGCGGAGATATGTACGCGCACCAACAAAGCAAGTTCCGTTATCTGTATAGAGACATTTAATTGGTCCACGACGCGATAAAAAGCGCTTAAGCGCGGCTAGAAAGCTCACGGTACTTAAATCTGTGCAAACCTCTATATGAGTAGCGCGAGTCGTAAGACAAGTGAAAATACAGATCCAAGCCTTGCGGGCTTTTACCCCCCGACCACGAATAGGTGTGTACTGCAGAGGGCCTGCATAGTCACAGCCAGCATGTGTGAATGCTTTGTCAACCTGATTAACGCGGTGGCTTGGAAGGTCAGCCATGAGCGGGAAGGTGGGACGCGGCTTAGCTTTAAAGCACACGTTACATTTATGAATACGATAACGAATTAAGCGGCGTGCAGCAAGGATCCAGTACCTCTGGCGGAGTATTGACATGAGTAACTCCGGTCCTGCATGCAGATGCTTTTTATGATAATAGTCTATTAAAATATCTACGAAATGATCGTGGCGGGGTAATATTAGAGGATGCTTGCAAGCATAATCCTCGGCAGAATTTGATAAGCGACCACCGACACGAATGACACCGTCTCCGTCTATAAATGGTCTGAGTTTATTAAAAGCCGGAGAACATAGCTCATTATTTTTTAAACGAATAATTTCATTATGAAAATGTATTTGTTGTAAAGCGTAAATCAACTTTGTTTCGGCGAAACTTAAATCCGAACTAGTTATTGTACAATTTCGAGATAAAAGTTTAATAAATTTAAAAATGTATACGGTAGCTCGAAGTAGTTTAGAAAAAGACGAAAAGCGCTGAGACATCGTATAAAGCGGTGAGTCTGGAATATTTGATGCGAGCACCTGCACAGGAGCCCGTTGCTCAGGCAAGTGGTCATCAAACTCCTTGTGCTTAAAATTATTCAAAGGCCAATCAGAGGGGTCACTTGCGACCCATGGTGGTCCGTTAAACCAAAGCGGGTGATTTATAAGTTTGTCTGGGGTGAGTCCTCGAGACAAACAATCTGCGGGGTTGTCGGAGCCTGCGACATGATAAAATGAGTTAGCGGGAATGTTATCTATAATTTGAACTACCCGGTTGGCAACAAAAGTCTGCCAGCGGTGAGGAGATGAGTTGATCCAACAGAGTACAACTTTGGAATCGCTGAAGGCGTATACTTTATTAATGCGATAGCGGGATTTTATCGTATCTACAACTTTCCGCATTAATTTCGACAGTAATACGGCCGCGCATAGCTCCAGTCTCGCTACTGATAAAACCTTTACGGGTGAAACTTTCGATTTGGCACATATTAACTGCGAATGATAGTCGTCATTAATACGGACGTGCAAATATGTTACACCACCATAGGCCCGCTCGCTGGCGTCCGCGAAACCTACGATGTTGATTTCACAATGTTCGACTATACCCAGATGTCGCGGTATCCGCAGCCCGTTGAGAGATGGAAGCTCTGCACAGAACTGCTTCCATGCGGTTATGATGTAGTGTGGGGGCCGGTCATCCCAGTCACACTTTAACAACCAAAGCTCCTTGATGAGAAGCTTGGCGTGTAAAATGACGGGAGCCACAAAGCCTAAAATATCCCACAGACGGGCAACAGCGGAGAGGATAGACCGTTTCGTGCACTTATCATCTGGAGTGACAACTTTAAAGTAAAAACAATCGCTAGATCTGTCCCAACGCAGACCTAGGATTTTTTGCGGGTTAAAATTATCGAAGGTTTTGTCACTTAAATCCTTATGCGAATCGGGAATTGTATCGAGCACTTTGTTAGAATTACTTGACCACTTGACAAGGTCAAATTGGCCTTTCTTAAAGAATTCAATCAGCTCGCTGCTAAGTTCGATGGCTTTTTGCTCAGATACAACTGAATAAGCAACATCGTCCGTATACAAAGCAGAGGCCGCTACAGCGGCGGCGGCGGGGTACGCGTGGCCCTCATCAGCAATAAGCTGACGAACGACTCGAAGCGCGTGAAATGGACTCGACTTCAGTCCGAAACAAACGCGGTTGAACTCATATTCGGTCACAGGTTCGGCGGTGTCGAAGCGATACAATATTCTCTGAAACCTGCGGTCGGGTTCTCGGACGACTATTTGAAGAAACATTTGACGACAATCGGCGGATAAACAAATTTTAAATATACGAAAATTAATTAAAATACTAAATAAATCACCCTGTAAATTGCTACCTGCATGTAACACGTCGTTCAAGGAAACACCAGAAGACGTTTTACAACTAGCGTCCAAAACAACGCGCAGTTTGGTAGTGGTCTTGTCATCTCGCAGCACGGCATGGTGGGGGATGTAGTACAGGGGGCGAAGCGAGTCGTCGGTGCGCTGCTGGACTGGGCTGAGGTAGCCTTTGTCTATGTAATCACGCATGACGTCGTTGTAAGCAGAGCGGGTTTTGAGTGAAGCATCCAGCTTGCGCTCAAGGCAGATAAGTCGTCTAAATGCCGCGGCGTACGAGTCCCCTAGTGTGAACACGTCCTTACAAAATGGTAAGGCAACAATATACCTACCACTTTCATCACGAGAAGTGGAGGCGCGGAAATAATCTTCGCACTCAAGGTCGTCGACACTCTGAGCGGGCGGCGCGGTTATCTCCTCTAGCTCCCAAAAACGCTTGAGGAGTGTGTCCATAGGGTCATGGATCACGGAGCAATACGAGGCTGTATTTAAATTACAAGCAGCATAGCATGTAGGTACGGAGCCCATAATGACGTAACCTAAAACGGTTTGTATCGCGGGAGGTATATTACTGAAGTTGCTATGCACAATACCTGGCAACAGCAAATGCGGAAATATCGAACTACCTAATAATATATCTATAGTACCTGGATTAGCGAAGGTACTGTCGGCGAGGGGTAATGTTCGAATATGGGAAAACTCGGTGAGATCAACCGGCACGGAAGGTAAAGTGTCCGTTATGCGGTCAACAATAAGTGAAGAAACCTTAAAACTAATATTTAAATTAAACCGAGAATAAATAATTATGTCAACAGAACCCTTAGCAGTTTTCTGTGAGCCACCGATACCCCTAACCATTGTATAAGACGGTTTTAATTTATTTAACAATCCTAAACGATTGCAGCATTCGTAACTCATAAAACTACTTTGAGAGGCGCTATCTAGTAAGCAACGAACTACATGTTGCTTGCCGCAAACATCGTAAACTATAACTTGGGCAGTTGCAAGTAAAACAGTCGCGTTAGTTGTAGTACAAAGTGACAAGTTACTACGCTGAGCGCGAGGAATACTCGATGACGTCACGTCGACAGTCGGCTGTGGCGGCACAGCGCGGGAGTCGCCCGCGCGGGTTGACGCAGTCGAGGATTCATTCACGGTGCGGTCCGTCGTGCGGCGCGGAGCATTAAAATGCAGCAACGTATGATGGCGCTTGGCGCACACACGACACGTCGATTTAGAAGTACAATTTGTTAAGCGATGTTTTCCACTTAAACAATTAATACATGCGTTGTTATCTTTGACACACTTAAACCGATCGGAAGGAGATAATTTCTCAAACTCAAAACATTTATAAAAGTGATCGTGCGTATTATTACAAAGCGAACATTTATTGTTAGGTGTCGAACTCGAAACGTACGACTGTGGGGTAGAACTCTTATTGGAATTAATAAAGCGTGATTTATTTAACTTTGAATTATTGCTACTCGCGGGTTGTGTATTTTCATAAATGCGACATTGAGTTTTTATGAAAGTAGTGAAGCTATCAAGTTTAGGTAACTTTGTATCGTAGGAATGAATTTCGAACGCGCGGATAGTTTCTACATCAAACTTACGTATCGCGATGTGAAGCAAAATGAAATCACTTAAATTATCTATGCCTAAATTTTTAAGAGAATTCACGGAAGTTACGTATTTGTCTATAAACAATTGATAACTGGAAGCGGAAGGAGTGTTATTTAATTTTAAATTTAATATCTGGTCTAAATAGTTAGAACCGAGAACGCGTACATCCTGATACCTATCAAGCAGCGATTGAAATATAACATTGTAGTTTTCGGCACAGGGTGTAATACCTGCAAATACCGATTGTACCTTAGGCGACAATTTCCCTAATAAATAGTAAAGTTTGTCAGCGTTAGTGAGGGATGAATTGTCATGTACCGTGGACTTAAAACTAGCGTAAAATAAAGGCCAATTTTGTATGTCTCCGTCAAATGACAGTAATTCTATAGGTGGTAGTTTAGAGTTGGCTTTACTCGGCACAGAAGTCTCACAGGACGACTGAGAAGGCGACAGCTGCGACAGCGTTTGTTTTATAAAACAAAATAAGTCCTCGAAAGACATGTAGGCTTGATAGTTAGGCTTCGCGGCAGGATCATCTATTAGTAACTTCTCATTATATTCATCCAGCACATCATGAAAGGTACTGCGAATGCTATCAATAGTAATGCATGAATTAACAAACGATTCTCTTTTCTCTTCTGAGACGTGAGCTACCTTTGCTTGTTCGTAAATGTATTGGATACGTTCATAAAGTACATTACGTTTAGCTTCTAAAACAACTATTTGGGGACTTGACGAACAAGTAAGTTTTTCGTTACGCGGCATAATTTACTAATACCTAATACACTGACACTTTTACGAAGATAAGTATGTAGGTATCTATCTAACTAGAATACTATTTACTTGTTCGTTTTAGTTTACTTGTTCGTGAGTGCACCCAGTATAAAAGAGTAGCAATCGAATGACGTGAATAACTATTTTTGCATTAAATAAAGAGGGATTATAAGCGAACAAATAATGTGAACCTAATAGGTATTCACGCAAGCGAGTGACGGTAGAACTGCAACTTATGGAATAAGTTAAGCAACTTCTATAGCTATAACTAGCGCGGATAAAATAAACTAAAATATAAATGCGGGTTTATATAAAATACACTTATATACCTTTTATTAAATGCGGGTTAATAAGTAAATACATAAAGGCAACCATATAAGGGCGTAGCGGGTTGAGTCTGCAAATAAATTTATAACTACCTGCGGTTTAAGCGAAAGAAAAAAATGGAAGTTAAGTGAGCGATTCGCGAATTAACAAATTATCAGGCTCGCATGGGCCAAACAATGGAGCGGCGCGGGAAAGAAATTTAAAGTTTAATATTGAAATGGACTGTATTTGGCGGCGCGGCACCCTAATCCCTAAGGGAAAGAGTATTTATAGGTTAAAAGTATCTTCGAAAAGTGGACTAATCACAGGATAGCTGGTAAACAAAAGGTTATAATTCGCGAATATTCGAATGCAAATATAATGTTAAACAAATAAAACTAGCACGCACCTTGCTATCTTCTTAGCGGCTTTCAGTTGGGTTTCACTGCACTACACAAACAGTTTGTTGAGAATGTCTAAAGCACTGGCCAGGCTGTCACAACGTCCAACGATATAACAATACAATCTTGATAATTGCCAACAAGTTGGGTGTGGCGGATACAAGGGCTGCGAGCGAGCGTCCTTGCGCGAGCGGTGGTAGCTGCAGACTTCCTCCATCTTGATTCCTTCCGTTGGCCGAAGGTGCGTGATATTTGAAGATTGAAGGTAGTTCCCTACATCGAGCAATGCGATTGGCTAATACGCGGCGGGAATGCACTCTGACAATATCGCGAATTTATAATTTTAAATATGGCGGTAACAGATGTATATGTATCTATAGATGTATATATACCGCCCTATAGATTTTTTTAAAACTTCGAACTTCTTCTTATAATAAAAAATTACTTGAAAATGTTTACCTATTGGTATCTTGGTGCTTTCAACTGAAATACAGAACGCACTGCAGGTCGTGTTTTAGAGATGCTCTTAAGGAACGCCTCTTTGTCGGAATTTTACAGCACTCCAGTCAAAAGAGATATGTTATCGCGTTGCTATCACGTTGTCGCACGTGTATGGTGGTTGAGTAGTCTAAGCCTGGTGACCGGTTTAATTCCACTGGATTGCGAATGTTGCAGAGGTTTTTACAGCATTGCCATTCTTAGCCAAATCCTGAAGGAAAAATAGCCATTATCGTTGAAAGTATTCACTTGCAGTTTGTTGTATAGATGAAATGTTTTTGTAATTAACACAATACAAAAAATATTATCTAAATCATATGGATTGACAGTAAGCATAAAAGTGTCACACTACGGCGTATATATTTTAGTACAATTCCCCGTGGCCGACTTTAAGCTGCGGTGGATTCCTCGGATCCGCTGCACGGTGGCCGGATTGCAATTCTATTCGGTCTCTAAATCCGGATTTATCCTTTTTGAAATGATGTGCTGGTAGCTGAGATTGCATCAGATTTGTGAGGGTTATGTAGCTGTAGGGACTTTGTGACATTTCAATACTTTTACGATATTGTGAACCGCATCCGCTTGTGAACTTTCTAAATCGTTCTTACGTTCTTGTTCTTAATTCAAGTGATTATTTTAGGTATCGTACAATGAAAGTAAGTCGCAGTGTTCTGCTGCATACAACAAAAATTCCTTTAGGGTTCTATTACTGGTAACCTGACATATCACATATGAGTATTTTGAATTTCATTTGCTATCATCTTCATATGGTATAAATTATTTGTGCTAAAATTTCGACAATTTCAAGACATTCCTTTGTCTTATGCTTAATTTTGTAAGGGTCGGGTAAGTTTTATTTGTTGCTAAAACAAATAGTTTAATACATTTTCTACTGTCTTGTCTATTATCTGTATAAGTTATTCAGCACGTAGATGTGATGATTGAAAAATTTGTCCTTAAAATATGAAAATACGGAACCAGTTCGTCACAACGTCGTCTGTTCTGGTTTGTCTTTGAACAGCCGTGGGTCAAATGATTTCATTTTAAACATATGAAGGCCGACTTACATATGACTTACACGCGTCCAGTAGATATCGGTGTATCATTGGGGTGACTACACATTCACGAAAACGAATCTCTCGCGTAATAAAAAATCGAAGAGAATTAAAGGCATTGTGAATGATTTTATTTTACTTTTGATACTGTTTATGTAAGCCCTCCATGTTCATTCCAACGCAAATACTCTACGATGGTAGAGTCTACATATTTTTGTCCCGGTAAGATTATGATATTATGTTAAGGATGCATCGATCTTGTCTCTATAATGGAACAAATTTTAGAAGTTCTTTATCTGATCACTTTCACGATCTCATTTTCGAAACTTCCAAACGTGGGCACTACACCAGTAGGCGCCAGCGACTGTCTTTATACTGGCGCTTATGTTTGTAAGGCTCTAGCGTCACTGGCGCAAGTTGAAGGGTGCGCGGCTGCGGCCACTCGCTCCCAAACTAGAGGTTCGGTCTATTCCGGTCCAGCGCTGTATACTGGACGCTGTCCTGACTTCAAAATGTTTACACTGATCCATCGGCGATCAATCGAGGGTACCCAGTAACACTGGCGCAAGCTACTGGATCAGCGTATATCGGCTTCAACACCGAAAATAGGCGATCGATTGTGACGTATGATAGTTGATCATATTCACTCACACCATTGCTCATAATTTTAAAGGAATTGACGAATATAGTATAAGATAACTTACCTGACTTATATATCTTTATTGTAGTAAATTTCAAAATTAAGTTAACGGAGAAAGGTTATTAGACCGATATGCGCATATTTCCATGTCAGTGCGCCGCCGTGTTCGCGTCTCGTCGCTCGCAAGCTGACGGCGGCGGCGCGGCGTGGTGGTCAGCCGTGAACTTGATATTGATTCACTGCTTCGTGAGGTGTGTGGTATCCGGACCGCAACGAAATATGTTGTTTTTGTTATGAAGAAATTATTATTACAAAAAATAATTCCTATTTAAACCACCGCTTTTGACTGAAAATAGGATAGAACAATACCTTTTGAATACTAAAAATGGCTGACTTTAAAGTAATAACCAAGAAACAAGTATTAATAATAAAATGTGGATCATCGGAAAAATGTGTATTACATTGTGTTAAAATAAAAACACGCAGGTAAATCTTCACATTAATTTCAAACAAAACCGAGGACCGATCAGAAAAAACCCATTTACCGATTAATTCAAAGGCATTCTTAAATAACCACATATTCTAATGGCTTAGCAACAGTTACTACAAAAACAGCCTTACAGGCTTTGTCATATCCCTGACCCTTGTCATAATGGCCACTCGCAATAATTAGAGCATGGCTTACATCAGCCATGATCGTATGCAGAAGGTTACATTATTATATTATAATATATTATTTTAATCCATCCACGGTTCAAAGCGTGCAGGATCTCAGTTTAAAAAAACAAATTTATGGACTTTACAGGGGAAGGAAAATTGGTTGTTTTACTATTAGGTCCTTACAGATGAAATCGGCGTTTTGTCGTACTGGCCACTTTGATCTGTATTATCTCCTCTTTGGTTTAGAATTCCAATTTCAAATTCATACAGCTATTTACTCACGCATTTGTGTTTCGAAAACCGTAATTCATTTGTTTTTTCCTCCTTTGAGTTTTCTTTGCTTCACTTAATTTACAAAATGGAAAACTTGAAATATCACGTTATTTACGAGTACGTGTTCCACCGTGGCACCAGTGGTGCAGAAACGGCTCGAAGTATTAATGCTGTGTATGGCGGCGGTGTAAAAAGTCAAAGTCATCTACCGTACTCCCCGGTGCTTGCTCCAACAGATTACCATATTTTTCGAAATTTGGATAGCAAGGAAAAGAGTTCAACTCCGATGGGGCAGTCCAAAGGGCCTTCAAAGATTTTATTGATTCCAGTCCGAATGGTTTTTTCAGTAAAGGGATCAAAGAACTACCTTTGAGATGGCAAAAGTGCGTAGATAGCAATGGCACACACTTTGATTAAATAAATATATTGTATTTAAAAAAAATTGACTTTAAGTTCCTCCTTTACAAAACGCCAATTTCATATGTTATGACCTAATATTTGTATAGCTGGAAAATGAGCACATGACCCACCTGATTGTAAGTAGCGCCCCCTCCAATAGGCATCGTAAGTGTTTTGTTTATGGTGAATGATTGTGATTATTATATCGACCAATGATGCATTGACGACCGAAGGGTTCAGTTGATTACAGTATGCACTGGCTGTTTCTTTCCTTTATCGAGAACACAACCACGCAAATGTGATCTATAAGGCGGTTAAAATAAGAAGGTCTGTAATAACGCCCTAGACGAGATCTTATCAAAAGGAACTCTAATAACACTATGTCATGACTGATTCTCGAGTTTATATTTTGATAGTAGCTACAAGCGTTTTCCTGATGATCGCAGAGTATGACATCGAAATAATTTTTATTGGTCAACGTAAAATACGAGTCTGAAACTTTTAAAGGATAGTGTATAGGCAGGTGTCTCGTATATAGTGCTGTAACACCCCCGTCTTCATTATCATTTTCATCAGGTAATATGGAAACAAAGTGCTAAATCAAATTACAATAAAAAATGTGCTTTAGCTCCGTGCTTAGTTTTGCTGCACTGCGAGTAAGTGATATTTCACATTGTGACATTTCACAGCCAAAACATTCCTTTATGACGACCGAATAGCGTAGTGAGGTCCAAGGTTCGAGTCCGAGGAATTAATTTGTGTGATAAACATCTATGTAGTACTCGGGTCACGGTTGTTGATATTTGTATTATGTAAGTTCATTCTGGGTTCTTCGCTGAATGGTCATCCAAAACCCAAGCTCTGTTTACTTTGGGTCCATACGGTTGGTGTGTTTGTCTGGGGATTATTATTCTTATTTTAAATCAAAATCTCTTTAAGCTCAGAAAATCCGATGTTTTATTTCGTCCAACATCGCGTACTATGTAACAGCAATACTAGTGGATTTTTCAGGCGCGATTAACGCTGAGATTAATGGAGGATGCCGAGACGAACCCAATTAAAAAGAAAGAGTACCTGCCACATTACTGTAACTAAATACAGTCTTTGAACGTTTACTTAGTATTAATTGACATGAAAAATGTCACTACAGTCACAAATGTCAATTTAGTAAAAAGATATACGCTAATAAAATAGCTAATGAAGGTCTAAGTTGTGTGTCAGTGTTTTTAGGTTTTTATCTAAGATTAAGTAGTAATGCTGGCCTGAATATTTAGCGTAACTAAAAATTGTCTAAAAACGCTTTGCCTGGACAGAAGACGCTTTGCTAAATCCACTCCTAAGAGCACAATGTATTAATCTTATAACCTCACGCGTCAATGGACGTCAATGTCACTTTTAATCCCTGCAAAAGCTTTAAGCCGTAGAGCCTTTCTGCCAACACCGGCAATCCCCAGTCAGCGCAGCTATGACTCACTGCCTCAACACAAACGCTGCATCGGTAATAACCGACGGTGTATTTTAGTTCTTGTGACCCAGGTAATAAAGCTACAGTGTCTGAAGCGTGGCTTCTATGTACAGTCAGGATTGTAGAGATATTTTTTTATTTAAAAAAAAATAATAGATATTTAATTATTGTCACTGGTAAAGTGATAATTATCAAATTATAATCAACTTATTATAAATGCGAAGGTACGTGTTTGCGTTAGTTTATTTATGTATATTGAGCGGACTTTGATGGACTAGGGCTACACATATGACAAAAATAAAGTACTTTTAATAAGCTTGATAGCATATTTTTTCCTCTAAAATGGAGAATTTATCAAACCAGACGCCACGGTCTATTCAGTGCGGAGTGTGTTTACTTATGCGCTGACGTCACTATCAGTAAAATAGTGGAATGTAGCAATGTCAGTTTTCCTGTTGTGTAGAACGAATGCGGCGTGGAGTGTTGCCTGTCCTATGGCGCGGCATATTAATGAGCTGTGATGAGTTTTTAAGCGTCGATGTGTAGATGGAACATATTGGGTGTACCGGTTTGAGATGTTTTTGTGTTTTATTTGATTGTTAAACATTTTCATTCATTTGGACATCGACACGAATTAATTTGTTTCCTTTCTCCAATTCTGCTACAACTATACCTATTACAGAAAATGAACACAAGGGTTGCAAATAGTACAAATACATTTAAGTCGCACGTATATTTGCCTAGACATAAGCCAACTTAGACGGTAATTATCGGGAACTCGTTAATTTTCTTTCATGAAATATAATGGATTGCTAATATTTCATGCATTATTACAAATTTCAGGCCAAAAATTGAAACAGTTTATTTACTTACCATCCAATCCAGCGGCGTTGTTTGTTAATTAACCACTTTTAAAGTTAATATAACGATATATGATTCATGATATTATAATATTTTGCAAAATTGTGGTGATATCGCCTGAAGAATGAGCTGAGCAATCTCGGGCGGGGCGTTTCGCTAATGGGCCATTAGGACTATTGTGCCATTCGCGTCTTAGTGCCCACCCTGATGATTGATGTTTTGTTAAGGCAAGGTAATTTATTTGCTGTGTCAACAAATTGGGTTAAATAATCGGGGAAATGGTTTTCGGTGGGGCTTGTGGTGTGGCTGGTATTAGCATGGAAGCATTCGACTATTGAGGACGCGAGTTACTGAGTTCGCCTTTATATGTTTGTTCTGAAAGCCAAGCATCTCGCAGTTTTATTGTTTATGAGTTCCGTACGAATCTGTCTCTGTCGCATTTCACGACGTTTTAGTTGAATGTGAGGTAGTAGTGTTTCTGCGTTTGCGCGTCTTAGGGGGGGTATTACTCTATCATATATCTAGGCTCATATATCTATGAGAAATATTTATATGATAATGTACCATACACATGAGAGTCATAACGTCTGTGATTTTGGACATTTGCTATGACAGGATCATATAAAAAACAGGTCTTGCCATATTTAATATAATATACTGAATTCGCACATGAATTTTCATCTGTTCCTGATACAAATTCCGTCATATTGTAAGGCAATTACTTATTTTGACAGTTTTATTGACGGGTAAAAAAAACAACAAAATGTTTGCGTAAGTTCACGCTCACAAGCTCAGTATTCTTAGTGTAATTATAAAATTATGGTTGGCTACACCGCTGATAGTATAACATATTAAGGAAATAGAGATACATGTTCATGTATCGTTGTACATTATTTTTTCGGGAGAATGCCTATAAGAAATTGGTTTTTGTTAGCATTCGCGCATATTAAGAATCGTACGAAAAAATTAAGTGAAATTAAGAACAGATTATACCGACTTCCCTATATCAAGGGTAGTTTGCGTAATAGTTTGCTAAAATAATTACTTATTCAATTTAATCGTCAATCTTGTATTGAAAATTTTATTATTTCTTGGCCTTATAAGTAAAGGTAAAGTTAAAAAAAAAACATATTGCTAAATGAAACAATAGCAGCCTCTAGGGTGCGTCTTTAATGGGGAGACTCTTCGAACTTTCAAGTCTGTGTTTCTCAAATTCAGAACAAACTTTAAACTTTGAAAATTGAAACGTGTTAACCAGAAGTTAGTTAATCTTTGCAAAATTGAGATAAATGTTTGCCGAAGAACAAGCTTTAGAGGTGTCAATAAAAATTCTAAAGCAGTTGGTTTTCTAGGTTTCTTTATACCTAGAGTCTTGAAATTAAAAAGTATGGTTACTTTTCAGGGATAGTTTGTTAGCTTTACGTGTGAATATTATAACAAACTGTCATATCTGAAGGTTTAGTGAGAAAGGTTCCTTTCTTACCGAAGCTAAGAAGGAGCTGAAATGTCTAGCAAGTCAGCTTTGGGTCAACGTCAGTGTTCCGGAAAATAGTACGTTACAGCAGCACGATGACATGATGCGTTTAAGAACGGGACAAACTTATTGAAACCTCGATTAATATACTCGTCAAATAGCTCGTAAAATTTATTAATTTGATTTATTTATTCAAAACTTATTATACTTATAATTTGATTTCGAATCGCCTAAAACCTAGTAGGTTTATATAAGTCGCATTATGTTAAATCATATACATGTATCGTATTGTTTTACATAATATGTTTTAAGCATGTTTTATAATTTTTGATTAATTTTGCATGAAGTTCACCTGGGATCGTATTTAATATATTGAGAAGCAAGTATTTTACCATACGCGTTGTTGTTTATGTGAACTTAGCACCCGACTTTTGCAAAATGGTACTCCTGATGGTTTTTTTGAAAGATATTAGTTAGTAGTAGATAGTAGTGAAGCTATTTTCGTTTGTAGTAGAGCCTAAATTGTTACGTAACAATAATAACGTTCAGGTCTCGATAACTAAAAAAAATTGTTTTTGTTGTGTCATGCGAGAAAAGGTTAGTTTTAGATTGTACTGCAATGATTTTCGTTTGTAGTAAAATAGTAATCAAAGAAAAAAATATTTTTACACTTGAAAAATTTCCAATGCTACATTCACTTCTCAAATTCACTTTCAAAAAAAAGCAGGTTACTACAAACGCTGAAAATGGTTGGAATGCATGTGTAGAGGTTGATTGAGATTAGTTGATTGTAGTGCAATGTTTTTGGTTTGTAGTCATTATTATTCTACTACAAACGAAAAACGTTGCACTACATTCCACTACTAACATCTACACATGCATTCCAGCCATTTCCAGCGTTTGTAGTTATCTGGTTTTCTTTGAAATCGAACTTACGTGGTAAATTTAGTATTGGAAAATGTTCAAGTGAATATTATTTTACTACAAACGAAAAACATTGCAGTACAATCCAAAACTAACCTTTTCTTGAATGACACAACAAAAACAATTTTTTTTTCAGTTATCGAGAGCTGAATTTTTTTTTGTCCTGTAAACATTTTTTGGCTCTACCTGCTACAAACGAAAATAGCTTCACTACTATCTACTACTAACTAATATCTTTCAAAAAAAAAAACCATCAGGAGAGCCATTCTGCAAAAGTCGGGTGCTACGATCACATAGCCCGCGTTGTTATACTTATCTAAAATATATTTTGATGTTTAATTTAATTAACATATGTGTTTAGGTCTATATTTCTTGTTAAGTCTATGAATACTGTGATATTCATCAAGTATTCCGTTCATATTCATTTTATTAAGACAGATATAACTTTTTAATACCTGAATAAGCGCCATGTTCGTATCCTTTAAACTTTTCCCTTATCTGTTTTGGTACATTATAGTTATTTTAAGGCGTTACAGTTAGGAACCACCTGTCAGATCTGACATTTATAGTGAAAGTTTCTTATCGGTTACTTTTTACTTAAATAGTCCCGGGGGAGCAGGGAACAGAAACTATGCAATGCTGCCATTAGTTATATAAAAGCATATTCTACATGGTGAAGGCCCTAGGTGTTGGAGGTTTACACATTTTATCAACTTTTTCTAGTATTGGCTAGATGGCGTTAGTAGTGGGCTTTTTTTGACAAAAAACATAACTTACAAAGTGTTCATTGGATAGGGCGTACCAATGAGTAGAATGGGCCTCTCACCGCTTCTCATTTATACCACTCAGAAACAAAAGCAATAAGACATCGTCATATGTCCTTAATGCACGATATTTAGGACTATTCATCACGGGTATTAAGGAAATCCCTGCGTTGAAGGTCCGGTTGACTTTGATTGAATATGTATTTCTTGCTGATGGATGAAATACGTTGGACTCACTGTGGGTGTATTACATTTTTTGTTAATAAGTAGTTTTGGTCAATAATAATGTAAGGGAAGAGCGATTTGATTAATCGCAGCCCTGACTAAAGTAGAATAGAATACAAAGGAGCTTGCAACCGACCTGGTGGTAAATAGCACCGTTTCTATGATGTCCATAGAATAGTCCAATCGTAGGTGTTTTATGTATTAAACGTCATTGTAGTTATCGATTAATGACTTCAGTTCAAATTGACTTTGTTATTCGAATCTCTAAATAGAAAAAAAAAATTTGTTATTCTTGTCTGCACTTCTCAAACAATTGTAAACAAGTGTAATTTAAGCTGTGAACTAAGTATTTAGAATAAAATATGTACCTTCATTACTTTTGCGTGCTTTAAAACAGTTGAATCTCATCTGTTTCTCAGTCTATGTGTTGTAATATATTTATTATAATCTAAGATTATCAAACGATACTTTATTGACAAGCAATATACATCACATTCATCCTGAAGTCGCTATATCATTTTTATTCATAAAATTGGCAAACCGTTACCACTAACCTAGTTAAGGTAAAATCGCTTATGCCTCTACGCAGCCGATCAACGAGAGTCTGTTTCATAAGGGGCCAATTAGATCGTGCGTTCTCGAGCTTACCCTACATGTCATGCCTATAAGGGTGTTACCACACCAATCGATCGACCGTCGATCGACGGCAGAATAGAACGCAGTAGGCGCGATGGCCTATAATTGTCTGACACCACCCCTGAGTTGGTAATTTAGAAGTAAAATAATCCTATGCACCTATAAATTTATATGAAGGTATCTGTGGCCTGCCAACCCGCAGTAGGCGTGATGGCCTATAATTGCCGGACGCCACCCCTGAGTTGGTTATAGTAGTAAAATATTCCCATACACCTATACATTTATATGAAGGTATGTGTAGTCTGCCAACCCGCAGTAGGCGTAATAGCCTACAATTGTCTGACACCACCCCTGAGTTGGAAGAGGCTGATATCCCTCCAGTGATTTTTTTTTTCGAAATGGACAGTTTATTTTAAACTGAAAAGTGGTGGTACGTTCGATTGACTATATAAACTAAAGTTGTACTCGTGTCTATGGAACTATTGCTATGCTATAGACTATTTTTATTATTATTTTTTCTTTTCTTTACCCTCTTGCATCATATTTGTGTTAACTTGCATGTATATTTTTTTACATCTCTGTAGTATATTTAATACCATAGTATTTCTATTTTATTTTTATATATTTCATTCAAATAAATATCTATATACTATAATATTGTCAATATTTCAAGCCATCTTAAGTACTCTGTTTTCTCTGAACACTATAATTTTCTCATTAAATATCGTCACACTTCAGAATGCACTCGGTAAGGCTTATACAGTTTGTGGGGGGGCATCAGGAACGCTGAAAAACTTTACGCAAAGACTAACCTCTACACAAAATGTCATTTGAGGCTAACGAAGTCAGCATTGACATTGATATAAATGTTAGTGTTGGTGAGGCGTTCTTGATTGATGACGCCATTGACTGTGAGGACGTGCCGAGTCTATCTTTGAGTGACTTTAAAATTGTTGTTCAGAACATTCGGAGTATAGATCGTAATTTCAGTGAATTCACATTTCATCTCTCAAGACTAAAAATTAACTTTGATGTTATTGTTTTAACCGAGTGCTGGCTTAAAAATCTAGGAAATATACCGAACTTGACTAACTACTCTTGTTTTTCATCAACGCGTCACATCAATCAGAACAGTGGTGTTGTGGTATATGTAAATGATCAACTCAATGTCAAAGTCTATGAGCCTGAAATAGCAGACGCTGACTGTCTGATTATTGAGATTGACAAACAATACGCAATTGTAGCACTTTATAGATCGCCGTCCACTAACGTTATCGACCAATTTAAAAAGTCACTTAATAATACCTTGGATAGCCTTAAACACATTGAAACTCTTGTAGTTACAGGGGATATAAATATAGACATTAAAGACGGCAATAAAGACACAAGATCCTCTGACTACCTAACCCATTTGTCTATGCATGGTCTCATGCCAAGTCATTACTATCCAACCCGTGGTCTAAACTGTATTGATCACTCATTTCTAAATTGGGATGTAAAGCTACCACAATCGTTTGTAACTCTTCTATTACCGATCATTCCTCCATTATATTGTCAATTAAAAACAAAACACAGATCAACAAAAGAAGTCGAATGATTTCTAAAATTGATTACACCAAAGCGGCAAATGAGCTCAAACAGATGAAGTGGTTGGATATTTACAATAGTGGAGATCCTGACGAGGTAACGGATGCATTTATAAATAAAATATCAAGTACTCTAGTTAACTGTACTGTAAAATATAAACTGAACCACAAAAAAGCTAATATTAAGCCATGGATGACTCCTGGCTTAATAAGGTGTATCAGGTGGAGAGACAAGCTTCATGTCAAACATAGAAATAATCCTAATGATTTTGTATTACATAAAACTTATAAAAGATATAGGAATTTCTGTAATCAACTTTTACATAATCTTAAAACTAACTTTGAGAAATCTGAAATACATAAAAATAAAAACAACATCAAAAAAACTTGGAAGACAATAAGTCAAATATGTAATCTAGACTCTAAGACTAAACCTTCTCTTGAATTACTCAATGTAGAAAATACGCCCCTTGCTTCAGCAAACACTGTTAATGAATACTTTGCTAATGTAGGAAAATCCCATGCAAAAAATATTTTGTCTAGATTGGGCAAAAGTGAAACCGATTTAACTACAAACCTACAAAATTGTTTAAGCCCACTTAATTCATTTATGATCTTACCAACAGATGAGTACGAAATCAATAAAATTATTCGGTCTCTAAAAACCTCCCCATCAACTGGCTGGGATGGAATATCATCAATATTTATCAAACAAGTCGCTGAATATCTGTCGGGACCTATCTCATATATTTGTAATTTGTGTTTTTCGACCGGTACATTTCCGAAATCATTGAAACGATCTATTGTAACTCCTGTCTACAAGACTGGTGACAGAGACAGTGTAACCAATTACAGACCAATTTGTCTCTTGCCAACACTTGCTAAGATATTGGAAAAGGTTATCAATATAAGACTGGTTAAATACCTTGATACAAATAAATTCTTGTCTGCAAATCAGTATGGTTTCAGAGAGAAATTGTCAACTGCTGACGCAATTCAGGATCTAGTTCAGCATGTTACTCAAAAGCTGGATGACAGAAGCAGATGCGTCGCTATATTTTTAGATCTTGCGAAAGCATTTGACACTGTTTCTGTTCCCATATTGTTATGTAGACTGGAAAATGCAGGAGTACGTGGGATTCCCCTTCAACTTTTTCATTCTTATCTAAGCGACCGCACTCAATCCGTAAACATTAATGGTGTGATTAGTAATCCTATAAACATAGATTTTGGTGTGCCACAGGGTTCAGTGCTTGGCCCGACTCTGTTCTTAATTTACCTAAATGACCTAAGTCAAACCATTTTGAAAAACTGTAAAGTACTCTCATTTGCTGACGATACCGTCATTCTTTTTGATGCGCCAACGTGGAGTGAAGTTAGGAAGGTAAGTGAAGATGGATTGGCGGCCGTTTTGAATTGGCTTGATAGTAATATTTTAACACTTAATTTAGATAAAACAAAATTTGTTACTTTTAGTATATATAACAATAATCAACCATCTCAGTTCACCATTCAAGCACACACAAATACCTGTAAAAATAAAAATTCATCTTGTAACTGTATTAAGCTTCAAGAGGTATCTTCCATAAAATATCTAGGGGTCACCATAGATCGCAATTTGAACTGGAAGTCACATATTGATGTATTATGTAAGAGATTAAGAAAACTTATATGTATCTTCAAAAAAATCAGACACATCAGAGAACCTACTACCATCAAGATAGTATACTATTCATTGTGCCAATCCATAGCGACGTATGGTATTACAGTCTGGGGGAGTGCTGCTAAATCCCATCTTATTAAAATAGAACGCGCACAAAGAGCCACAATAAAAGTATTAAATTTTAAAAGGTTCGATTACCCAACTGATAAACTATATAAAGAGTTTTCAGTTTTAACTATTCGTCAGTTATTTATAAGAAACTTAGTCTTGCGGCAACATAGGATTGAACCACCACAGGATGTTATTTTAAAAAGACGCTTTTTTACTGTTTATAGAGTACCCTGTTTTAAAACAATCTTCGCTCGTAACTGTTTTTCATATTTGGGTCCTTGGTTGTATAACAAACTCGGCAAAATAATAAAACAATCACTTAGAAACATAACTTTTCGTACTTTCAAAGTACTAATAACAAAGTATCTATCCACATTGAACTATGAATCCACTGAGATGTTGATGAGGGTGTGATTTATATATAACAAATATACATTTTATAGAATATATCTTATGGAATATATACATTTATATATATATAACATACAACATTTATATATATATATAATATATATATATTTATTATTCTATTATTATATCATCTATTATATTTAGTCATTATAGTTTATCGATTTATAATTATTGTATTTTTCTAATTGTTTATATTGTGATATATAGTATAAATAAAAATATTATACATATTAAAATGATATATAGTATTCTTTTGTATTGCATTTCTAAGTATTCATAATCCCAATTTTATAAATTTCCTTTTAAATATGCTGCAAGTACAATACTTACTTTCTTTAAAATACTTCAAACTATTATAACAATGTAAAATCGTATTTAACACGTGCTACATTTTAATTTTAATAAATAATGTATCATAAGAAACGAAACATCTGAATATTTGCATATACTGTATCCATGCGTCATAATTACAATGCTTGGTCACCTGAGACGACGACACTACGCTGCCGCAACACAGTTTTTACTAGTGCGGGGGTAGTTGCCAATGTCGACTGTTGCCATCAATGCTGTGCAACATTTTAGAACGTTAACTTTGAACAATAACGGATTACCCATACATGAGTAGGAAGGGTACATTTATGTTTAGGTTTCCCATTACTTTGTTTTACTGGTTTTTTTTTTAAAATATAATGTGCTTGGTTAATTTTGCTCAATTTTATGTATAAAGCCGTTGAATATGTATCGTTAGATATAAAGGTAGGAACTTATTGTAATCTATATGCAAACTTAGTCAAAAATGTAATTGTGTGCAAATTTGTTTTTATTTTTTTCATTTGGATTTGTTTTGGATCATTCATTCAATCATACTTACCTATGGGTTAAAATAGAATATAGAAAGTATTAGGGATTTATCAAGCATGAAGTAATGTTTGCTGTTTTTTGTTGGGTTAGGTTAGGTATTTGTACATTTATTTAAAATAGGTAATTCATTGACCTATGTTCGTTCACTATGTTATTGGGTAGAATGGTTTTGTAAAACTTTACTCACCTGGAGAACTGGATAATTAGAAGAATTGTGCCTTTTTAAATTATGTTAAGTAACAGTATGTTGTAATTAAGTTCTCTTTTGTTTGCATAGGAAAATAAATGTTTTTAATAAAATTAATAAAAAAATTTAATAATTTCACCGGACTTTGTAGCTTAGCGCTGACGGCGCTTAGCTGGAACTTAAACTACTCCTACATACGATATGCCTCCCGAGAGGGTACTGACCTCGGCTTTGGACGTCGTATATTGAAGCTACCACTGGTTCGGAAGGGTCATCTACTGCGAAAGAACCAGCAAGAAACTCAGTAGGAACCCTCCAGTGATTATTAAGGGTATTATCACACAATTTTGTTTTGAACAGCATAATAATAATAATATGTAGGTATTAAAATATTTTATTTCATCATAGGAAAACTTGTAACACTTGTTGAGCGTGAAATTATAAAAAGCGCATTCTTTTGTCAAAAATGTTAATGACATGACGCAATAGTAAATATACCTATAATTTCGCGAGGACATGAAATAAATAACCATCCTTTCCTTTAACGTGGTAATGGTAAAAGGTATGGCGGTTAAGCTCAACGTACAAAAAAGAAACTGTACTGCTTTCAAATACTACCTAGTTTATTTTTCCATACATGGTTCAATTTTCCTTAAAATAATTTTTAGGTTCCTAACCAACGATACTAATCGAATTGAGATCAAAACATTACGTTTGTTTGCCCAGAAATCACGTTACCAATGATGTTTGAATGTGAGCTACAAGACGTTTTCAATGAAAATTGGGTTTTCGTAATTAGGTTTCAATATGTGAAATAAGTCTCTTTCGATGAGAAATAAATCAAATAAGATATTAAATTTGTTAAAATGGAATCTGCTGATTGGTTGAACGGAATCGTAGTGGTGCTCTAATCGATTTTGGTGATGTGGGAAAATTAAAATGTGTATTCATGAGGGTTATGTATTATGAAGTTCCATACTTTGTCAGAATTTTTGATTACACCTAATTAGAAATCAAATTCGGTATTAATCAGAGTACATTTTTTGGCAGCAGTACTTTACAATTTCACGTTACTCTAGAGACACATTCTCACGTAATGACGTATACAGTTTTAGAATAAGTTCACTATAGCTTTCGGTATTCTTCAAAAGTATACTCATTTTATAGATATATTGCTAGGTGTTGTTATTTTTTTTCATTTTTCGAAATGGGTTGTTTATATATGGCTTTAATGACCTTTTAAATTTCACTGGACTCTGTTGTTGTTGTGATAATGAGGCGCCTAGAATATACTCTTTTCATATTATGCAGTTAAACTACGGATAAATTCTCTTTCGATTCATTAAGTGTTCTTATAAAGCATTATTTATACTTTGTACTAGCTATGTATTCTTTTTTTGGACTTCAATGCTTTGAACAGTAATTATCATGAAACTGGTGTATACAAACACGCGTTTCTACCGATGGAAAAGGGTGAGCAGGTCGTGGCCCACGGCCCGACATTTGTTTTCGGAAAGTCATACATATTCTAATCGCCAAAATACATATTCTAAACCTATCCAATCACGTCAAGGAATGTTGCAATAGTGCATAATAGTCCATCTAATGGCAGTTGTTGTGAGGTGTAAGGGCTTTTGTTCTGGACAATGAAATTTGCTGTCATTGTCGAAGTTGAGTTTTGCTTACCTTAGATAAAGTTAAAAATCCCATGGAACTCATAAATTACACGCAGTTATGGTACAAAAGAGTCGTTCCACAATACAAAGAGATATTTCTTTTAAAATAGGCTTATTAATTTTATGGACTTTTATTTCAAAAATTCCGTAAGTGCCAGTGTTATGAATAAAAATAGAAGTCCTGAGTTATATCGAAACCCCTAAGATGACTGGACTACGAAGGAGTATTCCAGTTCAAGTATAAGTTCGCAGAAATTGATTTTTACATTAATACATTTTTTTGCAAAAACGCGTCTGAAAGTTCATACAAAATTTCTCAAGTTAGAAAATTTTCTAAAAATAAAAGACGCTTTTAGCAATTATCGCCCAAACAACTGAGCGATAAAACCTGTGGGCAATAAAAGTCCAGCTGTACACAGTACCGTCATGACAGCCTTCAGCAAATACAGAGCAGACAAGGTGTGACGGTCCCCGCAGCGGGGCGCCATGTAGTACACAGCTTGGCAACTGTCACAGTGGGAACTCATCACAACGCTGGTCGTTGTTCTTATCCAACTAATAATACTGGAAACGAGCTTTTGATGTACACGAAAAGTGTTATCATTTAAAATAGTTTTGTTCGATGCTATTGTGACCCCACCACATCTTTCCTTCCGTCACTCGTAAAGATAGGAAATGGGTTATAACTCATTCCACCGATTTGGGTAATTACCGGGCTATATGGGTTACAACGGGGTTTTCACCCATAATGAATAGTATGAAGAAATTATATATAGATATTTGAGTATTATAGACCAAGTGGGTATTAACAAGGATGAAAACAATCTATAATGTTCGTATGGCTATTTAAAATACGTTCTGACTAAATTTATTACATCAAATAATGGCTCGGTAATCTCACGTAAGACATATTTTTTTGAATTTGTTGTCATCTTTCATATTTCTTTGAAATACCGTCTTTACTATAGTTTGAGACGTTTTCATTCGAATTAAATATGCGTTAAGTGTTGCGAAGCGTGGAGATAACAGTACTTTATTTTATAGAATAGAATAGAGATGTTTCTTACAACAAAACCAGTAATTCTTATCAAGTAATACTCTAAAACTTGCTGGTAAATATTTTATTTTTGTTTTACTTTGATGAGTAAAACTTCTGAATCGGTCTCGTTACATCATTATAAAAATATGTACTAGGCGTATTACTTCCTAAAACACAGCGTGATGTGTTCAAAATGTTTCATAATAGCGCCCATGTTTCAATTATCATCTACTGTGATTGGATAGGTTTATTACCAGTGTAGTGTTGACGCGCTACTCAACTGACCAATCACAACGCGTGATCTACATCGCAATGTCAACTTTACTCAAGCGATTAGAATATGTATGACTTTCCGATACATAATTGAAAGCAAATTATTTTCACCCATCACTTTGGGTGAATACTGGGGTTGAAGTGGGTTGAAACGGGTTATTAACTCACGGGTAACCCGAGTTCTTGTCCATCATAGTCGTACACTACGATGTTTAGTGTGGCAGGGCGATACTTCGTCGATGGTACTCACTATAGTTTTGTCTTTTTGTGATTTAAGACATAATAATTCAATATTTAAAACCTGTGTTGCCATTACAGCGGAATAAAGAATATTTTCAAAAATACTTACACAATCCTCTGGTGATCGTCAGGTGGTATTGTTATGAAACCATTATGAAAAATGTTCCTGTCAGTGCAACATTCATTATGTTTTAATATGTTTTAATTTTAATGATAGGTTCGGTATCGCCGTAGACTAGGTACCTGCATATTTATAAGTTCTGATCCCTAGAACTATCGAACTATTATGCCACATTATTTCACCTGAAAAATTATCCATGTTCCAGATCCAAGTTACTCTTGTTCGATCAAACTACATATTGATACTGGAATTGCCAGCCAGATTAACTTGCCGAATGTTGTTCCGCAAATTGATTAGATTCCATAGTTTCGGGACAAAGTTTAGTTATTTTGTAAATGGACATATACATGTTGCATTGCGCAATGTCTTTAGAAACTTTAGGTGGTTGAAAAGTTGCTTGGCGTGCAAGCGACGTGATTTACGGAATTGTGTAACTTCGAATGCTGAAAGCTTGAAAATAGAACGAGCCACACTGCCATTCCAATAATGAAGGTGATTATTGGAATGGCGGTGTAGAATATGTGATCCGTTATGAGCACACAGCGTGTAATGCGTTAGTGATAATGCTTGAAAAAAAGTTGATTCAATTTAATTTCGTACTGACGGTTGTCTAGTGAGAATTGCTACAGCCTCCATGTTATTGTAATTCATAGAATTTCTTTATTTGTTGCAGGTCCGCCGTCGATAACATTAAAAAAGCAAAAGTGGCAATTAAGAAAATATCGCCGTTCGAGCACCAGACTTACTGCCAGAGGACGTTAAGAGAAATCAAAATTCTCACCCGGTTTAAACATGAAAACGTAAGTCAATTATTAATAATAATAATAAATAATATTATAAAGACGAACGTTGGCTTTTAAGCTGATTGCTCTATATAGCAGCCTTTGCGAACTTGGTAATAAAATGAATAAAGACCTCGCGCTTGTAGATCTACTGGAAGAATGTACTCCATTTCAATACATCCCCTTTTTTTAAAGGATCTGTCAATGCAG
The DNA here is from genome assembly GCA_923062675.1 of Marasmarcha lunaedactyla. Lineage (NCBI taxonomy): Eukaryota > Metazoa > Arthropoda > Insecta > Lepidoptera > Pterophoridae > Marasmarcha > Marasmarcha lunaedactyla. Next base: position 24,420,156 of record OV281349.1, read on the forward strand.
GCAACCTTGAGAAACGACTTGTTAGTTTAGACAACATTACTCAAAACCATCTAGAATCGGGAGTCTACATACGAGTTATTGAAATAAACATAACCTTGAAAACTTTAGCGCCACCCATCAGGCGCAACATAAAATATGCTAACTTAAAGTGTTGCCAACTATAAATATCACAAATCATGACAGTAACATAAGAGCACTGTAAAAGTACTGCGTATATGTAACGGCCAGAATGTGAATTTGCGATTCGAAATATAACTGCACAAAAATTGAAGACTACTGTCATTTGCGTACGATACGAATGCTCTCCCAGGGACTTGTCCCACCGCCGCCGACGGAAAAGTTACTAACTAAATAAACAATAAACTACTACTATAGTTTATTGCTGCTTGCGAGGACAGGTTCTCCAGTAGGCACTTGTCCCACTGCCGGCGAGAATACGAGTAACTATCCACTATTTTCTCGCTCACTAAAGATATACTCGAGTTATATGAACAGTTTATCGCTCCCGGCGAGATCAGTTTCTTCATTAGGCACTTGTCCCACTGCCGGGGAGAAAACGAGTGACGATTTTCTAGCTCAAGATGATTGACGTCTCGATTTGATGAAGACGTAGATTCCGTACCAATCAAAGAGAAACATATATTAATATTTAAACGCTGCGAGCACTCGTCTGTGGTTTCGTCCCAACGACAAGAGCTATCAAAGATAATCTTGAATGAGCGATGCTCGTTTGGCGGTCAGAACACTCATCCATCAACCATCAATAAACCATTCGTCATTCTATTCTACAAGCAGTGGTGCCAGTAATCGTCCATCGCACTTGCACACTCACTTATAGCCCAACGGCAGAACCATCGGGACTAAAAACTAGAGCTTAGTCAAAGCTCAGTAACTCGTATCTAGATTTTAGCTCCAGTCGCTACTCGCTTCTTGGCGGTGGTGCGAAAAGTGCCCTAGTTTCTTGCAGTGAACAAGAGCTATTAAAGATAATATTCACTGAGCGAACTATCGGAAAACGATCGCAACTACACACTAGCTTCTCGCTTTTAGTTCAGTATCAAAACTATCGGAACTACACACTAGCCTCTCAATGCTCGGCAACTCATATGTAGATGTAGTAGTATGCTCTACGCGCTTCTCGCTCCTCGTTAGAGCGCGTTCTGTAAAGTATAGTCTACCGTCAGAGCCATGCCACACGATGCGGTGCGGTGCCGCAACGCAGGTCATCTCGTCGGACTAGCGACCACACGGTGAGTGCGGCGCGGCGCCGCAACGTTTGCGCTACCGTAGCAGCGACGGACTAATGCTCGGCGCGCTCGCTTTCCAGCACCGCATTCCGATGACAGTCTGTATTAAAAAATCGTCTCGATTCCGATGCGCGTGCGGTGCAGCGCCGGAGCGCACCGGACGGCGCCGTGAGCCATACCATACATTTTTATATGTAGGAAACCGGAGCGGCACCGGTCAGGCGCCGCACCGCCGCTGCACCGCATCGTGTGGCATGGCTCTCACAAAGTCACCAGCGATAACGAAGACCCTTATAATCATTTGTAAAATATTTGTAAAATGATTATAAGGTAGGCTTAGCACCTGGGTGCATTCATAACATTTAACATTATTAAACATTTTCATTAACATTTAAGTATAGTTTTAATAAATAAGTATCATATACATTTAAACAGTTTTTTAACATTCAAACTCTGCAATCTCGCCCCGTACACGACAAGTCCTTGTTGCTACAAATTAAAGTGCTGTCTTCAGCAAATATCATTGAATGTTATATTAGGTAAGTCATTAATATATGTTAAAATTAATAATGGTCTTAAAATACTTTCCTAAATTGTGACAAAATATTTTTTTTCTGTAAGGGACTTGGAACAGAATCTAGTTATTTGAGTTGCTGGCTTTCTATGATGTAGGTATGATTTAATTAGATGAGGGCCACTACTCTTACACCGTACGCGTTTCATTTGTTCTTAAGAATTGTATGGTCAACATAATCGAGAGCATTTGTTAGGTCCATAAAAAGTGCACAATCATGTGTCTTATTATCAACATTAGTCAGAATGACCATTATCAATTATTAGTTCCGAGTACTTGGGTGTGATTTGAATAAAATTTACAAGAAAGTTCCTGTCACATACTTGGCTAAAACAACAGCTCGTAAAATAAAATCTTAAAATAAGTAACCTTTCATAACTTTAAAAACTATTTTGAAATAAACTCGAGCAGTCTACTTTGCTATGACGATGTCATTTTTGATACAGTCTTATTTGAACATACTTTGACTTACAAATGTACAATATTTCTAAGAACTTTTCAGCTACGGCTTAGCTACGACGACTACGATACATTCGTAGCTGCGAATTCTACGAAATTATTGCAGCATTATTTATACGAGGGTGGATTGAAAAGTTCGCGGCCTAACATAGATAGCGTTGTCACATTATTATAAAACTCATATTTTAATCCTCATTATAATCCTCATATGAAACCTAGACTCTTTCTCGGTCTGAGATACATGCGTATATATTTACTTTATTGAACATTAACTATTCATTAATTTTGAAAATGGATAGTTTAGAGCACCGTGCCGTGATCAAATACCTCCACAAGAAACACTTAACTCCAAAGCAGATTCTCGAAGATACTTTAGGAACATCTGCTCCGTCGTATACAATCGTAGACAGCTGAATTTAAACGTGGACGAGAGAGCATCAAAGGTGACCCCCGCTGTGGACGGCCTTCTACAGCTACGTTTTCGGAAAACATCGAAAAAATATGTGATCTAATCATGGGAGACAGAAGATTGAAGGTATCTGAGATAGCTGAAACTCCAGGGATTTCATGTGAACGTACACAAGACATGATCGTTAACGAAGGGTTTCACAAGGTGTCTGCAAGATGGGTTCCGCGGCTCCTTTCAGTTGAACAGAAACGAAATCGGCTCACGATTTCTAGACTGTTTAGAGTTTTTCAAGCTGATCCAATCGAATTTTTGGCAAGGTTTGTTACTGTGGACGAAACATGAGTTCATCACTATACTCCTGAATCCAAACAACTATCCAAACAATTGAAGAGACCCGGATCTCCGACCCCCAAGAAAGCCAAGGTGTGTTTTTCTGGGATTCTAAGGGTGTCATCTTGGTTGATTACTTAGAAAGAGGTCAAACTATTAATTCTTTCTATATTACTTCGTTTACGCGAAGAAATAAAGTCTAAAAGACCAGGATTGTTGACCGAAAATTTTGTTTCATCAGGACAATGCTCGTCTTCACACATCTGCAGAATCGATGGCTCAAATAGTGAGTTATGGTTCGAATTGCTTCCTCATCCCCCTTATTCACCTGACTTAGCACCTTGTGTCCTCCACCTATTTCCAAAACTAAAAAAACACTTAGGTGGAATGAAATTTTCTACCAATGAGGAGGTCAAAGTGGCCGTAGATGCCTTTTTTTAAAGACCTTGACGAGACCGGAGGAGACGAGGCTTTGGAGGACCGCTGGACTAAGTGCTGTGACCTAGGAGAAAAGTATGTAGAAAAATAAATATAAAAAATTGCATTATTTATGTGTTTTCTTATTTAGGCCGCGATTTTCCACCCTCGTACGATACTTTTACTTTACGTATACTTTTCGCAAGAATATGTTTAGATTATAATGATTGTACTTCACTTCAGGACGACTTAAATTCACTAAGCCTCTATTGTTGTAATAACATGCTACTTTTAAATGTTTCTAAATGTAGTGTAATTTCATTTTCCCGAAAAAAACAACCGATTATGTATCCATATAGATTACAGAATCAAACACTTCAAAGAGTTTCTTTGGTGAAAGACCTTGGTGTTTATCTGGATTGTAAGCTTGTTTTAGATTATCATATAAATTCAATCGTTAGCATAGACTTTAAAAATGTTTCTACCTTAGTGATGCTTTATAACTGCTTTGTTCGGTCTATTCTAGAGTATGCCTCCGTCGCTTGGAATCCGCAGTATAAAGTTTATATAAATGAAATAGAAAAAATTCAAAACAAATTTATTAAATATTTAAATTATAGAACTTTACTTTTAGGGCAACCATCAACAATAGTATTAACTTCCCTGGAGGACAGACGGACAGCTCGCGATCAAATATTTCTTTTCAAAATTATTAACAACCTTATCGATTCACCATATCTTTTAGAGCAGATTAATTTTCGTTGTTGCCGCACCAATTCAAGAAGAATTCATGCTTTTCAGCCACCCACAATGCGTACGAATTATGCAACAAATTCATTTATTTACAGATCTTGTAATTCAAACAATAAACTGTTCAGTGACTTAGATGTGTTCAATCTCTCTCTAGATCAATTTAAGCGTAGCATTAGAGAAACGTTACAAGTCCTCAAGAAGTAATTTAATAGCATTTTTACACTACCTATCCGTATTTATTCATTTTGTAAATGTAAAGAAATAATTTAATTTGCTTTAATAATCGTCGTTTAATTGTGTTAATTTAAATTCAGTACATTATAAAATTCAAATTATCTTACTGTGTAATTTGTTGGTATTCTATATTCTAAATTAACAAAAAATTGTAAATTATATTAGAGCAAACTTTACTGGATTGTGAATTATTTAGAGAATATTGTTGTATTTAAAGTGTATTGTTCTGTTTGTTTCCCAAATAAACAAAAAATAAAAAAATAAAATAAAAATTTTGTGTGATAATACAGAGTGGGCCAGGAATTTGTTAATATTTAAAAATGATATAAAGATAAAAGCATAATTCGCATTCAAACAAAGATAGAAGGTATTATGTCATGTCATTTGGAATATGACTCCACTCTGTAAATATCAGTTTGCATTAATTCGCCTAGAGCTGAATTATGGTGCGAGCTTTAGAAAATTATAACAAATAAAATAGCAAGTTTTAAAACATTTTTTATCAAGGCGTGTAAAAGCCGGCAAAGGAGCATGCGATTCGACTGATGGTTAGTGGCATCCGTGCCCAAAGACATAATTTATCGTCGATTAATGATGTGTCGACGACCGCAGGCGTTACTTGACAAATAGTTCATTTACTGTGCTGGCTGTTTCTTTTCTTTATCCGGAACACAATCACTTCCAGGTTAAATGTAAAAATTAACATTTTTCTAAAATTGACAGTCTTTTTTAAGTTTTCTGATATGCTTTAACTTTTATCGTAAATACAGGTTAAACAAAGTCGTAAATCATTAAATTTAATATAAAATGTTCTTACACTTTTTTCCTTAGCACTTACCATCATTTCTGAGATGTCACGATTTAAAAAGTTTAAGAAGCGGTTTCATACAAGTCTGCACATTATACTTAGCGCATTGTTTTAACGTAGTGTCTCGGGTAGACGTGGGACCAGCGTCAATAAATCTGAGACTGTTTTTTTATTAATTTATCAAAAGGATTGCCAACATAAATACATACATACAATAAATCCATAAAACACACTAAATACATACAATTTAAATCACAAAAAACATGAATTGTGCTCACCCACTTATCTAGCTGCTCACAACCGCAGCTAACGCTGATTGCAACGTACTTACATATTTGAAAAACAGACGCTATAACTATAATTTTACAAAACTTGAATACAAAAAAATATATCTTAGATTGATTAAATTTAACATATTGGGTTATAATGGTTTATGTTCGTCATTCAAGTAATTAGTAATTTTCTTTTTGAAATTAATTATATGATCATTAAAAATATATATTTGTGGTTACAGGTTTTAAAGTAAAACACACAACAATTGTAAAGTTTTGTAATTCTGATCAAAGGAGCAAACATGCCTAAATTGGTTGGCATTATTAATAGTATTTAACAGTTTCGCCACTTAAACTTAAAACACCCCTTTGCTCACTCCCTGTATATTTGCCACTGTGATGAACTCAAACTATAGTCATCTCGCTATGGCGCTTTAAAAAAATCCCTGGCTCTTCCTTTTATATTATATAGAAGAATTTAAATAATTAACTGTTTTTCATTAACGTACGGTTACTGTTTTTAAATAGTGTTTATTTTATCAAAACTGATGCAAAATGCGAAACAATATTGACTTTAGACTGCGACAGCATCTTGGTGAAAAGTAATGTTATATGCACGTATCTTCCGTCGTCATCGTCTTTATTGTCCCCACAAACATTTTAAGACGAATTAACCTGCTTAGAAGATCACCACGCCTCCATAAATCTAAAGGCGTGCAAACTGTATCATACGTAATAAGGAACATGCTTTATATTAATGCAGCAATAAAAATAACTTATGCACTTAATTGTATGAAAATAAGAAGATAGGTATGATATCTGTGTACGGCTCGTCCTAAGAAACACTGTTTCCTATAAGCAAGGCTAAAGAAATGATGTTTATGATTTTGCAGATAATCGACATTCGGGACATTCTGAGGGCTGAAACTATCGACCAAATGAAAGACGTGTACATCGTTCAGTGCTGCATGGAGACCGACCTCTACAAGCTGCTTAAAACACAGGTTTTTAAATATTTACAGATCAACACATACAAAAGAAACAAAGATTTTTTTTTAATGAGTAAAGCTCTCATATTAAGGCTTCAAATACAACCTAGCGGGTTTGTATATCTGTAACTCATATGTTCAAGTTTGGGTCTTCTAGTTAACAGTTGATATCAAAAGTACGACATCGCTACGCCATGCGAATCCTAATAAGTTCCTCCAAAAAAACGCAAAAAATGTTCGCAGACCATATACAGGGTGGAATTTTTGAATGCCACCTGGAGGGAAAGTATTCTAAATAATTGAGATACCAAGTTTAATCCAAAGAAACATTCCTTTATTTTTGAAAAGAAATAAAACCGCATTCAAAGATTTTCGAGAATTCATTTGCTTCACCCGGGATTCGAACCGTATAAATCTGTAAAAATTGCACCCTATAATTTATTAATATTGCATCATATTATTGCATCGATCGTTAGGGGGGTCAACAAGGATGAAATCTCTCTAACATACTTGGTCAATTTAATGAAAGGAAAACCATGAAATCTTCAATGATTTTAATAACCTATTTACAAATAATGGTAAACTAACTAATTACCTAGTTGTTCGAAATGTGCTCCATTTTCTTGGATACACAAGTTTATTCTTTTAACAAATTCATTTCTAGTAACCTTTAATATCGTGTTGTGGTGAATATTATAAATCGTATTCTGAACTTTGTCTCTCAACTCGTTTACACTCGCATAAGATTTAGTGTAAATTTTCTTTTTTACATATCCCCACAAAAAAAAATCTAAAGGGTTGAGATCTGGTGATCTTGCAGGCCATCTGATTGTGCCGTTTGTACCAATCCAGGTATTAAAGTGGTTATTAATGTAGGAAGTAGTGATTCAGCTGTTATGATCTGGAGCACCATCTTGTATAATTATTTGGTTTCGCTCTTCATCGGGAAAACCATTTAATTCATTCCTCAAAAGGTTCAGTATTTCAAGATACTTGACAGTGTTTAAATGACCTTCGTACACGTGAACTAAAACAACCACATTTCTCATAATTCCGCACCAAACGTTGAAAGAAAATCTTACTTGACTGTTTCACGAACATGAACAGGATCCACTCTAGACCAACAGTGGTCATTGCAGCGATTGTACATACCATTATTGCTGAAGTTGGTTTCGTCAGACCATACAAGGTTGGTCAAAAATTTAGGGTTGCGGTCAATTTCTCTCAGCATGCTTTGACAAAATTCTAGTCGTCTCTCACAATCCCCAGTGGGTTGTACCAATTACTTCGGCAGCTATTCCGTTTGAAGCTTTCGGAAAAGCTTCGAAGTATGTTAAAACATTTGGACCAAAATCGTTATTGTTTTGCTTAAGAGTGTGCCGCCGACCTTCGTAACTGCCGTATTCTTGTAATTTTCTACCATTCTTTTCAATACGAACCGAGTTAGTGGCTGTTGGTCTTCTCCATACCACAGAAGAGCTAGATTCACAATTTGTTTTTTAAAAATAGGCTTCTTTTAAATCAAATTGTTCTTGATAAGCCATTTTTACCGTTGAAACGTGCTAATTGCAATCGTCTTATCTAAATAGTACTTAATTTGTCATTTGAATGACGTGAAATGAAATGAAATATTTATTTCTCAACATTGACAATTACTTGTTCTTATTGATGTCAAATAAAACATGACTCTACCACCAGTTCGAAAAAACCTTCGTGAAGAAGAACTGGCAAGAAACTTTACGGGTATATTTTTTTCAAAATAAATTTACAGAGTCTCTGTATATTTTATTTCTGTACAAAGTTATTATATCTATAGATTTGGTAGAGTTATTATATCTGTACCAAAGTTATATATCTGCATTCGTTAGCTCGGCAAGTCTCACTCCCCCCAAGTATCCAACCGACGAACACCCTCAAACGGCAATGGTAAATTATTAATTACTAACATAAGTAACCAGAAACAGATGGATATTTGACTAATAGTACTTTAGCTTGACCCATTGAATTTATAAGTACAGATTTCATGGTTTTACTTTCATTAAATTGACCAAGTATGTAAGAGAGATTTCATTGATTGACCCTAACGATCGATGCAATAAAATTACAGGGTGTAATTTTTACAGGTTTTATTTCTTTTCAAAAATAAAGAAATGTTTCTTCGGAGTAAAATCTGCTATCTCTATTATTAAAAGTACTTTCCCTCCAGGTGGCATTAAATAATTCCACCATGTATATACCCTCAACGTGAATATAACCGATCTAAAGTCGGGCTACGTCTGGAAATTGAAATAGCAACATTTTCCTGTTGTGCATTTCACGGATCGCGTTTCCGAACCATCGGTGAAATTAATTGTCTACAAATTGGGAGGGGAAAATCTATAGGGAAAATTAAACATTGTTTTGGCCACCGAAGGATTCTGGTCGGTTTTCTGCCACAAGTAAAATTTATTTTTGTGATATTCACCCATATACATTTGCTTTAAAAAAATCCATAGCTCGAACGCCCACTTTTGTCAATTTTCTACTGATACTTTACGCATGATCGTACAAATTGTGTACTTTTGTTTTTTGTGGACAAATTCTACAAGGGTGGTTTTAATATTATTTATTATTATTATTTTAGAATCATTTAGAAACATAATGCTATTAATGTGTATATCTGTATCTTTACACTGAGTGGCAACTCCCTAAAATTAATTCTGATATAGGGCAATAAGATTGTATCTCTCATGCCCGTTTTACCTATAACCCTGGATCGTCCAATGACACGAGAAAATGTCTTCTCCCGAAATACTCATATCATATTTATTTATTTATTTTGTAATGCACAAACACATATTAATTACTTGCTTTGACTAGTCCTTTTGTACTTTTAATTAAAGCGTTTTAGTGTATTGATATTCTTTGTGTTGTAATTGTACTTATTAATACTTTCCTTTAATACAACATTACGAATGTTTGGGTGAAATACCAATGTGAACTGAATTTTCATATTTCTTTACATTCGTAAAAACCAACACAGATGTAAATAGAACAAATCCAGAAGCATCTGAAATAATCGACAAAAAGAAGCTCCGTGTCACTTTGTGGATTCGAATGCAAGTGTTGTACGGGTTATTATTACACACTACGCCAAGAGATATTCGATATTAGTATCTTCCATAAGGTCTCTCAATTAAATAGCCTAATACTAATTGTTATTTGAATTTGTTCCAGAAACTAAGTAACGACCACATTTGTTACTTCCTGTACCAAATACTCCGCGGACTCAAGTACATACACTCGGCCAACGTGCTCCACAGAGACTTAAAGCCTTCCAACTTACTGCTGAACACTACCTGTGACTTAAAGGTAACTTGTTAATGTTTTAATTATTCTAAGTAAATTTTTTTTGTATTTGAAATCAGCAAGAGGGATTGTTTTCGAACGCCCGTATTGAATAATTGCTTCGGAATATGTCTGTTCAGAGGTTTTTGTCTCAGAAATCAATTTCGTGTAATGAATCATCACCATGGACATGTATCCAAGGTTAGGATCCAACCCACATTTTTGTCCAAAATTTCGTAAGTATACCAAAACGTCTTAGACTGCTTTAAAAATATATAAAGCTAGAGTGTTTTTATCTACAGGGTGCCATCCCTTTTATTAGACTGTGTATTTCTTTTATTTATTGATAACGCTCCAAGCTACATGGATTATTATAAAATAAATTAATATAAGAAGGACATACGAAATGTATCTAAAACATTCCAAGCCAATAGGATCCTTATAGCGAAATACAATTTCTATGCTTAATCTTACCAGTCCTAAGTTTAAAACTTCAATATGTCAAAAGTTAGTGTAAAGGGTTGGATCTTTTTTATGGATACACTTCCATATGTAAACAATTACATATGGAATATATAATGTCATGTATAATTTTTTTATAAGGGTAGTATGATGGACACTATTTATTTATTTATTTATTTTATTTAACAGTTTTTGTACACACATATTAAAATAATATTAAATACCTTAAATACCAAATATGTACAAATGTACGGCTTATTTCTAAAAGAAATCTCTTCAAGCCGACTTGTGAGAGGAAAGATTAGTTAATAACAAAGTAGTGTGTACCTACTTTAAACATACGCAAATTATATACTTAACACCGTAAATAAACTTACATATACAAAAATACAATAAAATATATACAATCTAAAGTAAGTTTAAAAGGAAAACTTATAAATGCAAAAACAATAAATAACTCACTTAACAAAGGAAAAGTAGTGGTTTTTAACTCTCTTTTAAAGATAAGTAGTGTTTCTGACTCGCGGAGTTCATAAGGGAGTGAATTCCACAATTTGACTGCATGCACGGTAAATGAATAGGAGAAAAAGTCTGTTTTATGTGGATGTACGTGAAGGAGTGTACGCTTTTTTTTTCTTCTATTTTTACCGTGCCACATATACATATACATATATATATAAAATTGGTCCTAATTTTGTAAAGTAACTTACCATAATAAATATATTCTTCTTTGTTTCATGTTTAAGTAAAAATATAATGTTATTGTGGAACTATCCAAGTGCATTTTTCCCTCTCCCAGAACATCTATGGGATTCAGGGTTCGACTGAAAACCAGCGTCGGGGATTTAACTGGATCCTCGACATTTTGCTGAGTAGAGTTCCCATTTTATTTATTGTCGAATTACTGTGTAGAATTTTTTATAAATTTGTCTTATAATGTGTGAATATTATTTGTAATTTCGACAATTTTGTAAAATAAATATATTTCTTTCTTCTTTCTTATGTGCTCTGCATGGCGCCATAATAAGTTTTCAAAGCTAAGGAAAAAGTGTAAATGGTACCGAATTTCATGCACTCTTTATTGTTTGTGTGATGACTTGTTCTCGAGTGCGACGCTCCTGCCGGCTGCCTACACTCCAGCCGATGACTTGTTCTCGAGTGCGACGCTCCTGCCGGCTGCCTACACTCCAGCCGATGACTTGTTCTCGAGTGCGACGCTCCTGCCGGCTGCCTACACTCCAGCCTACTACTTTGAAAGTCAAACAACGACACAAAATGGTTTACTCTTAATTAGCTGCAGTGTCGTTTTTGCTTTAAGAAGTGGATTAACTTGAAAACTCTTTGTCATCTTTAATTAATATTTTGTCACTGGTTTGCGATTGGATCTTGACAGGTTCGATAGAATTGCGTGAATTTAAATTTACAGTTCTCGGCTGGTTATTGACGAGGACCGAGCATGTGAATTCCAGTAATGACAAAACCATACTTAACTCTTTCTCGAAAAGCAAATGTAAAAGTAATTTTATCATTCCCTCGGAGTCATTAATACGTTTTTACAAAACCTTCGTATTTCTTAGATACCCTGTTGTTAATGCTTCTTTACTTTCTGTGTATTGTTTTTATAAGCGAGTCTTACTTACAACACACTTACTTAAAATGCAAACACATTTTCCTATGAAACCATCCTGTATCAACCGGGTTTATGAAATGCGAAAGTGTGGAATTATTTTCGGAATATCTTACTAGTATTATATTTTACTTATAACAATAATAATAATAATAATGAATTTCTTTATTGTCGCAACTAGGCCCACTTGTTACTATTACAAAGCTTAAAAACAATGTTAGTGTTTAAAAATTTCTCTGCAAATCTGAATCATCAAAATTTACACACATAGTAACATCACATCTTAGCCGTATATTACGAACAATACTTGTTGACACACGACAGTAAAATAAAACACAAAACAGGTCTATTTCAATTCTATTTAAAAAAAAACTTAGCCAATTAATATTAAATTAAGGATAATGATGGCGGTAAAGGACTTGTAGTTATGTAAATTAGTAAGTGATAAGTACCTAAATTAAATAACACTCTCTCACTGTCTATTTAAATCATAGATACAATGTATATTCTATTCAATTATATTAATGAGTGATAAATAATAATTCTTTGCTATCTCAATAAGATCTCAGAAACTGAACGATGTCAATCTTAATTCAGTAAAACAATATATATTTCAATATATTAAAAATGTGTAAAATAATATGTCATTAAGAAAATTAATGTGAAATGAACTATGTGAAATAAATTATTTTAATATAATATTATTCAAAATTCCATTCATGTTAGTATATTCATAAAATTGCTGCCATATTGGGTGTTCCATTATGGAGGCTTTTAACTTGAATGTTGTACTGCATTTTGAAGCAAAATTAAAAAAAAAAAATTCAGATTGAAATTCGAAAACCATTTGGATGAAACACTTTTCTTTAATATACGTGGGACACTCAGAATTTTTGAGCAAAAAACTATAAATGTTCTATAGGTTATATATTCTCTCTCTTCACCAGCGTTTGTACAAAGTTTCATGCGTCTGAATCAATTTTCATCGCGAAGTCCGTGGGCGCGTTGTGGGGTGGAGCGAAAGTCCTCAGAGTCCCGTGTTCGGTCGCTTTTGACTGGCGCTTTGTTTCTGGTTCACATTGATAAATCCAAGATTGGTCAGCTGTTACGATACCGTAAATGCGGCGGGAAGAATCTGCTTTGAATTTACCAAACATATCGTGGCACCACACGTGCTCCATGCGCGCCTGCTTATGAGCATCGGTGAGGTTGTAGGGTACCCAGCGCGAAACAATCCTCTGTACGCAAGTATTGTGTAGGTAGAACATCATAACACTTCCCAATCCAATCTCCAGAATCAAGTATATGATCACCGGTTTTGTATACCAGCGGTACACAGTTGTTATAGAAGTAGCCTTGTTCACAAAAGCTAATTGAAGTCGATAAAACGATTCAAATTGTTTCAAGTTGGACCTAAACTTGTAAAAAATAATTGCAAGAAAATGTTCTCGACGCAGATTCATTTTTCTATGACACACAATAGTTTCATAATGGTTGTAAAATTATTTATTTTTGGGAAAATTTAATTTGGGACAAATATACCTTTTACTTTTAAATTATCGAATTATCAAAATAAAACAATATTTTTTTTAGTTATAAACAAATTTTATTACAAACACATAATATAAACAAATATTATAATGGTTATAAACAATTTTTTTTTTCGCAAAACTCTCTTAGTGGTCCGATAATAGCATAAAATAATAAATCGTGTAATTACGAAATAAATTAATAAAATAAACAAATAAAATCGTACAATGTCGCCTAGAAGTACAAGTGTATTAACTCGAAATATTTGCGTCAATAATGAAATTTAGTTTAATTTGTGTAATATGCTATCAAGTACAGCCAAAAAAGCTATTGTATAATTATTGGTGTTGGTATTGTTGGTATCAACAAGCAAGCAAAGCTGCGGGCAAAATCTATACGCTTAAATATCCAATTGAAACAAAGCTGCATCGCTGGCGTACCTATTTGTTTTTGGCAAACTGATATTCATTGTAGTGGAAGTCAGCTATCAGATTCATATTGTTGGCCTAACTGATATCGTGCTGCCACGTTGAAATATTAATATGTGAAGTAGATGTGGAGAAAGATGTATTTGTGACCTGCCATGGATAATATCACATTACATCGCATCGTCCCTTTATAAAAAAGGAACTCAAGGCCTGTAGATTATCAGAAATCCATCAGTTTTTGCCGAACAGTTTCTTTCAATTCTTTTCAACTGGAGGAATAAAATTCTCTTTTTATAGAGGCCATTATTATTTGGACAGTACAAAAAATTTATACAGAACCATTGTAACCAGAATAATAGTAACTTATTTATAACATACGTACCTATATACAAAGAGGAAGCCAGTTTTAGGCCCACGGATCAACAAAACGAAATGTTTGTTAAAAAATCGATAATATTTTTCTGTATTCGTGTAAAAAAAGTTATTGCTTCGCTTTAGCGCAAGGCTCTTGGTGGCGTTGTGTGCAATTGGGTATATGACACCATTTGAAAATGCAAGTTTTAATCATTTATTTATAAAATATTAGTTATTTTGACAGGTACAATGTTTTGAAAAATATAGTTTTGAATTTAATATCGAAATTATATAGATTTGAAAACTTAAAAAAAGAAGCAAAAACTTATTATAATATATGTAAAATTTTTAAATATCATTAGCTTGCTGACATTAAATATAACAATTTTTACTATGACAGTATGCATGTAAACGCATTATCTACGTAGCTATTATATATTTTATCCAAACGCCCTTACAATTTTAGTATGATTCACAAGTCGTGACGTCACAGCTCAGTACCGTTTTGTATGGAGCGTTTTTCGGCGACTCGCAGCGGCTCCTCGAACACATCGCTGTATCTAGAAAACTATTGATTGTAAACATACTGTTACTTTTGCAATATTTATTTACTATTGATAAACTATTTTAATATGAAATAAAAAAAAAAAATTGTCATATACCCAATTGTGTGGGTTAAGAAAAACCGCCAATCTTCTTTTTTTTTCGTAGGTGAAAATTATTATTAGAAAACTAAATTTTGGAAGTAAATGGAGCGCATATTTGGATTAAGTTTTGGTGCTACTGTTTCTAAGTATAATCGGAGAAAAATACGTTTTACGGACCAGCAAAGGCTTTTATGCTTCGTGGAATCCACATCCTAGTACGTTAAACTGAAGTTCGCTAAAACTGATGAATACGCCTCCCTCTCCCCCGCACAGATATGCGACTTCGGGCTGGCGCGCGTGGCGGACCCCGACCACGACCACACCGGCTTCCTGACCGAGTACGTCGCCACGCGCTGGTATCGCGCGCCGGAGATCATGCTCAACTCCAAGGTAAGACCTTATTGATGTTCATATATTTACATTCGGTAGATCATTAGCGCAAATAAAATGTAGCGTCTTAAGGCTAATACAGTGCAACCTCAATATAACGACTTCCTCGATTTAACAAACTCTTCGTAATCCCCCTGAATTGTCCATAAGAGTCAATGTAAAATATAACTTTACATTGCGCACATTTTTTGCGAACAACTCTTTATAACGAATTTTCGACTTGCAAGAAAGGTATAAATACCTCTAATTAACGAATTTTGTCAACCCAAAACCTTACTATAAAGTTCTCACCGATGTGTGACTTATAATCTTATAGTATGTGATTCATGTCGCGACAGGTTTCGACACGCTTCTGTTCGTAAAACAATCATTGTTGTTTGATGGAAAGTAATGTAAGCATTGCTGCTCGTCACTAAGTGTTGAGGTGAATTAAACTACTTTTTTTACCTCTTTATAACGAATTTTAGACCAACCCAACCTCAACATAACAAACCTCAGTTCAACGAATTACTTGATATAACGAATATTTACTTGTTCCCTTCTGATTTGTTATATCGAGGTACGTATTTTAAAAGAAATGTAACATTCATATAACTTAAGTATGTTTAAAGTTTTGTTTTAATTAGTTTTATTACATATATATATTGTGTGTAATAAATAAATAAATATTTAACGCTCGACGCTACAAAAGGGGTGCTATAAGTATCTCGCATAAGAATGAACGTATTCTGGTGCAGCTGTTGTTTGAAAGCTGAACGCATCGAGAGTGTTCCATCAAACGAGCCATATTACATCAAAGATCAGTTTCCTGTGAGTCGGGGTTTTAAATTCGTGTTTACAAATAAAGATTAGTTGTGTGTCAGATACTCTATATCGGGTAATAACTTTTAATATGCATAGAAGTATTATGAAGCTTTCAGAAAATTTAAAATTAAAAGAAAATTCTCTCTATCCTCCTGTTATAATGGAAAGTTCTGAAACGCGGAGCTCGTGTCAACGAACGGTAACTACTTTGCCAATTTTGGTCCAGGATGTTGTGAAAGGTACAAACGCCATTGTCGATGGTACGATGTGCGTCGTGTTCCATTTCCTGTCTACATGCTTTACGTGATGTCCGAAGACGCCAATCACGGCTGACCTAACCAATCGATAGCGAATTTCATATCGTGATTGGCGGGTTTCGACACATAGCTATCTAGGGGGTGATTTTTCAATGCTCAGATAACTTTTATCAGTAGAATAATTTGGACACTTGACAAACCTTTCCTTAGAAATTATGTCAAATTTAAAAAATTATTCTACTGAAACAAGTAGTCTGAGCATTGAACAATTAGCCCTGAACAGAATATTAAAAACGGATGATGGACAATAATGGTATGGAGCGTTTGAAAAATCTTAGCTAAAATTTGTCTTAATTGGAAGCTCTTGCAGTAAAACAGTTGATATAATTTAAAGAATAAGCATTTTGGATCTCAACTAAAACTTGATGTAAAACGTCATTGCTAAGAATTCATTCATTTTATTCACGAATGAATATTATTGATAATAACATACTTACCTGTTATGTTGATTAGTGAAGCTACGAGCAGAAGCAAATAATAATAACCCCCAGACCAAAACAGCCCCAAAGTAAACAGTGCTTGTGTTATGGATGACTAAACAAATATAAACAAACATGACCCTGTGTAGATCATGCAAATGAATATACGAGACTTGAACCCGGGACCTCCAGCCACTTGGCCGTCAGACTATTATTAAAGTACTTATATCCTAAACCATATAAAAATCATAACTCAAATTCTCAAATATCATTAACAGTAACTTGTTCTTGATCAGTAACATAGTAACAGAACAGTTTTTATTGGGACAATGGCTACTTTATCAGAAGTCACCCCTTTAGTCAATGACTTATTACTAAACCTATTGCTTTTAGTAACTTATATACTTGAAACTGTGGCACACCGATTTATAGCCGGAATCACTACGTGACTCCAAGTTTTGCTAATGGAACGTTTGGAATTATGAAATTATTCCAAAGTTAATAAATTTTGATTTATATTCTAAAATCAAATTCTTTAGAGTTAAACATTCCTTTACAATGATTCTCGACATGAATGCGGCTCAGAAGATGCTTTTATACAATTGTTGGTGAAAATCCTTGCGTGGCGCATCTTGCGTATCTTTCTTTTGTGGTTTATTTCTTTGAGATATTGTAGCCGACTGTAATGAGTTGGTATGTAAGTGCTCGTTCTTTTTGTCGTCATACACATGACAATATGCTTAACACGATTTTAATAATAAACCAGTCCTATGCTTATTTGTAAATTAAGGTAAGTTTCGAATTGTCCTTGTTCGCAGTGAGCAATTGTATAAAATTCGTAATTCCTGCATCGGAGAGCATTTTCTTTTTACACTCTGCATACGAGAGCAAATGAAAGTCCGAGAGGCGGATCCAGCTGGTTCATTTATAGCAGATTAATCTCGGAATACACGGTGACTGCGCATTGTCTATGTCAGTGACTGCGCAGACAAGGAGATGAAAGAATCTTTTGTGAGAGCATGTAAAAAAATTCCTCACCATTTCTATCGTGACACAAAAGTAGACTCTTTCTAAGCTGGAATAAGCTTTGTTGAACCTACGTCTTTATATATTAATTTTAATATTTTTTTGATTTCATGGTGAGAGTACCGAAACTAAACCATTATCGCGCTAAAGGTTTTGAATAAATTACCGACGTCTGGTTTCGTTTTCATAACCGTTGTGTTTTATTTGACGACCGAGTGGCGTAGTGGTTAGTAGACCTGCCTCATACGCTGGAGGTCCTAGGTTCGAGTCCTGGCCGGGGCATTTATTTGTGTGATGAACAGAAATGTTTGCTCTCGGGTCATGGTTGTTGATTCTGATATATGTATGTTTACTCTGGGTTCCCCCCCAGTTCGCTGTATGGTCATCCATAACACAAGCTCTGCTTACTTTGAGGCCCTACATATGGTGTGATTGTTATTATTATTATTAAAGTTTTCTATAAGGTAAGATTAAATACAAAGGTTTAGTCGATATTATAATAATACACTTACCTTTGTAATGACAAAAAAGTGGTTACATTCTGCGTATAAAGCCTCTGACTCCCGAACTAGGACAAAACCTGAATCTTAAGAGTCAGGGTATATTCAAACTGACAAAAAACTGACTTTATTAGATATAAGTAAATCACTTAAAAATCTTGCCATGCTATGTTAAAAATTCGTGAAGAAAACAAGAT
This sequence comes from Marasmarcha lunaedactyla, assembly GCA_923062675.1. Classification (NCBI taxonomy): domain Eukaryota; kingdom Metazoa; phylum Arthropoda; class Insecta; order Lepidoptera; family Pterophoridae; genus Marasmarcha; species Marasmarcha lunaedactyla. Next base: position 24,438,676 of record OV281349.1, read on the forward strand.
AAAATACCTTATCACGTTGACCTTATCGGGTTGACACCGGTCGTCTGTCCGTGACTCGGGGACTTATTTTGAAATACACAGGGTGACTTTTTCATTGTTCTGAAAATGGGGCCATGGGCTCACACCGCAATTCTGAGCAACCTAAAGAAACCATTTAGCAAAAATTAAAAAGACAACGACTTTTTATATTCTATATACGGGTCAGCTGCCAATTCCACATTGTCCACTAACAGTGGATACAAAATTGATGTTCAATTAAAATAAAATTTGAAACTGATTCGTTTACTAATTAATTCTTTGAAATTTGAAAGATTATAATGAAAACCCAACTATTGAAGTTTGACACTAAGTTTTAAACGATTTAAGTATTAATATACATTCAAAGTTACAAGCATAAAGCATTAATTGTTGCATAAAGGGTGCAAAGGCAGATGAGTCATAGTTAACATAATTGAATTGGAACTGTTAAAAATGTACAGTGGATGTTGAGTGAAGAAGAGGAAGACACGAAGAAAATTATATTGCCGTAGCGGGATATAAAACAAAATATATACGCTTCGATACGCAAGCTGCTAGATTTATACGTTAATTTTGAATAACATTTAAAGCTAAAGGCTAAGGTAAGAAAACTGGCTTCAGACGGCCTGTTTGGTATGGAGGTAAGTAGCCTTGCCTTCCATGCCAGAGGTCCCGGGTTCGAATCCTGGTAGGAGTAGATATTATATTATATTTGCTCTCACATCCATGACTCTCTAGAGATTCATATGTATGTATGTTTGTTTAAGTTTATTTCTAATATTTATATATTAAAAAAAAATATATATGTGTGTTTATATATTTCTTAAGTTTATTTATCCGTTATCTAGTATCCATAACACAAGTTCTTAATGATACTTAATTTGGGCCAGATAATGTGGTGTGTCAGTTAGAAATATTTATTTATTTATTTATTATTAGTTTTTACGGAAAACGGCATTATGTTCTTAGCATGAAATTATCTTAACAGCAACGCTTATTATCACTCATATTTAAATAAGTGATTGCATTCTTTGAAGAAGTGGAGAATGAAAGAGGTGTAAAAGTTTATTCTGAAGTGTAAGTAAAGTTAAAATATTGTCTACTCAATGACGATCCACGCATGGAACAGATGTATACTCGATGGGTCAGTTTGGCACAGAGATATGATGATCTTAAGAAGATATATATGAAGTTGAATACAATACTAACAAAAATTGAAACTGTGTTTTAGAAAACCTTAAGGTCCGAGGAAAAGTCCGTAATTGGTCTAGAAAAGTCTGCGATAGCGTAAGGTAAACTCAATATACCTTAATTTATTTTAAAAAAAGGTTTATTTGTAGAACTTCAGAATTGAAAATAGTCTCCTATACCAAGTCATTAAGATGAATAGTTTAGAAGAGTTAAGTTTAGTAGTAAAGCTCTGCTGCGTCCTATAAGAAGTTGCGTGAGAGATTTAATATAGAGTACTTGGTTGATGAGTAGTTATATGTAAAATGTTATGTGTTTACTTAATTGTAAAATGTCTGTTTAATTATGTGTTACGTTTTTGTATATAAATATGTATGTTTCCCTTGAAAAATAAATAAATATTGTAAATTAATTTACGTTTACGCCGTGAACAATATCAGATGTCACGATAAATCTGAAATATTAAAAACTCCTTAACTAAAGATGCAAAAATGCGTAGAACACCCATGGTTTCGTTTTCTGAATCCTTCTCGAAAGGTTCTATTCGAGTTAAATTTTGATCAATCAGTATAGAGCTTCCTGTTTACTTCCGTAGCATAAAAGAAAAATATATGTAAATTATAAAGAAGGTCTGTATCTCTTATACGTATCTCTTTAATGTACTGGAGCTTTTGTGAACATTTTTGTGATGAAACCGGAATGCGTAGTTCGAAGAATTCGTAGGGTCGTATTTTAATATGACTGACGTATATTTTATGTCATTTATCTGAGTTCGACATCACCAGACTTTTATCATTTGAGATGACAAGTAGTTGAAAGAAAGAAAGAAAGAAAGAAAAACTTTATTAGCTGAACATGGTCAAAATATACAATGGTCTTAAATAATTCGGAAGTACAATCATATTCAATCTTAACAGATGTCCAAATATTTATGATAATTGTTTAGCAATGTAACAATTTATTAGATTTTTCGAATTCAAAAGATTAGGTAAGAACATAATTGATTTAGTAACAATTTCTATTGATCAGTCGGGATACAAGAAAAAAAAAATACAAATTGGATCCGTCCTATTTATTAAATATTAAATGACCCTAATACAAATAAATGTAATAAGCAATAAAATCAGTAAATAAATAAATTAAATTGTCAATTCATTTCATTACATTTAATCATTTCAATTACTAGTTATTATATTTTATATTAAATTCACTCTGGATACAGAAAAATAACAATTAAATTTCTATTATATACTTAAATGTCCGTATAGAATAAAATTATAAAATTACAATGACACAGTTACGGGATTCTTAAAAATTCATTTCTTCAATAGTATTTTTTTTTCTAGTAGAAAACTATGCAATCTTTTTTGTAAATATATGCAATGGCAATGTTTTCAAGTTGTTTGGTAATTTATTAAAAATACGGATTGCTGATAATCTCGTATGTGCCATGTACTGTTTTGTTTTATGGATTGATAGCTGCCATTGTTGCTTCGGAGCTGACGCTTAAAATACTGTATATAAACCGAATTTAATATATTAAATTAATTTTTGCCTCAAACATGACAATTTTCGCGAACTAAGAAGTAGAGTACATATGATAAGTTTTGGGTATAAATACGCCCCTGACACTCCCTACTCCGCACTCAACGACACCGACTACCACTACTATCGCAAGTAACCGTGTACGCACGAGTGCACATGTGTGAGTGATATTTAGAATGCACACTGAAAAGACTACAACTAAGTATATTTTCATTTAAAAATAATTTTATTTTTATATACATCGATGGGTGTACAAAATGCAAAAAAGCATTATTAAGTAATTTCTCTAAAAACGAATACTCAGGAGAATTCAAGCTATTACTCTTTTTTATAAAACTTAATCAATCTTAATTGTGGATTAAGAAATTAAATTCTCTCTGTAAGCATAAAACAAGAAAAAACAGAACAAGAGAGGGCAGAATTATTGATTATACAGAGCCGGGGCTCGTTTTTTAAAGAGAGCTGCAAGGAAATCGTACTTTGTTTTGACGATAACCTTTGATTATTATATTATATATTATATAGCTCCTGGGGCACGAACCTCCAAAAGTTTTGACCACGGTTGCCTGATTTTACTTGTCAAACGGTTTAGTTACTACGCGAACCAAAGCGGCAAATTACGACACAACGCGAATACCAACGTAACCATATTATGTCTTGCTCGCAAGCCCATGTTTTGCATCTTTCGATCTCTTTTATGTCGGGTGGCGATATATTTTTTTTTAATTTTCAGTTACCTGTTGTAAGAAGCTTACCTATCTTTATTTTATTTAAAGATGTTATCACTACTACAAAAACAATCATAGCTTTAATTAACAAACTGATTTGAGTTTTTTTTTAATTGAAAAATTAGACGTTTGATTTGATTTTTTGCGTTTGAGCTTATTTGATTTGACGAAATTTTGATTGGACGTTTGTCTTTTATCTCACCTGATGGAAAGTGACGATGAAGACGAAGGTGTTACACGTCTCCACGAGTCTACCTATTCACTCGACGCTTGAAAGAACTAGGACTATAGTTTTCTGGAAAAACAGACGCAGGCAGTTCATTCCACACCTTGGCGACCCGCACCAAAAAGGAACTATCGAAGCGTTTGGTTCGACTTCTTGGGACATCCACCATAAAGGGATGGAAGGCCTGTCTGCGTCTAGCATTCGCGCACTCCAAAATGTAATCTGTAGAAGACTGCTAAACTGGCAACTTTCCGACGCTGGTCGAGACTTTGCAGTTTTTTGGTGGTGAGGTCAAAGTTGTTAATAATTTTTCGGGCTCTTCGGTCAACTGCGTCCATCGCTTCAAGTTGGTACTTTGCAGAACCATCCCAAAGGTGGCTACAGTACTCCATACAAGACCGAACTTGAGCTGTGTACAAATTAACTAGCTGTTCAGTATCTTTTCTTCAGTTCATGCGAATCCACTGCTTTGCTTCTGCGAGCGTCAGCCAAGGCTTTGTACGCTTCTTGCTTAAGATTTTCAGCTGTGAGGCAAGCAGCTTTAAACCATGGGCGACCTTTGGTTTCAAGGGATAGGTCAGCGTAAGGGATGAAATACTCCATTGCTTAGCCTATCACACTTGATACAGCATCAGCGCAGCACTATGGATCGGTTGATGTAAAAAGAGTCTGCCGCCAAGGATAAGACGCGAAAAAATGCCGCATCTCATCCCAATCTGCTAACTTGTATCGCCATACTCACCTAGCGCCTTTTGGGCGGGTGTAAGGCGGCGATTACTGCGACACAGATTTCACCACGCAGTGGTCGGATGTCCCTAAAAGCGCAGTTACGGACACGTGCACCTGTCAGGATCAGTTGTCAGCAGAAGGTCTAAGCAATATGCAGTGTGGCCAGCAACGTCGCTGTGAGAGCACTTGAGTCCCTGAAAACTTTAAAGCCTCTCGTCCAGCGTGGTCGGTGTCCTTATACGGGTATAGCCATTGCCCGTGATGAGCGTTAAAATCCCCCAGGAACACCAACTGCGCTGAGGGAAAACGTTGCCGAACCTTATCTGCTGCATCGCTGAAGATACTCCATGAGCCTCGTTGTCTCCCGATCTCCGCTAAGAAGAGTAGGTGAGGCCTCTCTGTCTCTAGATGGTGGTGGACATCGTTGATATTTGAGTGCATTACTCTGATGTTGCAGAAGTGCACTTTAAGAGAGAGGAAGTGCAACCGCTGTAGAACCTTACTCTTCTTGTGTCTTTTCATATTTGTTGTGTGCGTGAATAGGGAGGAGGACAGAAGTTGAGTGAAGCGCTGCAAATGGAACCAAGCAGCTCGCAATAATCAACGCACCGATGGGGAACTGGCTTGGAGACTGCGGGGATGCCCGAATCCCCCCGGGGATTGTCATCGGGTCCTCTCTAACCAGTCGCCAGCTGGCACGATGACGCCTTCCTTACCCTTCGAGTACCCCTCCTCAATGGCTACACTAAACATTATGCCGGAACGCGACCATGTCATTTGGCGGCATGGTTTTGTTTAGCCTACCACTAGAAGATACTGCTCGTTTAGCACCATCCAGGGACCACGTACAAGGCATCAAGGGCTTAATCTTGCGGACGCGAGCAGTTCCAGTCCAAATCTGACTCCACTCATTGGGACTCAGCTAAACTATTAATATCTAGACACTCTAAATTCATTGATATGTCGGATGCTTTTTTTATATTTTAAATTCATGTCTTTTTCATTAATTTAATTCAATTCATCCTTACATATTCAAAGAAATATTTTATTTTCATTTTAGTTTTACATCATTCAGAAAACAGTCATTATGTTATATTCATAAAATATGAAGTTTTCAACATCGCCATCACAAGTCCGTTATTTAGGAGATTCTACACAGGCACGTCAAATACACAATCGCACGAATTTACGATTTTAATATATTTTATTTGTCAATACGGAGAACTTGGAAATCCTCAGGAACCTTATTATATAAACGTTAATGGGTTAGTGACTTTTTGAAGGCTATTTTTCTGAGCTGCCAGCTTATTTCTACCTCTTGTGTAAAAATTGCAATGAATTCTTTCACTTTTGAACATGGCTATGTTCTTTTTTAGAAAGAACTCCCTATTAAAGTGACTTGATATCTCTACCGACGCCATAGAGTGAATCCACTGTATTATTGTAATATATTCTTTAATGATTGTTGTTAATCGTAAATGGAATCTATAGTTGGCTCACAAATGTTTATCTAAGTTAGCCTAAAACTGAAAAGTAGCCAAACAAATAAATAATATCTTTATAATATTTTCTGAAATGTTCACGATTTTAAATAATAGGTCTTTACCTATGAAACTGCCGTTTTGCCGTACTGGCCATTTCAAATGAAAATAATTTTTTTTTGACTGATAATTCTAATTTCAAATTAATTTTATTTAACAAACATGGAATTCTTTTTCTATAATCGTCATTTGTTTAATAGTTAGTGTTTTGTTTTCAACGCATTCGAACATTTTTCGTCATCATGGATAAGTTAAAAATTCGAGTAATTATGGAGTATGAGTACCGTCGTGGCAGCAAAGCGGCACAAGCGGCACGCAACATCGACGACGTTTACGGAGCGAACACTACAAACGAACGCACCACCCGTTATTGGTTTACCCGCTTCCGTTCTGGAAATTTTGACCTGAAAAATGAACCCCGTGGTCATCCGAAAACTTTGGTCGACAAGGACGAATTAAAGGCAATTGTGGAAGCTGATGAAACTCAATCCACGGCTGAATTAGCAGCAGCTTTCGACGTTAGCATCAAAACAATATTGGTCCATTTGCGTCAAATTGGCAAGGTAAAAAAGCTTGACAAATGGGTACCCCACGAACTCAATGACCGCCAGCGCGAAGTACGCGTGGAGACGTGCCTTGCAATGCTCAGCAGGCATACAAATGAAGGAATTCTGAACCGCATTGTTACTTGTGACGAGAAATGGATCCTGTTTGACAATCGTAAGCGCTCAGCAAGTTGGTTGGACCCTGGTTCAGTACCTGGTCATGCCCTAAACGAAAACTTACCCCTAGAAAAGTGATGGTCACTGTTTGGTGGTCTAACGCGGGTGTAATTCATCACAGCTTCTTGCCAAACGGGACAAGCATTACTGCAGATGTGTACTGTGAAGAACTGAACACAATGATGGAGAAGCTCGCACGTCTCCAACCAGCTTTAGTCAATCGTTCGGCTCCACTGCTCCTGCACGACAACGCGCAACCTCATACTGCACAGCAGACGGTCTCCAAGCTACAAGAGTTGGGGTTGGAAATTCTCCGTCATCCGCCGTACTCACCAGACCTTGCGCCTACAGACTTCTACTTTTTCCAGAATTTGGATAACTTCTTGACGGGAAAAAAATTCAATACCCGAGAGGCAGTACAAAATGCCTTTGAAGAATTTGTTGCCTCCCGTCCAGCTGATTTCTTCAAGAAAGGCATCAATAAGCTACCAATGCGTTGGCAAAGATGCATTGATTGCATGGGTGATTATTTTGATTAATGGAAATAAAAAATATATAAAAATATTACGCTTCATTTATTGCGTGAAAAACGGCAATTTCATAGGTAAAGACCTAATATTAATTTAAAACACCTTTTAATCGGATTCTATCACGTTTAGTCATATTTTAACATTTTATTTAAAAACAGAAGAAGAACAAAGTCTGCAGTTTGTGAACATTATAAATACGAATCAGTAAATACAAGTCAGTAAATATACCATTGTTAGAATGTACTGTAAAATAATTGGAGTTATAGGGGCTGGTTAAGACTTCCATAATTTTTTATTTAAATTTTGTTACTCAACATCTTTGACAGCCCTAAGTGGTTTTCATATCTACCTATGCATGAGGCACGCGAGGCTCGGCGCGGTGCCGAGCGCAGCCGTCGTCATTTACCTACCTATCGAGTAGCACGTGATGCGATGCGACTGGGCACGATTCTAGTTACTATAATGATTTTAAATACTTAAAAGAACTCGTACTTTTTTATTTATTTGTGCCTCGCGCGCCTCCTGCGTGTGTAGGTATGAAAACCACGTTGGGCTTTCAAAGATGTTGAAGTAAAAAAAATTTAATGTGTGAAAGTCTTAACCAGCCCCAATAACTCCAATTATTTTACAGTGTATTCTAACAATGGTATATTTACTGACCCTTAAGTATAATGTTACACCCTGTATAAAAATTGTATCAAAGTAAAAAGTCTTCCAACCTAGAATAATCAGAGAAGTCTTAGTAATTTCAATAGATAAGATGGTTGGAAGCTTTCTCCAACATGGGATCCTACACTGAAAAATAAAAAATCGAACATCCAATGAGCTGCAAGACCTCAAGACCTGTCAGCTTACACTACGCTCGGAGACTGAGAAACAGACGGATATGATTGAATGTTTTCAGAACTGTTCCGACGCCTGTCACCTTAGTCACTGGTGACAACGGTGTCTGCAAAGGTACCGAAACGTCTAAAAACGTCTTTAAACGTATATAAAATATAATTAAACGTGATAAAATCCTGTTTAAATGCATTTTATTAATGATTTTTCGTAAATTATTAGTTAAAAAAAACTTCACAACATTTTCTTATGCAATTGATGAGATCTGTCAGTGGATATATAACAATACATCAGTGTTAAATAAACTAATGTTCAGTTTTGATGCAAAGTTTCCCAGCGTGCAACGCGTCAGAGTTGACAGCCTGTCGGAACCAACGAACTAGCCTTAGAACTCAGGGCAACCCGCGGGGTGAGGTGAGGTAATTGATTCTGGTGAGGGGTGGAGAGTGTCGCTTCTGTACGATATTACTTTTATGTATTCTCTGGTATAGATGTTTAATTATGTTTAATTCACCGATCAGTTGCAGCGGGGCCTCTGAGTGAAATCTTAAAATCTTCAGTAAAATCTTCCCAATATCTACTCAGTTGCCTGTTAATAAAATCTAAGTATGACGCACCATCTAAACGCCATGGCAAAAAGACTGGTCCCAGGATTAAATTTTTTTAAAATACCAGCCCATACGTTGACGGACCATCGGGTCTGGTGATCGGTTTCCTGTGAAGCGTAAGGGTTTCCCTCCGACCATATGTGAGCGTTTCGCCTATTCCACATTCCGTTCCGAGTGAAAGTGGATTCATCCGTCCAAATCACGTGCTCGGTGAACTTTGCTGCTGATCTGACAGTCACTGGCAGAATTCAGTACGACGGACTCGATCAACTGGCAGCAAAGCTTGTACACAGTGAATTGCGTAAGGCCGCATTCTGCTGCGTCGTAATATCCTTTGCACAGTTGAATGTGAAGCAATGGGATGACGTGCAGACGTCTAAGCTGCTGGGCCGCACTGCGCGTTCCAAGACGAGGATTTTGGCGCACAACGTCTAAAATGCGCTCTTCTGTGTTGACATCCAGCTGATGCCCACCTCCAGAAGCTACAGGAGCTATCGGCCTATTTTCCAAAACTCGCTGGTGTGCATTGGTTATGACCCGTGAGTCAGAAGGATGGTGGGCGTTAAATCCGGTAAATCCTTAAAGCTTCAGCAGCATTCCCTGATGCTTCTCCTAAGCACATTAGCATCATGCCATATTCTCGAGAGAGCCATATACATAAGGAACAGGCATTTTTGTTCCCAAAAATAAGTACAACAAAACTTAGCACTAAATAAAACGATCGCAATTTGTAAACACGAAAACAAAGATGCAAAAGTGTCACTTGCAAGCGCGGCCAACAAGGAACTGACCGTGTAACGGCCTTGTTCGTCGGCACGAGCCACGCAAATATCCTAGAAATAGTGTAAGAAGTAAAGTTATCGAAACTTTTTGATATCGATAAGTCGTGCTTATGCTTTTGTTTTGTGATATGAAATTCGGCTGAACCCTATAATATTACTGTCTGATCCTTTCCTTTCTCCGAAACTAGGGCATGGTGTTCGAATATTCGCCTTTTTACTATTCGAATAAAACTTTTTTGAAATAATGTAAACATTTCCGTACCTTCTAACCTTTTCCGTATCCTTAACCCTTTCCGGAACATAACTACGCTTAGACGTGGATGTTATGGCGGTTAAAACAGGTAATAAGCATTTTTAATAAGAATACCAATAAACACTTTTAATACTTACCAATAATCCTAAGAAGACATCTTTTAAGTAATCTAATCTTAGACACAATATTTACAATAATACAATACATAAAATCAAAGCAAGCACTGCGCTCATCTCAACAAAGACCAAAACTAAAACAAAAACATTAATCGATAATGTTAATAAGTAACTTCATGTCACAACACTACCTGTTGTACACAGTCGTCGCACATGCAAAAAAAGAAACGGCTCATTTGTACTTGAGTTAGCGGCTTCCGTCAAACGATTTCGCTCAGCAAACTACGACCTTTCGGAAGTGCTTTTCTAGGAAATAATAGTATTTGTGTACCTACTGCAATCTACACCATTTTTAAGTTTTATTTCAGTTCACCGTTGATTTTAAGAGGGCCGGGCGTGCGGGCAGTTTGCGAGAGTATGTTTGTGAATAAGTACCTATTTTAGGTGCTTTTGTGCGCAGTGTTATCTACGTGCGCAGTTTACCTATGTTTTAGTTTTGTAAACTTGTGTGAGTGAGTTTGTGCATTTTTGTTATGAACGAACTTCTAAAGGGAGGTAAGACGTACTTACTTAGTAGAGAAGTAAGATTTATTTTAAGGATCCAAATACAATAATTAGATTCTTCTAATAATATGCCTACATGTGAAGCTTTGTAGTACTTTGAAGCTAGTACAATGCCTGTTTTATTAAATATTCAATATTATTGAGTTACTACGCATTCCATTTTTACCTATTCAATGATTTATTATTAGATGCAGCGCTACAAAAACTTTAAGTTGTCTAGTCAAACGATTTAAACATGCAGCGCTTCAATCTGAAACTGCAAACGAAGTTACTAGACGTCTACTTATAGAAAAAAGTTAGCTAGGTATCGCCTGCAAATGAACTAGTTGAATCCGTAGACGGCTAAACTAAAAAGTCCACAACGTTCTTATCGACTGGCAATGCAACGACAACACCTCAACGTATTTGGTTAACTAGTTAAAGTTCGTTGAAATAAAACCGTCGAGGCAAACAAATTTAGGCTGTAATTCAATGAAGGTAGAGTTGATTTTTGTTAAGTTCGTTGAAATAAAACCGTCGAGGCAAACAAAAGAAATGTCCCAACCTGGGCTAGGTCTTTGTACACCATTTAAAAAAATTGACAAATAAATGGTAATTATAGGAAAAATACAAATAATTTGATTTAATTAGTAGTTAGATGGTAAGAAAATAAAAAAGTCAACATTATTTGTGTTCGTTTTAGTGGGCAACATTGACAATGAGTCTTTTCTATGGCGGAAGTTGTCAAGTGAAGTTACTTCACTAAGCAGAGGGGACAGCCACCTCACTCACAGCACAATTCACTCACATCACATTGATAGTTGTCAACGAACAATCAAACACACATGATTGTTCGTTGTGCTTGAATTTTTTCTTTCGGTTTACAACTGTTAAATAAGCTAAAAATACACATTACAATTCAATTCAACCAACCAGCCATCGATACTACTGGATACACAAAACTAAAAGATGTAAGTAAACCTTAGCTGTCAAAATGACATTTTTTCCGCCATGATGTTTTTTGTTTGTGTTGCACACTAATAATGCTCAATTTCATTTCCTACCAATAAACAAAGTGTTTTAATAACAATTTAACAATCAAAAAGTGTTCTTAGCATCTTAAACTATTTTTTGATGAAGTGTACAAAGACCTGGCCCAGACTCCTTGCATTTTGGGACATTTCTTTTAGGCTGCAATTCAAGGTACATAGAGTTGATTTTTGTATGAGTTAAGTGACAATCGACTAGTTGACTAGGTGGACGGGAAATAAGTTCATGTTTGTGTTCATTTACTTACATTTCTTTCTTTTGAATTTAGATTCTAATTAGTGTCTGTTTGAGTAACGACTTGCGTGCGTAATTCATAATATTAAAGTGTTGTTTAAAGAATAGATAATTGACTTTTTGTTTTATTAATTAATAAATTTAGTGGTTTGAAATTGATAAGATGAAATATCAAATGATTTTGTAAATAGCGAGCTTAAGTTTTTTAGGTGTTATTTTGACATCTAATACAACTAACGCCATCTCTCTATCTTAAAAACAACTATTTTTCAAATCACAAAATTTTGTTTGACATGTTTAGTCTATAGTTATTTACTAGTCTCTGCTAGTACTTAGTTCAATGTTCAATATTCACACATAGTAACAGTGAGGCCACGGGTGGGAGCGTATTTTACAACTTTTATTCTTACGGAACTTAATACATACTATATAGACTAGGTAGGTACTGTAAGTTTTATCTTATTTAAGTATTTAGGGTGTTTTTATTAAAGGAATCTACTGTAAGTTACTAGGTATTATGTTATTAAGCAAGATAATCTTCGTTAATGACCGCGAGGTTTTGTCATTGAAACTGGTGGGTTGATGATCTTTAGGTTCAAACTATTTTTTCACAAGAAAGAGGAATCCAACTTTGTTATTGCAGTAATTCGGATAGATGATTTGCAGGAATTATTTTTTAACCGTTATTTCTCCTGTTTATTTATTTTGTTCAGTAACAATTAAATGAGTTGGCACGAGGCAGGTAAATGACTTTTATTAAACTATTAAGCAACAAATACCTATCGTCAGGTTGCTCGTTTTCTTAGAAGCGAACAAAGTGGTTTTAGGTTGGACAAATAAGTGCTTTCACAGATTTCTAGGTACCCCTGCTTGGGTGGGAAGATAGGTACCAAAACAACCTAAAAGAATTATTTCGAAACATAGGTAGGCACATACGTGGTAGGTAACTTAGGAACGCTGGCTTGTTATGTCATTTATTGGTCAATGCAGTGCAATAGGTAGGTACACAGGTTTATCATGAAGTGAGTGTAACTAATGGTATAATTTGCTTTGCCTAAAGATAGAAAAGTTCATTAAAGAAGGTCTAGCCTAGTCTTACGAATGACATTTTTTGATCAAACGAATTTATCGAACTAATGATTGACCGGAATAATTTTCAGCCATTATTTGTTTACATCCTACTTCGATCAACTGCTTTTAATAGTACTTACTTATTTCATCGCCATCGTACCTAAACAAATTCATGAATTTTTTTTATTACATAACATAAGAAGTCATTCGAACATGGGAAACAACTACATAAAGTTCGCTTATGGTATTCATGCGATGCGCGATGCGCACGCTGCGAGTCAGCTGAGCGCGAGTAGCCACAGCCACAAGCGAGGTCCAATGCACTCGCACCGCGTCGCGTCGCTTAGAAACGGATGGAAGCGTGGCCTGCCCCGCTGCGCAATGATTGTAAATAAATACATCGCGGTTGTTTTTTGTAAAAAAAAACTGTGTATTTAATTGAAATTTGGTGATAATCCGTTTGTTCTTGCATATGTAAAGCTAAAAAATTGGTTTTTATTTTTTGGAAAATGTCCAAATTTTTGGCGTTAAAAAAAATAAAAAGTACTTTTTCGTAATGAGAATATGCAGTGGAAGCGGTCTTGATACACCCTGTATAGGAACTTAAAGACACTAAGCGCGACCGTGACTAGTAACTAATATTTCGAGAAATATGGAACAAGAAGTGAAGTACTGCAGTATCACCCACGCGCGACTGCCTGCGGTTTAATAAAACCCAATTCTAGAGAATTCAAGATATTCTAGATATTATAAATTAATAAATCGTCATTGGTCGACCCAATGCTCTTGGATGTTTCATTGTAACGCTTTTATCTTCTTGATTGCGCTGAAAAATAATTCGATATCACATGATTATTATGTATGTCCCAAAGCCCAGGCCCGAAATTAAACAGAATATAGATAATGTCGTGACAACCTTTAAAGTTTTTTTTGGACAGCTCGACAAGCTGTTATAAACCTACCTCCTATTTAGGAACCTTCATCACGTCATTAAATATAATAAAATGTGCTAGTTTTCAATATTGCCTTGCTTGTATATTTATGAGGTATGCTTATTTATAAAAAAGCATCCATACTTGTTCCCAAAAAATCGAGATATGATTTATGGTTATGGAAGACATGCAGAAAAGCAATTTTTTTAAATTTATTAATAGTGTATAATTTTTTCAAATTTATACACCGTGCCGGTGGCTAGGCTTTGTATATTTCAAAAAAATATTGTTTGTATGGCAGTTAAAATTTTGAATAAACTTCCCTTAAATGTAAAAACCTTACCCATAAATGTATTTAAAAAAATTCTAAATAAAAAATCTATTGAGACTGATAATTATTATTATTGTTTCTATTGTACTTCTATATTTGTTTCATGAAGTTATTGAATATTTATTGACTTTTTGCACACCGACTCTTGTTGGTAGGATGTTGTGAAACTTAGTGTTATGTAAAGACCTTCAATGTACCGACTTCCTCGCAAATAAGTTTATTTCATTTCATTTCAATTATTCCTTAATAGTGAAATGATTCCGTCGACTCGACGTAAGCGCACATTATAAAACGTATATTTGTATAAATTTTTCGTGTATAAAATTTACTTCAAAGTAAGTACACGCCAAGGCTGTTCCAGAAATACACAATAACTTTAAATTTATTTTCACTAGTTTGAGCTCTCAATTCCGTTTCGTCTACTGTACGTTGTTGGAGTAATAGAAAATTCATGCTAAGTAACTGACAAACACATTCTTTCATAATAAGCTTACCCATACACTACATTTATTAGTGTAGAATGGCTATAGCTGACGAGTTCAGTGGATGCCTCCACTTAAAAGTATGTAACAACGTAGTATTAATATTGCTTGTACGATACCCTTTACATCCCAACCTGTGTCCCCAGGGCTACACCAAATCCATCGACATCTGGTCGGTGGGCTGCATCCTGGCGGAGATGCTTTCGAACCGACCCATCTTCCCCGGCAAGCACTACCTGGACCAGCTTAACCACATTCTGGGTGTCCTGGGATCCCCGAGCCAGGAGGATCTGCATTGCATTATTAATGAGAAGGTTAGTGCAGGTTTATGTTTATTTGTCCTCATTTAAACCCAAGAAACTGTTGTGTTCGTGTTCTGGTGTTCTAATTTTTCTGGAAACAGGTGAATATTTATTTCTCTACTTTTAATCCTGCCTTTCACTATGGTAAGAGGAATGAGTAGAAACTAGCTGGAATATGAAAAATATTGTTCGCCTTCCGCTCTGAGCACTTCTTTTAACTCGTAGTACTTGTATTAAAATTATAATAAAACGTCAATGAAGTATATTTGCTAATAAGGTATTAAACATAACTATTGAAATATTAATTACGAATGTTTTACTCGTGAATTTTCGTCTAACGTCAACAAATACCACACAATATACAAGACAGAATAACTTCAAATTGGACAGAATAGCAGAAGTTCGTGCTATCTATATCTATTTATATCTTTGGAAAGCAGAAGACGCATGGCAGCCATTTTATCTTTTTACCGGCGTATCCATTGCCATTATAAATTCACAAGCAGTACCTTAACTCGTGTCTCGTTGGACGCAGGCGCGTGGCTACCTGGAGTCGCTGCCGTTCAAGCCGCGGCTGCCGTGGGCGGACCTGTTCCCCGGCGCGGATGCCAAGGCCCTGGACCTGCTGCACCGTATGCTCACCTTCAACCCGCACAAGCGCATCAACGTGGAAGAGGCGCTGGCGCACCCATACCTCGAGCAGTACTACGACCCTCACGATGAGGTGAGCTGGACTTTTATATCATGACTTACAGTTTCGCTAGCAGACAATTGTGATGATTAGTATTGGTTTTTACAGATTATGGTTCCATTGTGTTTTATAAATTTTTGTTGCCGCAAGAATGCCCTTCATCTAATCCAGCCGTGCCCATGAATATTTTAGTAATGTTGCGTTGCCAAACGTACGATTCAGCCGGGGTTACCTTTGATTAAGTAAAACATGGTATCTTTACGGAAATTCAGGACCAGCACGTTCGCATTCTGAAGGTTTTCCAAAAATGGGAAAATTTTAAATTTATATCTATGAAATAACTTATAGGTTTCATGCTAGCTCGCATGCGTTAAGTCCACATTGTGAAATATATCAAGTTAAATTAATCAAAAACTTTTCAGCGTTATCAGCGTTGTAAGCGTGAACGGGACTAATTATAAAGAATTATTTATAAGTACCGGTCATTGCGACTATTCCCATGCATATTTGAAAATTAATTATTTTCTTTTCCTCGCTTAACTCCGTTTACTTATCCTTAGCGCAGTGAATTATAGGCTACTGTATTACCATTTGCAGTGGAGTGATCAAAACATTTCTAATTAGCCTAGAGTGAGCACAAAGATCTGTCGTAAAGGTTATGCCGTCTAGTCCATACAGATTTCCTGCAAAATTTTTATCTGTAAGTTGTAAGTTATCGTCCTACTATTCTGAAACACGCAGAATTGCAAATGTTCTCAAAGTTCAATTTTGCAAGACTACATCGGCAAGCTACTTGTCTACTTACTTGTATAATAGAATAAACAAGCCCTGAATATACACAGACCCCTTTCATGTCACGAATATAAATCTAGACTTCGAGCCTGGGTTTGCCCATGGGTTGCCAAAAATATTAGATTTGTATGTACACGTCAAATAAAATAGCGTAAATGTGTATTTTTATTAATTGACATTATGGGTATAACGTATGGGTATATGAGCTTATATATATGGTATGTGTTATTGAACTCTTTATAATACAAACAACCAAAATCACAGCACACTACAAGGTCGTCGTCACATGCACGCATGCTTAACATTGCAAAGTTGTAAAACTAAATTTAAGTAAATTTACAAATATGTTTAAGTTGAAATTACTGTGAATTTTTGTATAAGTCATAATAACAAGGTCTACATATCTTTTTTTTTTGTGTGTAATCGGAGAAGGCTGTTTCCCTGGACAGGTTCTATATAGTTCGGAAGATAGGAATTGTACCAAATTGTTAAATATCAAAGATTTTTTTATTATTATTGTTATTTTCAAGACAAAAGTGTATACTGAATGTATTAGAAGTGATGATATTTTCAATCAACATAATGACATAAAAAACCGTGAAACTTGCAAATTAGTAATATAATATTGTAAAGAATGTACTTAACTTACACGTATCATTACAGTAGTTAAGTTCATTTATGAAAATTTACTCAATGGAGCCATAACTGCCATGGATTACAAACATTTACATTACATTACAAAATTACTTGGATGAAATCAGATTTTAAGCAAATTCTGGTGATCAACTGTCAGACAGAAAACGGATTCTGTTGTGTAATGTTGCCCTACTCATTTTCAGGGTTGTTTGGCTAACAACAATCTTACATAATCATCGAAACATTAATATACCCTTTGAAATAATTTGATTTGTAACGTGCCGATATCAAAGAAAGTTTTCCGTCAGACCTGTTACAATTACGAGCCCTAATGCAAAAGAGTTCGTCTAGTGCCAAATATTACAAGTGTCTTATATTAGAAGTAAAATTTAGATAAATAAATTTAACTTTATTAGTTCAATAAATACACAGTGGTTTGAACACTTAATGAAGTTTATATTCAATAAAAATTAAAAAAAATTCCCTATTAAAATAAAATATAATAAATTCTTGGGGAAACATCCACGCAACAAACTTCATCCATCGCATTCAACGGCGCAAAATAGTTCGTCTACCACTCAGTGGCGTCACCTTTAGCATCGATCACGGCCTTAATTCCTCGTGGCATCGTTGCTACTCATTCTTCACATTGTTGTGTAGTTATTGACTTCCAAACAGATTTAATTTTTTTCCTTTTATTGCTTTTAGACCTTGCTGGATACTTGCGCAGCATTTTCTTAATTTTCAACAATATCTCAGGGTCTCGACTGGCGACAAATCCGGACTACTTGACGGCTACTCCATTGTAGGGATCTGACTCCTGTTAAACCAAGCCTTGGTTGCCCTCGCAGTGTGACGGGAAGCACCATCTTGTTGATAGGTGTAGGCAGTACGATGTTTCACCGTTGGAATCGAGGGTACTAGACTTGAATCCAGAATGTTTTGGTACTCTACTGCATTTATTTCTATTTATTTATTAGGTTTTCCAATGATTGTATACACACATTTTCAAGTATTATCTAAGTCTGTAATATAAATAATACTTACGTTTTTATAATCTCATTGCTTGCTGAATCTCCTTTTGTTTTATATTTTTATCGTATTTTTTGAATTTTTTTATATCGATTACTTTATTGACAAATCGTGTCAACTCAATTGTTTTTATGACAGCAATGGAGGCTGCCAGACATATTAAGCCTGTTACACACAAATTCTTACAAAAACTATTGTATGAAAATAAATATGATTCCTGGCTAACAAGACTGATTTCAAAACTTCAAATTGCGGTTCCTATGGAAGGCGAGTCCAGCCATATAAGCCGATTGCTGGCCTTAGAACGATAACATCTCCAGTCTATTACAAGCCGAACTACTGTTAACATCTAGAGTCTTCAACACACCAGTCTACTGCAAGTAACTGTAAGTTCTCGAACTCATGCTCAAGCTAGCGGACTCTGAAGCTGCCTCATGCTGAAGTTACCTGACAGACACTGAAGCTACCAGACGCTGAAGCTGCCTCATACTGAAGCTGCCTCATGCTGAAGCTACCAGACGCTGAAGCTGCCTCATACTGAAGCTGCCTCATGCTGAAGCTACCTGACGCTGAAGCTGCCTCATGCAGAAGCTACCTGAAGCTGCCTCATGTTGAAAACCCCGACATATACGCCTGATCCTGCTCCTGCTGCTGACCCTGATGATCCTGCCTACCACCTCGTCCTGCCTGCTGATCCAACCTGCTCCTCCTTCCTGCTCTCACTGATCCTGCACGCGCCATAGCGCCAGTCGGCGGCTGAGTGGCTGCCACTGACCCTGAATGCGCCTAAGCGCCTTCACCATGGAAGCCTTCGCGGTGACCCCTCCGAGTAATTCATGTCCGTGACAGTTTTTTTGAATAAAAATTTTTATTACGTGACAAGTTTAATAACTAAGTGTAACAATCGTTTTAGGAAAACACTACATGCGATTTAACAAAAAAAACTAAACTAATACTTTAAAATAATAATTAACAAAACAGACGGAGCTAACAGTAAAGCAATACAGTTACACCAAAAATATAAATTTTTGAATACTTAAAATTTAAAAAAAAACAATGCACATTGCTACCGATTAGCTTTTTTTACTAATAAACTCTTAAAATAAAATAACATTTTTATTTTAATCTTTGACAAAGCAATTATAAATGGAAACCCAACTGAAATTAAACATTTTACTCGAAATAAAATCGTATTTTTAACAAAATTAAAAAATAATCAACTATTAACCAAGTATCTAAGTAGGTCTATAAAAACAATTCGACTGAAATTACTGCTCCTCTGTCCATGGGTTTGCTGGCCACTCAGATTCTTTCATCACTGGCATCTGGAGTGCAGACGAAGACGGTTCTGGAATTGTTAAGCCACTTGCATCAACTTCGTCTTCGTCGAGCCAGTCAGCATCCTCAGACGATGTTTCATAACGACGCACAATGCAGAGAAGCTCATTCACATTTCTGGCAGCAAGGCGCTGTGGCCGTACTCTAGTTTCATAATGGCCTGGGACAGTCTTACCATGCACGTAACGACAGTGCATTTGAACACTCTTGTGAGATGTGAAATAGATTCCACAGGTTGGACATACTTTTTTCTTCAGGTCGGATTGTACAGATGGACAAAAGAAATCGTAAGGCATCTGCTTAAACCCTTCTAGAGGAGGTGACAGATCAACGGACAACCTCACAAGAAGTGGCGAAAACTTGGATGTTCCTTTGTCTAGTAATCTGGGTACTACGAGCTTGCTTGGAGTTTGAAGTATTGGGCAAGGTGGAGGCATGAAAGTATCCGCAAGCAAGATTTCAATGCACTTCTCGGTGGTGAACAGCAGGATTCATCCGCGCATTTTATAACCTGTAAGAAATATTGCGATTCACGGACGTGAACGCTATACCACGCCAGATTTGGTTCTGCTGGATCCTGCATGCTATCTTCGGGTTGTCTATAGTTCGCCGAAACGTCGTAATTATCAATTTTCATTTCTCTCCACACTTCTGCAAGTGTTTCCCCAGCGTGCTGAAAATTGCGTTTTTCCAAATCATCATCCGTAGTCATTCCTTTGTTGTCGAGATGAGAACCAAAATGTTCATGAGGCAGAATGATGCCTGCCAGTCGTTTGCCGAGGGGAGCCATCCGACGCTCAACTCGGTTATATGCGCTCCGCCCAGGAGCATTAGTCGCTATAAACAAGGCGTCCAAGTTGTATTTTTTAAAGTGTTCAATCGCAAAGTTCTTGACTTTACGATAACGCGGGTTTTCGTCCGGTCCACCATCTACAAAGATGATGATCACTGGCTTCACAGTGTTCGATTCTGTCATCATTAAGGGTTTGAATGACGGTATTGATAAAAGTGAATCGAAATCATAAGCATGGGTGTTCGCTGTGGAGGATGCGTGTTTCCCGCTCCTTATGGATATGTGTGTCGGCCCGCTGTACCCAACAGCTTCTTCCTTACCGAAACTGTTAGGTTCCACGTTGACGCCGGCGTATACAGAAGGAATAAGCTTGTGCCGCTCTGCCACGACCCAGTCATGATCAGGTAAAAGTATTCTGTATTCCATATGCATTAAAAGAGGACTCTGACTTTTCACTGCTGGTAAACCTATTGGTACACGTGCCTTATCGTCTTGTGAGAGAACGAATACTTGCTGCGGTCCCAGAAGCGACGCGAGAGATTCCAATGACCTGATTGTAGCAGTGCAAAATTCCCCGTCCTCATGCTTTCTGTGCATCTCAGTCTGTGGTCTTGCTAACTTTACGGGTACGGTACGTACGTGTCTTCTTCCCTCTTGAGTGTTAGAAACGCGTGGGAGTAAATGAAGATATGTGCCGCTTCGAGAAATTTGGAATCCCATTAACAACAGCCTCTCATGCAGGTCGGATAGAGTGAGACAACTCCTAATCATCTCTGTTCGGCGACGTTCATCAGCAGCGCTGCCATGAATGGCAATATTAATTATGGTCTCTAGGAGAGCAGGTTGCGAGTCAACTAAAGGGGGCTGTCCAGGGCCAGTTCGAGGTTGTGTTGCAGCAGGATTGTTTCTCTGACGTTCAGTTTTCTCCAGTTTTTCTTTGGCTCGAAATTTTTTTGCACGCTTAGCAGAGTCTCTATTTTTCTTTAAACATTTCTCTTCTTCTTTCAACTCTTTGCGTAGCTTTTTTATTTCGTCGTGAACATCATCTTTGGCTATACCAATGTCCCTTGCTTCAGTAAGAACATTTATTCTCTGTTGCAGTAGACCAATTTTCTTCATAAGAGTTTCTTGAGCCGGTTTGCTTGGAACATTTTTAGTGATGCCCGAATCAATCAAACTCGTGTGTGGTTCCGTAGACGGTGTCTCCGCAGTTTCCTCATCAGTATTCTGACTTTGCTCATCGTGGGTATCGCTCATCTTTCGTTTGACGGCAGTGCTTTCTTGTCCAGCGACTGCGACAATCGATTCCATAAGAGATGAACACGTGGATAAAGCTACAACATCCGAATCCTATAGACCAAGAGAAAATTAATTGAGAATAGGTATTATTGACACATGCGATAAAAAAAAACATAATATACAACATATACAAGTAGATACACCTGTTTTTGTTGAAGAGCATGCGAAGTCGAGGAAACATTGGGCTTCAGTGTTGCTGGCGTGCTTGATGTTTTCATAGGTAGCTAAAAAAATATATAATACTTATGACCAGTTCTTTTATGAAAAATTAAGGTTTGGATAATATATTATAATACTTATGTCATTATTACATTTTAGCAGTAAACTTACCTGTGTAAAATAACTAAGCATTGTTGCTTTCTTCTTCGTGGCCTTCACCTTCAACTCTCGTATAACATCATTTATATGTTCTATAAACTTCTCTTTATTTTTTAGTTTTTCTTTAGCCGTTTTCCAAATTGCGTTGGCATTTTTTTGACACAGTTGCGCTGGCAAGTCAGCATGAGAGCCTTTATAGGCCAAGAACAGCTGATGATACAAATCTCCCTCTTTTGAGGACATTACAGTATGAACACTTTGAACTCACTTTAATAACACCGACTATAGCAATGTGCTTCTGCATAAACACTAACGAATACTGACAACGAGAACAACAATAAATGACGTACAATACAATCTAGGGATTCCCCGTGAAATATAAACAAAAAGGTTTGCCAACTTGCGAGAACAAATCAAAAATGACTACCAGACTAATACAATCAAGGGATTCCCCGTAAAACGTAAATGAAAAGGGCCAATTTTGGAGTTTTAATCCCCTAATTTTTTATTTAAAAAAATAAACAATGTTACGTAACGTGTTGTAAGAAAGACCCCCTCCGCCCCTGTAACGCATCGTAACGTTTTACGAGACCCCCCCTCTCCCCAAATTGCGTTACGTATTACTTGAACGCTCCCTTTCTGCGGGGAACGGTAAATTTAATTTTTTGGAGCAGTGGGGAGCAGTTGATTTTGTTTTGTAGTATTTTGAATATACATGAGAGATTAAACAAATTTCGACGATTTTCAAGTGAAATGAATTTAAAGAAACGTAATATCTTGTCGTAAGCCCAAATTTTTTTGTGAACACCTTTGCTATAAGCAAGATTAGTAACAAAACGTTTTTGTAACGGTTCCAGTCGCTATGATTGCGTCGCAAAATGTGGCCTCCATACAACAAAGCAATATTCAATTATGCTGATTAATAGGCTGTTATATTGAAGGATCTTGGTTGCATCATTCTTGAAAAACTTTGCATTGCGTTTTACAAAACCCAACATTCTATGCCCCTTTTTTGCTACGTTCTCTATATGAGGGACAAATGTTAGTTAATGATCAAAAATCACTCCCAAATCTCGGATCTCCTCCTTTGTCTCAATCGTGGATCCATTAATTTTGTAAGCGGATTGAATGAGCCTTTCTACTAAATTTTATGTGATTTAACTCCAGACGGTTCGTTTGACGCCTCTCTCCCATTCTATCAACGTCTCCTTGCAGCTGTTTCACATGATGCAAAGATTCACAAACTTTAACCAACTTTGAATCATCAGCGTACATCAATGGTATTGTATATAAAAAGCAAGAAGCAATATTGTTGATAAAAGTATTAAAGAGTAAAGGTCCTAAGCGGGACCCTGAGGTACTCCAGATGTTAAACTGCAAGACCATTTTAAAGCCATTGATAACGACATAAAAACTCCGGTTGAATGAATTTAACCATGGCAACAATGAACCAAATATACCGTAAGCACCCAGTTTTGATATTAGTATATTATGAGGGACCCTGTCAAATGCTTTACTAAGGTCTGTATGAATTACATCAACTTCCTTACCATTGTCTAGGACTTCCACTATGGTTTCAGTAAATAGAGTCAAGTTTGTACATGTAGGTTTGGGTTTATCGAAACCGTGCTGATAATCAATCAGGTAATGATTTAAGTGGTTTTGTAAAAAGTTTTTCTTTAAAAGTGCCTGATTCACAACAGTAAGGTGGGGAATTTTACCCTATACAATTTTTTTTCAAAAGCCTGTTTTATGGAAAACAGGCAACCTTTGCAATATATTACTGAACGAACTCTTTGAAATTGGGGCTCGTATTAACCTAATTAAAATTTATCTTTACATAATTGTTCCAACAATCGCTTTAATACTACTAACATGGATATTTATCTGTCAACAGATTTATACATCCTTAAGAACTTTCGACTTATTAATGCGTACGAAAATTCGTAATATTCGTAAAACATGAGAAAAACATGAAATGAAAACTGCGGTATTACAAAAAGACGAAATGAAAAGTAAACTTTGGTAGCTCCAAGAATTTTATTAAAATTAAGCAACGCTCCATACAATTAAAACGTAGGATTTCAGTTTTTGTTTGTTTCGTGAGTAATTAAATTTCCATTTATTTAGGACAGGCCGAAAAGAGTAACAAAACCTGTCGATACACAGCACTTTAAAAACATGTTGACGCTCCAGCTAATGGCGGGCGATAAAAAGTAAAAAGTGTACTCTGTGTTCACCATTTAAAACATCATTTCCGATTTAACGAGTAGAACGTCTTACAATTTACGACTCTTTTACACCCAAGGTCTTCCGAACTTTAACGCGTGGTATTAAAGTTTACTTTTGTTCACAGCCGGTTGCAGAAGAGCCGTTCCGTTTTGCTATGGAACTGGATGACCTACCAAAGGAGACCCTAAAGAAGCTCATCTTCGAGGAGACGTTACTGTTTAAACAACAGAACGAGGATGCGTAGACTGGGACTTTGTAAGCTGGTACTTGGGGTCTTATGGCAGCAAGGGGTAAACATAAACTGGTTGTTTCTATGACCCTTGAACAAAAATGTAACTGTTATCCTGCATGTGCAAAGGATACAATTTTATACACATAATTGTTTGCCTCTAAGCCTCCAAACAATGCGTAAATTACCAACAGCCAGTGCTGTCATGAGGTGCCCTGTATAAGCGTCCGCGACGCTCACTGGCTTAACATTTTCAATCAAGGTTGACAGATTGCAAATTTTCATCTCAATATCCGTCAAAACTATCCACCTAAAGAGAACGAAGGTATAGTTAACAAAGTAAAATTCTACTTCAAATGAAAATGCTAGGCCAATGAGCGATACCAAAGCGTCGTAAGTCACAGTAAGATTTTTTTGGGTTGAAACCTAATTACAGTACATGAATGAACTAAGTTGCTGGTGACATTACTGTTGTATTTCATTAAGTATTCGATGTTAATCTTGGTTGAAGGTATAGATCCAAAAAGAGACTTGGACATAACAAATCAAAACGCCAAACGTGAAACGCCAACCTCTTTAGCAAATGCAATGAATTATTGTAAAGTATGAAGTACGCTATCAAATTTAATAGAATGGCGTTGTATTATACAACCTTCCAAGACATAAAATAATTTTAATGAGAGACCATTTTGATTTTGTTTTCCAGTTAAGTCTACATTATAATTTTTTTCATCTATTTGATGTATTTTCTAAGTTTTAATTATATTGTCTTTGTTGGAGAAAATTTGATTCTTTTGTGCCGTAAATACAGATTTTTTTTTAACTATTCTGTAAACGTTTTAAATTCTGTATTATTGTAAACGTAACGTTATAATCTTGGTTTTAATATTCAATCCTTTACTGAAAATCTACGACAGTTTGAGGTCAAACATTACTATAATACATGGATTACAGTTACAGTATGGATTTAATATTTAAATTAAATGATTTACCTTCGCTTAGACAAGCATTGTTTGAAGTAATTCGCTTCACTAAATAAAAGTTATCCAATTGGAATCGCGCTTGCAGTCATAAATAATAAAAAGAGATTTCAATGGATTTCCTATTCATAGGAATAGGATATCATAGGATATCATGGAAATATTAAAAGCTTTCCTCGATATACATTTATGCATTTCACATAGGATGTATTCTGATTTTTGTTTCAAAAATTTGATTGTTTTTTTCTAATAAGGTGTACTCGAGTAGCGTTTCGACTGGGTAGCGTCGAGCTACAGCTGTTTATCGAAAATAGAGATTTAGAGTTATAGATAGGTTTCTGAAATTTATAAACGTTATATATAGAGATAAGTCGTACTGTCTCCGGTCTGTGGTTTAAAGTAAAAGAGAAATTACGTATTTGAATGTTGTATCAGGTTCAGTATTATACAAAAGGATAAAGACATTGTTGCGTGGAATAATTCTAAAACAGATCCTGTAAGATTTTACATTTTCGTCAGTTGCGTTTTCAATCTAAATTAAAAAATTTTTAAAGCAGTATTGATTACGTTCATGGATAAAATTTATTAAAACGAATTGTGAAAGTTGTTGGAATTCGATCTTCGAAAAAGAACAAAAGAAGATTACCAATCTATTAGGGAAACATATAGACGTTGTAAATATTTTTACATTTGAATTCATTAAATTATCGACGTGTCACGGATATAATGTCTTCGCACTTTTATTGTAATTCTTTGACTGGATCCGTATTAAAGCGGGCGCAAGCTCGGGTTGTGTTGAAAAACTTGATATATTTTAAATAAAAACTATTTTCTGTATAATGTCTTCCTTGTGGTTCCATTTTAGCGCACAACAAATAATTAGCCTATTAATTCATATCAGATATGTTCGTCGTTGACGTACTTATTTGAAGAATTGTTTGTGCGTTCTTGACAAGTTTTTCAACGAATATCTAGAAGTTGGATTGTGAAGATTGTTACCTTTTAATGTAAATATTATATTCTTTAATGCGTGTAAGATGTTGTTAGATATCGGGCCCACACTTCCATTCCTCATATCTGCGCGTGGGCGTTATTGTCTATACTTTGTATGTTATCATTGACTAACAAACAAAATGGACTTCGGGTCTAGTTCAAAAGCGTCGGGGTAAAAATGGAATGAAAATGGAAACATGGTGTGAATATCGTACGAGTCTTGATTTGATCGGCCGCCAGATCACGTGCAAAACTACACATTACTTGGTTAAAACTTTCAAAATTTGGACGCTCGAAGTAGTCGAAGCTGCATAAGTTGCAGCCACATAAGAGGAACAATTGTGGTAAGCAAATAAGCTGTAATGCAATGACACACGATTTCAAAGTCAAGTAATTTAATTTATTCATAATTCTAATATGTGTGTGAATCGGGACACTCTTTACGCCAATTTTGTATTAGACCCACCGTTTATTTGTTTTTTTATGTCAATGTATGTAATCAATTAAAATAAAGTTGTTTGTTGAGCGTGTGTGCACGGGCCTATCTGGCACGTTTTATAGTATTTTTCAATATGTTGAATTGCGTCTTATATCTCGTTCGGTAAATGTATTTTTACGTAAAAATTTACGTCGTTGACGTTCGTCGTAAATATTTATCGCTGTGATGCTTACATGTGAATCAACGTTAGAAAATGGCGGTTCATAGCGTGAAGACAAAATAAATTCTTTATCAAATATATTTACTTATATCAATGGCTTTTAGCGTTTGTTACGGTTTGAAAAGATCACAGATAGATAAGTAAATTGAGATTGACAAGTATTCCGCAAACAAAAACTTTTGATGATCGCATTGGGTCAGCTTTTCAATGTCGGGCGGTCTGCAAGTTCTTCATAATGACATTTTGTAGAACCATCTTTTACTTCGTTCAAACATTGGAGAGAAAAAAGTTTTTGGAATATTTCATCTTACGCTGTTAATTGAGGACGTGACTAAAGCTTGCAAAATGGCGGTTCATAATTTAGTAAGTTGGATGTTTTCGCTGGTTATTTAGCATTTTAATGAAAGACATTCGATGTTAAGAATGTATCGAAAACCTCTTCATCGATTGCGGTAAGATTGTTAAATATTTCTATCATTTAAAATGATTATCTTATAATAATAATGAAGCTGTAAGTCAATCTGTAATGTGGTAGACATAACTTGATGGGTGTCTCCATAACATGTCTAATATTGTTATATGTGAATGTTGCCATATTTTCTTAAGTCATTATGTACAAATTGGGTATTGTAAGATCATTTGTTATCTGTCAACAGTTGAATATTACGAAATTAAAATCAAATCAAATGATAATTTTGTGTTTCATTTTAAATTATCCTTTAAGGGCGATTCATATATGGTAACGGTAGTGGCGCGGGAATAGCTTCGAAATAGTGCACTTAAAGCTGTAATCCTCACATTTGAAATCTCAATGATCTCAATTTTGACAATGCTAAAAATAGTCAGGAAATAGTGATAAATAGTCATACATGTAAAAAAAATAGTATCATTATAGTTTCGGTGTTATAGCTATAGTTTGGTGAGGATTGTGGCTTGAACGTCAAGCTGTAATCCTCACCTCTCGTGCGAGCAAACGGTAAGATCTATCGACTTGGTTTAGGTTCCAAAAAATAGTCATGAAATAGTGATAACGACATGATCTCATGCCTACGCCTTTCAGTTTAAAGTTTGTGCCAAAATATAGTGATGAAATAGTCGTATGAAACGAAAATGATTTTGAGCTGATTTAATTTGAAAATATTTTTTTTTTATTTTCCCTACATTTCTACGGATGTACAGTCGCGTACAAAATCAATATTTCTCTTTGCTTAGTAAAAAAATTGCGCTTTTAGTTTGTTACTCATTTCCATTACTGTAAATTCTTTATAGACAGGGCTCCGAAATCGATTTTGTAATAGGTACCCGGTAATAGTACTTATTAATCCCAATTCCCCAATTCACCGGTTAAAACTCGGAAATGAAAAGTGGATTTGTTGTAGGTTCGCGACAACTATTTGGGAGATTTGGATTTTTAGAAAGGGTTTCCGTGCCCTGGTTCTAAGTATGACTAAAAGTGTCGTTCTACGGGTAAAGGAAAGTAAGTAACTTACGGTCGATTTTGAGTTACACGTTTTTATAATCAGAATCGAATGTGGAATTCATTGGTGCAATAAAAGTCTTTAATACCTTAGCTACGTGACTATTAAGTTAACACTACTACTAAGTTAATACCTTAGGTACCTTTACCCGTGAAACGACGTAAAATGTAGTAGGTACTACAAAATATTTAAACAAAAAAAAAAAAAGTTTATAGTTTGTATCCATATTTATAACAAATGAAAGCTTGCAAATACGATGCATTTGAGTGGAGACAAGGATAGCGCTATTTAACCAATTCCGCGAAAGAAAAGCGCGCTACTCTCGTTCACTCGCCACCGAGATTATTTACGACGCATAATTTGCGTCGTTATAAGTGTCACACTAATAATATTTACTTTTAAATAAATAATGAATAGCCACATGAATTATACTCTATCACACTTAAATTCATATTAAAAATGATAAAAGTTTAACGAAACTGAGTGAAGTACAAGGGAAACATGAATTTATTTGTTATGTATGTTAATGTAAGTAATTGCATCGTAGCGTATCTTTGTTAATAGCACAGTCAACAATATAACTTGACAAAATACATAAAAGAAGTGACATATTTACTTGGCAGTTTTCTAACAATATAATAATACGTGAATACACCACACTCAATAAAGCAAACAACCTTTTTCTTTTGAGCCCCGCCCGCCCCATCTGCAGCATGTGTGTACAGAAAATGTTTTACGCGACTGTAACCATAGAAATTTAACCAGCTCAAAATCATTTTCGTTTCATACGACTATTTCATCACTATTTTTTGGCACAAACTTCAAACTGAAAGTCGTATAGGCGTTCCGGAAATTCGAAGTTTTCAAATGTTCAAGCCATAATCCTCACCAAATTGCTTTTATATCTCTGGAATTATTTATCGTACTACTTCTGAGATTTGGCATGTCGTTATCACTATTTCATGACTATTTTTTGGAACCTAAACCAAGTCGATAGACCTACCTTGTCCTCCTCCTTTGCTTGCACGAGAGGAGAGGTGTACAGCTTGACGTTCAAGCCATAATCCTCACCAACCTATAGCTTTAACGCCGAAACTATAATACGACTGTTTTTTTACATGTATGACTATTTATCACTATTTCATGACTATTTTTGACAATGCTAAAAAGCATTGTCAAAATTAGTTTTCATTGAGATTTCAAATGTGAGGATTACAGCTTGAAGTACACTCGAAATCTTGTGATAGAAATCCCCAAACCGGTACGCGCCGCTTTTTATCTGAATGTATGCAGTAGATGACCAACCCCTGGTCTTCGGGTGTTACCACACCAATCGATCGACCGTCAGTTCCGACCGATGTTCCAGCCAATTTTTGCTTTATCTACATAATAAACTTACTTAGAACCTAAAAATACAGTTGAGCTTTAAAATTATTTTGATAAATTCAAAATAAGCGAACTATTTTATCGGAAACTCATTTATTTCTTTTATAAAATGAAAGGGTCTAAGGCTCGAGTGTAATAGAACTGGTAATATTTCATGCATTATTATAATTTTCAGACCGTAATTTGAAACCGCTTATTTACTTACCATCCAATCCAGCGGCGTTGTTTGTTAATTAAACACCTAATAACAATATGCTACGCAAGTGTAATTCCTGGTATTATTTACAAAATTACGTGAATAGAATGAGCAACCTTGGACGGGGCATTCAGCTAATGGGCCATTAGGACTATTGTGCCAATCGCGTCTTAGTTCTCACCCTGATGATTGATGTATTATAAATGCGTGGCAGTTTTTTTTGCTGTCGGCTGTGTTACGTAAATTATGGCGATTGGTATTCGAGGCACTTAAATCGTTTCAATGGGAAAATCTTTGAACACACGTCATTTGGTTTCCTATGTTTATGTGCATGTTTATTCTGAATACCTCCCAGCACGGGTTCCGTACCATAAGGGTATAGTCGTACAAAACAAGGTCTACTTATTTTCGCGTTTCACAGTTTTTTTTCTCGCATGAATTAGGTTCTTTGGCCTTTCATGAATTGTTTTTCCGAGTGTAAGGCTGTTAAATTCACGGGATGCCGTGATTGGCTGATGGTGAGCGGTTGCGGTAACTACGTTTGTGCAGCGCCTTATGTTAGCACACGTAAGAAATAAAGATAAATTTACATGTGTTCATACAGACCTGTAGTTATTTTTTGTTTTATATTCGCACAAATATCATTAAAAGTATACATAAGTACGGGCAGAGGACTGGGCGCAGGCCCAGGCTAAAGCAAGTTGCAAGTTGCTCGGTCTCTTGTAGGCACTCTGAAGGGGATTCGAACGCGAATCTGAGTGCACCAAGCAGGGCCGGATTTAGAGTTGTGGAGGCCCCGGGGCAACAAAGGAGTTTAGTTAGACGTGTTTAATGTTAATGCCCGTTAAAGTATGAAGGCAAGGCAAATTTAATCTTGTCGCTGTCGCCCCGGTTGCCCTCCCCTAAATCCGGCCATGGCACCAAGTTATACACGTGATAGGAATTAACAGATTACTACTTACTACTACTTTATCATCAATCTTATATTGCACTTTCTCTTCAGTCTACTTAAATTAAAAAAAAAAAACATTGCAAACGTGAAACAACAGTCCTTAGGCTGGGTCTTCACAAGGAAGGTAAGTAGTCTTTAATGTTTTCAATGTGTAGGTAATTGTAATGATTATACCAGTTCAAAAAGCTTGAATACGGAAATATGTTTACATCATCAAATTATTGAATCTTTACGCAACTGATAAGTTTTCTTAACTACTTTGCTTTTTAGGTTTGTTTGAAAGAACCTGTATAAATGTATATTTTTCTAGAATTTAAAGCTTAAAAAAGTGTGGTTAAATGTGTCTTTAGCTTTAGGCAGTTAGGTAGTTTTAAAGCGTAAATCTCTGGAACCACCTGCTCCATCTGAACTTTATTAAAGTAGAGGGTTATACTCTTATATTATTAAGATATCCCGTGGGGATCAGGGACCAGTAGCGGCGCGGAACGGCTAGTAATTAAATAAAAGCAAGAAGTTTAATTAATTTTCTTGGTATTCACACTGTAAAATACATGCTTGAGCCACAATGTTTCGTGTGTACTCACAGCGTATTGACTGTATTTAGTTTTAAAGGCAGCTGGATGAATAGATTAACGTTTCCATTGACAAAATATGCAATTGACAAAATATACAATTTACAAAATATCAAGTGGATAAGGCTTTCCAATGAGAAGAATGGACAATGCACAGCTTCTTATAATTACCGCTCAGAAAATGCAGCAATAAGAAATCGTCACATTTCCTAATGCACGTTATTTAGGACAAATGCATCACGGGTGTTTAAAGCTTTCCCTGCGTAGGTGTTCCGGTCGACATTAACTAAGTATACAATTTTTTGCTTGTGATTGAAATTCGTTGTTTACAATGTTGGCTGTGATGTTAGTTTATTAATTGCCTCGTTCTCATCTAAGAACTAAGTGGACTTCTCATGAAGTAAACAAATACATATTAACAAACGACAGGACCATTCTAGATATAAATACAACTCAGATGCGTTTTATATTAAAATATCGTTATTATCTTATAAACAAGCCCCTATGTTACACACACTAAGCTTAAGATAGTTCCCTAGTCAACGGACAGATACACAGGGTGGAATTTTGCAGTGCTCCCTGAAGGAAACTACTCTAAATACTAGAGATAGCAAATTTTACTCTTAGGAAACATTCCTTTGTTTGTAAAAAGAGGAAAAACGACTTCAAATTTATTTGAAAATAAGAAAGAATGAAAGAAAGCATTTATTAGAACACACAGTAACAAAACACACAAAAAAATATGTATTACAAAAAACGGGCAAAAAAGAAGTAAATAAATAATAGGAACACACATAATAGCTTAAACATAAACATATAAACAAATTGCGCAAGACAAAAGGTTGATTTGTTTGTATTGTGTGTGCCAAAGGGTGCCAACTCAGCTTATGTCCCAACCTGAGGAAAGTTGCAACGCTGTTCTTTCGTTTACACTGAAGATGGGGTAACGCGCACGCTCAGCCGCGCAAGGCCATTTCGCTCAGTATATTGAGACACTACAGTATAAAGTATTAATATTAAGACACTAAATATAAATAAAATAAAATAAGAACTATATCAGGTACAAATGCCTTTTACGAATTGTTTATAAATTCGTTATTATTAATTATTAATTATATATAGCATAAATATATTTGATGGATGTAGATATATAAAATAAAATAAAATGAAAATTCCTACTAATTATTATTGTTAGCAACATTATTATAAAAGCTTAAGTGTTAGTATTAAAAAGAGGACACGGACAAATAATTATGTAACGCTACACAGAGCTACTAAATTGTGAACGTAATAAAAAAGTTTTATACATGCACTTGAATTTTGACTTTGAGCCACACTCTCGAAAAGGCGGAGGTATGTTGTTCCAACAATTTGTAGCACAATATTTGAAACTGCCGCAAAATGATGATGTACGGTGTTCAGGAATGGCGAGGGGGTGAGTGCATCATCGTACCGTATTTCTATTTCGCAACGATCTCCAGGACAATTTTGAAAACAGGTACAGAGGATTTTTTGTGGAAATAACATCAAATAATAGACAGGCAAAGTAAAGTTTTTGGCGTCCTCTCACGTTCAGGATTTTGTTGTCATTAAGGTAGGGAGTGACATGCGACCGGGGGGGCATAAAACAATAGCGCAACAAACGCGCGCTAGCGTTTTGTACCCGTTGGATAAGCCGCTGAACACAGGGACCATACACCGCGATACAGTAATTCAGCTTGGATAATACAAGGCTATCACAAAGCTGAACCCTAAGCTCCACGGATATATAGTCCCGTATTCTATACAGAACGCTCAGACGAAAAAAACTAATACAAACGCAATCCTCAAATCCCTGCTGCTCGAACTTAAGGTTCTCATCCATTAACAGTCTTAAATTTCTAGTTTATTTCACGCGTTTGATGTCCTCTCCTTTTACTTGTATTTTAATATTAGTTTTGCTAAGTTTCTCCACGCACTGTTTAGAACCTAGAAGCAAATATTTAGTTTTGCTCGGGTTAAGGGCAAGCGAGTTTCTCTCAGACCATTTCAAGATGTTACCAAGGTCATTATTTAAAAGTAATATCTTGTGGCTGATAGTGTCATTATTTAAATGAGTCAAAATTTGGAGGTCATCAGCGTACAAGTGGTAACTACAGGGTTTAATGCAGCTTGGCAAGTCAGCAGTGTATAAAATAAACAAAAGAGGCCCTAGAATGGATCCCTGCGGGACACCCCTTGAAATTGGTTTAAAAGAAGATTCTTTTTTTTTTCCATCGGGTCCTTCAACAACAACCTTTTGAGAGCGTCCTCTAAGATAGCTGTTGAACCATAGCGTGGCTGAAGTTTCGAAACAGTAAAATGAAAGTTTGGATAATAAAATGTCAATATTAATACAGTCAAAAGCGCGTGAATAGTCAAGAAGTGTCAATATGATAGCGTCTCCATGATCCTGGGCATTCAAAACCTTATCTACTACGTCAAGCAAAGCAGTAGCTGTGCTACGACCACGTCTGAAGCCGGATTGAAGTGAGGGGAGAATATCGTTGCTCTCACAGTATTGACTCACTTGTACGTAAACTACACGTTCCATCAGCTTAGCCAGAAAACATAAAATGCTGATGGGCCGTAGATCATTAAATGTGTTCGGGGTACTAATTTTTGGTAGCGTAGGGGTAGGGGGCGAAATAAAGATACTTTCCATAAATCGGGGAACGTGGACGAGGTAATTGATTTATTTATAATCACAGTAATAACGTCAAGTGTGTAAGGTAGTGTCTGAAGTATCGTGTCATGGGTGGTGGTGTCTATGCCAACTGCATTCGATTTACTGTCAAGGATTACTTTGGCCACCACAGAGCTAGAAATAGGCTGAAGAGAAAACCTATGGTGGAAACTACGGTTTCTATGAAATTCATAGAAAGTGAGGTCAGAAATATTCACTTATCGTTGTGCTGGAATATCTAAAAAGTGACTATTCAGAAGGTCAGGGTCCGATAAATGAGCAGGTACTTCTTTACTGGTAGTGGCATTAGTTGGAATATATTTTTTGAGATTTGACCAAAGAAGTTTAGGATGATTAAAGTTTTTGTTAATGTGACTATTGTAGTAAGCCTTCTTTTCTGCATTGATGCTAAAGTTGACAAGACGTTTCAGGGTTTTATACTCATTTTCACAGGTTTGGTTTTTAAGTTTGCGGAATTTAACATGGGCTCTGTTGCGTAGCTGCATCATGTAACGCACATTGCTTGTTAACCAAGGCGCTGGCTTTTCTTGTGTACGTACGGATTTTAAAGGAGCGTATTTGTCAAAGAGATGTATTATTAAACTGTTAAATTCAGCAACCATAAAATTAATGTCATCATATAGTGTGATGTTATAAAAGTCAAGGGATCTAAGTTCGTTGTCAAATTCTTTATGGTCAATGACATGTATAGGTCTATAATTGAACTGTCGAGGAGGGATGTGTGCCTTTTTTATTTTCATTTTAACGGTGACAAACGCGTGTGCCTAGTTCGGGCGAGTGTGTACATCTAAATTCAAAACAGTAGTATTAGTGCAAATAAGGTCAATTGCAGACTGACTGTTGGCAACGAAGTGTGTAGCTACTTCAACGTGATTTTTTAGGGTAAAACTATTCAGAAACTGAATTAGTTGTCTGAATTTGATGCTATATTTGTCAAACACGTTAATATTGAAATCGCCGAGATTCACGACACGATCATATTTAGCGAAAGATGCTAGAGAGTCGGTGAGTGCATCGAAGAATGTGAGAGTGTTCAGCCACGGCGGCCTATACAGTAGGCAGTACCTATTAGTATTTTAATTGAACGGATGTTTATTGATACCCACATCTGCTCAACGTCAGGGTGTGTGACCAAGTGCTTACAAATACGTATTGTTAATCCCTGCTTTATATAAAATTCCACTCCACCACCTTGCGTACGGACGGCGGGCGGGCGCGGGACGTGCCGCAGGCGGTAGCCGGGCACAGCGGGCGCTCGCGCCTCGTCGTTACCTCGCAACCAGGTCTCGTTCGCCGCCAGTATGTCAGGTGACTTCATCTCCACAACTGCCACGAGCTCGTCATGTCGTGTGCCTATTGAACCCGCATTTAAAAGGCTAACGTTCAGATTTTTGACAAAACCATTTTGGAAGTAAACATACATATTTATCAAGTGGTAAGAGTGCAACTAGAGCCAAAACAAAAACATTACGAACAATAAGATAGCTCCTAAAGCAGGAAACGGTGAATGTGTAAATAAAGTAAGGCACAAAAAACATAATTAAATAAATAAAACTGCGGGTATCAAAATAAAGAGCATACATAATATATAGTTTATAAACTGCTATAATATTATATAAATATAAATTATAAAGAAAAAATAAACTACTTAAATGCTGTAATAGTAATTCGCGTTTATTATAAGACCCACACAATACCTGTCGTGCAACACAAGTTTAAGTAGCAACAAGAATGTAACATTGCAATATGTAGGTACTTTTGATTTGCGAAGGAGGAATAAACACTTAGTTTTATAATTTAATTTCACCATCACAATAAACATATTAAGAATATAGATTGCAAAATAAGATTCAAAATAAATAAGTATGGCCACAGTCATAAGTAAAAACAATACTGACCGGCTAACTCCGGGAAAGTACACGAATACAATTCTAACGTTTAAGACAAATAAACAATTATACATCTTGACCCTTTTTATCGGCTGTGCTGGGAACATCATTAAGGCGAAAAATCCGGTCAACGTGCTGCGGAGTTTTAAGAAATAATATTTCCAAGGACTCGGATTGTCTAGCGAAAATTCGGCCATCTCTGCTCCAGACATACTTCCATTTATGCAAACGCACTAGCTCACGAGCCCTTCCGAGAATCGTTCTATTCAATTTCGTCAAACGTTCATTTATGAAGAAACGACGTGAGGGGTGAGGCGAGAGCCCGAGATCGGCGGTGGAGGTGCCGCCACGGCGCACGCGAGCCTGTCGGAGCAGTTCATCGCGGGCGCAATGGTGTCGTGGAGTCACCTTTAGGTCTTGCGCCGACTCGTTGAACAGTAACAATGTCACGGGAATCAAGTGTTAGGCCTAGTTTGTTTGCTATCGTTGATGTTATGTGCAATAATTACTCATTTTGAACTTCTGGAATCCCGGACACTTTGATATCGTTGGCGAGGAGTGCTTGATCCCGTTGATTCAAGTCACTGCGCATGCTATAGATGGAGTTGAAGTTTCAGTTTGCATACTTCTCCTTGAAGTTCAATATTTTGTGCTTTGAGTGCATGTACATCTGTATCAAGCGAAGAAATGTTGCGCTTGGCGTCGGCGAGCTCGGCAAATAGTAAATCCGTTGTCTCGATGAGTTCTTTCTTAAAAACTTCTATGGTGGTGTTAAAATCTTGGCGTAGGTCGGATCTAAGGTTTTTTAAATTGGAGCTCATGTGCACATTCAGCCTCGAGTCCAGTAATGTAGTAAGTTGATCGAGGGTGAAGTTACAGACAGCTTGCGGGTGAATCGACTCTTGGGAAGACGTTGCTAGGTCATGAATTATGTCGTCGCATGACATATCAGCATCCTGGTTCGGGACGTTGAGCTGCTTACGGACTGGCGTGTCATCGTTTTTCCTTCTTGAGCTGGATGTTTTACATGAAGGACACCGCCAGTGTCACTTTAAGTCCAACAAATTAGACTTATAAGGAGAAGCCGATACGTTTACATACTTATAGTGAAATGAATGCTTACAAATTATGCAGCTCAGTAGTTCACTGGTACTTAACAGGTTCATGCAGGCCTCGCACTTCATTTTATTTTGAAATATAGTCCAAAAGCACACTCAATAAAAAAAAATTTAAGTGTAATTTAGGCGAACGACGTAGGAATTAAAACAGTTAGGGTACCGCTATCTGCATCAACTAGACTGATGTATTGGCAGTTGGACTGATTTGCAGTGTTAAAAACTTATAAATTTATATAAAACTTATTGCAAACAGTATCATAAGCAATTATTTATGCATTTCAGATCACTTATTATTATTATTATTTTTATATGTATTGTTATACACGGAGCACACAAAAAACGATGCTTACGGCACGAAGCGCGCGCTAACCGAAAAATAGGCTTACTTAGCCCAGGAATCGAACCGGCTAAAATCCTAAAAATTTATGAGTCAACCATAAGGATCATATCTTTTTAACCCTCCAGATGGCAAAGCAAAATTCCACGCTGTGTATGCCCTTGACAGTTCAATTTAACAATGTGCTTGGTCAACGGTGTCGGAGCCTTTAAATGTATTTTTGGCTATTTGGCTTTTATGTTTGTAGTGCCTCTAAATAAGAAGATATTGCAAAACCAACACGTGCTTCTATCGCCAATTTAAACGACTGCTATTTCGTATTTTTTTGAGAAAAATAACATATGCCGGGTGATTTGTTGATAGAATGTATCGTAATATACCCCATTAAGGCCCCTAAACCGATGACCGACACATTATATACTTGACTCCAATTTTGATGTCATAAAACAAACCTATTGTTAGTAATCACAGTTAGGCATGGTCCCACCGCCGTAGGCAAGGAAACATAGTTTACCGCTCCGAAACGTACAATATATACAGGGTGCCCAGAAAGAAGCATGACAGACATGAGGAGAAGACATTTTTTGGAGGTATCCAATTACATGACAAACATTCATTTTTTATTATTATTTTTCGAAAATTTCTTAATTTAGGGAATTTTGTTCTGCTGTGCGTACAAGAGAGGATATATTTTATTGATTTCTTCGTTTTAATTTTCTTAGATACTTGGCCTACAATATTAATGCAGAATTTAGTTAAACATGGAAGTATAACCGGAGATTATAGTGGAGAGTTGATTTTGTGATTTTTTTGTTATTATCTTTAATTTTTTACGTTTGAACAACAGTGGTAAATAAAAAATGTACCCTTCTGAGGTAAATGTATTAAGTTTTAATGCATTAAGGATAACTAAAGTGACTTATGGTCATGTGACATGTCACCTCCCCAACTACCTTCTCCTTCAGTTTTTCGTGCAAGTTGTATAGATTCCGTGACAAAAATAATAACAATTATCTAATAATAGCTGACCGCTGCTTGTTTACACTAGCGCAAGAACTCTTTCTCCACTAGGTTTGTCGCAGCGACACGGGCTATCAAAGATAAAATTTGCTGGGCTACGCTCACTTAACATCTCGACAAATTTAATAAAAAAAATTGCAAAATTGCAAAAATTCTTCGAGGGTTGAGTGACGTTTTCTTACACATGGGACAGGTTCGAGTCCTCGGGGCATTTATTTGTATGATGAACACAGATCTTTGTACACAGGTTATGTTTGTTGTTATTTAAATATGTATGTATATTCTGGGTCCCCCCAGTTCACTGTATGGTCATTAATAACACAAGCTCTGCTTACTTTTTGGCCATACGGTTAGTGTGTGGGTGTATGTGTATTTATTTATTCCTTAGCATTATTTTATCTAAAAACCATATATAAACCAACTAAATTCGAAGAAATCTTTGGTCTGTCATGGTAAAAATGTTGAACTATAAATTATTTAGAGGCTTCAAACTTTCTCAAGGACTTAGATCCCTAGGTGTCAATATAATTGTATGATGATTGAAATATTTTCATATTAGAGTATTGATAAATAAATGTTTGCATGTAGTTCCATAACATAAATTGAAGACAAATTTTAGATATAAAGCAACAAAATATTATTAAAATATGTGTAATTTTAAATTAATAATCACATTATCGTATCCTCTCAACGTGCGGCAACTGAAATGAAGCTTGTCAGACATTGTAACACAAATCGTCTGCAACAAACGGAAGAGCCACACATGAATACATGCGTGTATTGATACAGATTGGTTGCACCAATCGAGAAATTGCAGTAGAACTCCAGCTTTATGCCATCTCAATAAGAAGGCCATAGTGATACCACTGACCTAGTTAAGGTAAATTCGCTAATGCTCTCTACGCAACCGATCGATGATATTCTGTGTCGTAAGGGGCCGACTAGATCGTGCGTTCTCGAGCTTCCCTACGTGTCATGCTTATAAAGCGGCGCGTGCTTTTAGATTACACTTCCTTCAATGACGACTTTCAAAGGACAAGTTATATTTTGAATGTTTTTAAGAAGACGCGAATGGCATTCTTGTATTTAGATCATTTCTAGATTTTCATAAAAAAATTCGTCAGGATACTCTTGTTCTGTAGCTTTTATAGTAACTTTTTACGTCTAATAATATTAATAGCAAAACCAGAACGCTTTTTTATCATCCGATCAATGAGCATGCGAGCCACCTGTCATTGTTGATCGCATGTTAAACTTATTATTCTACGGGTTTGAATATTGATTATTGATGAGGCGGCGAACGGATCAAAATCACGTTTACGTGAATGATTATTATAGCGGTTTAAATTATGGAATGTAATGCCGCTGAAATTGAGATCGCTGCAGAAGAAACTGTAGAACGTTTTTTGACGGCCTGTTTGGTGTGGAGGTAAGTGGCCTTGCCTTTCATGCCAGAGGTCCCGGGTTCGAATCCTTTTGGAGGCAAATATTTTATCATGTTTGCTTTCTAGTCATGGATGTGTATGTATGTTTATTTAAAAAAAAATACATACTTAATTTAAATTTTAAATTTGTCAATACACAAATAATGTTATAATAAGTAATAAAAACCATTAGTAACTATATGGTCCAATTATGTTTTTTTAAGTTTATTTCTAAAATATATACTTAAAAAAATTATCTATGTGTGTTTATATATTTCTTAAGTTTATTTATCCGTTATCTAGTATCCATAACACAAGTTCTTAATGATACTTAATTTGGGCTAGATAATGTGGTGTGATTGTTAGAAATATTTAAAAAAAAATTTAAAAAAAATTTACTAGTGTATCTTTGTGATCTACAAGTTTTTTTTGAAATAATCATTTTTCGCGTATAAAAACAAATAACTTTCTTTAACATGTTTTCTCGGTTTTCACGATACTAATTGAATTTATAACAAATATTACGTTTGTTTTCTCAGAAATCACGTAACGAATGATATTTTTATGTGAGTTACAAGCCGTTTTCAATGGAAATTGGGTTTTCGTAATTATGTTCCATTATTTTAGACAAAATACATTAATTGCTTTCATAAATTCAATAAGAAATACATCAAATACGATATCAAATTTATTAAATGGAATTTGCTTAATGCTTGAACGGAATCGGAGTGGTTTACGTATGATTTTTTTTTTTAATGTATTTGCTGTACAAAACAGTTCTACAATAGATATACATGAATTTACTTAATATTACTGTGATACACTGTATGTACCGACTGCATGTTTTACATATTTTGAGTAAATAAAACATTATTTACGTTGTAAATGATTAATATTTTAAATGCATTTCAAGTAACAATTAAATTATAAATATATTAAATTATAAACATTCTTTAGAATAATACATTAAACTTGAAATAAAATTGATACGCTCATAAAACTTTATTATTCTCAAATATATAAAAAATCCCTAATATACTAGCTATTAAAAACTACACCAATTTACAAATATTTAGTAAGACTGCCAATCAAACTTTTCACTCGTACTATTCTCACTGTTCACCCACTTTTCCTATGTATTTATTTATTTATATTTATTTGTAATTATATATATATTTAAATACTTATTTGTAATTATATGTGTATATACATATATACATCAGTATTTCAGTTATCAGTATTTTTCCGCCATATTGCTTGTCATCAGTGGGCGTGCTTATTTAAACTGCAGTTGTAGCTTCTTAATAATTTTAATTACACACTTTGAAGTAACAATCACGTAACAGATTATAACAATAGTACTGATTTATTAATTTACAATAAACACTTGGAACGCGCGACAGTTCTAGACGTGTGTAGCCTGACCGCTTGCTCGATTGTAAGTGATCGTCCCCTTCGCACCGCTACCAGGTCTAAACGCTGTCGAGCACCGCAGAGAGCGCTGGCGTCCCAAGATGGCCGCCAGAAGCAGACAAGATGGCCACCGGAAACCGACAAGATGGCCGCCGGAAGCCGACATATATATATATAATAATATATAAATATATATTTATTTGTCTCCATAAATATGCATACTCAGTAACTAAAAATGTAATGAATATGTACTGCTCTCTTCGTACTTGTACCGATACTAAATTAATTTTGTTTATTCAATCCGTGGTTAACGGTATTGGTGTCACGATTATATATAAATGTTTGTACTATAATATTGTAACCTTTATTGTGATACTGTTTGTTGACCCCAATAACTGGAAAAAAAAATAATAATTTTATGTAGTTTAGATTCCCAAATCCCTACAGTAGAGCCATAACTGTAAGGTACACTGTCCATTTTATTTAAAAGCGTCTCATACTCTCTGCACATTCATACGATAGGATTGTGAAAAGAAACCTTGTTATTAAAAAATGGTACTGAAAAGGAAAATGTACGTCTTTAAGATTTAGCGGGAATTTTAAATTGTATATCTGACAAAAGTGAAGTATTTATAAAACCTTTCAAAGTGTTGTAAAGAAAGTTTAAATCGGAAATTTTCCGTCGGTTTTTAAAGTCTTACATTTTTCATCACTTAGGTGTAAGTCGTAACATTTCCTTTTTATTTC
Source organism: Marasmarcha lunaedactyla (assembly GCA_923062675.1). NCBI lineage: Eukaryota > Metazoa > Arthropoda > Insecta > Lepidoptera > Pterophoridae > Marasmarcha > Marasmarcha lunaedactyla. The sequence continues at coordinate 24,480,696 of OV281349.1, forward strand.
TATATCTCAAAGTAACCGTCCTTAGAAGACGCCTTTGAATAGATTCAAGCATGTCAACATACGTAGTATACTGTGGAGACTACACTACAGATGCTTAAATTTGTTTTTACAGAATTTTCATTTAAACTTTAATAGAAATCAAGGCTCAGGGTTTATGTTTGTGATAATTATAGCCCATTCAGTGCAATAGCAGTACTTTCATCCGGTTTTCATTGACATCGTTATTTAATAACTTATTATTTACGAATAATTTGTGGGACTTCTCTTTCAACTCAATATATCAAAATGTTCTAACAAAGAATTGTCGTAATTCTTTGACGACGTAAGTGTTTTTTGTAAAAATGAGTTTCGTAGGAGTTCCAATAGTAGTCGCGAGAAGAACGAGTAAGAGGGTGGACCTTATGCCATTGCCAACTACCTGTATGTACCAGTCCCCGTGGTCATGACGCTACGGTGCCGAAATATCGGAAACTCGAAAATAAAAATGAAAATCTTGGGAAAACTCCCGTTATTGTATGAAAGAATTGTCTTTATTGTCTACTAGCAGCTGCGCAGCTAATGGCTTGTTATATTTAACGATTATGTTTACACTATATTGCTAGAAATAAAACTAGCTAATCATTGTAATGTCAGGGTGTGTGCTGCCGGCAGGACATACACTAGACGATGACTGCAACAATGGCGCCGCTTCGTTTTAAATAATTACATACATTATTCACAAGCTTGCAATATAGCTGCAATACTCCACCTAATTGCAGTTTGTACGGTTTTTGCACTTTCGTTCTGTCCAAAGAAAACTTAAGACTGCGGGGTATATATAGGGTACTTATTCTATACATTCCGTCGTGGGGTTAAAGTAGAGCTTACTTGCGATTGTTTTTTCACGTGAAACCCTAACCAAAAAAGGATAGTTTCTGAGATATTTTAATTTTTTCCCGATTTTTCGCGAAAAATTTACGTATTTTCTGTTATTTCCAGTTGTAATCAATTGCGAATTACGGGTTTCATTAGCATTTCAGCAATTCTTCGAAACATCACCTTAAGTAACACAGTTAAATTTAATGTACAAAACTTGGCAATGTCAAATATTTAAGGAAAATAATAAATTTATACTAGTTTATTGTACGTTTACATAAAAATATCCAGTTTTCAGAGTAATTTATTTCAAGGTGGCGTTGCAACCTTCCACCTTGTATAGATTCATGACCTTCGCATCTACTACAAACGATGCCTGAGGGTAAGCTGCTTGACCTGAACTGCGGATAAGCTGCTCACCTCAGAAAGCTCCGTAAAGCTTCGTCCGTAAAGCGTAAAGAGTCGTCGCGGAATTCATTGTTGCGGTGCATTTTATTAAGGTATAATTGTTATTTTTTGTTAAATCAAATATATTTGAAATATATTAAATAAAATATACTTGACGACCGAGTGGTGTAGTGGTAAGTAGCAGTAGTAGTAGTAAGTAAGTAGCCTTGCCTCATACGCCGAAGGTCCCAGGTTCGAGTCCTGGCCGGGGTTTACATTTGTGTGATGAACACATATGTTTGTTCTCGGGTCATGGTTGTTTGTATTAATATTTGTATTTTTATTCTGGGTTCCCCCCCGTTCGCTGTACGGTCATCCATAACAAAAGCTCTGCTTACTTTGGGGCGATACAGTTGGTGTGTTTGTCTAAGGATTTATTTATATAATATATTAGTTTCGGTTTATTATTATACCTATGTATAGTATAAACTGAAATTTATAAGCAGAAGCACGCTGTTTTAGTTAATTTTTACTTTATTGTCAATAACGTCTATTGGCTATTTTTGCAACCAATGGCGATTGTGTATTTTGGCGGGAATAAAGTGGTAACGCCGATTTTATAGGTAAATTGTTAGATTATTCATTGTTAAGTTTTCGAACTAATAACATGGTTTGTTAAAGATACTCAAAATTGTAGGTTATTGGGTTATTACTGTACTGGCTTTGGATTCAAGTATTTATGGAATTATTGGACTTAAATACGTATATAAGTTGTTCAGTACGCCATACCTTTTCATTTGCAAGTTCCTGACCCCGAATCATGGAGGATGTATCATCATTAAACTCAGTTTGGTACTCACCTAGTGACAGTTGAATAACAGACGGATGCGGGGGGATGATTGAGTGACCATGTTAAGATTTGACCACATATAAGGTTCACTTGTGGAAAACTAAATAAGTATTCAATGTTATTTTATTAAAGTAATTTCTTTATTTGTTGCAGTTACGCCATCGATAACATTAAGAAAGTGAAAGTGGCCATTACGAAAATATCACTGTTCGAGCACCAGACTTACTGCCAGAGGACGTTAAGAGAAATGCTCGCTGGTAGCTGGCGGTGGAGCAAGTGCCTTTATCAGACCTGGATAGTTCATTTTGTTTGTGAGGTTCTCCTCTAAGTCTCGTACAAACGTTTGTTAACACTCGGGAGATTTGCTCTTTGTTTAGATGCGTGTGAAGATCACTGGAGAATAACCGTAGTCCTGAGACCACTTCTGATTGAGATCTATTCGTGAAAGAAATGGAAGTAGCTTTATATCATATTTTCGCAACGAAATTGATAAACATCACTTAGAAGACCACCTTTCAAATCAATCATTATCTCACAGTTACTTAGGTGGCGCACTTTCATACAATTTTGAACCTAAGATACTAACTCCCTACTCATCAAAAACTTACTAATAAATTCCTATCACAAACTTTATTAAAACAAAGTTGTTCATAAAGTGGAATCTTAATTTCAGTTATATCTAATTGTGTATTCAACCACAGAAGTCTGTTCAGACAGACTGTGAATTGGCCGTAAAAATTATATTAAAGACCTTATTGTACTTACACACAGTCTCTCGAACAAATGAATTATTATTATTATAAGTTACTCACTTTGCGATAGCGGAGGTATTTTTGTTACAGTCTTACTCGAACATACTTTTAATTAAACAATATTTTTTAGAACTTATACAGCTACGGCGTAGCTAGGACGACACCGGCATATCGTAGCTACGAATACTACGAAATTACTGTAGCAAAATACTGTTTAAAATCAAAATCCTTTATTGCACAAAGTACGGTACAAGTTTTGTTGTTTTATAAGTGTTTGATCTCATACTTTACTGGTACTACAGCATGCAACAGCATATTTTACATTAAATACGCGTTTTAACTGCTATTATTATTAGAAGAATCGAATTGTGCCTGCCTTATTACCAGCTTACTAAGTCATTTACTTTGTTCTAAAATTATGCAACTAATTAATTAAAAAATGAAAGTTATATTTTCAAGATTGTCATATTAATGCTAATTGTGACATTTACTCTTAAATCTAATATTTATTACCAGTTTATTAAATAAATACGTAATTCATTGTACATTACAAATCTAATATTACCTGTCACCCACAACATTCTATTGTAAAATTTTTGTTTTGAAGAATTCATCAACACTATAAAACATTTTTCAATAAGTAAGTTTTTTTATTTTTTTTAATATTTCCAACAATCACACCACATTATCGAGCCATAATTAAGTATCATTAAGAACTTGTGTTATGGATACTAGATAACGGATAAATCGGTAAAAAAATGTAATTCCATAAATGGCTGTCGGTTTCAAATATTTTATATTTATATTAACATTACTAAGAGCTGTGGATTTTGTGATAATAAATAAATAAAAAAAAATAAATAAAAAATAAATAAAAATAAACTTAAGAAATATTAGAAATAAAATTAAATAAACATACATAGTTTCGAAGTAGACAATAAAATTTAATAATTGGTAAATTTATTATGCCACATGGTAGTCTATAATAGATTCTTATATACATTGCAAAGCTGTTCCCATTAAATATCTCAGTTTTTATACTTAGTAGCCATACGTAGTTTATTAGCCAGCTAACAGATGCAGATGAGAATAATTTTGCATAGAAATAGGAAGACATTGTGAAACAATTTTGAAAAAAATATACATGTGAAGTTTCTTGCCAGTACTTCTTACGAATGTTTTTCCGAACTGATGGTAGAGTCCTGCTTCGTTTGACGCCAATAAGAACAAGTAATTGTCAATGTTGGGAAAAAATATCTGAATTTTAATTTAAAACAAATTGGCAAAAAAATGAAATTAACATTTTACTGAAAGCTTTATAAACACCGCCAACAGTACATTCTACGAAAAGGCAATACAATGCCTAGAGAAACATATACGTATATAAAGGGTGAACAATAAAATATAAATAAATAAATAACCCCCGACAAACACACCAACTGTATGGCCCCAAAGTAAGCAGAGCTTGTGTTATGGGTGACCATACAGCGAACGGTTGGAACCCGGAATAAACATACATATATAAATACAAACAACCATGACCCGAGAACAAACATATGTGTTCATCACACAAATGAATGCCCTGGCCAGGATTCGAACCTGGGACCTTCGGCGTATGAGGCAAGGCTACTCACCACGGCAAGGCTATACTCGGTGTTTAGATATTTTGAATAACACTGGTAAAATTAGTATGTCTGGCGTAGCCACTGATCCCGGGGGTACTTTTGGTAAAAGTTAGATTTTTGTAATGATTGTTTACAGGCCTGTTTGTTCACTTTGTAATAAATAACATCTACTGGCATTTTTTACTGCTGCAGATTTATATATTTTAGTCAGCACATATATATCGACATGTTTATTAAAACTCACACCCTGTATATTTGCTACGCATTTTGCTTCATATAGTTACTTAATGAACTCAAATTACAGTCATCACTTAGATCTCCCTTCGCCTTGCGATTTAATTTAGAGTTAAAAGGAACATTTTTATTGCTCCCCGACGACGACAGATGTGTAATTTTTTGCGATAGTATTTTTTGAATAAAAATTGTTATTTGATGAGCGTGTATAATTGAGTCAAAAACTAGAAGATTTGATTATCTGTATCTGCACGTGCGGACAAACAATTGACAAAAGTGTGGCATTCCTACGTCAGGTGAATCCTAAATATGTTCCTCTAAATAATTGTAATTTAGAAAATTCCGTATTGAAAATTGTTTCTACTCAGTAATGAATATTTAAGTAAACCTATATATAGTCTTAAAGTATGTTTATTAAATAAAAGTTAACAAATTTATAAGTATAATAAAAACAATTATGCAGTGACATGGTAAATCTAAATATAGTAATGAATGGAATACATTTGGATGATAAAAGCCTTTGGGTATAGTACCCTCATTAAAAGAATTTTACGTCTCACGACGACAACTCGTAACAATACTCATACGGCCCCGGCCGGTAGTAACGTAGTCGATCCCGCACTTCTGTGCAACCCAACCTCGTCAGGTCTACCGCCGGTTTTTGTTGTCAATTTATTGACAACACACTCCGTAGTAGATTCGCGTTTGATCAGGTGGATACTTAACGGTGACAACTAAGCCTGATAGCGTTGCCCCGGTTCGCTTCCAAGGCCCTTCAGGCTAACGAGAAACCGGCTAACCCGATCCCATTGCGCTTGGGCCTTTCCCAGGGTGACGGTACAGTGCTGTCCGAATTAGGGGCACCACTTCGCGTCGTCCCCAGCCCCCCTACCACGGGTAGGGAGGTTTAGGTGCTAGGTTTGTTAGGGAACCTAGGCATTATTATATATTTATATATCATATATTGTAGTTTCAAGCCCTCCAATGGACCAGCAAAGCCTGGTAAACTTTGCTAGGTCGTTCGCCCAGGCGCTCGTTGCGTCCGGCGTCCCCATCTCAGATGACGTAATAACGCAGGCCTTACAGGCAACTATCGCGTCCCCGGCTCCTCAGGCCTCAACCCCGGCCCCTCAGGCCTCCAACGTCCAGACCCCTCAGGTCTATAGCTCTCCCGCGTCTCCCGTCCCGTCCGAGATGGACTGTGAATCGGTCACATCCTCACGCGCGTCGCGTCGCAAACGTACCGCTCCCGAGAGCGACTCCGAACCCGCGTCTGATACGTCGTCAGATGCCGTCACCTTAACCGGCTCTCCTGAGCCCGCGTTTCAGCTAGTCGCCAAACGCTCCAAGAAGCGCTCGAAGAAAACCTCGGTATCCTCAATACCCGAGCCCTCCCCGGTGGCTTCTACATCCGCCCCCGCGCCATTAAAATCGATCGAAGTAACCGCGTCTCCGTCGGTCCCATCGAAGCAAGCGACGCGCTGCGCTCCCGTCCCACCGAAGCCTCAGCTCCCTCCGCCCGTTTTTCTCCACAAAAAAAGCGCGACGGACCGCGGTATCTAATCTTTGCAAAGAGCAAAAAATTAACTATCTTAAAGCAACCAACGCAGGCGATTCAATTAAAATCCAGGTCGCGTTCAAAAGGTAATAACTGCTCAACTCCCCCCAGGTGCGTTAAGTGCCTGGATCCTCACATCACTAAGGAGTGCACTCGCACTCCCGAATCCACTTCCCTCCTGCCTGTGTGCTGTGTGGCCAGTCCGGCCACACAGCTAACTACAGGGGTTGCCTGGGTGCTCCGCGCTCTTCAACTAAGAGGGCTGCGCCTAAACCGGCGCCGCCGCTCACTCCCGCTAACTTCCTGCTGCGCAACCGGGGTCCCCCGGAAGCAAAGCCCATCCAGCCGACGCCTACTCCAGCTCTGTCCTGGAGACAACGTCCGGCCGCTCCACCTGCACCTTCCCGTCCTATCCCAGCTCCCGTAGCTCCCGTAGGGCCGCGTCCCGCTCCGTCGTCTTCACCTCAGTCGTCGTTGGCTGAGGACATGAAGACCGTGTTCGAGGTCATTCAAACGTCCGGTCGTATTAAACCCAAAGGCTTATCCCTAGTATCTTTTAACGCTCGTAGCCTTAGCACCAACCATCCTGAGCTCAAACTGTTCCTTCAGAACAAAGAGCCAGACTTATTGCTTCCCCAGGAGACATGGGTTACTCCATTCCGCTCCAGGGGATTCGCTATTCCTAAATACGCATTTACTCGCAACGATAGGCCCAACTCCGACGGTTACGGCGGCACCGACATTACAAAAGAGGCTTCCATTGCTGTCCTCTCCCTACCCCTCCTCTCCTCAACATGGAAGCCACTGTGTGTAGATTGGCTATGACTAGTCATCCGACCATCATCCTAGCTTCAGTCTACTTACCTAGTGGCTCCAGACCAACCCGCAGCGATTTTGAGGCCATTCTCGCCCTAGGCCATTCGGAGACTATAACTCCAATCATACTGACTGGACGTGCCTATCGACCAACACCAGCGGTATCAATCTCCTCGACATCACTAACTCACTTGACTTAGACGTCATATCTCCCATCACTCCCACTCACTTTCCCAACAATCCGAACTACTCTCCTGACATCCTCGACTTTAGAATTGTCAAGCGAATCAATCTCGATCTCAGGTCTATCGAACCGCTCGGTGACCTAGGCTCTGACCACCGCCCCGTCTCCCTCGTGCTAGGTGCGCCTAACGATAATCTCACATTTCCTTTCCTTTCCTTCATTTACCAACTGGAAAGGCTTTAAAAATACGTTAGTTTCAGCATTAGAGGCCCCGAACCCTCCGCTCGCGATTTCGCCCGACCAATTAGATAGCCCGGATAAATTAGATTCATTAGTCAACACTCTCACTGATGCTATCAACTCAGCCATCAGCGATAACGAAAAGGTTGCTAAGCAAGGTAAACCCACGCTTCCCTTAGCCGTTAGCAATCTTATTAAAGCTAAGAACGCGGCTCTCCGGAGAGCCCAGAAATATCCCACGCCCGCATACAGAACAGCTGCGAATCAGCTTCAACGTAAAGTTAGGTCTTGCTTCGCGGAACTCCAAGACGCTCAGTTTAACGATCTCATGGAGAATATCTCCCCGTCCCACCAAGCGTATTATCGAATGGCCCGAGCCTTACGCGTAGACATCGCCTCTCACGTTCCTCCTCTCACTCGTCCCGACGGCACTATTGTCTTTGAAGCCGAAGAGAAAGCCGAATGCTTCGCCGACAGCATAGCGACACAATGTTCGCCCAGCATGCAACCCGCGGATCCCTCCCACATCCAGGCGGTGGAGGACGAAGTTCTAACGAAGTTCGAAGGAAGACGACCCCGTCACAGTCTCTAATTATGAAATCTTGCTTCTCATTAGAAGTCAAAAGTCCAAAAAGGCTCCGAGTGCGGATGGAATTTCCAATCACGCACTTAAGCACCTGCCCCAGCAGCTTACCTTGTTAGTTATCATCTTCAATGCCTGCTTCGACCATAGCTACTTTCCAAAAGCCTGGAAAGAAGCGACAGTCATAGGCATTCCCAAGCCGGGTAAATCTCTGAATGTCCCGACTAATCACAGACCCATCAGCCTCCTCAAGTCAATGTCTAAACTTCTCGAAAGAGTCATACTCTCTCGAATGCGGAACCATCTGTTTCCAACGGATGGCGACCCTCTCATTATTCCCCACCAGTTCGGCTTTCGCGCTAAGCACTCCTGCCCTCAGCAAGTCCATCGAATCGTCGAGTACATACTCGAAGGATTCTATCCGCGTCGTAATAAAACAGTCGCGGTTCTCTTTGACGTAGCCAAGGTTTTCGACAAAGTCTGGCACAGCGGTCTCGTTTATAAACTCTACAAATAGGCTTACCAGATCGCCTAGTCAGATTAATCGCGTCGTTTCTCAAAGACCGTACGTTTCGATTCAAACATGAAGGCACGCTCTCCGCGCTTCGTCCCATAAAGGCTGGAGTCCCGCAAGGCTCAGTCCTCGCCCCTCTGCTGTACACCGTGTACACTAACGTCATCATTATCCCGCCGAAAGGCGTCGAACTCGTCCTCTTTGCAGACGACACCGCCCTTTACACTAAAGGTCACGCGGTCCCATATAACATCACCAGACGCCAAAAGGCCGTAAACGCCCTCGGTGTTTGGTTTCAAAAATGGCGTATCGATGTCAACCCAGAAAAGAGTTCTGCTATTCAATTCGACCACAAACTCCGTAATCGCTACAACGATCGAATTTTAGGCATTCCCATCCCCTGGAAGCGCAGTATTAAATACTTAGGCGTCACCTTAGATCAGACGCTTTCTTCGAGCCACACGTCGATAGAGTAACGAAACTCGCGCGTTTTTACTTAAGCCGCCTATATAGTATGTTAGGTAGAAAAATTAAAATGTCTTAAATAAACGTACGCTTTATAAGGTCTGCGTTAGACCCGTCATGTCATATGCCTCGCCAGTTTTTGCCCACGCCCAACCCTCCGTCCTTTATAAACTGCAGGTGATTCAAAATCCCTTCTGCCGCAGGGCCACAAACGCACCTTGGTACGTGCGTAACGCGGAACCTCAAAACACTCTCAGAATCGTTCTTCAAACGCGCCGAAACCCATCTCAATCATCTTGTTCGAGATTCAGTCTCATATACTGCTCCTGTCTTAGATTCGAAATTCAAAGTCGCTAGACCGAGAAACGCGCACACTGGCGAACCCACGCAATTAACTTTAGATCTCGAAGCCCTTCAGGCCGCAAATTCTAATTCTAACGTAAATTCTAATTCTAACGTAAATCCGAATTAATGCAATTTTATTTTTCAATGCTTAATGATTGAATGAATTCTTAAAATAATTAAATATTTACTTTTCATTTTGAGCACCTTCAGTGCTATGTATTCACCTTCAGTGCTATGTAAATCCCAGCGGGTGACCCCTTAAGGGCCCCGCTAGCGCGGCCTCTTTCTCCAATTGGCCGTCGCTCAGATGAAGGCTGTGTGGCAAAAAATTGCACGAGCCGACAGGGGGTTTTTTAGTGGGTAGAGGTTCTGGTAGGCGACGGGGCGAGTCCCATATAACTCTGGATCGCGCGCGCCAGAGTATGCGTCAGAGCATTTTTTATCCTCCTGCCCTTCAAAAACAACACAACATACAAAAAAACAACAAAAAAACAATGGAACAAAGGAACAAAAAAAAAATGAAAATAACGGATGCAGATAAGAATAACTTAGTATAGACATAAAGTGACTCTGTAAATTTATTTTGAAAAAAATATACCCGTGAAGTTTCTGGCCAGTTCTTCTTCACGAAGGTTTTTTCCGAACTGGTGGTAGAGTTAAGTTTTATTTGACATCAATAAGAACAAGTAATTGTCAGTGTTTATTTTCATTTCATTTTATTAAATAATAATATAATAAAATTGAGTAATAAATAATATTGAAATTAAGCAGGTCGAATGTTAATATCACATCTGCAATTTAATATACGCAACAACAATTTCATCTTTATGTTATTTATTTATTTATTACAAAGGAGACACAACAGAAACAAAAGATACAAGTAAGAATTTGACAGATACATAGTTTTACAATTACAATTGTTCCCTTGGATGGTCTCACTGAGAACATGTCATGATTTTATATTGAGCTGTTACATTTTTGTGAGATTACATGAGAAAATGAAATTGGAAAATAAATTTAAAGTTTAGTTAAATGTAAATGATAGAGATGGTTTTATAACTAAGCATTCTAATTATAAAGCATTTCTTACATCAACTGTATAGGTGGAAAGGGAGCACGAGAAAATGTCTATGTTATTGAACCTTTTATTATATAGATCACACATTCTACTCTGTGGTGCACGGAGACCGATGTTAGTTCTGGCTGGTGGCAAGTGAAATACATTCCTACAACGAGTAGTTTTGGCTGGAATTCGGAAATTCAGTTTTGCTAGAAGTCGTGGTGAGTCGATGTCGCCATTACATATCTTTTTAAGCGCCACAGCGTCGGCTAGTGAACGTCGATCTCTTAATGACATCATTTTATATTTTTGCAGTAAAACATTATATGAGCAGCGCGGTGAACGCATTCGATAATTTAAAGTACGCAAAAATTTATGTTAAGAAACTAATTGAATATTTTATACTAAATTATTTATAAAAGCCCTTTAACATTTGTAATATCCAATGCATGGTTGATTAAGTTGTAAGTTCTATACTGTTACAATAAGATACCTATAAAACACTTTATATGCAAATAAATGAAATAAATAAATAAATACATTGAATTTTCCAAAAACTGTATATCAGCCAGTTCGCTGAGCACATATCCTCACCACGATCCTAACCGATGTCAAATTGTCGGGTTACTTCTGGAAATTGAAATATCAACCATTTCACGGATCACGTTTTCGAGCGTTCGGTGAAATTAATTGTTGTTATATAAATTGGAAGGCGAAAATAAACATCGATCTGGCTACCGCAAAAACATTTTAGGCAAATTTCTCCAATATTTTAGAAATTTAACTTATTTTTGTGATAAAACAAAAATACAGGTTCCGTGTGATACTAATTATATTTTATTAAATATTTACATAGCTTGAACGTAAAGCTACATGAGAGCCTTTCTTTATGGAGCGTTACAGCTGAGAATTTTTTTTAAATAATGCCGTGCTACAATATTTGTCAAAATGTTACGTTTATTATGAGAATAATTTCTGACTTATGGCAGTTATATTGGAATTTACCGTGTAAAGCATTTTTGATCAAATTGTCAGCACCGATAATTTAAGGCCCTTCATTCTGTACAAAATTTTTCGCGCGCTTTCCTTGACAACGTCAGAGGGGCAGGGGATTCTAATGTCACAAGAATGCGAGAGCTCGACTCCAACGCTTGGCAGTGTCATTTCACGCTTGCTTTCGGAAACGCAATTTGCAGTTTTTTTTTAAAAAAAAGGTTGTGTTTTTCTGTATTATAATTGACTGTTCTTAAACATTTACCTTTCTCCTTTATTTACGGATATTGGTAATGTTATAACTGCCTAGGTATTTGGACTTTTCTTTAAATTTATTTAGCAAAGTAGTTTTATTCACTGCCCTCTTATATGGTTGAGGAGGGCGATGGCAGGCTCTCGCAATAACCCCGTGGATGGGTGCTGGTTTGCGGATATTTATCTGCTGGATAGTCAATGCAGAAGGAGACTTGCTGAGCTAACAGATGCAGATAAGAACACATGTTCACAGACGACCTGTGCATCCTGCGCGCCGGCACCACAGAGACCTCGCTTGGTCCAACAAGACGTAGATGCAGAGTTGAAGTGGTCTCATGTGGTGGTAGTACTTAATTAAGAAAAAAAAACTTTTCCCGTTCCAAGAAGGCGTAAGTTTGACGTTTGTCATGTTTCTGTGTACCCTGGCTTCGAAAAGCCTTGCTTATCTGGGATAAATGGAACTTAGTCATTCGAATTAAACGAAAAATTCATCGCTGAATGTTTAATCTACATTCAAAATTTCGCGCCAATATAAACATCATTAAAAACGAATTAATCTATATACATCTATGTTTTCAGCTGCTTACGTGTTCTTCGGAGATCGTAAAAAAGTAAAGAGAATATTTAAATTTATAAGTGTTTTGTTATACAATGGACTTTCTAGCACTTCAGGTTATTTACCAGAGGTTCAATAAAAATGTAAATTTGTATTTAATTTCTTAGCCGATTCAATGGATTCGATCAAAACTTTCGATTAGTAAATTAGGATAGAGTTGAAAGGATCTTTGGCTTATCTATCTACCTGCTGTTGTAGAACTATGTTTTGGAAACTGACTCTTGAAGCATGCTTTTATAATCAAGTGGTATAAGCTCTTAACCAATCAGATGCGAGGAGAAAGCCTTCATTCAATACAGGACTTTCCAATGTCATAAATTTTAAATTGGCAATTTAACTTAAATACATTTATAATTATAGTATTGCTCCATTATTTGTGTACATAAATCAATTTAAATTTGACCCTATCGTACTAGTATCTTAGTGTGGTTCGTGATCTTACGACCTCGTGTTTTCCCGGCCCCGAACTGTTCGCCAGTAAATTATATTAAATATCTTGCATTAAATCATTAAAAATAACTGTCATATTTCATTTTATTATACTTTATTATTTTATTATAACTGTTATGTTCCATTCAAAAACTCATATTTGAGATATATAGTAAGACTCCGCATATAGCCTTAGTGACCGGCCACTTCTAATTAATGTCTTGTTCTGGTCATTACTTTACTTAACTGACTCATTACTTCGCTGAAATGAGACTAACTGGAAATGATATGAAATATTTATTTCTCAACATTGACAATTACTTGTTCTTATTGGCGTCAAATCAAGCATGATTCTACCACCAGTTCGGAAAAGCTTCGTGAAGAAGAACTGGCAAGAAACTTCACGGGTTCAAACAGACTTTTCAAAATAAATTTACAGAGTCTCTATATGTCTGTACAAAATTATTCTTATCTGCATATGTTAGCTCGGCAAGTCTCCCTCCCCCCAAGTATCCAAACGACGAACACCCTCAAACGGCACCCGTTCACGAGTTAATGCGGGATCCAGCCATCGCCCTCCTCAACCATATTACAGGGAAGTGAGCGACCCGTCACCCGACGCTACCATAAGAAAACGTACTTTAGTGACAATGACGCTTCAGATATTCATCGGGACGAAGAACTCAACGAACAAACAGACACATTATACATGGTTTGTTACAGATACTAGTAAAATCCTGTTAATGAAGGGATTATACCCAAGGGCTTTTATTATTTAAATAATCGGATAGTTTATATAATGCTTTAGCATACAACTTCTGCTTTATAGTTTTCTGAATTCGTCAATAGGAAGACCTTGGATATCCTCAGGAACCTTATTAAAATAGTGTATACACGGCCCCATGAATGAGTTAGTGGCTTTATGAAGCCTACTATTATGAGCTGCCAGCATATTTCTTCCTCTCGTGTTAAGATAGTGCAGATCTTTTTTTTCTTTTGAACAAGGTTATGTTCAATTTTACATACATTAAATTTTCTAAAATATATTGTGAATGGAAAGTAAGAATATTTATTTCCTTAAATTTACTTCTGACACCCTTGGACCGAGCTGATAGATGGTGCGAACAGCCCTTCTCTGCCGAATAAATATAGTATCGATGTCGGCAGCACTTCCTTACAATATAATGCCAAATGTCATGAGGCTGTGGAAGTAACCGCAATAGACTAATCGAGCAGTTTTTTCATTTGAACTGTGCGGCAGAGCCAAGCCTTTTCGTTAAACCATCAACATGCGGTCTGGACTGGAGTTTGGCGTCTAAGGTTATGCCCAGAAATACAGTTAAGTTTACAGGAGTCAGTTCCTGGCTCTTAACTACAATGTTTGTGTTTACCTGTTTGACATTGGGCAATGTAAACTTAACACATAAATACACTGGGGCATAAATGACCTCGCTGAGCTTTGTACAAAATGAAATTCATATTTTTACTGAAACCTTTATACAAGCCGCCAATAATACAGCCTACGAAATGGCAATACAATACCTCGAGGAAAATATACATACGGGGTGGACAATGTGGATGGATAGAGTCGGTTTAATAGAATTTCTTGACACCTTTTTTATGAACTTGTAGTACGGTGCCCAGCTAAGTGGCGTGAGGGTAACGCCAGGCGTCTCGGGGGATACGTTATGAGAAATAATGGCACTCCACTCTTAATCCGTTTTTATAGAGCTCCAGTTGTGATCTCACAGGTGCTATGAATAAAAATAAACAAAATATGAGGATAGTTTGTTTTTCGTTTTATTTATTAACCAACTAATAAGGTTTTCTTAACTAGGATTATGCACTCTAGTTACTGTAATAAATACCATATGTTATTTTTTATTTATACAGTTTCGCCATTTTTTATTACACCTTTGCCCGTATCCTGTATATTTCCTACGCCTTTTCCTTCGTAATGAACTTAAATTACAGTCGACATTTAGATATTTCATCTCCGTGCGATATAAATTTGAACAAAAAGGAACATTTTTATTGCTACCCAACGACGACAGATGTATTTGCAAAAAAAAATCATATTGCTGTTTGAAATGTGTAATTTATAGGCTTATCTGAATGTAACTAGGCTGATATAAGGCATAGCTAAATCTATTGGGGAGATTGGCGATTAGTTTATAAAGCAGTTGACAGTGACAGTTAGGTACAGAAATAGAGTGTATTTTGCTCTGAGCTTGTCAATTTATTTATTTATTTCATTATCACATAATCCACAGCTCTTACATAATATTACATAAATATTTTTATTTACAACTTACAGCCAATTATGGACTGTCAATTTCATAATTAAAACAGAATTATGTATAAATTTTTTTTTATAAAACAAGAATAACATATTTTAGATGAAGAAAAAAATCATTAAAGAAGAAGTTACTGTTTTTGTGTCAAATTTCATGAGATGAATATGTAATGGGTGTAATGGGTGTGTATACACACACACATACGAAAAAGAGTGAGTGTGAACACAATTGCGTGTGAATGTAGCCTGTTTGGGATTGCATGTTATATTGCCACAAGTATTTTTATTTTATCGCCTGAACTCTTCTTTGTTGTAAAGGAAAAGTGTGGAATGATGAGAGAAGTTTTTATATATGTATTATGTAGTCTATTTACAACTGACTTTTGCGTGTAATTTGTTTTAGCGTCTCGAGTCCAAAAGAACTTTTAATCAAGGGTATGTGTAAATTCAGGATGTGACGCCTTAGCTTAGATCCGTAAGTAAGATTTATGCCATCTCAACGAATTACCGCTAATTCCCACTTCCTGTAGCTTGCGCAGGAGGATGACGTAATCAACACGATTGAAGCTTTTTCGAAGTCTGTTTAGATCACGTCAACCTGGCCTCACCCTCTATGTTCTGTACAAGTTCAGCAGTTAAAGAGGTGAGATTTATACAGGTAGACCAATTTCTTATGAAGTCTTGTAGTTGTGTAGGAGACATTCTACTAACGATAAATATGGTTGTATAAATATGTTTTAGGCCTCTTTTGTGCAGTGGTTTAAAATGTGCTGTTTTCCACAGAGATGGAAAGTGCTCTTCTGCAAAACAGTGATTGAAAATATAGGCAGAAGGATAAGACAAAACTTTTGCGCATTTTGGAAACAAACTCGCTACCCGGGTCCTTATTGACATCCAATCTCTTTAATAATAATAAATATGAATTCACAATACTATGGGCTGATTGGAAATAGTACTTAAACTTTTTTTTGATCCCCAGACAAACACACCAACTGTATGCCACCAAAGTATGAGTAAGATATAGATATATATAGAGCTTGGTATATGGATGACCATACAGCGAAGCCATAATAAACATTTATATAAATATCAACAACCATGACCCGACAGCAAATATGGTTCATCAAACAAATGAATCGACCAGGACTCGAACCTGGGCTATCCGGTGTATGAGACAGGGCTTCTAACAACTACGCTCCTCGGCCGTCCAAACAAGAGCTTCTAAGTATTAAGGTAGAGTTTGAGTTTCATCGTAAACATCCAGTGGTAAATTAAAGTTATATGAAATTGGCGTTTTGTAAGGGAGGAACATAAAGTAATTTTTTTTTAAATATAATATATTTATATAATCAAAGTATGTCACATTACTAACAATATATTATAATATATATATTATTGATACAAAAATGTTACACAATTGATGAATATTTATAAGTTTAGCAATCATAATGTTTTGTAGTATTTTGTAACATTCAAATATTAATATTTGTAAATACTATTTTGATATTATTTAAGAATAGGTTTTTAGATAGTAAATCATTTTCTAATTAGCTTTTTATAAATATTTGCACGCTGTTTAACAGTAAAAAATTTAGGACTGTCAATTTAATTAAAAACTATTTGTACGCATTTTTTCGCATTTTTTCCACCAAAAGAGAAAAAAACAAATGAATTGCGGTTTTCAAAACATAAATTCGTGAGTAAATAGCTATATAAATTTGAAATTGGAATTCATAACCAAAGAGGAGATAATACTGATCAAAGTTGCTAGTACGAAAAAACGCCAATTTCATATGTAAGGACTTAATAATAAAATAAATCGTTAAACCCCATGCACATGTCCGAACCTCCGCAGATACTCAGCCCATTATATTCCACACAAAGTCGAGCTACATTTACTTTCAATTTCACTTATTTCCAGAAAAAATAAGACTAATTTTTAATAATGTTCTATGACCAAGAAATGTAATAAATATAGCAATCTCCAGTTTCTTTTGACAAGCTTTTAAATTTGAAAAAGAATCTTAATGATTGGGGTTGACGTTTCCACAGAGAATGATATTTGGCTTTTTCCTTTGTGACTCGTGTAAGCGCCCTACTGTAGCAAACCGGATAATGTTCAGTGTCTGATATTTGAGATTGAGAAACATATTTTTTGATAAAATTGTACACACCGCCGTAGAACCAAAAGGGACTAGGTCAAAAGACCTTTGTCTCAATATCAACATCAGAAAATAATGAACACCAGTTGAATTTGCCTTGTTCGTATGAAAAAATTACAATATGTTTGAAAAATTACAAAGTAACCGGAAGGATACTCTCTTAAAGCACAACCACGTGGAACCACTTTGTTTTAAGAAAGCTTCTTTGAGATGGCCCCTAGAATATATAACAAATTACCTATAACTATTAAAAATGTAACTTATTATGTCGAATTCAAATATAATTTAAAATACTTTCTATTAAATAAATGCTATTATAGGACATATGAATACTTTAATGACAAATGAATAAATTGAGTAAATTGTAATAATAAATTTAAACCTTGTACACGCCGCAATGGCAGAATGTGGCTATTACTTGTATGACATCTTAAATTATACCGATATTCGTGCAATAAATGATTTGAATTTATAACACCAGGAAATGTAGTATGGAAATAAGTACAAAATTATACAATATATGTCAGCTGTGTTGTAGAAGTATAATTATCAGTACCGTGAAGCGCATTAACTTTGGAATATTTGTACATCAAATGATTAAGTACAATTGATAATGAAGGTATAATTTCAACTTTTGTAAATTCATGTGACAATTAGGTTACGCGTTGGAAATAGTAATAGAAAGTTGGTGATGTCAAATATGAAATAAAAAGCGAGGCAAAGATTCCTGTCATTTAATAATTAGTAATTTATTTAAGGGTGCGTGAGGTCATTTAGTTATACAAAAATAATAATTAGAAAATGGATATAATAATGATGTGTGCAGGGATTACAGGACATATGTGTTTTGTAGTACTCTGTGGACAAACTCGAGTTCCTCTCGTGTCAGGATCACTCCAAGATGTTGAGCAATAATTAGTACTGTCCGGGGTATTCTCGGTTTTCGTCTCATGGACGCTGACAATTCTACTGCTTCTGACACGCCATGTCGATGGTGCTAAGGCGAATCTCGCAAGTGGCTACTTCACGTAAGAGAGTATTGTTTTCTTCCCGTAGGCAATTGATTTCAGCAGCGCTTTTTACACAACGTTTTAGCACGTCGTCATATTGAGCGCTTACAAACATAATAGAATAATAATAATACACTTTATTGCCAAACCAGTTACAAAATTAAAATACACTTAGATTAAAACTACAAAAACAAAAGAGAAAGACAACGTGGGCGTCACTAAAAGAGTGATCTCTTCCAGGCAACCAAAGATTCTAAAACTGCCTATTTGATCTGTTATTGGTTTAAGTTACACTGTCAAAGTATTTTTTTGAGTCTGAGAATCTCGAAATTAGATAGTGATGGTAAGGAGAGCGATGGAAGTTCATTGACTGGTGATTTTGTTTTTCTACAAATAACGTCAGTGTGATCTTGTGCTTTTAGGTGTGTTACTGTTTTGCCCTTTTGTTATTTAGAGGCACAGAAAGGACGAACCCATCTTGCTTGCATTTTTGGCTACTGGCTATTAAATTCAGGCATAAATAATGAAAGGCCTTAGAACACACGGAGTTGCTACTATGAGAAATCTATGTCACTCGTGCAAGTGACAAGTACACAACTGGTCCCTCTCGTTCTCACAGGTGGGTCCTGGTTCGTTGGAATACATTTAGGCAAAACAGTTTTATAATAGCACAACATTGGAAAATGACAATGAAATCAACAATGCGACTTTCAGGCTTAAGAAGCAAATTAGTATTTGTTTGCTTCATTGTGACCTATCTGGTTTTGCTTTTAATTCAAGTGTAATTTGTCTTATTCAGGCGTATAGAAACAAAGATGGTAAAGTCCGCAAAACTTCTAAAATGAGGTTTAAATGTCAACACAATCTCTACCGATTCTATACTTAGCCACAAAAATCATTCTTTATCAATTCTGGTAAACTCCACTGCTATTTCGAATTTAAAAATGACTTCACAACAAACTTAGTTAAGTCCAAGTAAACAAGTTCCATTTTGCGAAGAGTCCATTCGTTTTTAGCGTTTCCTGAAAATTCTGACATTGTGGACGTTCCCATCTTTGATTCTATACAACTGATGTTAATTGTGGGTATACTATTAATTTGAATGCGGTAGCTTTGTACTTAATAATTGATTTTATTAGATATCTCTTTTTCTATGTAATCAAATATAACTTATACAATTTAAACTTACTATGTAATGGCCTCGATATTATAGGTATTGAAAGATGAAAATTTAAAAATTATTTTACAAAAATTTATCAATACCACAATAGTTTGAACAAGGAAAGAAACATGCACAGAACACATTCTGTTCAGATACATTTATAAAAATGGATGTACGAAAATATCAAAAGCCTAGCAATACATGAAATTCAAGAATATAATAATAATAAAAACTCAGCCGACCAGGTGATTTTTTTTGTAACCATGACACATGAACAAACATCTGTGTTCATCACACAAACAAATGCCCCGGCCAGGACTCGAACCTGGGACCTCTGGCGCATGAGGCAGTTTACGTTGAGAGAAGGCCAACGCGCACTTAAAGGTACCTTGTTATTGTTTTTATTATTTTAAGTACATTTTTTGTATTTTGAATCAGCTACACGATTGGCTTCCAACATTCGCAATGAAAAGGTATAAGTGAAACAGTTGACGTCGTTGAACTCGGGTGACGGGTCGCTCACTTCCCTCTAATATGGTTGAGGAGGGCTATGGCTGGATCCCGCGTTAACTCGTGAACGGGTGCCGTTTGAGGGTGTTCGTCGTTTGGATACTTGGGGAGAGGGAGAATTGCCGAGCTAACAAATGCAGATAAGAATAACTTTGTATAGACATAAAGAGACTTTGTAAATTTATTTTGAAAAAAATATAACCGTTAAGTTTCTTGCCAGTTCTTCTTCACGAAGGTTTTTCCGAACTGGTGGCAGAGTCATGTTTTATTTGACGTCAATAAGAACAAGTAATTGTCAAAGTTGAGAAATAAATATTTTACATTTCATTTCATTTCAGGTTCCGTATATTTTAGAGTTTTGTGCAGCAGTTTATTATAATGTTGAATAGTTTATTAATATTTAAACGAAGGATTCTTTTCTTAGTTTCTTCTTGTTGATTCTCTAATGAAAAAGAACTAACTATACATCGTTAGTTTAGAAGTTTCATCAAATTATTAATATCACACAGCCCGGAATACTGTACAAAATTCATTAACAATTAACAATCAACATTATAATTTCCAATAAAAGTTGTTGGGATAAAAATATATTAAATAGCTGGGTTTTTATCATTATGTGTGGTCTATTTGAGTTTAGCATATCTCTTCGTAAGCGAAATAACATCAGAATAAATTGTTTGCTAGTAATTAGGTGTTGTTATGTTTTTGTTTTAAGAAGTGGTTAACTATAAAGCTTTTGTCATCTTTATTGTGTTACATTATGACACTAAAGATATTGTTTTTTAGCGATGAGAAATTGATAAAAGAAAATGGCAGACTGGGTACCCATTTATAAATTTTAATCATATCACAACCGGGCTATATTAAGTTTATACAATACAATACAATACAAAAACTCTTTATTGCACACCATATATGAAAATACAAAAAAATATAATAAAAAACAAGACAGAGTACAAAGGGCGGCCTTATCGCTAAAAGCGATCTCTTCCAGGCAACCGTAGAATGGACAAGATAACCAGATTGTAACAAGGCG
This sequence comes from Marasmarcha lunaedactyla, assembly GCA_923062675.1. Lineage (NCBI taxonomy): Eukaryota > Metazoa > Arthropoda > Insecta > Lepidoptera > Pterophoridae > Marasmarcha > Marasmarcha lunaedactyla. The sequence continues at coordinate 24,501,633 of OV281349.1, forward strand.
GTACTGCGTACACAAATAAACACTTTCATCTTTACATAAACATACATATATACAATACAAAACAAGAATTACATACTACATAAACATGTAAACTACATATCAATATTTACATTCGCAAAATACTTAAATATTAAATTTTATAACAATAATTATTTATTACTAAATAAACTAATTAAAAATTAAAAACCCGTAATCAGCAACTTGTCATTGACAGGAAATAGTTAAAAACTTGTGATTTAAAGGCTGAAGGAGATTTAGCCAGTCGTATGGCAGTAGTCGTATAGGTCAATATTAGACACGTATTTACCAAGCTCAAATATTGAGATAGTTGTTCGGGATACTTAGAAGTATAATAAAATCCAATTATTCCCGTAACAGTGCCATTTATTTTTTCATCGCCATCTAGAAAAATTATATATACTGTCAATCTGTCAAACCTCAAAGACATTGAGCCGCCATTTCAATGAGCCCTTATGTCAGTTGTCTTGTCACGGTTCACTGTGTTATGAACAATAATTGAAATTAGAGTGTTTTTTAATTTCAATAGCTTCATCTGATCATCCTATGAACGTATTAACCCTCTAACCGTATTCGTCCTATTGAGTAAACAACGTTTTGTCATCTTTTTCACGTGTTTTTTGAGGTTAGATTATAATTTCGACTTTTTATCCCCAACTTTTATATAAATCTTATGATTGCATTTCGATTATCCACCATTCAAACAGTCAAACCCACATATTCAATTTGAGATACGTGAATGCTCTGCGGAAATAAAAGCAGTACTGACAATGTATGTGAGTTTGCCAATATTCTTTGAACCTAATTTCAATTTTTTTTTACTTACTGACGTGACACCAACTTTAGACATTATACTTACATCTGAATTCCACACCTAGGTGGACATTGATGCGACCATGCTATATTATTTATTGAACAGCTGAAGCGTTTTTTTTGTCTCATTCATTGTCCATAATTTGTACGATATCTCCGTAAAATTCTTTAGTTACCTTTTTGTCTCTTGTTCCTTACAGCCAATGATTTTATTGTTAATTGGATTTGCGTTTGTTTTCCATCCACCTCGCGGAAAGTGATTACGAAGAAAAGGATTTGATTTTATTCACTATATTTTACTACACACTAACTTTTTTTAATTTTTTTAGTATCTGCTTTATTTAGAGGCTTTTATCTTTCAACATTTCAGCGTCACCATACACACTTACTTACAAAACTAAACATATTTTCCTATAAAACGATCCCTGTACCAAAGGCTACACAAAGTTTGAATGCAAAAGTTAAGCAATATCTCGGACTATTGGTAATAAATCCAAATCACACGAAGATGCATTGCTGGCAAACCTATTTATTTATGGCAAACTTTTATTTATTGTTAAGTGGCTTCGACATTATATTTATGCCCCTACGGGCAACATAATAGGCAAATATTAGCGATATGACCAATGTCGTGTCGTTAAGTTGAAATATTGATATGTAAAATTTATAACGGGTCATACTACACGAGGGCCACTGAAAATAGAAACGTTTCAATATATAAAAGACTTCAAGGCCTCTAGTTGTTATCAGAAATATAACCGTTTCTGTTCAACTAATAGACATAAGTTAAATATAACTATTTTTCCAGAGACATATTCACACGATCGTTCGTTAGTCACTGCTTTAGGCATATTTGTGCGAGGAAGCTTGCCTGATGTGTAGTGCTACTAAAACTGCTATTGTATGTGCTATTCCTTACAAAAAGATAAAAGAACAAATAAAGAAATCTTTATGGTCACTTTTTACCATACCTCGTATACTCGCAGTCAGGCACCCTTACGGTCTAATTGTTTTGGTAAAAGTACCCACCAGAGATAAAATAATAACATCAATCATGCAAAACCATTAAAAAGAAAATACATATTCATGACACAGTATTTAATTTTGAAAGAGAATTTAGGGAGATTTGGTTCAGTTTAGGATACCAAGGTTTTTTCCTTTATGAGTCACCTACGTCTGTTTTTCTGGGTGGACTAAAGTGACCACCATCGATGCTTTCTTCCAGGTGAGATTACAAAGATCCTTAAACGAGCGATAAAACTTGCAAGATATCTAAACCTATCCGGACAGGAATACCAAAAATATGGTTTGAAGAGACTTTTATAGTATACTATGATCACATCAAAATTACTCGCATTATCTCGAAGTAACCTTTTCTCTTTAGTGTTACAAGATGCTGAGGCAGACGAGTCATTGTCTCTGTCGTTAACTTGGTATCGGTAAAACAATTAACACCCTTATTTGATTTGAACAAAAACTGTTTCACATTTTTATTCTGAATACAATACGTCAGGTCTTAATACAATATGTTTTACTAAATTCATAACCGTTTTAGCAGCCATAGATTTAGAGTTGCATTCTTCGCGGCATGCTCTAGGTTCAACAAAGCTAACCCAACTGATAAATTAAACGTACGTCACCACAAATTGAAAGAAACTCACCATCTCCAATATATGTAAGTGAACATCTGCCGCCGGAAACAAAATGCTCCATGCTGCAATAAGGAAAAAGGGGAAAGAATTCAATTATAAATTTGTCTGGATCCGGGATGGAAAGTTTTTTGCAATAAAGCAGGAAAACTCTTGATTTATCTACATCTGTAACTTGGGTCTTTAGCCACCCTTGTATAGTTGAAGTGGATGTTTTTCGACATCGTGTGAGTGATAAAGTGTATAAACTTATTAAATTGACACCTTTGAGAATATATAATTTCAAAATACTTGTGGTTTAAACACCAGAACCTAAGAATTGTTACACAAACGTATTGAAACTTGGCTGAAAAGTAACATCAGTGATATCTGATCTCTTGGATGATCGAAATGTAGTTTATAAGCACGACCGATACACCTCTGGTTTTAACAGGCATAAGTCTGGTGGATAATAAATAATAAATAAATCTGGGGATCAATCAAAATATAAAGAAAGCGGTGTAAAAAACTTATTCCGCTGATGCGCAGACTGTATGTTAACTGCGTTGAAGCAGCAATAAAGACTACCTCTATAGTTTTCTGGACCTATATCAGTAACAAAAGAAAAAACTCAATATTCATATCCTGCTTCAATGATAGAATTGAGTGGAAAAAGCACAAAAAAATTGAATCGGAATAAAGATGATTGATGGATTGTGATGTGATGGAGTACCGTTAATATTGGCTCGATCACTTCAGATATTATACAATAGGGAAAAACTCACCCATTGTTGAATAGTAAATCAATTTAATGCTGTCAGTAACACATTACCAGACATTGATATTCATTTCGACACATTTCACAAATTCCGTTTAAAAATTAAAGTCGGTCTCTGCATCCTGGCTTTAAGTTATGGTTTTTTTTTAACTAATGTATTGTACTTGACAATAAGTAAATTATGGTGAGCAAGTACGAAAAGAATCTTGTCGCTCGGAAGGCATCTGGCAACCGTTCAATTATCTACCGAGCTAGCCGGTCACGTGACGTAACAATTTGATGCAGAATCGGAAGTATACAATCAAGTTATTCAAATATACATAAACTAGGACAAGGAGGTCAATACAAATACTTCTCAGTCCTAACTAGCGGTTTGTTTAGTTTTTTTGTCTAGCGCCACCGATTAGTGACAATATAATATAAGTAAACAGTTGTGTATTGTGTTGCCTACTTCAGCTGTGCCTACGCTAATTTACAAGAAGCGTTATTGTTTATTCAAATTCCATTGCTGAATAAGTTTTTACTTATTCATACAATAACTACATGGAATTTAATAATGCCTTATTCCATCCTTTTTAATTTTCTGAAACACACCAAAACTACGACTCGAGTCTTTTTTCCAAAATTTACAAATACGTAAAGGCAGCTTTCATTAATTTAGTTTCAGCATCTATTATCTTAGCAGCGTATCTTGCGGTTGAACTGGCACAGACAACTTGAGTCCGTTTATTTTATGAAAATACATCGATGCCGTTGACAAAGGCTGTTGTTTCAAGTGTGGCTTTGTTCTCAGCATGGTGTGCTAGTTGGCTGTGACGAATTTTAAATTCAGTTTTGAACTCAGGGTAAATGTTTATTTAGAAATTAAACAAAGTTCTATATTTTATTAACTTATTAGCACAATTCAAGGCTCAGTTCCTTGTGCTGCGGTGGGCATGAGCTTTTAAACCGGTATCTAAATAAAATTTAAGGACAAAATTCAACCTGAATAACGATATTCGTTAGATAATACAATAATTTGAAAACCTTCGTCCTATTATAATTGATAGTTGAATGTGTCTACTTTAAAATATCTGATAAAGTAAGATGAAAAATAACTTATTATTTTCATAAAATATTTTTGGTGACTGTACACCTGGCATTTTTGAATTTTAGTTGCAAACCCACCTACGCTGTAAGGGAGAGATTTGTGGAAATCAAATATAAATCTTAGATTAAGCTTTGTGTATAGCTTAATGTCAAATATATTTGCTTTCCTCGATTATTTATCTACCTCCTGCCAGCTCCGAGGGCTGTGCTTATTCAACATTTACATAACGTGGAGAGGTCACTAGCAAGGTTTGCGCTACATATTGAAACAAGTTCGCCTGGTTAAAAGATATATTTCAATAACAAAGGGTTTTAAACCACAACCCCGTATTTGTTATAAAGATAATGCTTATTTATTAAAAGAATATTCAGGACCTCTTGTGGCTTCGTTGGCTGTGCTTTCACCGCGATAAGTCCATATTAATTAATTAAATTATTTGTAAGACCAACAATATGAGGTTCCTCCATATTTGATTTTGAGCACTCAATGTATAATGTTGTGTATATGCCCAAATGGCTAAAGCATTTGCATCGAAGAACAAGCATCGAGAAACATCGAGAAGCATCAAAATGTATTAATTTTTATTCAATTTATTGGTCGTTGGATATCTGCTAAAATATTTTCTTATTATGGATGCTTAAATTTTAATGTTATTTTAAAATCATATGAACCTACAATTTCATATGAAATAATTAAATAAAAATTCTTAATTCCTGATAATGGATTATGTGACTCGAAGAATTCTAAGGATCGTTGATCTCCACACCTGTTTGATTTTAAGGAGATGATGAATAATTGTTTACAATCTGTGATATTGGTAAAACCATAATGTTTATAAATGGGAAAATAACTACCATCAATGGTAATTGATGCTAATGGCTATGGAACAGACACATTGCAAAGGATGAAAGATAGTCATTGCGTTATTAATGAAAAGTTTAGTACATGTTTATGATCTGCTACACGATGCTCTCACAATAGCCCTGAAACGTGTTCTTCAAAATTTGTGAATGTAGGCGAATTTGTAGTTTACTCTTAGGTGGATACTTCACTAGGATAAAGTTTAAATGTCACTTATAGCTAACTAATCTGGGTTTCATGTGAATATTTTGTACATTTGTGTATTTTGGGGTCCTAAATGCTAGATATAAATGATAAATAAAACAACGAACATCAGTGTTTTGCAAAATTAAAGATATCTGAAACGTTTTTCGTCGAGGCTAATTTTAAAATAAGCCATCTACAAAAGTAAAAGCAATGACAGAGTTAGAAACGTCGACGGCCATTGAACGCTTTCAGTATTTAAGTTACCTTTAAGTTATTTACATAGCTTGAACAACTTTAAGTTACTAGCAGCCATAAACACATTATTCTGACACAATGCAAATACCTATATCAGACATCACACTACAATACTCGTAGAGGTCTAGTAATTGAGATTTTTTTTTTGTTCCCCTCCGCGGGAAGGGCAGGAGGATAAAAATGCCCTGACGCATACTCTGGCGCGATTCCAAAGTTATGTGGGACTCGTCCCGACGCCTACCAGGACCATACCCACTAAAAACCCCCTGTCGGCTCGTGCATTTTTGCCACTCAGCCTTCATCTGAGCGACGGCCAATTGGAGAAAGAGGCCGCGCTAGCGGGGCCCAGAAGGGGTCACCCGTTGGGATTACATAGCACTGAAGGTGCTCAAAGCACTGAAGGTGAATACATAGCACTGAAGGTGCTCAAAATGAAAATCAATAATTAAAACAAAAATTAAAAAAATTGCAAAATAAAATTGAATTAATTCGCATTTACGTTAGAATTAGAATTTACGTTAGAATTAGAATTTGCGGCCAGAAGGGCTTCGAGATCGGCTGACAGTCTGGTGGATGAGTACGCTTGCGCATTCCTAGGCCTAGCGACTTTGAACTTCGAGTCTAACACAGGAGTAGTATATGAGACTGAATCACGAACTAGAGGATTGGGATGGGTTTCGGAGCGTTTGAAGAACGCTTCAGAGAGTGTTTAGAGATGTTGTTGTACTGTAGGCAGTTCAAGATCTCTATGCAAGTCCGCGTTACGCACGTACCACGGTGCGTTTGTGGCCCGGCGGCAAAAGAGGTTTTGAACTACCTGCAATTTGTGCAGGAGGGAGGGTTTGGCGTGGGCAAAGATTGGCGAGGCATACGTCATGACGGGTCTAACGCAGACCTTGTAAAGTGTACGTTTGTTTCTGAAAGACATTTTACTTTTTCTACCTAACATGCTATTTAGGCGGCCTAAATAGTGACGAGTGAGTTTCGAAACTCTTTCGACGTGTGGCTTGAAAGAAAGCGTCGGATCTAATGTGACGCCTAAGTATTTAGTACTGCGCTTCCAGGGGATGGGAATGCCTAACATTCGGACGTGGGGATCGCCATCGGGACGACGGCGTTTGTGGTCGAAGCGCATCGCAGAACTCTTTTCAGGGTTCACATCGATGCGCCATTTTTGAAACCATACACCAAGGGCGTTTACGGCCTTTTGGAGTCTGGTTACAAGGTGCCGAACACTGTGGCCTTTGGTATAGAGTGCGGTGTCGTCAGCAAAGAGGGCGAGTTCGACGCCTTTCGGCGGGATGGGAATGTCGTTGGTGTACACGGTGTACAGCAGAGGGGCGAGGACTGAGCCTTGAGGGACTCCAGCCTTTATGGGACGAGGCGCAGAAAGCGTGCCTTCGTGTTTAAATCGAAATGTACGGTCTTTGAGAAACGACGCTATTAACCTGACTAGGCGATCCGGTAAGCCTATCTTGTAGAGTTTATAAACGAGACCGCTGTGCCAGACTTTATCGAAAGCCTTGGCTACGTCAAAGAAAACCGCGACTGTTTTATAACGACGCGGATATAACCGTCAAGTATATACTCGACGATTCGATGGACTTGCTGAGGGCAGGAGTGTTTAGCGCGAAAGCCGAACTGATGGGGAATAATGAGAGGATCGCCATCCGTTGGAAACAGATGGTTCCGCATTCGAGAGAGTATGACTCTCTCGAGAAGTTTAGACATTGCCTTGAGGAGGCTGATGGGTCTGTGATTAGCCGGGACGTTCAGAGGTTTGCCCGGCTTGGGAATGCCTATGACTGTCGCTTCTTTCCAAGCTTTTGGAAAGTAGCTATGGTCGAAGCAGGCATTGAAAATGATAGCTAACAAGGTAAGCATCTGTTGAGGTAGGTGCTTAAGTGCGTGGTTGGAAATTCCATCCGCACCCGGAGCCTTTTTGGACTTTTGATTTCTAATGAGAAGCAAGATTTCGTCATTAGAGACTGTGACAGGGTCGGCGGTGATGGGGAGAGAGTCTCTGCGAAGGACTTCGTCTTCCACCGCCTGGATGTGTGAGGGATCAGCAGGTTGCGTGCTGGGCGAGCATTGTGCGGCAATGCTGTCAGCGAAGCATTCGGCTTTCTCTTCGACTTCAAAGGCAGTAGTGCCATCGGGACGAGTGAGAGGAGGGACATGAGAGGCGGTGTCTACGCGTAAGGCTCGGGCCATGCTATAGTACGCTTGGTGGGACGGAGAGATATTCGTCATGAGATCGTTCATCTGGGCGTCTCGGAGTTCCGCGAGGCAAGACCTAACTTTACGTTGAAGCTGATTCGCAGCTGTTCTATAGGCGGGCGTGGGATATTTCTTGGCTCTCCGGAGAGCCGCGTTCTTAGCTTTAATAAGATTGCTAACGGCTAAGGGAAGCGTGGGTTTGCCTTGCTTAGCAACCTTTTCGTTGTCACTGATGGCTGAGTTGATAGCATCAGTGAGAGAATTTACTAATGAATCAATTTTATCCGGGCTATCTAATTGTTCGGGAGAGATCGCGAGTGGAGAGTTCGGGGCCTCTAAGGCTGAAACTAACGTATTTTTAAAGCCTTTCCAGTTGGTAAAGGTCTTAGGAGAGGTAACGTTATCGTTCGGCGGTCCTAGCACGAGGGAGACGGGGCGGTGGTCAGAACCTAGGTCATCGAGCGGTTCGATAGACCTTAGATCAAGATTGATTCGCTACATAATTGCAAAGTCGAGGATGTCAGGAGAGTAGGTCGGGTTGTTGGGATAGTGAGTGGGAGTGATGGGGGATATGACGTCTAAGTCAAGGGAGTTAGTGATGTCGAGGAGAGCGATACCGCTGGTGTTAGTCGATAGGCACGTCCAGTCAGTATGTTTGGAGTTAAAGTCTCCGAACATAATGACTGAATGGCCGAGGGCGAGAATGGCCTCAAAGTCGCTGCGGATTGGTTTGGTACCACTAAGTATGTAGATTGAAGCTATGATGATGGTCGGATGACCAGTCATAGCCAATCTACACACAGTGGCTTCCATGTTGAGGAGAGGAGGGGTAGGGAGAGGACAGCAATGGAAGCCTCTTTTGTAATATATAGCGGTGCCGCCGAAACCGTCGGAGTTGGGCCTATCGTTACGAATAAACGCGTACTTAGGTATAGCGAATCCCCTGGAGCGGTTTGGAGTAAGCCATGTCTCCTGGAGAAGGAATAAGTCAGGTTCTTTGTTCTGAAGGAACAGTTTAATCTCGGGAAGGTTTGTGTTAAGGCTACGAGCGTTAAAAGATACTAGGGATAAGCCCTTGGGTTTAATACGACTGGACGCGGGATTCGCGGGTCTAGACATTATAATTTACTTATTTACGATTTTATACAAAAATAAAAAATAAAAAAAATTTACAACGAACTTAGGAGCGAGTGATGCTCGGCTAACGCGAATAAACGCTCTTGAGGAGAGCGGGCGGCTCGCAGTTTGCGTGTGCGAACAGAAATTTCCGTAATGTCGACGTTTTGAATGACGTCGAACACGGTCTTCATGTCCTCAGCCAGCGACGACTGAGGTGAAGATGACAAAGCAGGACGCGGCCCTACGGAAGCTACGGGAGCTGGGATGGGTCGGGAAGGTGCAGGCGGGACAGCCGGACGCTGCCTCCAAGACAGAGCCGGAGTAGGCGTCGGCTGAACGGGCTTTGCTTCCGGGGGACCCCGGTTGCGCAGCGGCGGGAAGTTAGCGGGAGTGAGCGACGGCGCCGGTTTAGGCGCGACCCTCTTGGCAGTGGAGCGCGGAGCGCGCGGGCAACCCCTGTAGTTAGCTGTGTGACCGGACTGGCCGCACAGCACACAGGCAGGGGGGGAAGTGGATTCGGGAGTGCGAGTGCACTCCTTCGTAAAATGTGGATCCAGGCACTTAACGCACCTGGGGGGAGCTGAGCAGTTAGCCGCTGCGTGGCCGTAGAGCTGGCAGCGGTGGCACTGCCCAGGGTGACCGCGGGGGTTGGGATGCTCGACAGAGATATTTGAGAGTCCGCAAATTGTGCGAGCCTCTCTAAAGATCTCCCTCGAGTTGGGAGTATTTGACAGGATTACTAAAGCTAAAGGAAAACGCCTACCGCGGTTGGAGTGCATCTTGTGCACTGCTTCGGCCGGGAAACCCTGGGACTTAAGGTCCTTGAGGATTTCTTCATTCGCGAGTTCGAACGGGACGCCCCGTAGTACTGCGCGGATCTTACGCTCCTCCGGGAGGGCGTAGGTGTGATACGCGATTTGTTTTAAGGAAAGTAACCTGGTGAACGCGCGGAAGTCGTCGACGGTCGCGACTTGAATTTTAATTGTATCGCCAGCGTTGGCGGCTTTTAAGTAATTAATTTTGTGCTCTTTGCACAAGTTAGAAACCGCGGTCCAGCGCGCTTTTTCACGCAGGAAGACGGGCGGAGGAAGCTGAGGTTTCGGCGGGACGGGAGCGCAGCGCGACGCTGGCTTCGATGGGAGTAGTACGCCGAAGGCCGCTACCTAGAAACCTAAAAATAGGGTACGCAGGTAAAGAGTTGACCGCGTTAGGGTCAACCTTTACCGACAGAAAGGACAAATACACACGAAGAACACACAGATATGATAAAAATAAATATGAAAATAGGAGAAAAATAAATAAAATAGAGAAGAGAAATAAAATAAAAATAAAAGGACTGGTTCAGTACAAATTTGTTGTCACCGTTAAGTATCCTTTGCACTGAAACCAGACTACTTACGCTGGGCACAACACTGCACTCAGCACAAGCACAACACAACTTAGCACAGCACTTTGAAGACTAAGGGGCTTAGTCGCGAAGAAAAATCGCACTTCGAAAGCACTCAGACGGAGTAGAAAAACCTTGAAAACCGTAGCACGGAACCAACACGCTAAACTGTGACGTCAGTAGACTGAGCGCCACGGAATGTCGGGAAGGGACCGATCAACGGAGAACTGGGTCTTGCACGTCCGCACCGCGTGGCGATCGGAGCGAGAATGCGAGTAAGTAGTAATTGAGACGCTTCCCTTTAAGTTACGAACTGTACGAGTATATCACGAACTACCTAGTGATGCTACGCACCACACGAACGACTTCCTAACTACAACACTAGGAACCCACTTTTTCAATTTCACAATTTTTTTAAAATTTAGATTGTTTGTTACTTAATTTTTATATGACTGCATTGGATTTTGGCAAAATGCCATTGTGGCAGCACGAAAGCTCCTCTTTTAGTCTACAAGATATTTTAACAATCCAAAAGATAAAGAAGGTAAAATAAATAAAAGACTCGTATAGTATGAATTTTTTATTTCTAAAATTTGTTTTATATTTTTATATGCTTTGTTTGTGTTGCATGGGAGGCAAATTTTTATTTCTGCGAGACATTAGTACCTTATAATTCTCTGTTAATTATGTTACACCAATTAATCTCCATTATTCTTATTGAGTAACCCAGAAAACATTTCTTCTCTAAAGTTTTGTGGCATACAAACAATTTACGAAATTCTACCACACTTAAACCTTGTAAGTTCACCCTATTAGCACAGAGACACGGTAACCAATGTTAAGTCCGATCTCAGTTCTTGGAAAATGATGACATTCTTTCGCCTATTTTTTCATTCACTACCGACGCTTGTTGTACATTGTGAAGCACTATAAACGCAAATTAATTACTATATTTGGGAATTGAGAGGTTATGTTACGGAAATTGATCAACGCAAACTCTACACTCGTCAAACATTAATACCGTAATGGCAGATCAGACTAATTGATTGAAAATTAAATTAAATTTTGCGTTTTATGGCAATCAGCTGTAGTTACTACAGAATAACTATTTCTGCCAATTTCAAGTATTAATATAATAAAAGTAGTTTGAACATAATTAAAACATTGAAAGATAACCTAAAACCGTACATCATTGATTGAACATAGTCTTATCATTCATCATTCACATTGAAGTGACATATGACAATTGTTCGCTCGAAAAGTAGGGACGGAGCTGTCATAATCAAAAAGTTCTAACCATAGACATAATTCCTAGCATTTTTTGTATGAAGTACCTGCTATATACTATATATACTACGACTATAACCGTGATGTGATAACCTATTATTAACTTATATACTATCCGTGCGCGATAAGTTGAGACCTGAGCGCGGTGACGTTACAGTCGCATGTTTGTACAGTGCACAAAAATATACAACTAGCTTACGACTTCGCCCGTGACTAAGTCTTCGTTGTTCATTATTAATAAAATGGCGTTGCCTATTGTAGAATGCGGGCGTCATCGGGGGAAGTGCAGGGGAAGCTGGGCGGCGGCGAGTCGCATTTCACTCGGTTCTCGCGTTATCACGCACGTGTAGTAAGTTATACATGTTGTTAAGTTTATTCATTTTAATTTTACTGCTGTACGATATCCTAATAAAGAAAAACATACAATAATAAAATAAATAAAGTATAAGAAAATTAATCGAAAAGCTCTTCACGTTTTCGTTTGGATTCTTTGAGACATACACGCTAACAGTATGCAAGACTATCGAAAAGGTTAAATGGAAGTACAAATCAAGCTTTGCGAAGCTAACAAATTCGTATTTTTTCAAAGAGTTTTAAAAACGAACATTATATTTTATTGGATTTTATATAGATTTATAAAACTTATTAGGACCGACGTCACCGCGTAAGTCGTGAGATGCCTAAAGAAGCCCATGTGGAAATTACGGGTGTACATGTTCGTTTTTATAGAAACTACAAAAGTACGCGTCATGTACCAAAAATACACATAAAAATTATCCGAAAAAAATCCGGCCCAGGTAGCGAATCGGCTAAATTCTGAAGAAATAACACCCTGTATTTTTATGTTATCAATCGATAGAGTCAATCATATGGATCAAATCTCTTTGACAAAAATGCTGGTTACCAATGAAAAGAAAACCATGATATTTGAATAGTCAGCAAAAAAGTACAGCGAAGAAATAAATAAAATACTTATTGACTACTCGAGATGAGCTCTAATTTGTTGCACACACAAACTTGAATTTATTTCGAAAACTGTTGATTACTAGTCGCCGTGAACATGTACTATAATTGTAATATGAACCTTAGTTTTCAAAACTCATTATCAGTAGCGTAGTTCCTTCCGTGTCGAAGTCAAATTTGACAGCCTGTTTGGTGTGGAGGTACGTACCCTTGCCTTCCATGCCAGAGGTCCCGGATTCGAATCCTGGTAGAGGCGCAGATATTTTATTATATTTGATTTCTAGTCATGGATGTGTATTCATGTTTATTTAATTTTATTTCTAATAATTATATATTTAAAAAAATATCTATGTGTTTTTTTTTGTATCTCTATTTCCATAACACAAGTTCTTAATGATACTTAATTTGGTGTGAAAATACTTAAAGTGATAATGTGGTGTGATAGGCAGAAATATAAAAAAAAATTGCATAGCTACATTTAATGTATTTAAAAATGTATTAAAATAGTAATAATTAGATAAAATAGATTTTTTCTATGGACTCTTGCGACTTTTGGATTGCGGAGAAAGCTGAAGAAGTATGTTTAACCTAATTTCGTCACGCATACAAATTTTCTACTTATGATGAAATTTGCGTCGAATTTTACAAAAATGTCTGAAGGTTTTGTGATTTCGCAGGCCATCCGAATGTGCTATTAGCACTGATCCAGGTATTTATATTGATAAGTAACGTAGGCTGAGGAACGCCGGCTTTGAGCGGATGTGGAGTACTATCTTGACAAACCTGACTTGTCATAGGGTTTTTGGGCTCAGATCTCACGCAGTTACGGCGCTTTGAATGAAAGTCAGCATTTCGAACTCGTGTACAGATAATTGTAATTTTGTAATCTTTACATTTTAATCCTAATAGGTTTCTAATATAATTAATTGTTAATTTATAAGAATTAAGTAATACATTGCACCCTTGATCATAGGCGCTTTGTCTTTTTCTTGTTATTGCATCAGATTTCACAGTTTTCGTTCGTCCAAATCACCAAGTTCGTTACAGCAATTTGAGCTCTATGATTGACTGTTGATTGATGCTGAAACACAGAACGTTAATTATTCGGATTTTAGCCGGTTCCATTCCCGGATGTCACATACCTATTTTGACATATCATTGCAGGTGCAGCTGTTCTTCTTTAAAATAATGAAGGAATGTTTTCTAAGAATATAACTTGTTATATCCGCAGTATTTAAAGTACTTTCCCTCCAGGTGGCATCGCAAAATTCCACCCTGTATATGATAATTTTAACATATCACTCCACAGGCAGTTTTATATAAATGAGAGTCTTGTTTTCTTATGTCAAACTACCCTCATAACTGAAAGTTGTACTTGATTTGTTTATTATTCTATTATATACGCTTGTTTTATTAACATGCTGGAAATTGTGATGTTACTCTTGGAAGAAGTGAAATCGTATATATTTTTACAGAAATAAAGATTTTTAAACCGAACGACCATGACCCAAGAACGAACAGGTGATTTCATCACACAAATTGATGCTCCGACCAGGATTCGACCTTGGGACCTTCCGGGAACTACAAGATTTATTAATACGTTTACGTTTACAATATTTACGATCCTTTAATAGATTTCATATTTAGGTTGCTCCAATTTTTTTCTGATAGCATCATTATTGTAATACTGTGATATTTTTATCATTATGACTATGGCATTGCGACTAGGCACAAAATTTGCCACATCTTTTACCAGCTCGGTACCATTTAAAAAATCTAATCTAAAGATTTTTTCGCGTAATTGTTAATCGAACGGAGAGCTTTTATGTGTCTTTTCCTTATTTTTTCAGTTTTTTATTTTCCTTCATTTGTAAAATACGCGAAATAAAACCACACTTGTTTAACCAATAAACTCATAAAAAGACAAAATGAAAATTTTACTTTTGTAGCTCTAACTAATTTGCTGAAATTGGGAAAGTTATTTTTAAAAGTAAAACGTAGATGATTTGTTTCGTGAGTAATTAATTACATTCTCTGTTTATTTAGGACTGTCGGAAGAGAGTATTAAAGCCATATTGGTAGACAACACTATAAAAACATGTTTACGTTTTGGTTGATGGCGGACGATAAAAAGAAATGTTTGTCTTTGTTTTCAACATTCAAAACATAATTTCCAACGTAACGAATGGCTTATGTAATCGGTTTAAATACCCAAACCTTTTTAAACTTTATGACAAGGTATTACAGTCAGCTTTTGTTCGCAATCAGTTGCAAAAGAACATCAACACTTTTCTATAGTGCTGGGTAAACTTCACAAGGAATGTTTTCTTGATAGTTGACAAAATTTCTTGATGAAGATAAGTTAAAGAAGAAAAGTTATCTTTGAGGAGACGTTACTAACAGAATTGAGATGCGAAGACTTGGATGTAAGCTGGTACGTGGGATCTTATGGCAGCAAAGGTTAATACCAAACTGGTTAAATCTATGGCACATGAGCAAAAATTTATGTTATCTTACATAACATCTGCCATGGATAATTATTGAATTGTTAAAATTGTAAGCCCCTGAGCCTCCTTACAATGTGTTTCATTATCAACGGTTAGACCTGTCATGAGGTTCAAATCAAAACGTGAGTAAATACGATGATTCATTGTAAAATATGAAATACATGACGTATTTCATATTTTGCATTTGCTTTAAGCGTTGCATTGTCTGATCTATCAAACGTAAAGTAATTTTATTGAAAGACTGTATTATGGTTTTTTTTTGTCAATTTTATGTATGGTACATAAATGTAATTAAACTGGATGGGGTTAATTTAAGTTTGGGTTAATCAATTGAAATCAGTTGATTAAGCCAAAGGTTTAAGAAGGCGTTTTGTCTATCCTTGTTTATTGTTTAATTAAAATGAAGTTGTTTTTTGGCATGTTTTGTAGCGTTTTTCAATTTGTTGAATTGCGCTTTATATCTCGTTCGGTAAATTAATTTTTCTCCATAAATATTTACGTCGTTGACGTTTGTCTTAAATTTTTATCGTTGTGATGCTGACATGTGAATTGACACTCGAAAATACCATAGCACGCAGATAAAATGAATTTTTGTAAAAAAACTTATATCAATGCTTTTTTACATTTATTACGGTTTTTTATAATACGTAGTTAAGTGGAGATTGCTAAGTACTCCACCAATAAAAGCTTTTGATCATTGCATAAGGCCAGCCTCTTGAATGTCGGGTGGTTTGCGAGTTCTTTACAACGACATTTTGACGTTAAGGGCTGTTTTTAAATTGGATTATAGATAATCACAGAGACATTGGATTATATGCACTATTAAAATTCTAAAATATGCATGCGAATATGTCAAAAATTGTACTAAATATTTACAATCGAAATACTATTTCAATCAGAATTCAAAAACTCACAAAGTCGTCTGTCGCAAATTGGTCTAGATTCAAATACTTATTTCGCAACATTGAAATGAAATGAAATGAAATTTTTATTTCTCAACATCGACAATTACTTGTTCTTATTGATGTCAAATAAAACATGACTCTACCACCAGTTCGGAAAAACCTTCGTGAAGAAGAACTGGCAAGCAACTTCAGAGGTATAATTTTTTCAAAATAAATTTACAATGTCTATTTACGTCTATACAAGATTATTCTCACCTGCATCTGTTAACTCGGCAAGTCTCCTCTCCCCCAACTATCTTAATAATGAACACCCTCAAACGGCAACCGTTTACGGGTTAACGCGAGATCCAGGCATCACCCTCCTCAACTATATTAGAAGGAAGTGAGTGATAATGTTATATACAAGATTCCAATAGCTTCGGGGATTTTTTTACTATAGAATTTTTACAATACTTGTAAAGACGCCAGATAAACAGAAGTTCATTCCGATTAATGATTGCTTTTAGTTATAATTTCCTTACTTGTAGTACCACTTTAGATGAGTTATTAATAAAATTCACTCTGATTGTAAAGATAACTTAAATTTTTTATACTATTTAGCTTTTAGTTATGCTACAAAATCGTATAACACATTGCAATTTTGTACAAGTAATTACATCAACCGGCGTCGCGGAGGCATAAAAAACCCTTGAACTTTAAATTAAATCACAATGCGAAGCGAGACCTAAATGATAGCTGTAATCTGAGTTCATTACGTAACTATGTAAAGAAAAGGCTTGGATAATATACAGGGTGTAAGCAAAAGATGATGTTGTATTAAACGTACAGTGAACCTTGTAAATTCAAATTAAAATGCCTCTCACTAATGGGAAACAGCGTGAATAATTGTTGGACGGCAGAATCGATTAAAATTTTATTCAAACATGGCTATGATCTAGATTCAAGCAGCTTTAAAACAAAAAAACGCAATCAAAACGGTCCATTTGTTTTGGCGATACGATGTGTCAGACGGACTCACAGATACCATACGCTAAACTTTTACACACCTCTTTTGGCGTCTGGGTTTAAAAGGTACTGAAAGTTTTAATATCTGATAATATAAATAACAACTTTTGCTATTTTTCTTGAAATTGAAACTTAAATGAACCATACACATTATACGAATGCTGAGTGCTAAAAATGCTATCCATCATTTATAGATCTTTCAACGTGTAGATTTTGCTAAAACTACCCTCGCGATCAGGAATTACGCGGGTTATACTGCTATTACAACAGTTCTTCAAAATATCTACTGTATTCATCTGAGTGTATTGTTCACCCTGTATGTAGGTATCTTTTTCTTAAGGTATTGTATTCCATTTTCGTAGGCTGTATTGTTGGTGGCGTATACAAAACTTTCAGTAAAAATATAAATTTAATTTCGTTAAAAGGTTAGTGAAGTTATTATATATTTATGCCCCGGTGAGTCTCGTTTCAGCGGATTTAATGACCAAAAA
This sequence comes from Marasmarcha lunaedactyla, assembly GCA_923062675.1. Lineage (NCBI taxonomy): Eukaryota > Metazoa > Arthropoda > Insecta > Lepidoptera > Pterophoridae > Marasmarcha > Marasmarcha lunaedactyla. Next base: position 24,519,146 of record OV281349.1, read on the forward strand.
AATTTATCAATTCAAAATGAGCGGTCATTAATAATGTAATCAGAATATCCCCTAATTGGAAATATGGGTGATTGATTAACTATCGGGAAAGAACGAGGCGACGCATGCGAGAAACGGAGAACTAATCTTTGATATTCAGCTACAGTAAGATAAAAAGGTAAAAAAAAAATCTATCTGGACTAGATCTATCTGTTTTGTTTCAAATCGTTAAGATTGTACTCGGTAATATACCTTGTCTCTTCTAACAGGCAGGTTAGTAGTACTTATTTACCAGATGAGATTTAAACCGCGTTGTGTATCTCAGGAGTTGTAGGCAGACATACAAAGCAAGTACGAATCTAAATAAAAATCTAATGAATATCAAATAAATAATTTAATTTCTCTTTAACATAAGGGAAAAAACAAGGAAAAAAAAATTATTTTTGTGGCAATACAACGCCCTCACTTTTTACAAAAAATGAGTGAGTCATTGTGATTTGTTTACATGTTTTTGCGTGTTGTTTATTTTGTTGTGAAATTTTGAATGTAGGTTATTACGTGATTGTAATAACCTACCTTTATATAGGATATTACGACACCTGGAGCAATGAATCGCTTTTTGCACTACAATAATGTTTAAATATATTATTTATTATTTTGCTGTATCATCCATATCACAAACCAGGATTACTTTGGGGCCATACAGTGCGTGTGTTTGTCTGGGGATTTTTATTTTGTTTTAAAGTATATCATATGAATTTATTTAAAGGACCACGAACCTTCTCTAAATGAATAAGGTAAGCAGAAAAACGGAGTATTAAAGGAATTTGAATTTTGAAAATAAAAAACATGTCTTATATTACCAAAATTTTTATTTTATTTGTACTTTCATGCAAATCCAGTCTCATAGTAACAAATTTTAGACGCTTTATCACACAAAATATTACACAGCAAAATATCCTTGCAAAAAGTATTTTGCTGGAGTAATTTTATAGTATTCGCAGCTACGAATACGCCGTAGTCGTAGCTACGCCGTAGCTGTGTAGATTTAAGGAAATATTGTACATTTTAAAGTAAAAATATGTCCAAGTAGTACTTTAAGAAGAATGCCTTCGTTATAGCCGAGTAAAGTGAGTTAGACCAGACTTCCAAGATTGTTTGAATTCATTAGGAAAATAATGAAATCAAGATTCTATTTTATGAACAATTGTTTTAACGAAGTATGTGATCGGAATATAATCATACATTTTAAATGAGTAGGGAATTCGTACCCGTATTTTACAATTTTATAACAATTTTAAGTATGGCATATGTAGTTGGAGCAATTTTAAAGGTTTTTCTCATGTGGGATTTTGTCGATGCTGTAATAACAACGAGTTGCAACAAAATGATTTAAAGCTATTTTTATTTGCTTTCACGAGTTATTTTCCAGGATAGCTACATATGCCTCCAACCAAAGGGTTTATCTCCTGAGGGTGAACAAACTTTCGTACAAGGTTTAGGGGAGAGTGTTACATAAAGTGCATTATTCAGTTAGATTACTAAACTGAACAAAAATACATACGCAATACCATTATGGAAAACAATTTAGGTTACAACAATCTGTAAAAGGGTTAAATATTTAATGTGCTCGAGGTTTGAGTCGATCTAATGGTAGTCATGTTTCCAGTTCATTGGTTTCAAAAGAAGTTCCAGCTGGCTAGAGGTTTCCCTCTAAATAGACAACGGTCGATAATTTTTGAAACCAAAAAAAATAACATTAGGATGAAACCCATTGGATAAGCAGGAGAATATAATAAAAATGAAAGGAAAAATAAATTAAGGGTAAGAAATTGTTTATTCACTTTTTACCATTTTTGAAAGCCCTGGTCTAAAAGACCCAGAACTCGGTTAAAAGACCGGAATCAATGAAAATATCCAGAATCAAACTTCACTCTTTGAATTCAAAGTGTTCCGTAGAGGTTTTGCCGTTGAATAGACAAACCTAGAAACCATCTACGAAAAAACAACGCTCCGAATAGAATGCTGTACAAAAAAAATGTTCTTAGTATTTGGCGTTCTGTTGCTATAATATTTCGATAATAAATCTCGAAAATGATAATTGACCTATTGTGTAGTAAGATTTAGCATCGCAAAGTTTACGTTCTCGTCGTCACAAATACGTTAAGTTTTCTTATGTTACCAATTTGGGAGACTTTTAGGCTTATATGTACTAAAATAAAACATTTTTTTCAATAGTATATTCTTAACACATATCAAACATTAAAAGTTACGTTTTTATGTTTAATCCGCGTTAGAATTTAGATTACTCTTAGCGTCTTCTGGCAGTAAGTCCGGTGCTCGAACGGCGATATTTTTATTAATGGCCAGTTTCGCTTTCTTAATGCTGTCGATAGTGGACCTGCAACACAGAGAAGAATATTCATTAAAATAACATTGAAGACGTTTATTTGCATATTTTGCATTTTTATTAAATGCATTATGGGCGCTGTATGCTCATGAACTATCAGATTCTTCTACAATGTCATTTTAATTATTACCATCAGGTACTTGTTCCATCGCCGCTAGCGAAAAAACGTTATTTTTCGCTCAAGAAATGTACGAGATTTAGATTCCGTCTCAATAAAAGAGGTATATATACATTAATAGCTAATCGCTGCCTATTCACACTGCCGATGGAAGTCTCTCTCCACAATTTTATCACAGCGACAAGATAAAATTCGCAACGATTAGCATTCAAAACACACGCTGAGAGATCAACCAAAAGCCACTTTATTCTTCTAGCAATTTGTGCGAGTAATCGCTTGTCGCACTCACACACTCTCTCAAAGCCCAGCGGACGTAACTATCGGAACTATATAGGTACTCGCTTCTCGCTGCTCGCCAACTCCTACCTAGTTTCTAACCCTAATTGCTACTCGTTGGCGGCGGTGGAACAAGTGCCTCATTCGGAACATTATTAATTGTTACTCCGTGGGTTCGTCACATTTACTACTTTTTAAATAAAGTTCGCAATTAATCTAGCGTGCCGAAACTTTATCAATCACCTTTTAAATTAAGCGAAATCAATGATATAAAATATTATTATTTACACAATATTGTAACTAGAGCAACCATCTTATCTAATCAATGAAACATGCTTTAATTCATATACCTAATTTTATTAGATACTAACTAACATGAGTAAACCTAAACTCCTAATATAGCATAGTCCAGTTATGCTCGCGCGCGAGGTTCCTTAGTTTGTCTATGGGCGACCGACGGGTGTGCGCGGAGACGAGGACGAATCTTACGAGCGGCGGCGGCGCCCGCGCCAACAGTCTTATTCAGTATTATCAGTCAATATTCTTGCCTCGCAACTTGAGTAAATATTATTAGCATGGTACATTGCTGAATCATATAAATAGAGAAAACCTCATACCGCGAGTAATTTAACCCTTACTGGGTAAGTCGTGCACCCTTTGTATTTTATTATGTATGGGGTATAGTTTTCTTTCTCTAGTATTCTTTCTTTCACATATTTTCATTGTTAATAAATAGTAAGAAATATTATAAATAAGCTATCCACTAGCATCAGATTATTTCAGCAACTAGTTGAGTACCTGGATGAGTGTTGATTTAATTTTTACATTTTGTTGCGATCAGTTATTTGTAACCCTTTATGCTTTCGCCGTAAAATTGAGAATGCCCAGTATCTCCCAAAACCTCATATCTAATATCAAAATATGTCTGTAATATATATATATATATATATATATATCTAATATATGTCTGGTTGAATAACTATTAATAAATTTTATAACATTGGTTGAATTGCTGAAGTCCTTCCCAAATCCTTGAAATTAAGAAACACCCCTATTTCAACAGGGAAGAATTTTGGAAGATTTCTGCAACATAAGATCCTAAACTAAAAAGCGTATAATTCAAGAAGATTGAGAAACAGAGGGAGATGATTGAATGCCTTCATACCTGCCAAGACGCCTGTCACCTCAGTCCCTCGTGACCCCACTCTTCGTGAAGGTATCGAAACTTCCAGTCACTATGTAAAAACATAATTAAACGTGGTGAATTCCGGTTAAAAACTGTTTTAGTTCATATGAAATCTTTTTTGTAAGTAATATAGTAATTATAAAGTTGTACTCTACAGTCAATAGACAGTCAATAAGCGATCGTTGCGCATAAAACAAATTTGCTTTTTTGTACCACCTAAACCCCCGGACTGATGAATGATCGTGTCATTGCGTGGCGACACAGCAGCTTTAAACGCGCTTAGGGTTCAATATAATAACGGTCTCAGAGTAGTGCTGGGCCTGCCGCGGTACTGTAGTGCGTCAACTATGTTTGCTGTTGCGGGACTGGATGACTTCTACGCTGTTATCCGTAAGAAGAACGCCTCACCAATGTACAGACTGCGCTCCAGCTCCAACACTACTCCGCGACTTTCATGAAACGCTCGACCATTTCATGAAAAGGAAGCATTTCTTGATGAAACCAACCTATATTTGGCCACATTGTTGAATCGCAAACGTCTCACGATTTCGTTTGGTTGACCATATCGTGAAATTTTTTCTTCCAACCTCGTTGATAGCCGAGCAAACGAAGTGAGCGTGGTGCGGCTGAACCCGGCGGCGCGCCACAGTGAAAATCACATTAATAAAGAACACAAAGCATGCGAAACAATGATTAACAAAAGACATGTTGTTTGAGATATTTGCTAATTATATCATCTACGGCAACATTGACGCATAAAGTAAGCGTTTTCAGCACCTCTATCGGTAGTTAAAGGAACCATGCTACGATATGATCAAATAAACTTGGCTATTTCGACAAACCTGATCATGATGTGGCCAAACGACAGGCGATTATTTCATGAAATGAGACCTTTTCATTAAATGATCGAACATTTCATGATGTAGGCAATTATACGATATGGCAACGACATATGGACATAGATATAAGAAAAAGCCACTGCATAAATACACTGGTATGAAGGCGAGATTGGGTCATCAAAGTGAGGATAATTTTTGACCCACTTCCAACAAGACGAAAGTTTTATTTACTGTAGCTACGCATATGCACTGATTTCTTCAAAAATATAAATAATCTTAATATATGTTTACTTCAAAAGGCCTCCTAGCTTATAACTTCATCCAGCGTACAACGGCATCATCAATTAACGGACAAATATAAACTAAGATTTATTCCTTATTCCTATTCCATGGAAACATTATAATCATCACAGAATTATTAACATGTAAGCCCAAGGGATCTTAAAACCCCAAGCTTGATTATGTAAATTAACAAATAATAATAATCTGCTTTAAGGCTTCTAAGCCTATGGTTTCTAATTTACATTTCAACCTTAATGAACGAAAGATTACTATGAATTTGATTGTTATATCTAAAGCTAGAGTTTTCAAAGTTAGTTAAGCAAAGCAAATAAATATTTTACTTATTTTTTACTTTACCAAATTATTATTTTTTAATTCATTGTGTAGCTTTTCCAATTAAGGTTTAATTTTAACAGTACACCCGAGGCTCCATGCAGTACCCGTCTACACTGATACATGATGTAAAGTTAGTGCAATGTAAAGATATAAAATAATAATAATAATATAAGCCTTTCTTCAGACATTAACACATTTTTGCAATAATATAAACAATTATAACTCTGGTGAGTAGAAATCGACAGTCTGGTCTGTTTACCCATGTTTAGCAAAGGCCTCCTCCATTTCTTTACAGTCACTTCTATTTAGAGCTATCCTGGTCCAAGTATTGCCATCTTAGTAATTGTCTTCCGCGTTTCCTCTTTGAAGTTCTGGGGCACCAAAAAATTAAGTTTTTTTTCCATTTTTCAGTACCCCTTATAATATGACCTGCCCATTTCCATTTCAGCTTCCGAATTCTGGATAGTACATCGTCCACTTTTGTGTGTCTTCTGATTGTCAATTTTCTTATTCTGTCGCTATATAATACCTGTGTTCTTCCAGTTCTCACCTATGGCTGCCGAACTTGGGCTCTCATCAAAGCACAAACCGCGAAAATAAAGACTTGTCAAAAAGCGATGGAGAGGAGCATGCTTAATATACGAAAAAGCGACAGAATAAGAAAGATATAAAATAATAAACATCAAATGTAGGAATATTCCAGGGAATCACGGGTCTACTCTGGGAGATTTTCCATTGAAGGAGATTTTAGGTTAAGTTGAACATTTCCAAAAACGTACCAAGGTTAACGTTATTACAAACTGTATTATGTTTAGAAGATTACATCGATATTTTTTAATATTTATATGTAATATTAAAAAAATAGAGATACAGCTCTGTCAGTTCTGGAGCTAAAAAGGACATTAAGTAAACGAGCTACTGCTGCAGCACGGATGAGTCTAACTCATTTCTGTTATGAAACCTGCAACAAGAGACATTGACAAGAACGACATAAAGAACTGCCACGCCTATGATGTCTAAATCTTCTGAAACTCTTACTACTTGCTCGATATCTAAAAAACTAATCTCTTTGTTAGTGATCTAAACTAATATCACTTGGTATAGATCCCGCCCACTTTACTTACATCTCAACTATAACCATACTTAAAATGACACTGTTTTAAAGTCGAGACCATACAATTAATATTTTTTGAAATTTTTACGGGAGTGTGTTTTGGGAATCCGTATAGATACCAAAATGTCATTTTTGTAATTCTTGTCTGTCTGTCTGCATGCATGTATGTCTGTGCGCGCATCACGGAAAAACTAGTGGATCCATCTGCTTGAAATTGGCATGAGCATAATTTAGGTACGCGATAATAAAATGTACGGTTTTTTGAAGAAAAACCAAAAAATGTAATAAGTTTATACAGAACTCTGAAACTATAAGAGCTATGCGTCTGAAACACACGGTGGAGAGTCAAAATGGCGGGTGTACCATAACGAATTAAATTGTAACAATCACCGTAAAAATGTACCTCAATTTCAGCTCTTCAATGTACCTAGCTCTAAAAAATCTGTACCTGTTTCAGATCGAAAATATTGCAGAATTAAGGTACACCCGCCATATCGGCGTCAATATGGCGTGTGCTCTTTATTATTTTAATATTTAACCATTCCACATAACATACAATTACACAAAAAAAATGTACCGAAACAGTACCTCAAGTAAATAAAAACACACACTTGATCAGTTGTATAGTTCCTGAGAAATGAAACAGCCGAGTTTTTTTAGTTTTAGGCACTCGGTTTTCATACCTATAGTCCGTGGTTCGAATGTTCAAATTTGAACCAACCACTTTGTTCGTGGTTATTTCTTTATTCAAATTTGACGATTTTTTTCTTAAATTATTTTTATGTATTGCGTGTTGAACCAATTTTGGTATGGACATATTTACGATGGTCAATATTTAATTCATTTTTAACTTTTTTTATTGAAATAATAGGTCTTTACCTATGAAACTGCCGTTTTGCCGTACTGGCCATTTCAAATGAAAATATTTTTTTGACTGATAATTCTAATTTCAAATTAATTTTACTTGACAAACATGGAATTCTTTTTCTAAAATCGTCATTTGTTTAATAGTTAGTGTTTTGTTTTCAACGCATTCGAACATTTTTCGTCATCATGGATAAGTTAAAAATTCGAGTAATTATGGAGTATGAGTACCGTCGTGGCAGCAAAGCGGCACAAGCGGCACGCAACATCAACGACGTTTACGGAGCGAACACTACAAACGAACGCACCACCCGTTATTGGTTTACCCGCTTCCGTTCTGGAAAATTTGACCTGAAAAATGAACCCCGTGGTCGTCCGAAAACTTTGGTCGACAATGACGAATTAAAGGCAATTGTGGAAGCTGATGAAACTCAATCCACGGCTGAATTAGCAGCAGCTTTCGACGTTAGCATCAAAACAATATTGGTCCATTTGCGTCAAATTGGCAAGGTAAAAAAGTTTGACAAATGGGTACCCCACGAACTCAACGACCGCCAGCGCGAAGTACCTTGCACTGCTCAGCAGGCATACAAATGAAGGAATTCTGAACCGCATTGTTACTTGTGACGAGAAATGGATCCTGTTTGACAATAGTAAGCGCTCAGCAAGTTGGTTGGACCCTGGTTCAGCACCCAAACAATGCCCTAAACGAAAACTTACCCCTAGAAAAGTGATGGTCACTGTTTGGTGGTCTAACGCGGGTGTAATTCATCACAGCTTCTTGCCAAACGGGACAAGCATTACTGCAGATGTGTACTGTGAAGAACTGAACACAATGATGGAGAAGCTCGCTCGTCTCCAACCAGCTTTGGTCAATCGTTCGGCTCCACTGCTCCTGCACGACAACGCGCGACCTCATACTGCACAGCAGACGGTCTCCAAGCTACAAGAGTTGGGGTTGGAAGTTCTCCGTCATCCGCCGTAATCACCAGACCTTGCGCCTACAGACTTCTACTTTTTCCAGAATTTGGATAACTTCTTGGCGGGAAAAAAATTCAATACCCGAGAGGCAGTACAAAATGCCTTTGAAGAATTTGTTACCTCCCGTCCAGCTGATTTCTTCAAGAAAGGCATCAATAAGCTACCAATGCGTTGGCAAAGATGCATTGATTGCATGGGTGATTATTTTGATTAATAGAAATAAAAAATATATAAAAAAATTACGCTTCATTTATTTCGTGAAAAACGGCAATTTCATAGGTAAAGACCTAATATTTATTTTGACCGTACTAATGTAGAGCTCAAAACTGTAATATAATATAAATACATTTAAAAATAAGCTTTGCCCTTAAACTAACAATGTGCTGTGAACACCTTAAAAAGTTGGCATTAACTAAATACCTCCACAATAAAATAATATTTACCGAAAAAGCTCTTTTAATGAGAATGGCTTGGGTTTTTAGTCAGTCTGTTTAACAGACATACCTAAGTAAAACAATCACTCTGTGAACTCTAATACAGAATAATACTCCCAATACGCATCTACGTTTATTTAAAGATTATTGATTATCTTATTTGGTGTATAACATTTAAGTAATACGCATTAAAATCAGTAAAACAATCAACTCTTGAAAAGATAATTGTGTAGCCGCGCCAACAGAAGTACGCCTACGCCTACCACGTAGTGTAGCCGCACCTACAGAAGTAGGCCTACACCTACCGCGTAGTGTGAAGAACCTACAGACACTTATTGCCCATGTACAATTCTCTATTTCAATATCGATGGCCGCAAATTAAATCATCTGCAAACTCGCAGTTTTACAGAAGAGCACATTTAGTAAAAAACTGTGACCCTTTTGAGAGTTATGGACCGATTTTCTTGAAATTTCATAAGATGCATTAAAACAACGTTCATTATTAATTTGTATTATAAGTTTTATCACTAGATTGCTTATTTTACTAAAACGATGTAGATGTCTTTTTGACTCTTAAAAAACTCAGACGTAGAAGATGAAATCTACCTGATGTCTTGTGCTATGTCACCAGGAATACATTTAAGGTAATTCAGAGAACACCTAAGCAACATGCAATCAGACTTCCAAAGACCTTCGTGAAGAAGAACTAGCAAGAAACTCCACGGTTATATTTTTTTCATGATATATGTACAATGTCTTTTTATGTCTGTACAAAATCATTTATTTTCTGCATCTGTTAGTTTGAGAGGTTTACCTATGGTATCTCTATATGTAATGTATGATCTTTCTTAAATAATTCACTCAAAGAAAATAAAGAATTACTTTTGATAATTAATCAAAAGTAATTCTTTAGTATTTTTAAAAATTTGCCTTGTAATGACGGTGATAAAAAATTAAAAAGAAATGCAAAAACAAATCGATAATAATGATAAATCCCCAGACAAACACACCAACTGTTTGGTCCTAAATTAAGCAGAGCTTGTGTTATGGATGACCATATAGCGAACTGGGGGGAACCCAGAATAAACATACATATATAAATATCAACAACCATGACCCGAGAACAAACATCTGTGTTCATCATACAAATGAATACCCCGGCTAGGATTCAAACCTGGGACCTTCGGCGTACGAGACAGGGCTACTCAGGGCTTACCACTACGCTACTCGGCCGTTAATACAAATACTTTAATTTAAACATAAAAAAATACTTTAATAATAAAATGAAAAGTATCCTTCAAATTCAGTGCTTTCAGCAGCTTTTTATTCTTCAATAACGCTGCTAAAAATTTTGTATTTTTTGTAGAACTTAAGTTTTGTTAACGCAAAGTCATTAAATCTTTGTATTCAACTGTGGTAATGGGTAAATTTTACCCTATAAGCGTTTTCAAGATCTAGTGAATAGCTATTAAAAAACTCATCTGCTTTACCTCTTGCAACCGTCAATACATTTACTTGAACTTTCATTCAAATCATATTTACAAAATATTTTTCGGGTTACCGTTTTTCTTTACTATTTCGTTTTTGGTTCTATTTTACTTTGTTCCCATCTTAATGTTTTCTCATTTGTGCTGATTAAGAATAGACTAAAAATCCAAGATATTTTGATTTATCCCCACAACTTCATAGGGTTCAAATCAACGGGTTTTTACCCCAGCGCACATGTATGTAGTACAACGTACTATCCTTGTACTGTCTCAATGTTTTATACAGGTAGAATGACAATACAGATAATAAAAAGACGAAAATTTTATGTTTACTCAATTTTGATGTTTTAATCATATGTCAAAACTCCGAAGTAAAAGCGGACAAATTCAAATGTCCGTTCCTACTTTGTGTCCGATGGAGATCGATACATAAATAATAAACATCCTATAAGTGGTTTTAAACTTAACGTAGATCATGCATTAAAATAACTGCTTTCACATCAATTCGACCGTACCCAACCTTAGTGTACCCATTTGCAAACAAACTGAAAGAATTTCCGATTATAATAGTTTTGGGTTTGTTAAGTTAGACTTAGAAGTTAGTTGACTGTATAGTCAGTAGAAGTTTATCCGAAACATTTTCCATGTACAATTTTCAATCAATTAGTTTTATATTTACAAACAGTTTGGTTGGACAAATTGCATCACAATTGTAACGTGAGCGAAGCCGAAAACTAAAATTTATATAAATAATGGGAGGAAAACTGGACATGTCACTAACCACACCTTGACTAATAAAAATTGATAGCAATATGTTATTATGTAAAATGAATATTTTATAGCATATTGGAAACGCGTTTGTCGAAAAACAAGCACACAATTGAAGGAGTCAATTCGAGAAGGAGTTAACAGACAAATGTATGAGTTTGCGGAAAACGGCTGTAAAACTTTGACAGAAAAAAAAAATATTATATATTAATTTGATCAAAGTATGTACCTACCATTGCTATCTATGCATTTTTGTCATCTCATAGGTAGTTCATTGATCTCTTTTCTAAAAAAACCATTCGGATGGGAATCAATAAAATCTTTGAAGGCACTTTGGACTGCCCCATCGGAGTTGAATTTTTTCCCTTGCAAGAAGTTATCCAAGTTTCGAAAATATGGTAATCTGCTGGAGCAAGATCCGGGGAGTACGGTGGATGTCTTAGACATTTCAATTGAAACTCTTCTAATTTGGTAACCATCTGTTGTGCAGTGTGTGTTCTAGTGTTGTCCTGAAGCAGCAGTGGCCTAGAGCGATTGACCAGCCTCGGTTGTTTAGTAGCTAGCTTTTCCATCATGGTTTGCAGTTGCTGACAATAGACATCTGCCATAATCGTCTGACCAGGTTTAAGAAAGCTGTATTGAACAACACCGGCACTAGTCCACCAAACGCTCACAACAAACTTTTTTTGAGTCAATTTTCCCTTGGAGCAGAATTTGGCTGGTTCTCCAGCGTTTCCGATTGTCATACAGGATCCATTTTTTATCACAGGTTCTTCGATTATTCGATTTAAAATCCTTTCATTATTGTGCCGGTCGAAATTTTCAGAACGAAAACGTTGGAACCAAAAACGGACCTAATATTAGTATAGAAAATACTTCTAACACTCACATCTTATGATCTAGTTCTTAAGATGACAGACTCTTAAACTTGAGAAATACATAAATATACTTTTAATATATATAGGTTTATATTATAAATATACCTAAATAAGGTAAATGACCTTAAGAACGACTATCTGTGTTCATCACAAACTTATCCGCCCCAACCGTACTACTATTAGCAGGGATAAAGTGCTATAGATTACTATTAAAGTAGGTAAGTACTAGCTTAGGTAAGTATCAGCTTAAATATCAAAATTCGTACTTAGTATGAAAGCATAATAAATAAAATAAAAACATATTGTAAATTTTTATAACAAGTGAATTTATTATTCATCAATTTCAGTAAAACGTTTAATCGTAGGTATGTATCTGTCCCAGTAAGATAGATAAAGCTGATAGATAATTATATACCTAGGGATATAGTTATGTGCCGGTACTATCGCTATTACTAACAGCAATTCGGTTTTAGACAAAACAGCTCTTCAACGCTGGCTTGCTATAATTTAGTGAAAGAAGTGACTGAAGCTCTAAATCGTGGCAAATACCCTGTGTCAGTATTCCTAGATATGTCTAAGGCCTTCGATCGCGTTTCGCATGACATACTTTAAAAAAAAATGCAGTGTTATGGCGTATGTGATAGGATACAAAGTGTAGATGTTAGCCGATTATATGGTAATACATTAAAAACATTATCAATCCCCCTACTATCCTAACAATCGCGGCGTTCCTCAGGGAAGTGTTCTGGGTCCCTTATTATTTTTAATTTATATAAATGACCTACCAAACCATATCGATCATAATTGTATATTATTTGCGGATGATACAACTATAACTATAAATTATGACAAAAAAATTAATGACGCTGAGATAGAAATCAATAAAACATTGCGTGACATTACTTCATGGTTAGACATTAATGATCTATTAATAAATATTGACAAGACTAAATTAATTCAATTCCAAACTTATAATTCAAAATTTAATAAATATGACATAAAATATAATGACATTCGGCTGGACATTGTAGAATCTACCAAATTTTTAGGCGTTACAATTGACCAACACTTAAATTGGAAAGAACATGTCAATAACGTTTGTTTGAGAATCGATAGATTTATTTACGTTCTAAGGCAAATAGTGCGAGTAGTATCACTTCAGGCGGCACTTCTTGCCTATCGCGGGTATATTTCGTCCGTCATCAGATATGGCTTAATTTTATGGGGAAACTCGTCAGACTGTATAATAAATTACCTAGGACATATACAGATCTTCCTGGAAAAAAAATTTAAACAGAATTATGTAATTTTCTATTAGACAAAGTGTACTATGACATAAATCTTTATTTAAATGACAAAATATGAATTGTAAGTTGCTGGCTGAATATTTATTTCTTGTATTTAATTGAAAATTTGACTTAATTTTAATTATTGTTTACTTTGACATTTTTATATTTTTGATATGCGTTGACATCTTTTAACTTTAATTTGGACATATTCATTGTTGTTTGTTATATTTATTCGTTTTACCTTGCGACATAACTTATTTAATTTGATTATATTTTAATTGTCAATGTAATTTATGTAATAGTAATTAATTCGATTGCTTTAATGATTTAGATATATATTTCGAATTTTATAATTTTGCACGCTGAATAATCAGCAGTATATGATGGATTTAATTTATATTTAAGATCTAACTGTACCATATATTGGCAAATAAAGATTTTATCTTATCTTATCTAGTAATATGATTAGCTAACTAAACTAACCTGGTTAAATGGTTATTAAGTTCACTGTAGCGGCGTTTAATTGAGTCAGGTTAGGTTTGTATGTAGTTAAAATATCAGGACCAAATAACGTTGTAATGTAAGTATGTATCTACACGATAATTATTTCACTAAAATTTATCTAGTAATATAATCGTATCACTAAACTGGGACCGTGTTATAATTATATTCCTAGTAAGATAGTAATTAACAGCTTTCGTATAACTATGTTTCAGCACATAACTATATCCCTAGGGATATAAATATCACGGCTTTATCTATCTTTTTGCGACACATCCATATCTTCTAAAGTTAATAATCCCCTTCATAATATATGTATATTTCTATTGTTACACATTGCTACTAATTCACGACCACGTTTTTTACACATTCTTATCACTTTGTTTAGACTTTTTAAATGAAAAATTCGGGAATAAACGCTTGCATTTTTGACCTCAACCTAGAAAAACGACAAGTGATTGATTTTGTTGTGTTGACAAACAAACAGCGCGAACCAAATAGCTATTTCTGTTACTCTAAGGATAATATAAATCTATCTTTCTCCTTCGTAGGTGTCGAATCATTACGCGAGTAATCAAGTATGGCGCGCACGCGGTCGTTAGCACTTTCGTCAAGTGCAAAAAGGGTTTTTTCATCATTTAAAACGAGAAAAAGTAAATTTTCTTATTGAAAAGTTTATGGAAGAAAGATTTAACCTACCTAAGACCCATGTTGTAAGCAGTTGTCGAGTTTATTTATTGCATTTGTAAATATAAAAAAAGGCTTTTGGCATCATAATTTCTATATCTATAATATAAAATTTTTATATTTGAACTTAGAATAACTATGTTACTTTATTTTTATTTTTTTTTATTAATAATTAGCAGGCGTTTGTCTTCCATCTCACCTGATGGAAAGTGACGATGAAGACGAGGATCATACACGCCTGTCTAAGAGGTACCTATTCACTCTACACTTGAAAGCTCCAGGGTTATATTTGTCTGGAAAAACAGACAAAACTTGATGTAGGTTTTAAGACATTAAGTCATTTTTATGTTAGTAATTTTGTTTTTTACGTCAGTTAAAACCTTTTTGGACTGAGTATCTCGAGAATGAAACTGAATTTTTCCATTTCAAAAATGCCATCAGATAGATGATTTCTTTCTGAATCCAATAATACCAAAAACTCATTTTCGAAAAACCTCATTTTGTCAGTTAAATCCTTCTCGAACTGATTTAGGTTTAGGATTAATCCCTTCAATTTAGGCTTTGTTCCATTAAAAAAAAATGCATTCTATAATTTTTTTTTAGTTTATTCATCTGGTAATTATGGGTTATAACGGGTTAATCTAAACCTTTACAAGGCGCTGCGCAAATGTGACAGGCAACGCAATAACTTCACAAGAGAACGAAAATTTTATGAAAGTCACTGAGTCATAACCGTGTGGGATATACGTATAACTATAACAAATCTGAAAACTGCCAAGATAACTAGACCTTATTTCATACGACCATACTTTACTCATTATAAGCACACACACACAAACACAGAGAAACTTCAGGACTTGGGTTCAAATATAAGTTTTCATCTCACAAACATTTTGTAGCAACCGACTAAGAACCTGAGAACTCTTTTGTCAAATTTTTCTATGATTACACCAGCCACACCGCTTAGTTTACCAAAAACCATTTCCTAAATTATCTATCTCGCACAAACGACACAGCAAATAAATTACCGCGCTTTCACGCATCATCAATAGTCAGTTTGGGATTTAAGAAGCGATTTGCACAATAGTCCTAATAGCCTATAGCTGATTGCCCAAGATTGCCCATTCTTCGGGCGATGCCACACCTATTTTTCCAATAATCCCACGAACAACTCCTGCCTGGCATATCGTTACAAAGTTGTTGATT
The DNA here is from genome assembly GCA_923062675.1 of Marasmarcha lunaedactyla. Taxonomy (NCBI): domain Eukaryota; kingdom Metazoa; phylum Arthropoda; class Insecta; order Lepidoptera; family Pterophoridae; genus Marasmarcha; species Marasmarcha lunaedactyla. The sequence continues at coordinate 24,534,781 of OV281349.1, forward strand.
ACCAAAACAACGCTGCCGGATTAAATGGTAAGCGCATAAGCTGTTTCAAATTACGGTCTGAAAATTTTAATACTGCATGAAATATTACCAGTTCCATTAAACTCGAGGTTTATCCTCTTTTATTTCATGAAGGAAAATTAACGAGTTCCCAATAAATACCGCCCAGTTAGCTTATTGTAAGTAAAATATAATTAAAAGCTTATCTGTATTGCTAGCTTCAATATTTGTAAGAGATTGGCTGGAGTTTTATCGTCATATAAAACGCAACTTCAAATGTATGGTTCACTTTTCATGAAACTCGTCATGATCACTTCATTTTGCAACATGACATGAAAGACAGAAGACACGCCATTTGACACGTCAATTTAAAATTATGCACTAAACTAGAACAGATCTATTTCAACATCTATAGTGATTGATGTTTATGGGCCATTCTCATAGATATAACAGCTCCTTTTCTAGGTATTTCGCAATAACAAACGAACATTATCTCTCTTTATTCTTGACCCCAGAAGTGATATTATTAGCGTTTCATTTAACTCTTTAAGAATAACCGTTAAGCTTGTTTCAATATTTTGCATTACACTAAACATAATTTATTTAAATAAAAACTCTCTCCATTTTAATAGCTCCACACTAAACATGGAACAATAACGAAATAGAAAAGTCCAAAAAACCGAATAAAACAACGAACTAACTTGAGTTTTCACGGAATAATGAACTGCCTTCGCAACTTATGTTACAAGTACAATCTTAAAGGTTTTGTCATGCCTTGACCCTTGTGAAAATCCAATCGCATTAATTAGGGTTTCGCTTACACGAGCCATGATCGTATGCAAAAGGTTAATAATGTTCCCTTAGTCTTTTCATGGTTAAAAGTACGCAAAACCTTAGTGCGTTTAGTAATGGGACAATTTCTTTCTACAGTAATTAATTATCGATCTGTCAGGGAACAAAAACGAAATCTCACGTTTAAATCACAATCGCATTCACTTCCACGAGCGTACATTTTTGAACATCGGAGAGTATCATGTCGCAAACATTTTTATTCTGATTGGTCAAAAGAAATACAAATCTGAAACTTAAAGTATAATGAATGAGCATGTATCTCGTCGATGGGACTGTAACACTCTTGATGCGCTATAATTTTTTACCTAGTGAGTAATTTGGAAAACAAATGATGTAAATTTGCGAGTAAAATAAAAATCATTCTTTGGCTACGCGCCCCATGCGTTTCAATTGCTCGGTATAGGAGCCAAATCAAAAAAATTAACACCGTGCGTGGGTTTCACCATACATCTCGTCAAGAATAAAATTTACAAACTTTTGGTTTGAATTCTTCAATTGGTACCTTTTGGCTTAACATTTTAAGTTCCACGTGTCCTTGAATCCCGCTATAAAACGGCATGTCTTCCATGTAATATCACATGCCAAAACATTCAAATTTTAAATCAAAACCACTTAAAGATCACAGCACATTTTATTTCGTTTAACGTTCTGTACTATGTAAAAAAAGTACTAGTGAAATATTCAGGCAATCTAGAGTACATTGATAATGTCATTTACGCGGCTCTTGATTGTTCTTACAGCGCTAACGGATGCCTAGATGAACCCAATAAAAAAGAAAGACTACACTGTTACTGAGCATTAATTGTCATAAAAAATACCATAATACTTCAGTTAAAAATAAGTGCAATTGGAATATTAAATAATTTTGGCTATGGTTAAGCTAGTTTCCTTATATCTTTGAACTTAGGCGTTTATATGTGTATTTATTTTTAAAAAGGTGTTGGCGCAACGGTATAAACATAAATATGAAAAAACCACAGCAAACATTTGCATATTTCAAAAAGAAAAACCAGGTTTTTAAGTCTTGACAAAGAACTAAAGCCGACAAAGAACTAAATTTTCCTCCATCGGCGCCTAAGGATAGTTGAATATCTTTAGTATTGTAGTCCGGCAGTATCCGCAGAGATGCTATTGTGATCGGGTAGCGTCACGTCTGAAGAATACTTACTTAGTTGTACAAAATTTAACGGGACATTTTTCAATCTTTGATCGAGCAACAGGTAAAGGTCAAGAAGATATATTTATTGCTGGAGAAATGTACGGCATGTTCTGAAAAAAAAAGCGATGTTAATTTTTAAAATTTGATGAATGAACAGACCAATGCAAGAGCGACATTCTCACTAAGAGGCCTTAAAAGTCAATCTTAAGATAAATTGCGAAATTGCAAAGCAACTTTACGGTAAAAACTTTTTACTTACTTACTTCCAAAAATATCAGCCACTTGGGCATGAAAGCCCATGGGCAACAATAGTAAAAAAGGATATCATATCGAAATTGGACACTTACACCTATCTTTTTTTTTACTTACTGCATGTAGTTAAGCTAGTTTTGTTAGCTATAATTTTAATATCTCACAGTCTAACAGTAGTCCTACACTGAAGTGACTATCGGCCAGACAATATGATCAGCAGTATCGATAGTATGTTATTAGTTTCTGTGTGGGAATCTGACTGAATCTGAACTATGAATACGAAGCGATCAAGCAATGAACCAGTGAAAAGATACGGCTATTAATTCTATGAATACGTGGCTATCTGGCAATGAAACAGTTAATAAGGGAGTTGGTAAAGAAACACATTTAGTGGTGAACTAAAACGCTTTTTAACTCCAACGAGCTTCAGCAAAACGTGAAGAGCGCATGGGCGAAATTAAGCACGTACGAAAAGGGACGAAAACGAAAACAAATGATAGATGTTTTTCAATATAAAATTTACTTCTACTTTTGTATAATAAAAATGTTTTTGTATCTTTGTGACAGGGAGTAACAAGAATAATCCATGCAATTTACTTTCTTTATTTAATTTACAATTGCCCCATCCGACATTGTTACAAAATGTCTGTTCCAGTAATGAGCCAAATTAGGAGAAAATTGTAAGCTGCTAGAGTTGAGAAAGGTTACAAGGTTATTTTTGGTTTGTTGGTGGTATTGGTTATAAAAATTTTGAATAAAGGAACATTTTCATGTAAAAAATCACAATATCGCTAAAAAATATTACGATATTCAAATAAGAGTGTGCAGAAACGCTTGATATTGACAATTTTACCGGGATAAAACCCAAGTCATTTTAGACCGAATGGCGAATGTGAAAACAACGATTAATATATATCAATGATCTGACTCAAGACTTATAACAAAGAATTTCGACCTGTTTGGTGTGGAGGTAAGTACCCTTGCCTTTCATGTCAGAGGTCCCGGGTTCGAATCCTGGTAGAGGCAGATATTTTATCATATTTGCTTTACGGTCATGGATGTGTATGTATGTTTATTTCTAATATTTATATATGAAAAAAACATATCTATGTGTGTTTATATATTTCTTAAGTTTATTTATCCGTTATCTAGTATCCATAACACAAGTTCTTAATGATACTTAATTTGGGCTAGATAATGTGGTGTGATTGTTAGAAATATTTATTTATTTATATTTAATTTGTAGCTCGCAGGCCAAATGGCGACCGAGTAGCGTAGTGGTCAGTAGCCCTGTACGCTGGAGGTCCCAGGTCCCAGGTTCTGGCCAGGGCATTAATTTGTGTATAGGGATACTAGGGCATTCATAAAATGTTTGTTCTCGGCTCATGGTTGTTGATATTTATATATGTATGTTTACTCTGGGTTCCCCCCAGTCTGCTGTATGGTCATCCATAACACAAGCTCTGCTCTCAAACGGCACCCGTTCACGAGTTAACTTAACTTTACGTTGAAGCTGATTCGCAGCTGTTCTGTATGCGGGCGTGGGATATTTCTTGGCTCTCCGGAGAGCCGCGTTCTTGGCTTTAATGAGATTGCTAACGGCTAGGGGAAGCGTGGGTTTGCCTTGCTTAGCAACCTTTTCGTTATCGCTGATGGCTGAGTTGATAGCATCAGTGAGAGTGTTGACTAATGAATCTATTAGGTCTTTACCTATGACATTGCCGTTTTTCACGAAATAAATGAAGCGTAATTTTTTTATATATTTTTTATTTCTATTAATCAAAATAATCAACCATGCAATCAATGCATCTTTGCCAACGCATTGGTAGCTTATTGATGCCTTTCTTGAAGAAATCAGCTGGACGGGAGGCAACAAATTCCTCAAAGGCATTTTGTACTGCCTCTCGGGTATTGAATTTTTTTCCCACCAAGAAGTTATCCAAATTCTGGAAAAAGTAGAAGTCTGTAGGCGCAAGGTCTGGTGAGTACGGCGGATGACGGAGAACTTCCAACCCCAACTATTGTAGCTTGGAGACCGTGTGATGTGCAGTATGTGGTCGCGCGTTGTCGTGCAGGAGCAGTGGAGCCGAACGATTGACCAAAGCTGGTTGGAGACGAGCGAGCTTCTCCATCATTGTGTTCAGTTCTTCACAGTACACATCTGCAGTAATGCTTGTCCCATTTGGCAAGAAGCTGTGATGAATTACACCCGCGTTAGACCACCAAACAGTGACCATCACTTTTCTAGGGGTAAGTTTTCGTTTAAGGCATTATTTGGGTGCTGAACCAGGGTCCAACCAACTTGCCGAGCGCTTACGATTGTCAAACAGGATCCATTTCTTGTCACAAGTAACAATGCGGTTCAGAATTCCTTCATTTGTATGCCTGCTGAGCAGTGCAAGGCACGTCTCCACGCGTACTTCGCGCTGGCGGTCATTGAGTTCGTGGGCTACCCATTTGTCAAGCTTTTTTACCTTGCCAATTTGATGCAAATGGACCAATATTGTTTTGATGCTAACGTCGAAAGCTGCTGCTAATTCAGCCGTGGATTGAGTTTCATCAGCTTCCACAAATGCCTTTAATTCGTCATTGTCGACCAAAGTTTTCGGACGACCACGGGGTTCATTTTTCAGGTCAAAATTTCCAGAACGGAAGCGGGTAAACCAATAACGGGTGGTGCGTTTGTTTGTAGTGTTCGCTCCGTAAACGTCGTTGATGTTGCGTGCCGCTTGTGCTGCTTTGCTGCCACGACGGTACTCATACTCCATAATTACTCGAATTTTGAACTTATCCATGATGACGAAAAATGTTCGTATGCGTTGAAAAGAAAACACTAACTATTAAACAAATGACGATTTTAGAAAAAGAATTTCATGTTTGTCAAATAAAATTAATTTGAAAGTAGAATTATCAGTCAAAAAAAAAAAAATTTTCATTTGAAATGGCCAGTACGGCAAAACGGCAGACCTATTATTTTATCCGGGCTATCTAATTGGTCGGGCAAAATCGCGAGCGGAGAGTTCGGTGCCTCTAAGGCTGAAACTAACGTATTTTTAAAACCTTTCCAGTTGGTAAAGGTCTTAGGAGATGAGCGTTATAATTAGCCACCTAGCGAGCTAAGTCCTAGCACGAGGGAGACGGGGTGGTGGTCAGAGCCTAGGTCATCGAGCGGTTCGATAGACCTGAGATCGAGATTGGTTCGCTTGATAATTGCAAAGTCGAGGATGTCAGGAGAGTAGTTCGGGTTGTTGGGATAGTGAGTGGGAGTGATGGGGGATATGACGTCTAAGTCAAGGGAGTTAGTGATGTCGAGGAGAGCGATACCGCTCGTGTTGGTCGATAGTCACGTCCAGTCAGTATGTTTGGAGTTAAAGTCTCCGAACATAATGACTGAATGGCCGAAGGCGAGAATGGCCTCAAAGTCGCTGCGGATTGGACTGGAGCCACATGGTATGTAGACTGAAGCTATGATGATGGTCGGATGACCAGTCATAGCCAATCTACACACAGTGGCTTCCATGTTGAGGAGAGGAGGGGTAGGGAGAGGACAGCAATGGAAGCCTCTTTTGTAATATATAGCGGTGCCGCCGTAACCGTCGGAGTTGGGCCTATCGTTGCGAGTAAACGCGTACTTAGGAATAGCGTATCCCCTGGAGTGGTTTGGAGTAAGCCATATCTCCTGGGGAAGCAATAAGTCTGGCTCTTTGTTCTGAAGGAACAGTTTGAGCTCAGGAAGGTTGGTGCTAAGGCTACGAGCGTTAAAATATACTAGGGATAAGCCCTTGGGTTTAATACGACCAGACGCGGGATTTGCGGGTCTAGACATTTTGCTTATTTACGAATTTATACAAAAATATAATTTATAACGAACTTACGAACGAGCGTTAGCCGAGTGATGCTCGGCTAACGCAAATAAACGCTCTTGAGGAGAGCGGGCGGCTCGCAGTTTACGTGCTAGTACGGAAATTTCGTTAATGTCGACGTTCTGAATGACGTCGAACACGGTCTTCATGTCCTCAGCCAACGACGACTGAGGTGAAGACGACGGAGCAGGACGACGAGGGAGCTGGGATAGGACGGGAAGGTGCAGGCGGAACGGCCGGACACTGCCTCCAAGACAGAGCCTGAGTAAGCGTCGGCTGAACGGGCTTTGCTTCCGGTGGACCCCGGTTTTGCAGCGGCGGCGAGTGAGCAGGAGTGAGCGGCAGCGCCGGTTTAGGCGCGGCCCTCTTAGCTGTGGAGCGCGGAGCGCGCGGGCAACCCCTGTAGTTAGCTGTGTGGCCGGACTGGCCGCACAGCACACAGGCAATGGGGAAAGTGGATTCGGAAGTGCGAGTGCACTCCTTAGTGATGTGGGGAATCAGGCACTTAACGCACCTGGGGGGAGCTGAGCAGTTAGCCGCTGCGTGGCCGTAGAGCTGGCAGCGGTGGCACTGCCCAGGATGACCGCGGGGATTGGGACGCTCGACGGAGATATTGGAGAGTTCGCAAATTGTGCGAGCCTCTCTGAAGATCTCCTTCGGGTTGGAAGTATTGGATAGGGATAGGGATAATGCTAAAGGAAAACGCCTAGCGCGGTTGGAGTGCATCTTGTGCACTGCTTCGGCCGGGAAGCCCTGGGACTTAAGGTCCTCGAGGATTTCATCGTTCGCGAGCCCGAACGGGACGCCCCGTAGTACTGCGCGGATCTTACGCTCCTCCGGGAGGGCGTAGGTGTGATATGCGATTTGTTTTAGTGAAAGTAACCTAGTGAACGCTCTAAAGTCGTCGATGGTCGCGACCTGGATTTTAATTGAATCGCCTGCGTTGGTTGCTTTGAGATAGTTAATTTTTTGCTTAGATTAGATAAAAGATTAGATACCGTGGTCCATCGCGCTTTTCGCGGAGAAAGACGGGCGGAGGGAGCTGAGGCTTCGGTGGGTCGGGAGCGCAGCGCGTCGCTGGTTTCGATGGAACCGACGGAGACGCGGTTACTTCGATCGATTTTAATGGCGCGGGGGCTGGTGTTGAAGACACCGGGGAGGGCTCGGGTATTGAGGATACCGAGACTTTCTTCGAGCGCTTCTTGGAGCGTTTGGCAACTAGCTTAAACGCGGGCTCAGGAGAGCCGGTTAAGGTGACGGCATCTGACGACGTATCAGACGCGGGTTCGGAGTCGCTCCCGGTAGCGGTACGTTTGCGACGCGACGCGCGAGAGGATGTGACCGATTCACAGTCCATCTCGGACGGGACGGGAGACGCGGGAGAGCTGTAGACTTGAGGGGTCTGGACGTTGGAGGCCTGAGGGGCCGGGGTTGAGGCCTGAGGGGCCGGGTCGCGATAGTTGCCTGTAAGGCCGGCGTTATCTGAGATGGGTATGCCGGACGCAACGAGCGCCTGGGAGAACGACCTAGCAAAGTTTACCAGGCTTTGCTGGTCCATTGGAGGGCTTGAAACTACAATATATGATATATAAATATATAGTAATGCCTAGGTTCCCTAACAAACCTAGCACCTAAACCTCCCTACCCGCGGTAGGGGGGCTGGGAACGACGTGAAGTGGTGCCCCTAATTCGGACAGCACTGTACCGTCACCCTGGGAAACGCCCAAGTGCAATGGGATCGGGTCACCCGGTTTCTCCTTGGCCTGAAGGGCCTTGGGAGCGCACCGGGGCAACGCTATCAGGCTTAGTTGTCACCGTTAAGTATCCACCTGATCAAACGCGAGTCTACTGCGGAGTGTGTTGCCAATAAATTGACAACAAAAAGCGGCCGTAGACCTGACGAGGTTGGGTTGCACAGAAGTGCGAGATTGAATACGTTACGACCGGCCGGGGCCGGCCGCAGAGCGAGTCTCTGACTACGTAACAGGCGCCAAGCGTCAAGTACGCAGCTAGAAAATCAGCCCGAGCCTTGCGAACTACTATCGAATTTAATCGACCGTAGTAAGCTCAACTCTGTTGTTGCTGCTCCCACCGAGGTGAGGTATCAATTCAAGGGGTGCACAGAGTGCGGGATTGACTACGTTACGACCGGCCGAAGCCGGCCGCAGAGCGAGTCTCGAACTAACGTAACAAGCGCCCAGCGTCAAGTACGTAGCCAGAAAAACAGCCCGAGCCTTGTGAACTACTATCGAATTTAATCGACCGTAGTAAGCTCAGCTCTGTAGTTGCTGCGAGACTGACTTAGTTGCAGCCGATCGAAACCGGCCGCCGCGTAAGTCCTACAGAGGCTATCTCAAGTCGTCGAGGACGAAGGGAGATTTGTACGAATCTCAGCGTATGAGTACTACGAGAGAAGTCGTGAGAGCACAATCGTGACTCGGCAGCCGGGGGCGACCTTCAACACGTCCGAACGGGTCCGGACGCAGATCGGGTCTCTGAAGATAAAAAGCGTGGCTACCGAACTTATGTTCTGATAGCTCATGTCGCACCGAGTCCTTGTCAGCAGTGTGAAGTGAACAGGTAGAAGTTAACTATTATATATGTATATCTTTTATTGACATGAGATTTACATCTATTGTATGTTTTTTGAGCAAGAAAATAGTCGATAGGTTTTCTCGGTGGGACAAGTGCGCTAATGGATGGGTAGACAGTGTCTTATGACAAATAGTATGTTAATCTTCAGTATCGTTATAAAAAAAATAAAAATAAGAAAGGAATATGTACTGAACACCTGTAGGCAGCTTGGCGCTGGCCACAGAAATTTATCTTGAAATTGAAATAACTTCTCAAACAATAAAAAAATTTAAACAAAATAAATTCATTCATTTCTTGTTCATCGATGAAAAAGTTCCTTAGAAACTGTTAATTGATAAGTGCAGATGTACCGATGACATATAATATATTAAAAATAAGGTACTTTTTATTATCCCATCAAGGTTCAAATTACAAATCCCATAAGTAAAAGTGTTGGTATTTGTATGTTTGTCTAGGGAAAAAAGTAGCCAAAAGGCTTGCAGTTTTACCGCACGTGATTGCTATCGATAAACGTCGTGCAAGATAACTAGCCCCGAGTTTCATTCACGGTTCTGAAAATTCTCTGAACATCCTGAATCCAGGATACCGTAGTCTGAACGCTAAAAGCCTCAGAAATGTAACCGTTACTTAATACTTCGTTGGCAGCCGAGTCAGCTCACTCGTCGTAGGAAGATGAGATGGAACGATGCGAGAGGGTCTACGCAGGTTGCCCAGCGACCTACCCATGTTATATATTTTTAATTTCGTACTATTCAACTGTTGACAGATAACAAATGATCTAAAAATTCCTAATAAATAAATAATTAAAGAAAATATTAAGAATTTATTGTAAGATTATCACGTGAAATGACAGAAATATTCAACAATCATGCCGCAGTCGATCAAGAGGTTTTCGTGTCTTTCATTTAAAATGATGAAGAACCAGTAGGTACATCCAAATTTACGAACCGCCATATTGCTGGCTTCAGTCACGTTTTCCATTAATGGCGTTAGATGAAATTTCCAAGATACTGCAATTTACTTAAAAATATTGTTTTGAAAAACATATAAGATGATGATATAAGATAAAATTAAATATACCTGTCGAAAATACTATAAAACATGTGCAGATACGCTCGACAATTAATTTTTATTATTAACTAGCTGCCCCGGCAGGCAGACTTTGTTCTGCCAAAATTTGTCTTAATTTGTGGTTATAATTTTATAAATCTGGATTTAGTTAGAAATCTATTCTGAAAACACAGTGATAAAGAACAATAAAAAGTAAGAAATATATAATGTTCTTGTTGTATTTAAAAATATTGCAAGGAGTGTGGCATAATACATTTTAACCTATAATGAAATTCTATGGCTAACATACGTACATAAGAATCCTTACTTATAGGGGTTTAAGAATCTGTCGGCTCATTACACAATAGGATACGTTTATACCAAGTATTTCGACCACAGCTATATTTTAAATATAAACATTAGGTGCAACTAAGTTTCTTGCAAATATTTAGAAGGAAATATATCTGGACTTAAATTCATTTTGTTAATATTTTCTGACACCATTCAAATCTTTTTCAATAAATGGTAGTCAGTTAAATCAAATAATTGTTGTGTAATTTTAAAGATCTAAGCATATAAAAGGACAAACGACGGGAAGCGACTTTGTTTTACAATCTTTACAGATCTTTAAAATTACCCAACATATTTTAATGCGGTTTTCATCAAAAGATAGAGTGATTCAAGAGGAACGTTTATAGGTATAGTTTAATATTGTTTTTTGTTACTTTGTTGAGTTATGACGATAATTGTTCATGATGTCGAAAGAAATCAAGCCCACGTAGTGCTCTCCGGAAATGTTTATTATTTATAAATATAACAAAATAATTTATAATAGAATGGTTCCTCTTTGATAGTTCTACAGAAAAGTATGCGATGGCATATGTCTATCTTTTACGAGTAGGTTATACAATGTGGCACTTAAAAAGCTATCTTGACGGGTACGAGATTATCCAATTACATACGTTATTTACCTTGAGCATTTCATACTCATTACAGTTGCCCTTTACACCACATATTTTAATCTTATCTCATATTGATCTTAAGAGTTATTGCAAAAATAAAACTAGCGCGCGTCTATATAAATTTGCCCACTGTTGCTGAATAAGCCAAGCGGTTACCTGCCATAAAGGCTTTATCAAACTTTAATGGCTGTTGTATTTTTTCATGTTACCTATGGCACTTGGTGCCTAATTAGCTACTTAGCTCTTCGACCATTTTATAACAAAAGTGTTGAATTATTGAAGACGGAGGTACTCAAATATTCAAAGTTTTATTTCAGTAAATACTAACACCCCTTCCAAACGGAAGTCGCGTTGGCTGTGTTTAAAGTGGTGAATCACTTTAAAGTTTAAGTCCGCAATTTTGCTTTCTGATTTGTCTTTACTTGCTTATTTCTAACCACATTTTTGTGGTTATTTTCCGCTTGAGACGAGGCAATTACAGGAACGAATGAAACCCCAGCTGAGACCTAAGCGCTATAACGCATTTTCAATCAATATTTCAATACGGGTACTTGAAATAATGTTGTTCAAATAAATACCTACGATTGACAATGTCAATGGGCACGATTGTCACTTACCACCGGGAGAATCGTCGTTCAAAACTTTAATCACACCTAACAACATATTTTTATTCGGCATATTATTCAGATTCTGAATAAAAGCCAGTCTGTTACCTAATAAACATAAAATAAAGAGAATATGAAGAATGTTTTTTTCATTACAGATTTATGAGAATAGATAATCGATGCATCAACATTAAAGATATCTATTCAGATCATCGCTGAACGTTGAAAAATTTCATATTACTGATACATACAATCTGTTTGCTACCGCGCTTCTATCGCCGGTACGTTATACGTTTATTTGAACAAATGTCGTGCAATTTTTTCTATAATTTGCTATCACAAGTTTCGTAGTAACATTTTAATCGCACTTTCAGACCCTTTTGTAAGTACCTCATTTTATGAATTTTCAACTCTCTTGGTAGTTTTTCCTTATATTTTTTGTACATTTAAACCTTGTCTGGAAAATTACAGCTAGGTCGGCCCGGCCATTCTCGAGTTTTAGCGAGACTAACATAAGGAGATAAATTTTTATATACGTATACGAAGACCGCAATAAAGGAATATGCATTATCGTGCACGTACACATATGAGAATAGAAGTGGGGGGGGGGTGGTATCAACACATGAAAAAATACTGATATTAATAAGCAGCAACCGTCACAATCCAACTTCTAAACATTTTTGGTAATTTGTTATAAACGCTCCAAAATCCTTTAAAAATTACTATCATGACGGACATCTCTGATAGTAATTTTGATTGTAATAGCAGCGAATTCTCTGCTTCCTATAAAACAGCTATAACTCAACGCTACACAGTTGGAACGAGTATTCTAACGAGAAAAAAAACCAAAATGTTAAAATAAAAATCGGAATACATTATATTTGAAAAGCATAAATGTAAATTAAGGAAAGCTTTTAATATTTCCATAAATCGCAAATCCATTGAAATCACTTGTTTATTATTCATGGCTTCATGGCCCGTTCGAATCGGATTACTGGTGTTTATAAAAGCGAGTAATTTCAAACAACACTTGCATAAAATAAATTTAATCACTTTATTTTAATATTAAATCTAAACCATTGTGGTGTTCAATACATAACTACTAAACAACATACATAAGAGAGAGAGGTGCTACGGTACCGCAAAACGTTGCGGCGCGGCACCGCACTCACCGTGTGGTCGCTACTCCGGCGAGATGACCTGCAGTGCGGCGCCGCACCGCATCATGTGGCATGGATCTAACAACATACATAACAACATAACATAACATACTAAACAACTTATTTTTTGTGTATGTGTTTGGCTTCAACTTTTAAAAAGTATTTAGAATATAAAAGCAATGACAAAATCAAAATGGTCTATCAGTACAAATATTTAAAGTCTTAAAAGATACATAGCAACGCTAAGCATTTGATTTAATGACTTATTTCATACATTATAAGTAACTATTGTATTAACTTAAAAAAACACCACATATGGCATTTTGCAACCAAGCAATCTGTTACCAAGTACGAAGAACAATAAGGTCACAAACGAATTTCCAACCTAAACTATCTTACTGGGTAAATCGTGCATTTGTGATTTACGACTGTCACCGTGTATCTAACGACTGTTAGCCTTCATTGGAAATGTTAAGCAACTGAGCGGTCCGGAAGCAAATGCCTGATGACGCCTCATGACAGCTCTGGCTGTTGGTAATTTACGCATTGCCAGCAGGTTAAGGGGTTAGATTTATCATTTCCACCTATCTCCAATATGAGACTAAGTTTTGCTCATGTATAGATTTACCCAGTCTTATTTTAAACTCTTCCTGCTATAAGTTGCCAAGTCGTCCTCGTTCGGTCTTCTCCAAGGTTCTAGTCAATAAATTGCGAATGATGTTTTAAACGTTCAACGTAGAGTACAAAATTACTAATCCGGCCGCCCTAGGCCGGCAACGTGTTTCTAAACCACTGTATTTGGTTACATCGTCCGAATAAATGGAAATTAAATTACTCATCTGGAACTACAAAAAGTTTGTTTTATTTTCATCTTTTTGTAGATTTTTGTATAAATAAGTTTAAACATGAATTAAAATTGAAGATAAATTTTGTAGTAGCATTTTGAATCTTTCTATTCCCGTATTTGTTCATTTTTTATATGAATAGTGTAAAATTAGACATCAAATTCAACTAGTGAGTCATAAAACCGTCAGTACGTATAACCTGGTCAAGATTTGCCATTTGACGAAGAGCACGTTGTAATTATTTTCGTCTGAGCACATATTGTACAAAACTGTAAATTTGAAAGTTCGTAATGTTGTATGTCTTTATGTTGATGGAAAATGAGGTTCATGTGTATCTTATTACTCATATATTCTACTTCATATGGACAGGAATTAACATAAAATACTACATTAACAATATTTAATATCTGATAGCACAAATGGATCAGCGTGAAAATTTGTAATTAGATAAAGAAAAACTTATAAAAAGTCAAGGACCTTGGTACACAAATGGGCCGTAATATTAAATAACAATACTGCATGCTTAGCGGGAAATGACGTGCTAGCGAAACTGTAAGTCATGATATAAAAGTCAAGCTCACCTCATCGTAAGGGTAGCCAAAGCCTGCTTCAGAAAACTGGAGGCAGCGCCCCGCATCGAATCCCATCCCGGCTCCTCGCCCATACAAACCTACTCCGCAATCCTCCGTCGCAGACGATATGCGTATCGTCTGCGACGCTATGAAAAATATCGATGTTAATGAAATCGCAGTCTTAGCCCGTAAACTTAGGGCTTCACGTTCTCCGACAGAGCGGCTGCTCGCTCTGGCGGAGCATAGTTTCCTTCTCAATTCATTATAGGTTCATTTAAATGAATTGATCCCTAAGTCAAGCTTCGGCCGACCTCTGCGCACCAACTCATGTCCCTTTGAGCACCTTCAGTGCAACTTTCACTACAGGCGGAAGACCCGCTAGCGGGACTCCGCCAGCGCGCCCAACTTCCCGACGGGTGTAGCTTCCGATGAAGGCTAACGGTAAAATTTTACCACAGCCAACAGGTGGTTTTTAGTGGGTAGGTGCCATTCTGGTGAGTCCCACATAACCCCCCGCAGAGGACGGTATTTTCCTGCGGGCGGTATGCATGACGCATCTTCCACCTCCCTCCCGCGAGGGTGCTTCGGCAGCAAAAAAAAAAAAAATCGTTAGTGTCGTAGTACTGCTCGAGGTATGGGTGCGCCAGCGCCTCTTCCACGTTGATGCGCTTGTTCGGGTTGAAGGTGAGCAATTCTATTTAGGTCTATTAAGTACCGCTCGTAAACAAACAATCTCTTCCGAAACAGGACAATCAAAACCTTCAAATAATTCTACTTGTTTCTATAAATTCTATTGTTGTTTATGATTTAATAAGTAACCAAGTTATTTATTTTATTTATACTTCAATAACTCTCTTCGGAAATTATTGCGTTTGTGGTTTAATTTTGTGTGGTGTTCCAGGCTGTACCATATTGCCCAATGCATATAATTAAAAACATAAAATCGATAAGGTACAGTCGGCCGCATAAATCGCTTAACAGAATCAAAAGTTCGACTTTTGGAATGAAAGCTTTTAGCAACTTATGAATCAGTTGCGTTATGCTTATTATGAACGTTTGTAAGTTAAGTTTATTTTGCGCACTTGTAACGACAAAGACTTATAGTTTGTGGGGTGTTCGGTTGTTTTGCACTTTTGATTCTGTTAAGCGACTTATGCGGCCGACTGTACATACATAAAACAATCCAAAATATCAATATTGTTATATTGAATGAATTGTGACACAAAAACCTTATGAATAGACGAAATCCGTAGCCATAAACACTTTTCATTTTGGAAGTTGGAAGACAAACATCGAGCTATTTCAAATTATTATGAAATAATTAAAAGATAAAGATAAACGTGTTATTTTTATGTCACAGGTAATGTTTAGCAGTAAGTTGGAAGGCTTTAAGTCTCTGTGGAGCACGTTGGCCGAGTGTATGTACTTGAGTCCGCGAAGTATTTGGTACAGGAAGTAACAAATGTGGTCTTTACTTAGTCTCTGGAATAACGTTTTCAATACCGTGGAACTTACCTTGGAAGTTTATTGAATAATACTTCGTGGCAATACAATTTATATTTCCATTTTTGTAACGCAATATCTAATATATAATTTCTTTAATAGTTAAATATGCTCTTTTTGTTGTAAAGACTTAGCTGGCATCTGGTTTCCATCTCGCCTGGTACGAGTTATGCTTACTAAGGACAGTTCTGTACTACTCGCTTATATTGCCAAGACAAGGAATACTTTGGATAAAAAATATTTCATAGTGTAAATAAAAGAAAAAGTAACGGCGTAAAAATATAAAATATTTTCATTTTTAATCCGGATGCTGTTGACTATGCTATACCGACATAATTGTAACAGCTACTTGTGCTAAGCAGTTTAAATCACGTTGCTACGGGTTAACAGCTTATCAATGAGGAAACATTGTCATTGCTTTTTCAAAAATCTTAATAATTGGAAATTAAAGTAGAAATATAAAAGGAAAGACTCTTGAATGTGGTTTATAGAAAAATCAAGAACATCAATGCTTTAAAGGGATTATTCTGCAAACTTATGATATAAAAATGCCGTCAATAAACCACAAATTTATTGAATTGTATTAAATCGAAACCGAAACTCAATGATTACTTTTTATAAAGAGTAAATATCCGAGACGGTTCACAAAATTGTGCAAAGTAGTTTTCTATAAACATCAATGTAATTTTAATTAGAAAAATATAATTCCATTGGCTTCTCAACTTGTGATAAAAGTTTAGTTCAATAGATCTCTAAAATATAAACAGGAAAGGCTTTGGACATTATCAACACGACATTTTAGATTTGAAAATCGTAAAAAATATAGTTAATAACGATGTCATTAAGATAACAAAAATTGAACACAGTTTATTTGGTGGCAAGCAAGAGTTTGTCAGGAACCAAGTCTCAACTTACTACTCATGTCCTCCTCGTTTCGTTTTCCTTTTACATATTAGGGTAGACGTCAAATACTTAAGGCTCACCATACCATAGGTTTTGGTTATTAGATCTAGATTCAGATAGAGAACACTTTAGTCTGTCATTACGATTTGTCTAGTTATCGCACTTACAAAACTATTATATATAATTTACAAATCAGCTAATTAAAAACTATTGTACCAAAACACTTAAGGGAAAGTATAAAGGAGACGGAAATGGCTTACTTAGGTATTTTAAAGTTGTTTCTGGCTTTACGAGGATCACAATATTCATAGACTTAACAAGAAACTTAAACACGTACGTAAATTAAATTATACACCAAAATATATTCTACCTAAGTATAACAACGCGTATGGAAAACGGACGTGGAAGTACATGCTTCCCACTATATTAAACACGATCCCGGATGAACTTCATAAAAAATTATGACATGCTCAAAACATATTACGTAAAGTAATATGATACACGTATATGATGTATGAATACATATGAATGCGACTAACTCGCACTTATAAAACCCTTATAGGTATAAGGTGTTTTGGAAATAAGGATTGTATGTATAATAAGTATTGAATAAGATAATAAAAAAAATATATAAATACCTACATTATGGTAAATAGGAAATATATTATAAATAGTAATAATATGGGTAAATATTATGGTATATAAACTCGCCAAAGAAAATCTATACTAAAGAGTGCCTTAGGTAACTTATGATACCTGCGGCCGTTTATGTATTAAATTAATTTACAACATAATTCTTTGAATCATGTTTGTACCCAAAATATATGAATTAATTTACACACACCAAGTTTACATCCTAAGTAACTAACCTTTGAAAAATTAAACAAATTGTGATTTTAAAACACCTTTTTTCAAACGATGTTACTTTAAAAACACCTCAACCAGTTATTAGGGTTCTGAACCACGGGGTCGGGCAAAATGCATTCACACATTCATAGCACTTTGTTAAGTAGATTTGCATGTTCGTGCTCAGCGCCACTAGAAAATCCTGTGATGTCTCGTAGATGTCTTTATATATATTACAATAAAAGCCTTACTTTTATCTTCGACAAAATTTCGACAGTCTAATCAATGAGCATTATAATATGAAAGCTTGTTCAGGATACAACTGTTTCCTATGTTTCATTAATTGAATCACGGATAATAAATATGTCCTCAAATTTCTCTTACTTTGACAAGAGCTATGAAGGTGAGACTTATTAGTGATATGCTTTAATTAAAGCAAAATATCAGAAGATACAGGACAAGTTCCTAATACACGAACCTCATAAATCCTGCCCGCGCGTTGCGTGTATAAACTTAGTCGCAATCCGACTGCTACTACGCGAAAACCGAAGTGCTACGACGCGAGTAAGAACTTGTCAACAAGTCTTGCTCGCGCACTTCGTAACGCTTCATTTCGGATTTTCTCAGTTTTATTAATTTTGAAGTTTCTATAGTGTTTTATCTCGTGGATAGACGTGTAACACCTTCCTTCATCTTCACTTTCCATCAGGTGAGATAGAAGACAAACGTCTAATCCTTTTTCAATAATAAAAAAAATATATATACCTGAGTATTTTACCTGGTTCTCCCTTCAGTGCTATCAACTCAACTCAAGTCAACCTCACCTTCCGCTATTTTCGCTATCTGGGCGATCAAATCTTGTAACCAAATTTCTAAACGAATCCCAGAGAGGCCGACTTTTGTCAGTTGTTATTGGACATTATTATTTTTATCTATATTCTCAGCTAAGATATCCCATAACATATCTTGTTTTTACTTACCCGATTTTTCGGAGGTATAAATAAAACAAAATATTATTTAGGTTAGTTTTAAGATGATACATTTTTATATCGCCAGACAAACACGCCAACTGTTTGATGCAAAGAAAGCAGGGCTTGTGTTGTGGATGACCATACAGTGAACTGGGCGGTAATATAGAATAAACATACAAATATATGTAGTGATTAGTAACCCTTCATCACACGCCAGGTTCGAGTCCTGGTCGGGGCATTTATTTATGTGATGAACATAGATATTTGTTCTCGGGTCATGGTTGTTTATATTTATAAGTATGTCTTTTCTGAGTTTCCCCGCTCGGTGCATGGCCATCCGTAACACAAGCTCTGCTAACTTTGGGACTATGCAGTCGGTGTGTTTGCCTGGGTATTTATTTGTAATATTTATTTATTATTATTAATATGACGAAATTTATTTCTACGTACTGAAGTATGTATGAATATACTCTTCATAGCACAAAAATAGTCACAATTTCCGCTGTAGCCGCAGCGATATTTACTCTCCCGTCCTTATTTGTAGTCAATGGACTTGACCGAACGTTCGAAATATATTGAAATGTCGATATTTCGAATCCCAGAGGTAGCTCAACTATTTTGACATCGTTATATTCGTTTAGATATCGCGGGTACAGCGTTTGCTCGTTTGCTTTGTTAGGACTCACCTGACGTCCTAATGCCGTGATGTCATTTGATGTCAATTGTTTATTTGATTCAGTTACGAACACAGGCTTGATACATCTCAAAATATTTAAAATTATTCGACTCAAAACACAGGATAACCTCTATAGGTAAAAAGTCACCATTACTTATTTAACAATTAATGTACACACAGGTTAACAGATAATTTAAAGAAACAATACAAAAAAATTAAGTACAAAGGTACAGCTTGTTTCTAAAGAAATTTCATCCAGCAGACCCAAGACTGGAGAGTTTGGTCAAAATGCGTGTAAAGTGTGTACTATGACTTAATATACTTAAATACTACATTATGGATGAACCAATAAATATTTTCAATACAATATAATTTTATCACCATTAGAAAAAAAGGTGTCCACATATAATCACTGTTAACTTTAGATATAACGACGTGAAATTTACTTAATTTTTCACGATACATTATATTATATAAAACACTTACCGCGACGTAAGTTAACAATGTTCATTTGTGCATTATTTAAAGCAAATACAACAAATGTCTGGACTGGGCTAATTTTGGATTATCTGTGCCTCGTACCTTCTTATTTTTGACTATACGGGACGAAATTATCACAAAATACCATTAAACAAGGACTCACACACAAATTAATCTAAAAAATAAATAGGGACACAATTAAATTGCAAACCTTTAAAACCAGTACCTTAAATATACCGGTTCGTAATTTCGTCATAAAATAAAATTATATTGAAATCATGCTCCGTTATGTGTAGTAAGCTACATTTATGCCCGACAACTTTAACACAGTATTAACAAAATGCATGGTACTTCTTAAACTTACGATTCTAGTTAGCGCAAAAGATTATTGATATATTGAGATATTCGTATAAATTATGAATTTCCAAAAGAAATCGAAGTGGTTTTTCTGATTGCTAGTAGCTATAAAAATATTCCTTCTGTCTCTTTATAAAATAGCAAAAAGAAGGAAGATCTATGTGATGGCTGTAATTTAAGTTCATTACGTAACAACATGAAGAAAAAGGCGCGGGAAACACACAGGGTGAGCTAAAGATGAAGTTGTAATAAAAATATTGAAAGTGTAGATATATCGTTCTGTTTCAAATTAGATCTCTTGACTTAAATGAACATTAAACAAAGGCTATGTGAAACTGTTATTTAATTGGAAACTTACATGAAATTATAATATTTAATTGTATTACGTCAAGAATGCGTCAGTATTGTTGCACGTGTCTCTGCGCAGACGCCACTGGCGGTGACGTAAATCAGTGGTTGGCCTTAAGGCAAACGTTTCACTGAGGTATCTCCATTTTGCATCGGCATACATGGTTTTAGAGACAAGTAGTTTTTTGTATAGCATATTGTTATTTTGTACCTACCGTTTATTTTTTATTTTTGTACTTTTTTTTAAAGGTGTGCCTGGTGCAAATAAAATGATTATCTATCTTTTTATCTAATAAGTAAACATTCTTGTGTATTTGTTCATATATTTTGGAATGCAAATTATGGAAATAATAACTTCTAGATCATAACAATAGCTGTACAAAAAGAATAGAAGAGCCATCTGTTTCCTGTATCCTGCAGGGACACGACCGCAAACCCCCTGTCGTACAATTTTCTGTGTTATTATGCTATGAACCTTTCCTAGTTTCTTAAATCTTTCCAGTTTTAAAAGATTGAAGTACCAATAAATTTTTTTATGCATAAACCATGAACTCTGAATCTTTTTTATCAATATGTTTTAATACCCATTTGTACCCATATACTAGCAAATAAAGAAATTTATTATTATTATTATTTTATCCGATACTATGTCTTCGCCATAATTAATGCATAACACAAAAATAACTACCTACTTTTATTAACAGTTTAGATGTCCAAAAATACCTACAATATATATGACAATCTTTCTATAATACCAACCCTATTCATCTCAATTGTTCACCGTTTATGTATATTTTTTTCTCGAGGCATTGTACTCACTGCTCTTTTTTGTAGACTGTGTTATTTTAGGCGGACCTAAAGTTTTCTTGTAAAAATAAGAATTTCATTTCTTGCAAAGCTCAGCAAGGTTATTACTTATTTATGCCCCAGTTTGTGTCAATTAAGCAGAGTTAATGACCAGAAGAATTGATTATTTAGAATTTGAAGTCATTAAAAATGTAAGTGGAAGCTCCCTTAATTGGAATTTTAATTGGAAATGCATTTGGAGTCCATTATTATTAATTAAATAAAACACTTTTTACCGGATATTATCGCGTATATTTTAGTTAATTTTAAAATTATTTCGACGTTTCGGCATCTTTGCAGTTGCCGTGGTCACGATAGACTAAGGTGTTGTTCATCTATTGCCAGTAATAAAAACTACATGATTGTCAATACATATTAACGCCATCTGTTTCTCAGTCTTCTCGCATAACGTCCCGGATTGACACAAAAGGCACTGACTGTGTCCTGAGTTTGCAGTCTAACAGTTTGCTGGTTTTTCATTTTGATGTTTTTAAGTATTGGATCCCATGTTGATGAAAGTTTCCAACCATCTTCTCTATTGAAATTTGGATGTTTTTTAATTTCAATAGTTTCTCTGACCATCCTAGGTATAAAATGTTTCTCTTTTGCTAGGATCTTCACAGTATCAAATCTTAAATAATGGTTGGGCTTGTCTATGGAATGTTCACAAACTGCAGATTTTGAGGTTCGTTTATTTTTAACATCAGAGATGTGTTCTTTAATGCGAGTTGACACATTTCGTTTGGTTTGACCGATATAAGAGAGCCCGCAGTCACAGTCGATTTTATAAACGCCTGGATCTTGTAAAGGGATGCTTGATTTTATTGGGCGAAGATGCTGGCTTATCTTTGAGTGCGGCTTGTAGATAGTTTTGATTGAAGCTCGCCGAAGAATGCCTCCTATCTTGTCAGTAACACCCTTTATATAAGGCAGGAATGCTGGTCTTCGTTCAACTGTGAGTGGCTTTACGCGGTTTCTGCGACGGCGACGCGGTGTTTTTAAATCGTTATCCCGCAGCACTTTAACCAGGTGGTTGAGTTCCTCATTAATGTGTTGGGGATCGCAGATTCCATGTGCTCTCTGAAACAAAGAGTTGCCTACGGCAGATAATTGGCTCGGGTGATGATGGGATTTCCCATTTAGATATCGGTCAGTGTGGGTAGGTTTCCTATAAACAGTATGGCTAAGTGTACCATCAGGATTTCTTTGTATTAAGACATCTAAGAAAGCTAATTTGTTCTCCTGCTCCAATTCCATAGTGAATTTAATTTTAGAATTAAGGGAATTGAGGTGGTTTAGGAATGCAGTCACTTCATGCTTAGGTAATATAGTGTAGGTGTCGTCAACGTACCTCTTGTATATCTTCGGCACAACAGGTGCCATTCGGAGCGCTTGCTCCTCGAAGTTCTCCATGTAAATGTCAGCTACAACAGGTGACACCGGAGACCCCATGGCAACACCATCAATTTGAATGTAGTAATTGTTATTCCACATGAAGTAGCCAGATGTTAAACATAGCTCTAATAGTTCTGCATATTCCTCGGGCAAGTTTGACTCACTTAGCTTCCTTTTTACTATATCAATGCAGTCTCTAACAGGTAGTGAGGTGAATAGAGACGACACATCAAAGCTTACCATAGTTTCATTGTTAGTTAACTTGAGATTTTTAAGGTCACTAACAAAATGGTAAGAATCCTTTACATATGCACTTGTCTTTCCTCGCAGTTGTGAGAGCACAATTGCTAAGTGCTCCGAGGAATATGCAGAACTATTAGAGCTATGTTTAACATCTGGCTACTTCATGTGGAATAACAATTACTACATTCAAATTGATGGTGTTGCCATGGGGTCTCCGGTGTCACCTGTTGTAGCTGACATTTACATGGAGAACTTCGAGGAGCAAGCGCTCCGAATGGCACCTGTTGTGCCGAAGATATACAAGAGGTACGTTGACGACACCTACACTATATTACCTAAGCATGAAGTGACTGCATTCCTAAACCACCTCAATTCCCTTAATTCTAAAATTAAATTCACTATGGAATTGGAGCAGGAGAACAAATTAGCTTTCTTAGATGTCTTAATACAAAGAAATCCTGATGGTACACTTAGCCATACTGTTTATAGGAAACCTACCCACACTGACCGATATCTAAATGGGAAATCCCATCACCACCCGAGCCAATTATCTGCCGTAGGCAACTCTTTGTTTCAGAGAGCACATGGAATCTGCGATCCCCAACACATTAATGAGGAACTCAACCACCTGGTTAAAGTGCTGCGGGATAACGATTTAAAAACACCGCGTCGCCGTCGCAGAAACCGCGTAAAGCCACTCACAGTTGAACGAAGACCAGCATTCCTGCCTTATATAAAGGGTGTTACTGACAAGATAGGAGGCATTCTTCGGCGAGCTTCAATCAAAACTATCTACAAGCCGCACTCAAAGATAAGCCAGCATCTTCGCCCAATAAAATCAAGCATCCCTTTACAAGATCCAGGCGTTTATAAAATCGACTGTGACTGCGGGCTCTCTTATATCGGTCAAACCAAACGAAATGTGTCAACTCGCATTAAAGAACACATCTCTGATGTTAAAAATAAACGAACCTCAAAATCTGCAGTTTGTGAACATTCCATAGACAAGCCCAACCATTATTTAAGATTTGATACTGTGAAGATCCTAGCAAAAGAGAAACATTTTATACCTAGGATGGTCAGAGAAACTATTGAAATTAAAAAACATCCAAATTTCAATAGAGAAGATGGTTGGAAACTTTCATCAACATGGGATCCAATACTTAAAAACATCAAAATGAAAAACCAGCAAACTGTTAGACTGCAAACTCAGGACACAGTCAGTGCCTTTTGTGTCAATCCGGGACGTTATGCGAGAAGACTGAGAAACAGATGGCGTTAATATGTATTGACAATCATGTAGTTTTTATTACTGGCAATAGATGAACAACACCTTAGTCTATCGTGACCACGGCAACTGCAAAGATGCCGAAACGTCGAAATAATTTTAAAATTAACTAAAATATACGCGATAATATCCGGTAAAAAGTGTTTTATTTAAAGCATGTATCGTGAAAATTTCAGAAAAGATATCCATTATTATTAATTATTCAGTATAATTTGCTAGCCAATGGAAAAAAAATAAATATATGTATAGCTTTCTTTAAATGTAATAATTCGAAAGCTTAAACCATTGTGTTACCGAAGAATGCTTTATTTATTTACTTCATTAGTATATTCCTGCCACACCAAGTCTCTTGTCCAAGGCAGGTTAAAACCCCGGTCCTTATTTACCACATTTACCACGATTCTTTATCAAACAGGTAAATGGCGGTCAAGAGTAATTAGCGGACATGTAAATTTATGACATTGCTTAAACTCAAATTTCCGACAGTTTCAAGATTTTTCATTTAGCATCCAGCTAGCACAGGTCTTGAGAGCAAATTTGAATTTCCATGTCTACTCTAACAACAACCCGTAATTATTTTTTGTAAACAAATGTGATTTCTGTGTCTCTGTTGACTCCCTCATTGAGGCGTTAAATCGTTCAATGAATTCGAAATGACATTTACAAAATATACTTCGCTTATTGGTTAATTGGTTTTCGGGTAATTCTGTCTGTTCCTAAATTAATAAGTGTCAGACAATATTGTGTAAAGCATCACGAACATCATACAAAAAGAGCAGGAAATAATACAAAAAACTTTAAAAAATTCGCAAAAATAATAAAAGGCTTATTTGAGATTCTTAAAATGTTTTTTATCGCTATGATATTATGGGTTAGTAAAATTATTTTGTGCATAAAGTATATTTTTTGAGAATTTTATTGCTGCGTAATATAATGAATCTTAATGAAATCGATGTTATAAAACTGTGAATTTCCAGTGCCTTTAAAGGCTTAGATTTTCATTGTCTTTTAGTCTAGGGAGTTTTTCGTTTAGTTATTGTAAATATTTGGATATGGACTTTGCCCAAAATACGGTTTTTTTCGGGAACCAAAAAAACAGAATAATAAAGGGACACAATTTGCAAAATTCCATGTTGGTTGCTATGGAATTGAAATTTTTTAATGAGGAATATAGATTTATATTGGCAGTTGAAAACTTTTCCAACATTCAAATCAGTTATTTATAAACATTACTTAAATTCAATTTGATGGAGTTTCTTTTAGTTAAGTATCTTATAAGAAGTTTCATGGAGTAGGTGTAAGGATTAACATTCAAAACTTTTCCTACTCCAAACATCTAAAAACTATTAAGGCTGATTTTTCAAACGTCAGATTACGATAATAGCCATGAACAACTTTTTCACAATTTTCACATAAATAATGTCAAATTCTCTCAATTTTTCTCCAGATACAAGATATTTCAGCATCAGCCCATTTATTTATTTATTTAATTTACCTATTAAAAATTAACAGTAACTTCAAGAAAACTAGGTAAAGCCCTAAAAATAATCATTATTGTAGATTTGTACAAGGTGTTGTCTTGGTTATCCAGAGACTGCAATAAAATTTGGTAATATCACCTTTAGGTGATTCCCTAGGAGAAATTAAAGTGTTGATACACTACATGTACACAACAGAAACATCTCTATATGTCGAGGAAAGGTTCTCGTATCGAATATCTGCGAGTTATTGATAGGTTTATCTTGTTGTTCGACTTTATCTTAGATCGGCAAAACACAAATTATGAACATGAAAAGTATACGTAATAAATACACAAAGCCAATTTTTACTTAAAAATCTCGAGCGTAATATTCTTCCACAACACTGAATAGCAATTTTATATTTCCTTCCGCTGACTGCACTTTTCATTAAAAAGTGAGAAAGCGCGAATACCGTGCAATTTCCATTAAGTGGAGTACTGCAATTCTGCAAGCTTGTAAATAATGTATAATAATAATAATAAGGTACTGCGAACAACTAGATGCACGAGAGAAAGCAGGCTGCAGTTCATTCAACAACCATAATTAGTAAAGTACTCGGAGATACAGTCTTATCACACGAAACACACACACACACACACACCCAGCAAGAATCACAAAACGAAACACATACTCTACAAGAAACACTCACCACAATACAAATAGTTAATAAAATAGTGAATAAAATAATAACCTTTACTTTAAATGCCAAATAATAACTTAAACCAGTAAATTATTTCCAATATTTACAACTTTACTATGAACTCGGCAATGAAACTCTTAACAGGGTATATCAAATTCGAGATCTAGGGGTTTTTTTTGAATTATTGACGCTAAGTTACGTTTGTCGCTCATATTGACACAAATTTGAACAAAGCATATAAAAAGTTAAGTTTTATACTTCGAGTAAGTAAATGTTTTAAATCATCTTGCACATATAAACTTTTGAATTTCAGTTATATCCGCTGTCATTTAGAATTTGCAAGTTGCGTCTGCTATCCTTTTTACAAAATCCACATAAAATGAATAGATTACAAAAAAAGTTTATTAAAACCCTAGATTATAGAATGAGTCATTGCTATCTAGGGTACGAACATTCAGCTGCCCGATATAGGCTAGAGCTCGTCCTGAGTGCATCGATTGTACTATTTTATTTAAAATTTTAAATAACCTGATTATTTCACTCTCTTTACTACACAAAATTATTTTGAGAGTACCACGCAGACGCGAAAGAAGTTGTCGCCTGAGATCTCTATTTCATGACTGTATTGCAGCGGGACCCTAAGTTGAATCCGATTAATAAGTATTAATACCTTAAATAAGTATTAAATACCTTCTGAATTGTGAAGGTAAAAAAATAGTACCTAAACGGCTACAGCGAAATCTTACATATTTTTCTAGCAGGACCCTCCACTTTCATGTACCAACTAGTACAAGATGATATACCAACAATTATTTCATTCGGCGAGCTTGTAGATCGTATAACAATAAGTTTATAGAAATAGATATCTTTTCCTCTACATTGGCACAATTTAAGAGCAAGATTAAGAAATTGTTGACAAAATAATATAAAATAACTGTGAATGTATATTAAAATAAGTAGCTTTATGTTTTAGATTTTTAGCTTTAATTTTACATTGTAGGTACTAAGCTATGATTTCTGGGATGAGAGGCGCCAAAGGTCTTTCTATTTTGACCGCCATAATAATCGTGTTTCCTGTAGAAGGGAAGGAACAGTCGATGCCATTAAGGGAACAAGTGCAGTTCAAACTTAAGGCAACGTTCAGCAACGCACTATTATACTTAATAAATATTCCAATATATCAATCAGTTAAACACAAATAAGCAAAGATGTGCACTGAGTACACTTCCATTCCATTCATTAGATGGTTTCTCGTTTGCCGGCTAAGAAAATACAAGTTTTCGGTATAATATCATCGAATCATCCCATCTTATGGTTGAGATGGGATGATTTTTGTAGCGTGGGTGGGACTTGATCCTCTAAAAAACACCACGGTCGTCCACCACCTCCGTCGTCCTTGCTGGGGTTCACTGTAGCGCCATTGAAATTACCCGCGAGCCCTGGCGACTTTGCCCGGCCGCAGTAGCTCAGCTCTTCAACAGGCAATGTTCAGGTATACGGGACCATGCCCCCATAGACGCAGCAAGTCCCCTCACCTGCTACGGCTGGCTAGAGGGAGAAGACGAGCGTACCTCCTTGTCCTTCCCCCCGCAACGGAGCGGCGCTGCCAAGGCGTCATTCTCCCTACGCCACTCCGCCGCCTGTTTCTGTCATATCACCTTCTCGCTTCTACTTCATGGCTACACTACTTCATGGCTTCTACCACGCTGGGAAGTGAGAGATCCCTCCCGACGACAGAGGTCAATTCTTAAAGGACACGATACCTAGTCCAACTAACCACGCGCGTTCTATCAATGATGAGCATGGTCGCGGTCTAATCGGCCCCTGCGAAACAGAACCTTATTGATCGGCTGCGTAGAAAGGCCAATCTTATTGACATGGCGTAAAGCTCCAGTCTTGTTGCATTTTCAGGATTATTGCTGTTCAAACTGGTATACATCTTCGTTTTCTACAGACGGTCTACGGTGGAATGTATAAGAGACCTATACCTATGTTGTATGAAGTGACTGGTGAAGTCACGGCTCTGATAGAAGATTTGTGTCTTTAATAATTTTACTAATGTACTAATATTATAATAACAAACTTGGTTTTTTACTAATTTAAGACTGTACAACAATTTATTGAGTTACATTCCAGCAGATATCCAAGCGGTTTGTAGATCTCTCTCTTTGAATACCCTTATTTGCAAAAATGTATCCGAGATTTTACAAAGACAACGAGTTTATGAGACGATTTACTTTTTGTTAACGTTGTCCAGGTGTCAGTACTGTACAAAATAATACTTGTGGAACTCGGTAAGATCCTGAGTTTATTCGTCAAATTTTTGTTCTTTCAAACTCTCAAATAGAGTTTGCCAAATATGGCTGCCAATAAACCTATAAAAATACTGTTCGTAAAGATCAATAATAGCAAAACCTGTCAATGAGATCTGGGGTAGTAGTAGTGCCCCGCCAAGACGAAAACTTGTCTCGGAACAACTCTTCGTATTTTCGAACTAGCTAGGAGAGCTTCAGACTAGGCAATACTACAAAACTAAAATTTTTAAAATGAGATGTCTAGCTTTAATATTAAGAATTAATTAACACCTAAAATCGTCAGTTACGTCCATTATGTAGTATGAACGGTTTTCCATACAAACAACTGAAAACCTATATTTTACTAAAACACGTAACAAAGCAAATATCAAACATCCTTATTGCGATTTAATTAACGGCGACGAGTAAATCTGCAACATGCTGAAATAGAATTTCTTAGCTAACATGAAAGATGACTGCCAGGCAAAAAAACTATATGAACAAATTGAATTCTACTCTTGATCCCGTCTCGAACACTTAATTCAAATATCGAATTCGATCCGCTCACCAGACACATCATAGTAAAAGGGTTCACTCACTGAAATTGAATATACTCGCCTGTATTTCGCAAACTACCATTGAAAAAAGCGAAATACCAACTATTCTTTATACGTACCTAGAAAATGCCAATTTAATATGTGCATGAAGACTGAGAGATCCTTTCTTCAATTGCCACACAATTTTAGGAGGATTTTGTAAATAATTGTAGAAATCCTATGGCAAAGTAAAAAAATTGTCAAACTAAAAATAAAACAAATAAAGCAGAAAACCTGGAGCACTCAATCCGCCCTTTTTATGAACATGCTTTAGTGTGAATCTCGTTATACGTGAACTTTGGACTTGTGATTTAAATATCAAAAATATGTAAAAGAATTGTCGAAAAATATTTTAAAAATTGGAAATTCATATGCATGTTTAGGCCCTATGGGTTTCGGTCTTCGGAGATGTAAAGAAAACTTCTTCGTAAATGATGTAAAAACTATATTGATATAAATTGAGTACGACTTGAGACGGAGTAGTACGCTGGTGGTCAGATGCAAATTGGTCGGCTGGTGGGGGCAGGCCCAACGCCGGAGCGGCACGCGCGCCGTGCGCCCACCCCGCTCCCCTCCCGCTGATGAATCACGCGTAGCGTAGACAATGCATATTCCGTTTTCAAATTATAAAGATGTATTTGGATCACTCAAACGGCTCACTGTGCCGTATAAGTGCTCCCAAAAACAACTATAATGTAACATAAAATTAAATATTATTATTATGAGACTTGTAAAAATACATAAAAGAAAATTTGTCAAACAATTATCATGATAAAAAGTTAGCAGATGAAAGCAAAAATAAAGCTTTCTTTTTTCTCTGATATGTCGTCTGAGTGATCCAAATTTTGGCCTTTATTTAAGTATTTACACTATTATGCAGGCTGAGATTATATTGCGAAATTATCAAAAAATATTTATAAAAACTTGGCATAGCTGTTATTTTTACAAGTGGCTACTTTATGAAATATCTTCAGTTGTACATTTCTGTAGGAAAGTAGTAAGTAGGGTACATATGACTTTGTTTTTACATTTCTTATTTGAAATCATTAGATGCGTGTGACGACATTTACAGATTCAAATGAATGATTTACGTTGCATTTAGTTGTAAGTTTTGTGTTGTGTGTGGAGCAATCATTAAAATTTCCGATGCTGATAACGCGAGAGATTGTGAATATCTTTTATTACTATGTATTTTATTTTGCTAGATACTGATTTTAATTAATTAAAAATAAAAATTTATTTTATACATGTCTGTAATGAGGAATTTTCAAATTGTGAAATAAAAAAAAAACAAAAGTGAACAATGTGGCGTTATACAAAAAGTACTATGTCAATGTCATTACATCGTTTTTTTACATATATTTTGACGACTTTCAAGTTGGTGTTTGTGGTTTGCACACGGGTTTTATATTTTCGCATATTATCTGATTTTATTCAGTGCTATTGAGTTACTTTGTGTGGTTGCGTTTGTTTTTGTGTTATTGGTGAGTCGTTGTATTTAGCTGTAATTAGTTTTAGTGTTTGTATGTTAGACAATGGATAGAGATTTTATCCCCCCTAAGCCTCCGGACCCTATCCATTCCGAATATATTGGTGGACATAGCTAGCCCGGATATTTTACAAAGTACACTAGTATCCAGGAAACACACAAATGAAATCCTCGACCCACCTTGTCCCATACCTGACAAAACGATTATGAACCCCTCTTCTGTAAACACACCCAATATATGACTACGGCTTGGCAGTGACCATATATTTTTAACTGCCCCCTCCTTCCTTTTTCTCTCTATGACTTCGTACCCGCAGAGATCAACCAACATGAAGACGCTTCTCTCCTTCCATAATCCACCCTCCCTGAAAAGGGAGCCCTTTCGGTTGCAAAATCGTTTTCATCATAATGTAGTTTGGCATAAAAGTTTCAGCATTAAGTTTTTTCGCATAAAAAATTATGGGCAGAGTGGTATAAATGCAGAATGGTTACATAAGCATAACTTTAACTTCTTCTAATGTTTATTATCAAAATTAGCATAGATGTAAAGAACATAATTGCTATAGGTCTAAAGGTAATTTATCATAAAATACGAGACGCATAATGGATGTATCCATAACCTTTAAAGTCATAAATGGAATGAATAATAAATATGGCTGAGATTATTTCAGCAAGGTTACGTTACAATCTCTTAAGTTAATATGCCTTAGGACATAATGACTATGGACGTAAGGCCTAAACTTTAAAACAGCTATGGACAGAAGGCCTAAATTCAAAACAATTGATAGTCGTTGGATCTAACCGTTGTTAGATCAAAGTTTACCTAATGGACAACAGGCTTACATCATAATTCTGTAGATGGTGACATCAAATATTAGGTGCGACGACGAGCGTAGCGAGGAGGAGCGTCAGACTGTATGTACAAAACGAGTTTGTCGCTGCAGCGGCCGGCGAAGCGGCAAAAAGGGACTTGGTAATTATAGAGCACATGCATAATTGATGACCACATGGTGTGTTACGGTGACCTAAAAAGCACTTTTTATGAAAGTAAAGAACCCAGTATTTGTATAGTATACTTTATGTTACGGACTCACGGATTTATGAATTTTTCTATAAAAAAATATATTAACTAGATGAATTTCTATCAATCTGTTATTTTGTGGTCACCCTACTCTCTAATTTCCTTCAGAAATGTACAAATGAAGATATTTCATAAATTACGCCACTTGCTATTATAAGTTTTTGTAAATATTTTTTGACAATTTTGCAATATAGTTTCAGCCTGCATAATAGTGTAAATACTTAAATAAAGGCCAAAATTTGGATCACTCAGACGACATATCAGAGAAAAAAGAAAGCTTTATTTTTGCTTTCATCTGCTAACTTTTTATCATGATAATTGTTTGACAAATTTTCTTTTATGTATTTTTACAAGTCTCATAATAATAATATTTAATTTTATGTTACATTATAGTTGTTTTTGGGAGCACTTTTACGGCACAGTGAGCCGTTTGAGTGATCCAAATACATCTTTATAATTTGAAAACGGAATAAGCATATGAATTACAAATTTGATAATATTTTTCGACAACTTTTTTTAAAATTTTTTGATATTTAAATCACAACTCCAAAGTCCACGTATAACGAGATTTACACTTAAGCATTTTCATAAAAAGGGCGGATTAAGTGCTCCAGGTTTGACATTTCTAGTTTGACAAATGTTTTACTTTGCCATAGGATTTCTACAATTATTTACAAAATCCTTCTAAAATTGTGTGGCCATTGAAGAAAGGATCACTCAGACCACATGCACTTCAATTAAATAAGTGTTACAGCTACAAATTACCCTTTTTTGTCACTTTTATAACACAGGCACCATTTGCAGCTATTTGTGGACACAATTTACGAACGGCGACACGCGCTAAGTGAAAGCCTTTTCATTAAATTTCCACTTAGGGTACTTGAGTAACTTTGTAGACACGTAACTATTATGGTTAACTAAATCACACCCTAGCTCTGCTTGGGTTTTAAGGTAACGACAAAGTTAGTTAAGCTAATTTGTAAGCTTAGCTGGGATGAATGTTTGTTTTGTTTATCTCTTAACAAACTTACCAATGCCTTCGGAAAAACATGAAAAATATTTTGTTATGATACGAATCTTAGATAAACGGAGAAACAAACTCTTGAACAAACCTTGTTTTATGTATAAATATTTTTTTATTATTTCTAATTCACGGAGATCGTTCATCATTGGCAGTAGATCTCTAGCAATAATAGTTTGACATTCGTAAGCTATTTCATTTGACATATCACTATGCCCTGAACCTGAGGTAACTTACAAGAAACGTACGCAGCATATAAATGTATTGGTATAGTATAAATGTATGGTATAAATGGATGTGGCATCTGAACATCATTCGTAGCTGTTTTATTTACCACTATTGTATGTATATACATTCATAATAATTATGAGCCAATGATGCGTCAGCGCCGTAAGCTTAAGTTCGAATTGCCTCTGTTCCAGCAATTGCACTAGATTTTCCTCCCCTATGACCCGCTCACAATCACGTAACTGTGATTATCATGGCGGTCAAAACAGACTGTAGTGCCTAGACGAGATCTTAACAAAAGATAACAATTTAAATGGGATAATATTATTTGACCCTGTAAAAAATAATTGGTCTATTGTACATGAGTACTTTTAAGATTAAATAATTCAACTAAAACGATCAATAAACCTACGCTTAACTCAACTCCAATTAATTTACCTACCCTTAACCCAACTACAGGTTCAATTGGGTTAGGTTAGGTTTGTATGCCGTTAATACACGCGCGAGCCGAGCGAGCGCAACGAGCGTGGTGCGGCGGCACCTGGCGAAGCCAAATTAAGTACCATTTTCAGCTTTTCACGAAAAGCGACTTTGGTTCAATGTGGTTCAAGCAAACATCACGATAAGAGGTGTTTTATAATTGAATCTTTCGTCCATTAGTTTATTTAATCTTAGGCATTGGAAACTTAGGTCTAACAAGAGTTAGATTAAATGACCAGTAGTTATTTATCAAAAAAAGAAGATGAGTTATTGAAATAGATGACCATTTTGATGTTTTCTTTGCCTTTTTTGCAAAATTATAACGATTATTTAAATACATGCCATTTTAAATCACAGCTCTATTGTCAAAAACCATAGCCCAAAGGTTTTTATGCCCTTTAGCTGACCCAGTACATAAATTACCGTGCTTTTACAAAACATCAATAATCAGGGTGGATAAGTCGCGAATGGCACAGTCCTAATGGCTTATTAATTGTCCATTCTTCAAGTGACATCATACCATTTTGCAAGATTGCCAGTCTTATGCTACTATACTTATTTCACACACTGATCCCACGAACTAGTCGAGCATGGCATATCATCATAAATTTGTTCAGAAACAAACAACGCCCCTGGATTAAGCTGGTTTAACTTTTGACCCATTTACTAAAAATCTAGGTAAGAGTTTTATAAAATAATATTTATCTAACGGACATCATCTCAAAAATTAACATATGTAACATGTATACATTTTTAAATTAAAATTTTTAGATCACAGTATAATGGTAGCCCTACAATCATTTTACTTTTGGTCAGACAATTTGAATGGCTGTCGAGTGGCGAGGTCCTTTGACAGAAGGAAACGGAACCTTATTGGCAATTTGGCAGAATGAATAGCAAAATTGTTGATTGCCTTCTTGTGGAAATCTGACAAAAGGCTCGTTAGTAGACGCTTCCTATATAAGTATATAATGCAGTAGTTCAGTATGTAGATAAGATTTGTGTAAAGAAGTATCTTATTTATTAGAGACCTAAAAGGCCTTTAAAATTCACTGTGTTTTACAGCCTGTCGTTAAATAGTAATAAGTGGTATTTTACTACTAACATGAACTCAAGGGACATAATGCTTTTTTTCTATTAGGAAATAAGTTTATTTATTATTAACAATATTTTAGTGACTCACAAAAGTGCATGTTAACTTGTAAAATTCACGATCTTCCGACACTTTTACAAAGTTTTTTTATAAATTAGAAGCATATTGGAAGCTTCTTGAATCGAGAAAGGAAAGAATAAAGAGAAATTGTTGCATTACATTGTAAAAACTATGTTAAAAACCCAGATGAAGTAGTCAGCAAATATTCGATTTATTATGTTAATATAATTATTTAAATTATTTATTATTATTAATAAGAAAACGTAAGTCGAATAATAGGTTTCGAATAATCGGGACTTTCGAATCTTTATAATAAATTGTTTTATTGACACGATGCTGTAATTTTTGAACGTGAACTAACCTGCATGCCATAATCCCTAGTCAGCAAAGCTATGATTCATTGCCTCAGCATAAAGGCCACATCAATGATAGCAGACAGCGCATTTTAGCCCTTGCGACTCATGCATTAAAGTGGTTTTAGTGTCCGAAGTGTAGCTAATAACAGTCAGCATAATAAAAATCTTCCTTAACCAGAAAAGTTAGGGTGGTGAATGATATTTGAAATATTAGCATTTTTTTATTTGTCAGCAATTTTATATGATTTAAAAAAATGAACATAAACAAAGATTCACTGATTAAACAAACTTTCAACAAAAAGTAAATGGGAACGTTAGGTTAAAACGAAAAAAAAGGAAAGGGAGTGTTTATGTTACTTTGTACTGTGTGGAATATGATGAACAAGCCAGGGCTTTACATATAAATGGTATGTAAATATGTCGAACAATTATTGAAACATGTGCTTTTAATAAGCTTACTGTACGTTTATATTTTTTGTTTCATACGATACATAGGCTAATGCCACGATCAACTCGAACTTGAGAGTCCTACTTATCAGTTAAATAAAAAGTAAAACATCCGCGATGAGTTTTGAAGTGCTGGTGCATGGACAGAATAACAACTACATGTGTTTAAATGTTTTAGTTTGTGTCGAGAAATGTTCATTTGTTTGGACATCGACTGATGAAACGAATTTGTTTAATTTCTCCGCTTTGTCGTTTTGAAAACGTTAAGTAAAATGATGTTGTAATAAATCAAATCAAATCAAATCATTTATTTGCCAAAATACAATGTAAGTAACAGTTTTTGTGGTTGTACATTTAGTTCCAATTGTATCTACCCCGTTTGAAGTGGGTGTGCAAATTTTCGGGACATATGAGAAACAAATTATGATATTAAAATTCAAATTTTACAATACAAAAAATCATGTCAATTAAATAGCTGAAGTCATAATTAGTTTTCTACGTATGGTATATATAGGTAATACAAAATGTCCGACATTACAGATTGAATTATAAATAATATCAAATTACAGAAATGTCATGTTTTAAAATTAAAAAATTCGGAGATAGAGTAAAAGTTCTTGTCATGTAACCATTTAGATAGTTATTAAAGTAGTTATAAGCGCAGTTTATAAAGTAGTATCTTAAATGTAAATTGTACAAAGTAAAATTCTGTGGACTAATAGATGAGTAGCAGTAGAGTCTCCTTGTTAAGGTTTCCTCTGGGCCGGTATTACAGTCCTTCCTATGTTGACCGCCACAATAATCACGTTGACGTGCTTGTGTTCCGGTCCACAGGAAGGACCAGCCAGTGCCATTACTGGAACAAAGGCAATTCCAACTGAAGTTTATGGTTAGTAATGTAACATTAGTCGAGATATAATCACCATCGCTATTAATATACAAAATACATACATCGGTGCTCGTTTGCCGACTATCACTTTAGAAAAAAAAAGATTATATTTAATTCTGCTGCACACTAGAATAGCCTAAAGTTGCTGATCGATCCGGTCTCTCAACACAACACAATACAACCATTTCAATTACAACGCAATCACACACGAATCAAATTCGCATTTATGTCAATCCTAATAAGGCTTACAGGGTTTATTGTCTATTTACGTAATTTGTATTTTTCATATCAAACTCTAACTTTTAAATGTTTCGTGTTCTGTACAGAAGCCAACTCATTAGTTTTACGAAGACGGGGTTTTCTGTTCTCTTTTTTACTTTAATATTTTCTCCGTATATGCAATAGGTATTAATATATACACATATATATAAATATTTTTAAATTACTTTGCTTATATAATCATATTATTCAGATTTTTTAGAGCTGCGGTATTTAAAAAAATCCCCAGACAAACACATCTACTGTATGGCCCCAAAGTAAGCAGAGCTTGTGTTATGGACGACCATACAGCGAACTGGGGGGGATCCCAGAATAAACATACATATATAAATACAAACAACCATGACCCGAGAACAAACATCTGTGTTCATCACACAAATGCATGCCCCGGCCAGGACTCGAACCTGAGACCTTCGGCGTATGAGGCAAAGCTTACCACTAAGTTATTAAGTTTTGTACTTATTTCTCTACAAAGAAATAACATATTCCTTTGAGGGTCGGATCCCACATAGCACCGGTGACAAAGCGCGACGCGATGCGGTGCACTGATACACAAACATGCAAATATCGATCTAATAACGACGTTTAATTTCTTTGTTTTATAACATTTGTCATATGTTTCAAATTCAAATTCAAATTCAAATCTTTATTGCGTTCCACAATGGTAAATTCATGTGACAAAATATTATAGTAGGTACATACATCATGGACCCTGTTGGGTACAACAATTTGAAAGGGGATAGAGGGGCTTATATCAATAATTTAATAATAAACTACTATTTTTGTATAATATGTTATCTTGTATGTTATTATTTGAGAAATGATATTTTACCTGATTTGTAAGTTTCGAAAATAAAATTTTTATTTTACTTTAAATTATTTTATGGTTTATTTGTTACTAATTTAATTTATTATCTTCCAAATATTCATGAACTGAGTAATAACATTTTTCTGTAAGTAATTGTTTTAATTTTTTAATAAACTGCTTATAATCCGTAGTATTTCTCAGACAATCGGGGAGCTTGTTATATATTTTGATAGACATCACATAGGGGCTCTTTGCGTGTAACTCAAGTCTGGATCTAGGTAGCGTTAACTTGTTGTGCTGTCGTAAGGTGCGTTTTGTGTATAGCTCTGGGTATATACGGACAAATTTACAATTTTCTAGAATATAGAGACATGGCAGTGTTAATATTTTATGATGACGGAAATGTGGTCTACAACTACTGGTTGGGTCTATGTTAACTAAAATACGCATCAGTTTTTTTTGAGCTATGAAGAGTGCCGGTGCCTCTGTGCTGTTCCCTCAAAGCATAACACCATAGTTTAACCAAGCGTAGGCATAGGCATAATATGTTATAAGGGCGGTCTGCAGATTTGTGGCCTTTTTCACTTCACGGAGGGCGTATGAAAAAGAATTGAGTTTATTTCGTAGTTTTTGTATGTGAGATTTCCAATTTATATGTGTATCTATGTTAATACCAAGCAGATTAAACAGTTTTGTAACATCAATTTTATTATTATTATATGCAAAATCTATATCTAAAGAGATTTGTTGGTGTGGGTGAAAAGTTATTAATTTAGTTTTGTTATAGTTAATCTCTAAATTATGTTCTTTTAACCATTTCGTAGTTTTATCAAAAATTTTTCTAAGTTTTATATTTAGATTTGTATTTCTTATTGTTGAGCAGAGTATGGAAACGTCGTCAGCAAACAAAATGCAGTGTTCTTTTATTACTCCAGTGCAGTCTTTTATTTTAAGAATCCAGCAATTATATTCAATATGGCCAACTATCGCTGTGACAGTGGATCGACTTTCTTCTTTGTTAATAAAATAAAATTACTTTACTACCAGTTTCCTAAGGGATTTTCGTATTTCAAGGACTTATTTTGTAATCTAAACTACTATCCGCTTAATAACTTACTTATAAATACATGAAAACACAAACATATATAAATATAAACAACCATGACCCGAGAACAAACATCTATGTCATCACACAAACAAATGCCCCGGCCGGGACAGCAGCTCTGTTAGGACCCGATACCAAGTTTGGTGTTTTGTTAGGTTTGTAGAAAAAGAAATGTCCCAAAATGCAAGGAGTCTGGGCCAGGTCTTTGTACACTTTATCAAAAAATTGTTTAAGATGCTCAGAACACGTTTTGATTGTTAAATTGTTATTAAAACAATTTGTTTATTGGTAGGAAATGAAATTGTGCATTATTAGTGTGCAACACAAACAAAAACAACATGGCAGAAAAAAATGTTATTTTGACAGCTACGGTTTACTTACATCTTTTTGTTTTGTGTATCGAGTAGTATCGATGGCTGGTTGCAATTAAGTCCAAAGAATGGAATTGAATTGTTTTTAGAAAAGACTCATTGTAAATGTTGCCCGCTAAAATGAACATAAATAATGTTGACTTTTTTATTTTCTTACCATCTAACTACTAATTAAATCAAATTATTTGTATTTTTCCCATAATTACCATTTATTTGTAATTTTTTTTAGATGGTGTACAAAGACCTAGCCCAGGTTGTGACATTACTTTTCTGAGTATTCTACGTTTGCTGAGTTTTGTAACTGGTACTTGATCAATTGAAAGAGGGAGATGTTAACTTTTCAAAGACCGGTGTAGTTTTTTAGGAATCACTGCAGTTGCTAATATAACTTTAAAGGCTTTTGTTACGTTATATTGTGTGTGTCTTAAGTTTTGTACTTTGCGAATTAGCAATGTTATGACCAGCAAAGTCTACAAGAAAACCGGCTTTTTTTAAACTTGATATTATAAAATGATATATAAAATTGCAAAATAAAATTGAATTAATTCGCATTTACGTTAGAATTAGGATTTACGTTAGAATTAGAATTTACGTTAGAATTAGAATTTGCGGCCAGAAGGGCTTCGAGATCGGCTGACAGTCTGGTGGATGAGTACGCTTGCGCATTCCTAGGCCTAGCGACTTTGAACTTCGAATCTAAGACAGGAGTAGTATATGAGACTGAATCACGAACTAGAGGATTGGGATGGGTTTCGGAGCGTTTGAAGAACGCTTCAGAGAGTGTTTTGAGGTGTTGTTGTACTGTAGGCAGTTCAAGATCTCTATGCAAGTCCGCGTTACGCACGTACCACGGTGCGTTTGTGGCCCTGCGGCAAAAGTGGTTTTGAACTACCTGCAGTTTGTGCAGGAGGGAGGGTTTGGCGTGGGCAAAGATTGGCGAGGCATACGTCATGACGGGTCTAACGCAGACCTTGTAAAGTGTACGTTTGTTTCTGAAAGACATTTTACTTTTTCTACCTAACATGCTATTTAGGCGGCCTAAGTAGTGACGAGCGAGTTTCGAAACTCTTTCGACGTGTGGCTTGAAAGAAAGCGTCGGATCTAATGTGACGCCTAAGTATTTAGTACTGCGCTTCCAGGGGATGGGAATGCCTAACATTCAAACGTGGGGATCGCCAGCGGGACGACGGCGTTTGTGGTCGAAGCGCATCGCAGAACTCTTTTCAGGGTTCACATCGATGCGCCATTTTTGAAACCATACACCAAGGGCGTTTACGGCCTTTTGGAGTCTGGTTACAAGGTGCCGAACACTGTGGCCTTTGGTATAGAGTGCGGTGTCGTCGGCAAAGAGGGTGAGTTCGACGCCTTTCGACGGGATGGGAATGTCGTTGGTGTACACGGTGT
Organism: Marasmarcha lunaedactyla; assembly: GCA_923062675.1. Lineage (NCBI taxonomy): Eukaryota > Metazoa > Arthropoda > Insecta > Lepidoptera > Pterophoridae > Marasmarcha > Marasmarcha lunaedactyla. The sequence goes on from OV281349.1 coordinate 24,574,710, forward strand.
ACAGCAGAGGGGCGAGGACTGAGCCTTGAGGGACTCCAGCCTTTATGGGACGAGGCGCAGAAAACGTGCCTTCGTGTTTAAATCAAAACGTACGGTCTTTGAGAAACCACGCTATTAACCTGACTAGGCGATCCGATAAGCCTATTTCGTAGAGTTTATAAACGAGACCGCTGTGCCAGGCTTTATCGAAAGCCTTGGCTACGTCAAAGAAAACCGCGACTGTTTTATAACGACGCAGATAGAAACCGTCAAGTATATACTCAACGATTCGATGGACTTGCTGAGGGCAGGAGTGTTTAGCGCGAAAGCCGAACTGATGGGGAATAATGAGAGGATCGCCATGCGTTGGAAACAGATGGTTCCGCATTCGAGAGAGTATGACTCTCTCGAGAAGTTTAGACATTGCCTTGAGGAGGCTGATGGGTCTGCGATTAGCCGGGACGTTCAGAGGTTTGCCCGGCTTGGGAATGCCTGTGACTGTCGCTTCTTTCCAAGCTTTTGGAAAGTAGCTATGGTCGAAGCAGGCATTGAAAATGATAGCTAACAAGGTAAGCATCTGTTGAGGTAGGTGCTTAAGTGCGTGGTTGGAAATTCCATCCGCACCCGGAGCCTTTTTGGACTTTTGATTTCTAATGAGAAGCAAGATTTCGTCATTAGAGACTGTGACAGGGTCGGCGGTGATGGGGAGAGAGTCTCTGCGAAGGACTTCGTCCTCCACCAACTGGATGTGTGAGGGATCAGCAGGTTGCATGCTGGGCGAGCATTGTGCGGCAATACTGTCAGCGAAGCATTCGGCTTTCTCTTCGACTTCAAAAGCAGTAGTGCCATCGGGACGAGTGAGAGGAGGAACGTGAGAGGCGGTGTCTACGCGTAAGGCTCGGGCCATGCTATAGTACGCTTGGTGGGACGGAGAGATATTCGCCATGAGATCGTTCATCTGAGCGTCTCGGAGTTCCGCGAGGCAAGACCTAACTTTACGTTGTAGCTGATTCGCAGCTGTTCTATAGGCGGGCGTGGGATATTTCTTGGCTCTCCGGAGAGCCGCGTTCTTAGCTTTAATAAGATTGCTAACGGCTAAGGGAAGCGTGGGTTTACCGTGCTTAGCAACCTTTTCGTTGTCACTGATGGCTGAGTTGATAGCATCAGTGAGAGAATTTATTAATAAATCAATTTTATTCGGGCTATCTAATTGTTCGGGAGAGATCGCGAGTGGAGAGTTCGGGGCCTCTAAGGCTGAAACTAACATATTTTTAAAGCCTTTCCAATTGGTAAAGGTCTTAGGAGAGGTGGCGCTTTCATTAGGCGGTCCTAGTACGAGGGAGACGGGGCGATGGTCAGAACCTAGGTCATCGAGAGGTTCGATAGACCTGAGGTCGAGGTTGATTCGCTTGACTATTGCAAAATCAAGGATATCAGGAGAGTGGTTCGGGTTGTCGGGATAGTGAGTGGGAGTGATGGGGGAGATGACATCTAAGTCAAGTGAATTTGTGATGTTGAGGAGAGCGATACCGCTGGTGTTGGTTGATAGGCACGTCCAGTCAGTATGTTTGGAGTTAAAGTCTCCGAACATAATGACTGAATGGCCGAGGGCGAGAATGGCCTCAAAGTCGCTGCGGATTGGTCTGGTACCACTAGGTATGTAGACTGAAGCTATGATGATGGTCGGATGACCAGTCATAGCCAATCTACACACAGTGGCTTCCATGTTGAGGAGAGGAGGGGTAGGGAGAGGGCAGCAATGGAATCCTCTTTTGTAATAAATAGCAGTGCCGCCGAAACCGTCGGAGTTGTGCCTGTCGTTACGAACAAACGCGTACTTAGGTATAGCGAATCCCCTGGAGCGATTTGGAGTTAGCCACGTCTCTTGAAGAAGCAATAAGTCTGGCTCGTTGTTCTGAAGGAACAGTTTGAGCACAGGAAGGTTAGTATTAAGGCTACGAACGTTAAAAGAATCTAGGGATAAGCCCTTGGGTTTGATACGACCGGCCGCGGGATTTGCGGGTCTAGACATTATATTGCTTATTTACGAATTTATACAAAAAAGAAAATAAAATTTATAACGAACTTAGAAGCGAGTGGTGTTCGGCTAACGCAAATAAACGCTCTTGAGGAGAGCGGGCGGCTCGCAGTTTGCGTGCGAGAACAGAAATTTCCGTAATGTCGACGTTTTGAATGACGTCGAACACGGTCTTCATGTCTTCAGCCAGCGATGACTGAGGTGAAGGTGACAAAGCAGGACGCGGCCCTACGGTAGCTACGGGAGCTGGGATGGGTCGGGAAGGTGCAGGCGGGACAGCCGGACGCTGCCTCCAAGACAGAGCCGGAGTAGGCGTCGGCTGAACGGGCTTTGCTTCCGGGGGACCCCGGTTGCGCAGCGGCGGGAAGTTAGCGGGAGTGAGCGGCGGCGCCGGTTAAGGCCCTCTTGGCGGTGGAGCGCGGAGCCCGCGGGCAACCCCTGTAGTTAGCTGTGTGACCGGACTGGCCGCACAGCACACAGGCAGGGGGGGAAGTGGTGCAGCGGTGGCACTGCCCAGGCTGACCGCGGGGGTTGGGACGCTCGACGGAGATATTTGAGAGTCCGCAAATTGTGCGAGCCTCTCTTAAGATCTCCCTCGAGTTGGGAGTATTCGACAAGATAACTAAAGCTAACGGAAAGCGCCTACCGCGGTTAGAGTGCATCTTGTGCACTGCTTCGGCCGGGAAACCCTGGGACTTAAGGTCCTCGAGGATTTCTTCATTCGCGAGCTCGAACGGGACGCCCCGTAGTACTGCGCGGATCTTACGCTCCTCCGGGAGGGCGAAGGTGTGATAAGCGATTTGTTTTAAAGAAAGTAACCTGGTGAACGCGCAGAAGTCGTAGATGGTCGCGACCTGGATTTTAATTGAATCGCCTGCGTTGGTTGCTTTAAGATAGTTGATTTTTTGCTCTTTGCAAAGATTTGATACTACGGTCCATCGCGCTTTTTCGCGGAGAAAGACGGACGGAGGGAGCTGAGGCTTCGGCGGGACGGAAGTGCAGCGCGTCGCTGGCTTCGATGGGACTGACGGAGACGCGGTTACTTAGAGTGATTTTAATAGCGCGGGGGCTGGTGTGGAAGACACTGGGGAGGGCTCGGGTATTGAGGATTTCGAGGCTTTCTTAGAGCGCTTCTTGGAGCGCTTGGCGACTAGCTGGAATGCGGGCTCAGGAGAGCTGGTTAAGGTGACGGCATCTGACGACGTATCAGACGCGGGTTCAGACTCGCTGCCGGGAGCGGTACGCTTTCGACGCGACGCGTGAGCGGATGCGACCGATTCGCAGTCCATCTCGGACGAGGCGGGAGACGCGGGAGCGCTGTAGACCTGAGGGGTCTGGACGTTGGAGGCCTGAGGGGCCGGGGTTGAGGTCTAAGGGGCCGGCGATGCGATAGTTGCCTGTAAGGCCTGCGTTAGTACGTCATCTGGGATGGAGACGCCTGCCGCAGCAAGCGCCTGGGCGAACGCGTTCGCGAAGTTAATAACGCTTAGCGAATCCATTAGGGAGGGTTGGGACAAATGTAAGTATAAAATAAGTATGTCACAGGATGCCTAGTTTCTAAAAACCTAGCGTACCCTAGCGGCTAACCTCCCTACCAGCGGTAGGGGGGCTGGGGAGAATAACTTAAAACTAACCGTAGTACGCCGAAGGCCGCTACCTAGAAACCTAAAAAAGGGTACGCAGGTAAAGAGTTGACCGCGTTAGGGTCAACCTTTACCGACAGAAAGGACAAATACACACGAAAACACACAGATATGGTAAAATAAATATGAAAATAGGAGAAAAATAAATAAAATAGAGAAGAGAAATAAAATAAAAATAAAAGGACTGGTTCAATACAAATTCGTTGTCACCGTTAAGTATCCTTTGTACTGAAACTAGACTACTTACGCCGGGCACAACACTGCACTCAGCACAAGCACAACACAACTAAGCACAGCACTTTGAAGACTAAGGGGCTTAGTCGCAAAGAAAAATCGCACTTCGATAGCACTCAGAGGGAGTAGAAAAGCCTTGAAAACCGTAGCACGGAACCAACACGCTAAACTGTGACGTCAGTAGACTGAGCGCCACGGAATATCGGGCAGGGACCGATCAACGGAGAACGGGGTCTTGCACGTCCGCACCGCGTGGCGACCGGAGCGAGGATGATGATATTATTGTTGTTACTTACAGTTATATATACATATATATAGACACACACACACACATATATATATATTTACATATATATATATATATATATTATATATATATATATGTATATTAAACCGTTAAGTCCCCTTGAAACCACGACTAAATAAATACAAAGCCCTTGTACAGCCAGACATTTTTCTCAAAGCTGAGTGCCACCTCGGGATGAATCCGGATTTAAACACGGGACTGGACTGCAATCCGGCCACTGTGCAGGGGATCTTGGAATCTGTTAGCCACCGGAGGTTATACCCGGCCACGGGAAGTAATTACAACATATAAACGCAATAGCTCTTATTTATTTTAAAAAACACTACTGGGCACAGCGAGAACCCGTTTCCAGGTTAAAATAACTCTCGCAAACACACACAAGTTTCATCAAAATCGGTCCAGCCGTTTAGGAAGAGTTCAGTGACAAAAACACGTACGTAAGAGTTATGTATAGATTATAAAGTATATGATATGTGTATATATATATATTTTTTTTCTCAAAGGCAAAGTAAATTTTTCCTGAACATTATTTAAAATATTTATTATTATATTATTATATTTAGATTTAAGTAAAACGAGAGCCTAGACGATAGACTGTGTCTATGTTCTGTACGATGAATCCGCTGCTTTATAATGGCTGTTACGAAAGTGTTTTCTATTACGAGTTGTCATAGAACGAGAAATCTATTAGAATCCCGGCAAAATTCTCAATTCTGTGGGATTGAATCCATTAGGTAGCATGGCTAAAACCAATCTAGCGGAAAACGACGTAAAGCACAGCTTTCCGCGTCTCTATTTGAGTATAGCTTTGAGCTTTTCAGTTGAAATATACTAAAGTATCTGTATATATAACAGTACATTTTGTACAAATGTAAAAATTCTTTATGAAGCTCTTACAAAATAATTCACCAAAAGCTTTTCAGACATTCTTCTGTATTTCAAAGAGTTTAACCTTTTATTTCAAACTATTTTACCCTAATGAATTTGCAAATATCGCATATGTACTATGCATTGGATAATAATATACGATTTTGTGATAAAAACCGTTCGTAAACATGTAAGTAAGGCAAAGCAAGGCACATGGTTCGTAAATAATTTGTCAAGTTCTTTAATTTATATACAGGAAGGATATTGATAATTAAGATGCTGATTTTACTTCTAAAGTCAAAACCTTTCTTTTATATTACGTTAGAAACCGTTCATCAAACTCGTTTATACAATCATTATTATGTGAAACGTTCGTAAAATAAAAGTCTACATTTCAGTCTTACTATGAAATTAATTCAATTAAGTAAAATGCTATGATTGTAACACTAGTGAGCCATATCCGTCCGTACCAAATGCCTTCATTCCGGGGTATTGCAACGTTTGCTTGTGCCGTATTTAATAAAAGAGGTTATTGCACAAACAAACTTGCCGACATTTATGACTAGCAACTTATAAGTCTGTCATTTTTATATTTTATTTGTGAAATGTAAAATATATAGAATATGGTAGATTGTTCCATGGCATCCCTTTAGGGGATTCCTTGACGGGATTCCTTTACGGAATTCTATTGCGGGCTTCGTCCCCAAAATAATCTAATAATTATCCTTGTATTTTATTATAAAATAGATTCATCATAAATAAAAGTAATTTCAAGTTATAAGTGTTTTTCCTTTGTAGATTAGGAAGACCTCCCTAGGTTAGATTAGGTCCATCTAGGGTCCCGTACCCCCAGAGTACTATAAAGAACTTATCAAGATTTAACATTGCCATTGTAAGTTGAGCTATGGATTGTATCACTCATCCTAGAAGGGCAAGTATCATTGTAGATGGTTGACGTGTTCATCTGAGAACTATACGCGTGACTGGCTTTCTGATCCTGGGTTTATTCTGCGAAGACGCAAAAGACTCTCTATGAAGTGGCAGAATATGATGTGGATGATACGAAAATTACAAGTAATGTTACTTGTCCCATTTCTGATTATCTTACTTTCTCCCTTTGGCCTTATACACACTGACGATGCCGTACTGTTGGAACGAGAATTTAAATAGGTATAAATTCGCTGTTTATTCAGTAATCTTATAATTTATTTGTTCCAAACTTAACGAGACTCGAAACTTACACTTTACCAACAAATTAACCTCAAACCTCAAAATGATTCATATTTCGTTCAAAATTTCCTCATTCGAAATGTCCTAAAATCGTACAATAAAATGATTTCCCAGTATTCAGATTTATTTTAATGAAGTCCTTGCGGTGAGGTTTGAAGTTTTGTGTTTCGCCATTATCTCGTAATAAGCCGTACGTTTCTGCGATAGTGATGGCAGAGTAATTTTATTAAAACGGATCATTATAACATTAATACGAGTGTAGGATTGGGAAATATGTAGTATAATGGCTAGAAAAGACTAAGATATAAAATTAATTAGGCGTAATATTTAGAAACTAGAAAGGTATTTTAGAAATGTGGACTACCGTCTCAACAGAAGCCACATATATTCATAGACAGAATGAAATTATGTCAATGATTCTTTTCACTTGGCTCGTACTGTTCAGATCTTGTGTTGCATTCATGTTTTGCACGTTCTGCGGGAATGTTCTAAATAAATAGAAATTTAATTGATCGCAACACTAATTCCATGCAATATCCTAAGTTTGGAGACAACGAGAGTTTGCCTAGTTTCAGCTGTTTATTTTCTGCAACTGTGTTAATGATGAGACAAGGCCAACTGGAAAAGGGTCAATATAGGAGAAATCAGCTATATTCTATAATCATTCTAAATTCATTCACTTGAAAAATATTAAATCAAAGCTTAAATCTTTTTTCATAAACGACATGTGTAACTGATTCATGTACTAGTAAATGTGTATTACTGATTATCTCAATTAAAATTCTCTTTTTTAATATGTATACTTTTATGTTAAGCCTGATATTCATCATTAACACCAATGTAGACTTAGGTTAGCATTATCGTAAACACAATTTTCGGTGTCTTAAAATATTTTGAAAATTTACTTAGTTCACATGAGCATGATAATTTTTACGCTTTATTGTACTTTAAAAAAATATGAAAAACAATTTGGTTTCTCTTTTTAAAACAAATTCATTAACTGCAAGGGATCAAATTAAATAGCTTTACACCGAACGAAGTCTTACTCAAATTATAATATAATATGTAAAACGTGAATAACTAAAAGGGAAATTGCCACTTAAAGTAGCGTTATATTTTTATGGATTCTCTGCAAATTAATTAAGAAAGTAAAATGGCTGGAAAAGCAAGAACTTTTATTTAAGCCATATTGAAAATGTATCAAAATCTAGTATGGACGATAAATATTTTGAAAAATCGTCAAAATGTTATAAAACAATTGAAAAGCTTGTTTCAAATTCGTTTATGATTTAAAAACATCTTATCTACCGTTCGTTGCGGGATGCGAAAGGGACTCTAACATTCTTATGACGTGGGGTTGGCAGTCGTTTTTTTTTTGCTGCCGAGGCACCCTCGCGGGAGGGAGGTGGAAGATGCGTCATGCATACCGCCCGCAGGTAAATTCTTCTGCGGGGGGTTATGTGGGACTCACCAGAATGGCACCTACCCACTAAAATCCACCTGTTGGCTGTAGTTATTACCGTTAGCCTTCATCGGAAGCGACACCCGTCGGGAAGTTGGGCGCGCTGGCGGAGACCCGCTAGCGGGTCTTCCGCCTGTAGTGAAAGTTGCACTGAAGGTGCTCAAAGGGACATGAGTTGGTGGCCGTTCTGGGCAGCTTCCGGTGAAGCCGGGGCTGGGCAGAGGTCGGCCGAAGCATGATTTAGGGATCAATTCATTTAAATGAACCTATAATGAATTGAGAAGGGAACTATGCTCCGCCAGAGCTAGCAAACGCTCTGTCGGAGTACGTGAAGCCCTAAGTTTACGGGCTAAGACTGCGATTTCACTAACATCGACATTTTTCATAGCATCGCAGACGATACGCATATCGTCTGCTACGGAGGATTGAGGAGTGGGTTTGTATGGGTGAGGAGTCGGGATGGGATTCGATGCGGGGCGCTGCCTCCAGTTTTCTGGGGCAGGCCTGGACTGTGTAGGCTTTGCAGTCGGAGGAACCCGGCTACGCAGCGGCGGAATGTTTTCTTCAGAAAGGCGCGGCGCCTGTTTGGGTGCCGCCCTCTTGGAATTGGAGCGCATACAACGGGGTGCACGAGGGCAGCCCCTGTAATTTGCGGTGTGGCCGGACTGGCCACAAAGCACGCAATCGGGAGGAGAGGGAGTTTCAGGAGTGCGATTGCACTCCTTAGTGAAGTGGGGGACCAGGCACTTGACGCACCTGGGCGGTGCGCGGCAGTTGGCCGCCGCGTGCCCGTACAACTGGCACCGATGGCACTGGCCGGGATGACCGCGGCGATAAGGCACCTCGATTGAGATCCCAGAGAGGCCGGATATAGTGCTAACCCCTTTGAGGATCTCCGTGGACTTGGGGACGTTGGCGAGAACCACCAAAGCGAGAGGGTGTTGCCTCCCGTACTTGCTGTGCATTTTATGCACCGCGAGTGCCGGGAAGCCTTGGGACTGCAGATCCTCCAGGATAGCCTCGTTCGATAATTCCAACGGGACTCCCCTGAGTACCGCTCTGATCTTACGCTCTTCTGACAGAGCATAAGTGTGATAAGCATATTGCTTATCGGTGAGGAGCTTTGTTAAAGCACGAAAGTCGTCTATCGACGAGACTAAGATTTTAATAGATTCACCCGAGTTGTTGTTGGTGTAATGAATCTTGTGCTCATTGCACAATGTCGAAACCTCAGTCCATTTACCCTTTTCCCGAAGAAAAACGGGTGGTGGGACTTTGGCCTTGACAGAAGTTGGGGCCGGAGCGGGTGTTGAAGACACCGGGGCAGCTGGCGTTGAAGACGCCGCAGGGGGTGTAGGGACGGGCGTCGAGGGCGCCGGGTCTTGTTTCGAGCGCTTCTTAGAGCGCTTCTTAACAAGGGTGAAAGAGGGAGGCTCATCAGGGCCAGTTGGGGTGGCGTCCGAGGATGACTCGGTCGCGGGTGCGCGCTTGCGGCGCGGAGGGGCGTCTACTTCGCACTCCATGTCACTGGAGGAAGGGGACGCGGGAGGGCCTAAGACCTGAGGGGTCTGGGGGACTGGGGTGGCCTGAGGGGCCATTAGGGGAATTAACGCCATGATATGCGGGATAAGAGAATCAAGGAAACGATACTTATCAGCATTTATAGACATGCCTTCAGCACCGGTAGTTTCAAGTAACTTCTTCCTAATCTCATCAGAGCTTAGGGAAGCCATTGCGGAGGGGTTGGGGAGGGACAACAATATATAAATATATATACACTATGAACCTAACAACGATGACTAACTTCCTAAAACCACCCTACACGCAGTAGGGCGGTTGAGGACGACGCGGATAACTTACTCGAACACGAAGACTCGAGGCACCTGGAACGACGAATTCCCGTCGACGAAGCTCACGTTCCACGAAGTATGGTTTACAACCCACTGTCCGCCGTGAAAACGGCGTTAGAAACTTATTAGATGTACGGTTAAAACCCACTGTCCGCCGTGAAAACGGCGTTAGAAACTTATTAGATGTACGGTTAAAACCCACTTTCCGCCGTGAAAACGGCGTTAGAAACTTAATACGGTATACAACTATGAAATTATTTGTTACGGCAACAACCAGTGAAATTTGGGTGCTCGATTAGCGCGGGGGCTAAGGGAGCGGGAAGGCGTCTGCGATCGACGTGCGCTCGAGAACGCACGCAGACCGAGACTGTTGGCAGTCGACTTGCTTGTTTGTTTTACTGCAGGGCTAACTGCGAGCTAGTGTAGCATTGTTAGTAAACAAGCATGTGCAACAAGAGCAAGAGTTGTGTGAGATATTTCTGTTACTATAATTCTATTCTACATATTATACGCTGGTCTATTAGCTCAGTAGGGTTAACTCTGACAACATCTAGGCCAACATTTTATTTCTTTTGGACTGATCTCCGTGATTTAAATTCTAAATTCATTTTGATTTTCAGGTGGGACTGGTTTTCCTCAATAGCTCGGCCATTTTGACTTATCAAGGATAAAGTTAGGAACAAAAGCTATCCGAGTTAGAAATTGAGGGGAAATCAGACAGAAATGTAATAATTGGATTTTGGTATTTCGTCTCTACCTTTTTTTTCGTAGTTGGGTACATTAAAAGCCCTTTACCTCTTTTTAACCCTGCTGGGCCTTTTTTTCGAGAAAATATTTACAGTATAAAAATTCGAATCGAATCGATAAATTTACCCAAGGACGGTGATTTTCGTATAACAGATAATCAAAATTAGTTAATTCACTTTCTTAGATTTTCATTTTGACATGGTGTAAACAAAATCAGTTAGAATGTACCAACCATTATTAAGATATTCAAAACTTAAAGAGTTTCTAACGTTATTAAAATATTTAAAATAGTTACATTTTAAGAAACATATTTACAGTAGTAAATCCGTCATACTAAGCACGTTTTGAAATCTGTGAAGTTGTGGCTAAACAGTAGGATTGAGGTAGTACATCATTCAAAGCATAAGTAAAAAAATAAACAAAAAGATTATAACTAAGACATTAAATACTCATTGCATAAACAAAATCTGCGTCATCAATGACGGCTACTAGAACCTGTTGTTTCAACAAAACAAAACCAATAAAAGAAAGCTTAACATTATTAAGCTCAAGATTGTCGCAAAGCTTTTAACGGGAACATGACCCGAGACCGCGCCTTTGATTTAGGATTTCCTGTTATTTTGTTTGCGGATAGTTTGGGGATCGCTCAAGAGTGAGTGTCAAAGATAAATCGCCAGTCTAAATATGTCGTTATTATATTGTTCGGTAATCTAGTTGAACATAGGTTTCTTTTACGCCATTCTAATATGTATAGGAGTTTGAAACCAATTGTTTTAAGTAGAGATTTAGTTTAAAATTAATTGAGAATTCAATTCACGTTAATTCATTCGTCGGTTCATTGTCACTTGTTAATCATCTAAGCCTTGGGCGGCACGTTTCAGATCGCTCCCTTAGGGCCACGATTGAATTTTGGTAAATATACAGAATTGGAATTGTTATTCTAATTCTGTATATTCACCAAAATTCGCCAATCCAAAATTTTATTCGTACAAATTATAGGTTTGTAACAAAATATATGTTTTGTAATCTTATTACACATATTATACAAATTTACTTCAATAGCGACATTTATCCTATGTTACATTCAAAAACGTTTTTCTATGAACAACTTTTTTTTAAAGGGCTTTAATAATATTTTCTTCTTTCCTCGCGGAAGAAAATATTTGATTTAGGTCGTTTTATTTGCTTATAAAATCATTACCAAAAATTCAAGAAATAGTAGTGAAAGTATTTTAATTTTCTTACAAGAAACTGTTATCGCGATTTGAACGCTGATTTTCGACATGGAGCTGTTGAAAACTAGTGTGTCATTCAGAATTCAGAAGTGTTATTAGATTCGTCACAGCTGTGTGAGTGACATAGCGTATATTATTCCCCAAATTTCCCGTGGGAGCAGGAATTACACGTGAAAATAACTTAAGAAGTCGCGGTTTTATTATTTGTCGAGTTCTGTAGCTTATTGAATTAAAAAGTTGCAAAGAATTCTTGAACTTTAGTGTAATCTGGATGACAATTTTTAACCAAAAATTATTGTGAGTAAGAATGTACAAAAATACATTTTTGTTCTTTTTTTTACGACCAAATAATATGAACGTTAATTTAGCTTCTGAAACCGAAGGTCGAGCTTATTCATCATTTACATAACGCAGTGCCTCAGTGTCTATCGCATGTCAAATATGTCGAACAAATGATAAGGATACGCAGTAAATATCGAACCACATTACGCGTAATTAAACTATGCCGAATAGTCTATTGTTTTTGCGTTATATCATTTATTGTTAAAGTACATAACATTTTATTGGAAGTGTCAATATATGAGCGTCGATATTCTTGATTTATAGTTTACAACTTGATGATGTGTGATGATGATGAGTGATGTATGTTTCGATTATCATTAATTTTGGTTCAATTAATCTTAATCTAATTTGAGATGGCGAATGAACCTAGTAGGGTAGACGCTCGTCAATAGGCAATGGTTACGCGCATGTTTGAGCGGTGTGCAGTTTCTTGCAGGCTCACAGTGGAAATCTTAATGCTGAACGAACAAATAAATAAGGAGGACGGAATTCGTATAAAAATAAATGTAATGCGTTTAGTAAAAACTCGCCATAGAAAATAAGGATATTTTTAAATCATTATTCACACGAAACATCTATTGCCACAAATATCTAATGACTTTCAAAATAAAATGACTTTCCATCACAGCTGTGCAAATAATATTTAAAAAAGGACTTCATTTTTGCATCGCTCTAAATAATTATTCCAACCGTCAGGGAAATCTTACAGTTGCACAATTAGTACGCACGGAACTTGGATCCTGAATGAGTTTTCTTCCGAATATAAAATTCACAGAAAAAAAGGAACAAATAAAATGGCATTAGCGGTGCTTCAGCCTCGCTCTCATTGGTACAGAGTTGTTTGTACTGAGATATATTTTCTTTTAATTATAGGGTAGTGCTGTCTTACGCCAAGATTTAGCTAGAAGATCGAATTAGATACTGAATGTAGCGCACCTGGTATTGTACAGAATATTGAATGATCAATTAGATTGGTTATCTTAGTGCAGGTTAAATCGATGTTTGATTTTGGTGTTGAATTTTGAATAAGAATTTTCGCATTTGCATCCAAAAGTGTGAAATGATTTTGCAGGAAAATATGGTTTTTACAATAGGTTCTTTTACTTAGTTGACATATCATTCAGTACGAGTATAAAATACTCTGAGTTATGTAAAATAATGTTTTATACTGAAAACCAAGGAAGAGTTAGCGGGAACGTGGCACCAGATTTTTCTTAGATATGTTCCAAATGGAGGGACATTTGGCATAAACAAATAAACTATTTACTCGTATTGACCCTTCCCAAATACTATACCTACTTACCCTACTTGGAGCCGCAGCTACCGTGGGCAGATCTGTTCTCGGACGCGGTCATCAAGGCCCTGGACCTGAGGTGTACTGGACTCTTGTTTTCTAAACTAACATCACTTTCATTAGCAGCATAAAAAGTAGCATATGTTTTTGAATTTTTTTTTATTCGACCACTGATTGATGTTTTTTATTTGATGGTAATTTTGTAATAAATAAATAAATACCTAAATGCCGATCGCGTCTGGATACTGATGAATGATTCGATGCTAATCGTATTCTTTGGTCAACCATTTCCTGCTACCGGAAAATATATGAATTTATTCAGGGTTACAAAGTTACGTTAAGCAAATTCATTCCGGTGCAGCGTGTAGTTTACTACGTACGGCAATGCTATATTAGTAAACATTGATGACGAATGTAGCATCAATCTTACAAACATCAAATCTAACCTCACAAAAACTATAATAATATTTATATAATAAATGTACGTAGGATTTACAGGAATAATGCTGCAAATTTTATAACTATTGTGTTTGGTTTTTGTTAGCATTGCAGATTCAAAGTAGTCAATGGTAGCTTAAAATTTCTGCCTTTCTGCATCTGAAATCCTCCAAAATCCATGTAAAATATAACAAAGGGAATAATGAGAATAAAACCGAGAGTGTTTTTTCACATATTGTGATTTATGCGTTGTTTCCTTAAAACTCACAGAAAACATAATGATAACTTTATATTTGATACAAATTTTATTGTATATAAATTATTCAAATTAGGTGTAATCTCCATGAAATTAAAACGTTGGATGTCAGATTGGATTTGTTTCATGACTTATTATATTTTTATTTATTTGGGACAGTCTTAAAGTTATAAATTATTTTAGGTTCCATCAACCTGAGTAGAATGAAGACCTTTTTAGATTTCAGACAATGGTAAACAATAACACATTTATTCTAGTTACTATCAACTTTCTAAATTAAACCAAGACGTAGAAAAAACCTTTTAAAATCCAAACATTAATGTTTGTATAAGCCCCGTATCGAACTTTCGCAATTCTCCGAAAGATTCCTATATCTCGAGTGGTTTTGAACCTTAAAAAGGTTCAAAACTTGCCAACTTGATATTTCGCTTGGCATACTTTTGTACACCTCCCTTATCCCTTATGCCTTTGTTCAGTTCTCCGAAATGAGCTTTTGTGTTTGTCTTCAAAAAGAAATTAATGTAAAAAATAGCGTTGGTACAGTACTTAATTCATTTACTAGTTATTTATAATAACTGCTGACAATACAGTCACAGGTGTGGTTAACGTACCCTTTATATATATATGTATGGGTATTTTTTATCTCAAGAGTGATCTTTTGAAATTAGCATTCACAAAGAATATTTCTGAATTATTATTATATCATTAGTATTAGTATTTCTGAATGATAATCATGATTCTTGTTCACAATTTTATGTAAAGGGAACCATGTAACAATTTGCCTTATTTCTGATAAATCGAATTATGCGTTTTATTTAATTAAGTTAGTATAAACTTTCGTTTTCTTCGTGCCTCATGCTAAAGTCTCGAGCATCGTCGAAAAGTTGCTACTCTATCGGTTTTTTACAGATTGCACTTTGGAGAGTGTGCGAATGCTCTTTTTCAGTTGATCGAACCTTCCCCCTTTCTCCACCGGTCAACCAGACGCAGACAGAAGTTTCACCCGTTTGTGGTTAGCGTGCCGATGAGCCGAACTAAACGGTTCGATAGCTCATTTTTGGTTCGTGTTGCCAAAGAGTGGAACGATTTGCCTGCGTCTGTTTTTCCAGACAAATATAACCCTGGAGCTTTCAAGTGTAGAGTGAATAGGTACCTCTTAGACAGGCGTGTATGATCCTCGTCTTCATCGTCATTTTCCATCAGGTGAGATGGAAGACAAACGCCTGCTAATTAATAATAATTAAAAAAAAAATATGTCATATAAATGAATAACCAGAATAATTGGAAGCAGAAGGCGCAAACTAAGAATAATATTTTTAGGTGTTTTTTGTATTGGAGTAATTATTTATTTAGTTATTATTTGGAGAACCAACAGCTTTGTTACACAGGAATGTACAATAATTTAATTTAATCGTGATTGACTAATTTGTCAACTTCAAAGAAATTTGGCCTTCCCTCATCAGGATTTGCAATTCAGGACTGCAATTAATGTTATGCTGTACTATGTGCATTTCCTAATATTTTATAAGCATTCCAAAATATAATACCTTCTTATATTTGCATGACTTACTGTCTTATCGGAATCATTTCTCGTGCTTAAGAACTTGTATAACTTATTATAGTACACAAAACTTTTATTTATTTAGTCGAGTTTTATCTCAAACTAATCTACATACTATGAAATACTATTAAACGCTTTACCGAAGCTTTAACTGCTAATTACACGAACTTGGGAAAGTGACCCAAAATTTCGGTTCGGTTAAACGTTAACTTTCATAAGAAGCGGAACTATTGAGCAGTAAATGTTTAACCTTGCTGAGGTCAAAGTTGGCACTTCCAAGGAAGGCAATTCGGAACAATATATGTCCGTCACTCAGAGAATTTTAAAACTTTACTAACTGATATTTGAAGCTTTATTTGTAGAGACTTAAAGTTAGTTTCATATGTGTTAATAGTATTTTAAATATATTTTTTTAAGTATACCCTAGCTCTGCCAACGTGTTTCATAGAGAGATATATACGGATAAACACTACATATGGTTCAGAAAATTATCTGCCTCACTAAAACACCTTAACGAGGGTATTTGCATAAATAAATTCCTATTTCTGTCATAAAACAGTCGAATTATTTTCAATGGAACTGTGTTTCGGCAAACAACACCTGTTTCGTAACCGAACCGTAGTCCAAAAGCTCTTATAAAGTTATTCTCCCTTAGAAGTAGAGGTGAAAAGCTTTTGTGCTTTTGGAATATTTGATAGCTATTTAGATCTTGTTTAAATATACTTATGTATTATTTACACAAAACGCTTTTATGACAAAACAGTGGTGTTTCCTGACGTTTATATTTTGATGTTTGAACTTTGATGAAAGTAAAATTGCGGTAGATGGGTCACATTCTTTCATTAAGTATTCGGAAAATGGCTTTACTGGGAAAACTACTACAACTATATTTATTTATTTAACTTCCCGACAAAAAGAGATAGAATTGTGCGAAAAATGGGCATGCGAGAGAGACAAAATATTTCGTGTCCGTATAATTTCGTTTGGTTCGCGTAGTTACGAAATTATACGGGACCGCGACCGGGAACCAAGATTGTTAAGGTCCGTGTCTCAGCAGCCTGTCACCCATCTTACTCAATTTTACTTTAATCAAAACGTTTGGAATATTTATTTTAAAGTAAAACACAAATGCTTGAAATTTGAATTGAATAATAATAATAAATAATATAATAATCAGTCCAGTAGTCTTTATTCCTAAAATCTGATTTTATATACAAGAGAACGAGCTTTAACGTCCCGATGGAATGAAATGGAACAAAAGTCGGTTTTACTAGAATGCTTGCAGTGTGATAAATAGTTATAATAAATCCAAAGACAAACACACCATCTGATACAGTGAACGGGGGGGGGGGGTTAACAGAGAACAAACATATATATATATATATATATATATAAATATTAACAACCATGACCCGAGAACAAACATTTGTTTTCATCGCACATCAATGCTTAAGTTATAATTTTTAATTTAATTTCATTAACACATTACAAAAGCATTAACAAAAATATTATTATATAATTTTTTTATTTTTATTTTATTTTTGTTAATGCTTTTTAGGTTTTTAAAAAAGCGATATGTTTCTTAAGAAAAACACTTAAACAGATTTATAGAAAAGCTAAGAAAAATACAAAAAATAATAAAACAATTATTTTTAATTTCAAAATATGATAAGGTCCTAACTAACACGTCTCCGAACACTATTTATGAACTTAATATAATAAAATGAACACTTTAGGAATCTTCCAAAACTGCGAAATTATTATTAATAGTTAAGTACTTAAGTCGAGAAAGACAGTCAGAAAGTTATGAGGAAAAAAATTAAATAGGATATATTTTTATATTACATCTTTTCAAAGAACTCTCCACCAGTTCATGGGACTTAACCAATTTTCGAAGCACATTTTCCAGTCCAGTACTTCCTCAACGGCCTTCTGGAACGCAGTGAGCGCATCTTCTAACGATGAAAACTTGAGCTGGTTTTTAATTTTAGGGAACAAGAAGAATTTTAGGGAAGAAGAAGAAACACGGTGCCAAATCAGGGCTGTAAGGCGAATGACCCAAAAGTTTTACCGGTATGGTTTTTAGGAAGTCCCTCCTTCCTTTTAGGGTACCTGCCCCCTGCATCCAGCCATCGCAATCCGAAAACATCTTAATTGCCCCTATCTATAGTTTATCACAATCTAGGCAGTAATTAAACACTAAGTAAAACATTCATTTAGATTAAACGGGATGAAAATAAATGCATGTAATTGGTAGCAAACCCCTAACAATGAACGAAATGGTAGCCAGCTGCATTATTTTTCATCTAGTTAGGGCTTAATAGTAGCTCTTGGGATTTTGCTCGTTAAAATCAAGTCAATAAAGTTTACAGTTTGGTTTTGAAGGTGGGTGGTAGTTATTTACTTTCTTAATTAACTTCATTGTATTGGAATTGGTATTGTAGTGTTATGAATAAGAAAAATCTGTACCTTATAATGAAGTAAATCTTCAGGATTTCTTTGCCCTGGAAACACGAATAGTATTTGATAGCCCAATACTTGAAAAGATAAAACGGATCTTACGTAGTCCAATACATATATCGGGAAATTATTTTATTCCTTTCAGTACCTATGCATGATTGTTTTCACTACGGATTGCAAAATCTATAATAAGTTGCTAATAATACCAAAATGAGATCAAACTTAATTTCTTACTACTGTTATCAGATATGTCTTTTGAATCGAGTAGTTTAATGGATATTCTTTTAAATATAAAAAGAACCTCTGTATATTTCTAGTGGACTAGTTACATAATTTTCATCATACATTCATTTTTAAAGTGCTATCAACGTGTTTCTAGTCTACCAACATGACGAGACATCGGCAGCTAAGTTCCATCACGCGGCGTTATGTTAACTTAGCACTTCAATCATGGCATAAAGCTTTTAGGCACATTAACAAGAAATTATTTTTTTCGATATTGTTGCCATCGCTATTAATATATAAAACTAGTATTTAACTTGCAATAAAGCAAGGAATTACTTAGAAAGTGCAGGGAGGTAGCAAAGAAAGAAACATTACCTGTATTTTTCTTCTGCTCAAAGCAAGGCGATGACGTCCGAAAAAATACTTCCTCAGTAATTCCAATTAAAAGTTACTCGAATTTATATTCCTACATGCTGTAAATATGTGTCATTTCTTGGTATTGAAAATGGTTTTATTTTTATTTTTAGTCAAAATATTAGAAAAGTATATTAAAAAATATTAAAATAATAATAATAATAATATTTCTAACAATCACACCACATTATCTAGCCCAATTATAGCCCAATTAAAACCCAATATCATTAAGAACTTGTGTTATGGATACTAGATAACGGATAAATAAACTTAAGAAATATATAAGCACACATAGATGTTTTTTTTTTCATGTTTAAATATTAGAAATAAACTTAAATAAACATACATGGACATCCATGACTAGAAAGCAAATATAATGAAATATCTGCCTCTACCAGGATTCGAATCCGGGACCTCTGGCATGGAAGGCAAGGGTACTTACCTCCACACCAAACAGGCTGTCAAAATAATCTATTCAATCAAAAATAATCTATTAAATAGCAATTGAATGGCGCCTATCATTGTAATGAACGCCTTCACGCAAGGCGGCGTCAATTTAACTAGGTAGTAAAATAACATTTGGTTTATAACTCCTTTTGAATGGTATACAGTACATAGAACAATATTTCTACAATTGCGTGCCTTCGCAGAAAAGCTGTGAATAACTTTGAATATTTTTTCAGATAAGTAGCTTTTTAAGTGGAAAGCTAGTACCTCGTAGAGAAGCGTGTACCCTTCTCGTTTTCATCATATGAATGACCGATGAATATCTAAATCGTCATTGTCACTAAAGTACGTTTTCTTATGATAGCGTCGGGTGACGGGTCGCTCACTTCCTTCTAATACGGTTGAGGAGGTCGATGGCTGGATCCCGCGGTCACTCGTGAACCGGTGCCGTTTGAGGATGTTCGTCGGTTGGATACTTGGGGGGACTTGCCGATCTAACAGATGCAGATAAGAATAATTTTGAATTGACATAAAGAGACTATGTTAATTTATTTTGAAAAAATATACCCGTGAAGTTTCTTGCCAGTTCTTCTTCACGAAGGTTTTTCCGAACTGGTGGTAGAGTCATGTTTTATTTGACGTCAAAAAGAACAAGTCAATGTTGAGAAATAAATATTTCATTTCATCATTTTACATCATGTTAGGTGAAAAAAACGCTTGGCAACATGTAACAAGAAAAAATACTTATAAATATATGACCACTATAGAGTAGACCGGGGCTAGTTGACTAAGTTTTTTCTTATTTGAACATAAAAAGTCTGTTGTAAGACATAGAGTGGGTACATTAAATTTTTTTTTAAATTTCATATTTAAATAGATTATCAACAGTAAATAAATATTGCAAAAGTAACAGTATGTTTACAATCAATAGTTTTCTAGATACAGCGATGTGTTCGAGGAGCCGCTGCGAGTCGCCGAAACACGCTCCATACAAAACGGTACTGAGCTGTGACGTCACGACTTGTGAATCATATTAAAATTGTATGGGCGTTTGGATAAAATATATAATAGCTACGTAGATAATGCGTTTATATGCATACTGTCATAGTAAAAATTGTTATATTTAATGTGAGTAAGCTAATGATATTTAAAAATTTAACATATACTATAATAAGTTTTTGCTTCTTTTTTATGTTTTCAAAACATTGTAACTGTCAAAATAACTAATACTTTATAAATAAATTATAAAAACTTGCATTTTTAAATTGTGTCATCTACCCAATTATATGTACGTATACTGACCTCACAATTATCATAAGACTATGAAAGTATCTTTAATAAAAATTACTTTATGGTTCGTTTTAAAATACCTTATCCTTCTTAGCCAACCTACCCCAGAACCGGGGTTGGTTGACCTAAGAAGTAAATCACAAAGTAATATGGATTTTTTTTTCATTTATAGTTAGGTAAATATAGGGCAAATTTTCTGATGCTTGAATAAATCTTATCAGTAGAATAATTTTAACACTTGACAAGACTTTCTATAGAAATTATGTCAAATTCTCAAAATATTCACAAAAAATTGAAAAATCAGCCTTTAGATAAATAATGCTCCTAATATAAGAACTGTTTATTAAGTTAACATAAAAATAACGAAAATGACCATTTTGGTGCAACAAAATCATTTAAACTCTTATCAAAAATTTAACATAATATAGTCTTAGAGCAGCCTTTTTTTTAAGCTTAATAGGAACACATAAAGTCATTCGTCTTCATCAGCACAATGCTTGCGATCGTAAAATAAAGAAACACCAACAACAACAACAAAAAAATTTAGAATTTGCCCACGTCCTCTCCTGGCAAACTGTCTAATAAAGTTCAGTGCATTCAAAACATACAGTGTCATCATCGCTTTCATCAGATGATGACACTGCATGGTCCGAACGTAAGGGCTTTCAAAAGGGTTTCAAAAAAGGGCTTGGAAAACCATTACCTCTTCCTTTTCCTCTCACCTAATCTTTCCCTTTGTGTTTGGTTTCTGTTGGCTGTCTTCCATCATGTTTGTTCTTCTTGAATGCTTCGTGCAAATTGAAATGCGAGTTTTCTTGTCTCTTGTGGTGTTAATCCATAATAAATGTCAGCCACTTTTTTCAAGTATTCTACTAAAACAAACTCTACAATGTTGCTTAAAACTTGTCTATTTCTTTGGTAGCTTTATGTGGGCTGGTCAAGGGATTTCTTTTCTTAGGTGGTTTTAATTTTTGAACATATCGGTGGTAGGTCTTGTAAAGAATATTGTACTGTTGAGCCACAGAATTTATGCTGTTTTTATCAAAAATAACTTCACGGCAAGCTCTCTCTATAATGTCTTTCGACGTTTTAGTACGCTCCGTCTCCCTCTTGTATATTCTCATGTTTCTGAATATATGGACAATAAACGGGAAAGAAGGAAGTTATGCTGTCAAATATTTGTATCTGTAATTATGTGTATCTGTGTAAATATCTGTTAAATTAACCGGGGTTAGTTGACCAATAAGCCAACCAACCCCACAGGCAATTAGTCCCCAAACGCCATTTTTATTTTGAATCGCACACCCACAAAAAGCCGTTAGATATTCTAAGAAAAAACAAACACAAATACCAAACAGAAGTATTGAAGCATCAAATACACATTAATCGGTACTCGTATGGACGTTAACAACAGTGTAAAAAGGAAAAATTTGTAACACAAAATATGTACTAAGCGCATTTATTTTTCTAAAATTCGGCATTACTCCCGTTCTAGGACCAACAGCGACTCCGCGTCGTGAGGCATTGTGGTGCGCTGGGAAGGGAGCTTTCTGACTCATTTGGATGATGTAATACTTGCACACATACGTACTTATCAACCGTTAGTCTACCTACCCCGTTAGGCAACCGACCTCGGTCTGCCCTACTTATGCAAGGAATGGCGTGAGTTTTAACATTCTCGCTCCGATCGCCACGCGGTGCGGACGTGCAAGACCCCGTTCTCCGTTGATCGGTCCCTTCCCGATATTCCGTGGCGCTCAGTCCACTGACGTCTCAGTTTAGCGTGTTGGTTCCGTGCTACGGTTTTCAAGGTTTTTCTACTCCCTCTGAGTGCAATCGAAGTGCGATTTTTCTTTGCAACTAAGCCCCTTAGTCTTCAAAGTGCTGTGCTAAGTTGCGTTGTGCTTGTGCTGAGTGCAGTGTTGTGCCCAGCGTAAGTAGTCTGGTTTCAGTACAAAGGATACTTAACGGTGACAACGAATTTGTACTGAACCAGTCCTTTTATTTTTATTTTATTTCTCTTCTCTATTTTATTTATTTTTCTCCTATTTCATATTTATTTTTATCATATCTGTGTGTTTTTCGTGTGTATTTGTCCTTTCTGTCGGTAAAGGTTGACCCTAACGCGGTCAACTCTTTACCTGCGTACCCTTTTTTTTAGGTTTCTAGGTAGCGGCCTTCGGCGTACTACGGTTAGTTTTAAGTTATTCTCCCCAGCCCCCCTACCGCTGGTAGGGAGGTTAGCCGCTAGGGTTCGCTAGGTTTTTATTTAGGAACTCTAGGCATTTGTTATATAAATAGGTGCTAGGTTTGCTAGGGGACCTAGGATAACATTATATATTTATATATTACATATTCAAGCCCTCCAATGGACCTTGTAAGCGTTCTTAGGTCGTTCGCCCAGGCGCTCGCGGCGACCGGTTGCCCCATCCCGGATGTCGTACTAACGCAGGCCTTACAGGCAACTATCGCGTCCCCGGCCCCTCAGGCCTCAACCTCGGCCCCTCAGGCCTCAACCTCGGCCCCTCAGGCATCAACCCCGGCCCCTCAGGCCTCAACCCCGGCCCCTCAGGCCTCCGACGTCCAGACCCCTCAGGTCTATAGCTCTTCCTCGTCTCCCGCCTCGTCCGAGATGGACTGCGAATCGGTCGCATCCTCTCACGCGTCACGTCGCAAGCGTACCGCTCCCGGGAGCGACTCCGAACCCGCGTCTGATACTTCGTCAGATGCCGTCACCTTAACCGGCTCTCCTGAGCCCGCGTTCCAGCTAGTCGCCAAGCGCTCCAAGAAGCGCTCGAAGAAAGCTTCGGTATCATCAATACCCGAGCCCTCCTCGGTGTCTTCAACACCAGTCCCCGCGCCGTTAAAATCGCTCGTAGTAACCGCGTCTCCGTCGGTCCCATCGAAGCCAGCGACGCGCTGCGCTCCCGTCCCGCCGAAGCCTCAGCTCCCTCCACCCGTATTCCTCCGTGAAAAAGCGAGCTGGACCGCGGTCTCTAACTTGTGCAAAGAGCACAAAATTAATTACTTAAAAGCCGCCAACGCTGGCGATACAATCAAAATTCAGGTAGCGACCGTCGACGACTTCCGGTCTTTCACCAGGCTTCTGTCGATCAATCAAATCGCGTATCATACCTACGCCCTCCGGCCGTGCGGCCAGTCCGGCCACACAGCTAACTACAGGGGTTGCCCGCGCGCTCCGCGCTCCACCGCTAAGAGGGCCGCGCCTAAACCGGCGCCGCCTCTCACTCCCGCTAACTTCCCGCCGCTGCGCAACCGGGGCCCCTCACTCAGCCGACGCCTACTCAGGCTCTGAATTGGAGGCAGCGTCCGGCCGTTCTGCCTGCACCTTCCCGACCCATCCCAGCTCCCTTAGCTTCCGTAGGGCCGCGTCCTTCTCCGTCATCCGCACCTCAGTCGTCGTTGGCTGAGGACATGAAGACCGTGTTCAACGTCATCCAAAACGTAGACATTAACGAAATTTCCATACTCGCACGCAAACTGCGAGCCGCCCGCTCTCCTCAAGAGCGTTTATTCGCGTTAGCCGAGCATCACTCGCTTCTAAGTTCATTATAAATTTTAATTTTTTTTTGTATAAAGTCGTAAATAAGTAAATTATAATGTCTAGACCCGTGAATCCCGCGTCCAGTCGTATTAAACCCAAGGGCTTATCCCTAATATCTTTTAACGCTCGTAGCCTTAGCACCAACCTTCCTGAGCTCAAACTGTTCCTTCAGAACAAAGAGCCAGACTTATTGCTTCCCCAGGAGACATGGCTTACTCCAAACCGCTCCAGGGGATACGCTATTCCTAAGTACGCGTTTACTCGCAACGATAGGCCCAACTCCGACGGTTACGGCGGCACCGCTATATATTACAAAACAGGCTTCCATTGCTGTCCTCTCCCTACCCCTCCTCTCCTCAACATGGAAGCCACTGTGTGTAGATTGGCTATGACTGGTCATCCGACCATCATCATAGCTTCAGTCTTCATACCATGTGGCTCCAGTCCAATCCGCAGCGACTTTGAGGCCATTCTCGCCCTCGGCCATTCAGTCATTATGTTCGGAGACTTTAACTCCAAACATACTGACTGGACGTGCCTATCGACCAACACCAGCGGTATCGCTCTCCTCGACATCACTAACTCCCTTAACTTAGACGTCATATCCCCCATCACTCCCACTCACTATCCCAACAACCCGACCTACTCTCCTGACATCCTCGACTTTGCAATTATCAAGCGAATCAATCTTGACCTAAGGTCTATCGAACCGCTCGATGACCTAGGCTCCGACCATCGCCCCGTCTCCCTCGTGCTAGGTACGCCTAACGTTAACGTCACATCTCCTAAGACCTTTACCAACTGGAAAGGCTTTAAAAATACGTTAGTTTCAGCCATAGAGGCCCCTAACTCTCCGCTCGCGATTTCGCCCGACCAATTAGATAGCCCGGATAAAATAGATTCATTAGTCAACTCTCTATCTGATGCTATTAACTCAGCCATCAGCGACAACGAAAAGGTTGTTAAGCAAAGCAAACCCGCGCTTCCCCTAGCCGTTAGCAATCTCATTAAAGCCAAGAACGCGGCTCTCCGGAGAGCCAAGAAATATCCCACGGCAGCATACAGAACAGCTGCGAATCAGCTTCAACGTAAAGTTAGGTCTCGCCTCGCGGAACTCTGTGACACTCAGTTTAACGATCTCATGGAGAATATCTCCCCGTCCCACCAAGCGTATTATCGATTGGCCCGAGCCTTACGCGTAGACACCGCCTCTCACTTTCCTCCTCTCACTCGTCCCGACGGCACTATTGCCTTTGAAGTCGAAGAGAAAGCCGAATGCTTCGCCGACAGCATAGCGGCACAATGTTCGCCCAGCACGCAACCCGCGGATCCCTCCCACATCCAGGCGGTGGAGGACGAAGTTCTCCGCAGAGAATCTCTCCCTATCACCGACGACCCCGTCACAGTCTCTAATGATGAAATCTTGCTTCTCATTAGAAAGCAAAAGTCCAAAAAGGCTCCGGGTGCGGATGGAATTTCCAACCACGCACTTAAGCACTTGCCCCAGCAGGTGCTTACCTTGTTAGCTATTATCTTCAATGCCTGCTTCGACCATAGCTACTTTCCAAAAGCCTGGAAAGAAGCGACAGTCATAGGCATTCCCAAGCCGGGTAAACCTCTGAATGGCCCGGCTAATCACAGACCCATCAGCCTCCTCAAGGCAATGTCTAAACTTCTCGAAAGAGTCATACTCTCTCGAATGCGGAACCATCTGTTTCCAACGGATGGCGACCCCCTCATTATTCCCCACCAGTTCGGCTTTCACGCTAAGCACTCCTGCCCTCAGCAAGTCCATCGAATCGTCGAGTACATACTCCAAGGATTCTCTCAGCGTCGTAAAAAAACAATCGCGGTTCTCTTTGACGTAGCCAAGGCTTTCGACAAAGTCTGGCACAGCGGTCTCGTTTTTAAACTCTATAAAATAGGCTTACCGGCTCGCCTAGTCAGATTAATAGCGTCGTTTCTTAAAGACCGTACTTTTCGATTCAAACATGAAGGCACGCTCTCCGCGCCTCGTCCCATAAAGGCTGGAGTCCCGCAAGGCTCAGTCTTCGCCCCTCTGCTGTACACTGTGTACACTAATGACATCCCCATCCCGCCGAAAGGCGTCGAACTAGCCCTCTTTGCAGACGATACCGCCCTATGCACTAAAAGTCAAGCGATCCCGTATAACATCACCAGACTCCAAAAGGCCGTAAATGCCCTCGGTGTTTGGTTTCAAAAATGGCGTATCGATGTCAACCCAGAAAAGAGTTCTGCTATTCAATTTGACCACAAACGTCGTAATCGCCACAACGATCCGCACATTCGTATGTTAGGTATTCCTACCCCTGGAAGCGCAGTATCAAATACTTAGGCGTCACCTTAGATCAGACGCTTTCTTTCAAGCCACACGTCGATAGAGTAACGAAACTCGCGCGTTTTTACTTAAGCCGTCTATATAGTATGATAGGAAGAAAAAGTAAAATGTCTTTTAGAAATAAACGTACGCTTTATAAGGTCTGCGTTAGACCCGTCATGTCATATGCTTCGCCAGTCTTTGCCCACGCCAAACCCTCCGTCCTGTATAAACTGCAGGTGGTTCAAAATCTCTTCTGCCGCAGGGCCACAAACGCACCTTGGTACGTGCGTAACGCGGACCTGCACAGACATCTTGAACTACCTACAGTGCAACAGCACCTCAAAACACTCTCAGAATCGTTCTTCAAACGTGCCGAATCCCATCCCAATCATCTTGTTCGAGATTCAGTCTCATATACTGCTCTTGTGTTAGATGCGATACACAAAATCGCTAGACCGAGAAACGCGCACACGAGTGAACGCACGCAATTAACTTTAGATCTCGAGGCCCTTCAGGCCGCAAATTCTAATTCTAACGTAAATTCTAATTCTAACGTAAATCCGAATTAAAGCAATTTTATTTTTCAATTTTTAATGTTTTTTAATTATTTACTTTTCATTTTGAGCACCGTCAGTGCTATGTAAATCCCAGCGGGTGACCCCTTAAGGGCCCCGTTAGCGCGGGCTCTTTCTCCGATTGGCCGTCGCTCAGATGAAGGCTGTGTGGCAAAAATGCACGAGCCGACAGGGGGTTTTTTAGTGGGTATGGTTCTGGTAGGCGTCGGGACGAGTCCCACATAACTCCGATCGCGCGCGCGGAGTATGCGTCAGAGCATTTTTTATATCCTCCTGCCCTTCCCGTGGAGGGGAACCAAAAAAAAAATTTTTTTTAACTGAATGCTCTGAATTTAAACTCGATTTAGTTTGGTAAGTGCACGGCGCGTGTGCGAACTGCGCCGTGAGTTCCAGGCCTTATGCGTCAAAATCAATTATTTCAGAAATGATGGGATGAAATAATGTAAAAAAAAACGGTTGGATCGGTACTTCGCCTTCTAAACATTATTTAATTCCCTCCAGTAGCGAAACAAATAAAAATTCAAGAACTGACTTATGAAATTTTTATTTTTAATACACTAAGTGAGCTCACTAAGGGGTCTTCGTAACGGGTACCGCAGGGTTGCTCTGTAAATAGTTTCCCCTACCTGGCCACAAAATGCTGGAACAACCTTCCACCACCAATGCGGCGTCCATTGTCAAAGGAAATGTTTAAAATAAAATATAAAATTATTTTGTTTCATAAACAATTCGAACTTTGTGGTCAGGTGGTTTGACGCCAGTTCATGGTTGGGTTTGGGTGGGTACTTAAATTCATATGTATTTCATATATTGATTTTTTATTATTTATTTTATTTAGTATATTTACGGGGTTTTGTTTATTTGTTTATTTATTTATATACAAACACACACACCACACACACTAACACACACACACACACACACTGTTTACGGTCCTAAGTGGAATTTAGGCTACACTGAAAACCAGTGTCTTGATGTCGGGTGTCATCAGGACCTTTACTGAGCTGTGGCTTTTTGTTTGCTGCAGTGCATGCAAGATTGATATTGAAGTATTTTTGGAAATATTGTTAGTTTATGTTTGAAATGTGTTTTTTTTTTGTTTGTTCTTCCAAATTTCTGTTTTTGTTTTTTATGTATTTTTTTGTGTTCATGTTTTGCACTGTATGTAAATGTAAATAATAAACTTTTATTATTATTATTTATTATTATTATTAGACCTTCCTGTTTTGACCGCCATTATAGTAACGCGGTTGTGTTCCAGTCCAAGGGAAGGACCGGCCGGTGAACTTACTGGAACCAAGGCCATTTCGACTGAAGCCGTCCGTTGGCAACGATTCATTAGTCGGGACAATAATCACAAAAAAACACCTACGTATGTCTAGGGAACGGATGCAACTCATTGAGCTGGGGTCTGCCTTCGTCACGGATACCGGAGTGTTGCTATGTAAATCGTTTTGGGAAACCTCTAAATACAAATAAATCTTGTGTTTATTTGTATATAAAGGGAACAAAAGATTTTCAAAATTGTTGAAGGGAATAAAAGTTGTGACTAACTAAGGTTTAATTTATAGTTTAATTCAAATTGACATTTAAAGATGAATAATATTTTTATTTTTAATATCTATCGTTTTTTCTGATTTACTGATTTCGTTCGAAGCTGTATAAGTGAGCATGAAGTGGATTGTTTAAAAAAAAAAATTTTCCTTTTTCTTGTGACGTGAAGTTTGAAATCAAAGTAATAAGTTTTAGTTACACCATACTTTGCTTTTTGAAATATGTAAGCCTAACGCTTTGAATATGGTATTTATTTATTAGAACACAAAATAGGTTACAGTCTTCTTCACAAAAATAGTATTACATTAAGTTTTAACCTAACTGTTAGCCAAAACATGTGTTACAGAAATATGATGTAGCATCAGTGGTACGAATAGCTTAATTTACAATAGCTCATACTAAATAACAAGAAATTATACAAAAAATATATCACATTGATTTAAACATGTATGTATTTGCACCTGTGTTACTGAGAATATTTGTTGCAAGATTCAATCACATTTTATAATATTGTAGATTGATCTTTTATATCTATTAAAATTACAGTCAAATAAATCTAAATCCAAAGCGGAATCGGCATTACAAACTTCGTTGTATTGTCGACACATACGAACTATGGGGTTAAAATATGAAGTATTATTCCTGTAAACGTTTAAACTAAAAAATTTTGGCCTTCGAGACCTATAATTAATATTTATATCTATGAAGGACAACAATGACGAAGAATCTACCATGGAATGTACGATTTTGTAAAGAAAAGTATAGTCACAGAGGCGGCGTCTAGTCTCCAACGAGAGCATATTAAAATAAGTCAATCTGTCTTTGTAAGACCTTAATTTTTTTTGCAAAGTCAGCACAAGACTTTCTTTTTTTCTTTTACCATTATTTCAAAGAATCAACTTCAATCAAGCAGTTTTCAAAGACTACTCTTCGTCCCGATGAATATCTAAAGCGTCATTGTCACTAAAGTACGTCTTCTTATGGTAGCGTCGGGTGACGGGTCGCTCACTTCCCTGTAATATGGTTGAGGAGGGCGATGGCTGGATCCCGCGTTAACTCGTGGACGGGTGCCGTTTGAGGGTGTTAGTCGTTTGGATAATTGGGGGGAGGGAGACTTGCCGACCTAACAGATGCAGAAAAGAATAATTTGTATAGACATAAAGAGACTCTGTAAATTTATTTTGAAATAAACATACCCGTGAAGTTTCTTGCCAGTTCTTCTTCACGAAGGTTTTTTCGAACTGGTGGTAGAATCATGTTTTATTTGACGTCAATAAGAACAAGTAATTGTCAATGTTGAGAAAAATAAATATTTCATTTCATTTCACTATTGAAACAAACACAACAACACAAGAAACATCCCCGTCTTCGCTAACAACTTCCCTGAAGTATGGTCCAGCAGCAATTTGTTTCAGTAATGAATAAAACCGTTTACTGAGATCAGCAAATAGAGTTCTATTGCAACGTTACATGCGTATTACTTTACTTTGTCACTTTATCGTTGGGTTACTGATTAAGTAACCCAAGTAAGTTCTTCTTAATGAAGATATATAAAAGATCCGACCGAGTGGTATAGTGCTAAGTAGCCTTGCCTCATAAGCCAGGTTCGAGTCCTGGCCGGGGCATGTATTTGTGTAATGAATACAGATGTTTGTTTGTTGATGTCATGGTTGTTTCCGCGCCAGTTCGCTGTATAGTATCCATAACACAAGCTCTGCTTACTGTGGTTGCAATCCCCAGACAAACATACAGTTGGTCTGTTTGTCTGGGGATTTATTAGGTCTTTACCTATGAAATTGCCGTTTTTCACGAAATAAATGAAGCGTAATTTTTTTTATATATTTTTTATTTCTATTAATCAAAATAATCACCCATGCAATCAATGCATCTTTGCCAACGCATTGGTAGCTTATTGATGCCTTTCTTGAAGAAATCAGCTGGACGGGAGGCAACAAATTCTTCAAAGGCATTTTGTACTGCCTCTCGGGTATTGAATTTTTTTCCCGCCAAGAAGTTATCCAAATTCTGGAAAAAGTAGAAGTCTGTAGGCGCAAGGTCTGGTGAGTACGGCGGATGACGGAGAACTTCCAACCCCAACTCTTGTAGCTTGGAGACTGTCTGCTGTGCAGTATGAGCTCGCGCTTTGTCGTGCAGGAGCAGTGGAGCCGAACGATTGACCAAAGCTGGTTGGAGACGTGCGGGCTTCTCCATCATTGTGTTCAGTTCTTCACAGTACACATCTGCAGTAATGCTTGTCCCGTTTGGCAAGAAGCTGTGACAAGAAGTGTTACACCCGCGTTAGACCACCAAACAGTGACCATCACTTTTCTAGGGGTAAGTTTTCGTTTAGGGCATTGTTTGGGTGCTGAACCAGGGTCCAACCAACTTGCTGAGCGCTTACATCCATTTCTCGTCACAAGTAACAATGCGATTCAGAATTCCTTCATTTGTATGCCTGCTGAGCAGTGCAAGGCACGTCTCCACGCGTACTTCGCGCTGGCGGTCATTGAGTTCGTGGGGTACCCATTTGTCAAGCTTTTTTACCTTGCCAATTTGACGCAAATGGACCAATATTGTTTTGATGCTAACGTCGAAAGCTGCTGCTAATTCAGCCGTGGATTGAGTTTCATCAGTTTCCACAATTGCCTTTATTTCGTCATTGTCGACCAAAGTTTTCGGACGACCACGGGGTTCATTTTTCAGGTCAAAATTTCCAGAACGGAAGCGGGTAAACCAATAACGGGTGGTGCGTTCGTTTGTAGTGTTCGCTCCGTAAACGTCGTTGATGTTGCGTGCCGCTTGTGCCGCTTTGCTGCCACGACGGTACTCATACTCCATAATTACTCGAATTTTTAACTTATCCATGATGACGAAAAATGTTCGAATGCGTTGAAAACAAAACACTAACTATTAAACAAATGACGATTTTAGAAAAAGAATTCCATGTTTGTCAAATAAAATTAATTTGAAATTAGAATTATCAGTCAAAAAAAAAATATTTTCATTTGAAATGGCCAGTACGGCAAAACGGCAGTTTCATAGGTAAAGACCTATTATTTATTTATTATTCATTTAATTTTAAATTAACACTTCGGGTCAAAAAAAATATCGAAATGTATCATGAATAAACTGCAGAATTTGATAAATTAAAATCAGACTGCGAAGTTTAATTCCTGTACCCACGGGAATTCCGGGACAAAATACGTCCTATGTCACTCTCATAACTGAGATGAATCTCATGACATCGTAAATGTTAAAATCTGTAGGTGTATGCTGTAGAGGACGCCCAAGCTATATGCATACATTAGAAAAACTGAATTTTTCTTCTGACAGTCGGGTAAAAAAAGGTTTAAGAAAAAACTCACCTGAAACTTTATGAAACAGAGCCGGGACTATAAGCTCCATATTGGTGTATAAGCCAATCAACAAGTTACCTAAAATAAATGAAGGGCGATTTGCTAGTAGTAATAGCTGTCTTCAGGCGGGGCATATTTCAAATTCATTGCTACAGTGCATCATCTAAATACTTTTATTTTCTGCGATACGCATCAGAACAAAGTTCATTTACTTTATAAATTTACTTTTGAATGAACCTCCTATATCAATGGATATTGGTGTAGAGTTTTGTTTTGTCACGTAATAAAACTTTTTACTCAAAAACTGTCACGGACATAAACGAGTCGCCGCGAAAGCTTCGACGGCGAGGACGCCCAGGCACCGGCTGGCAGCAGCGTCTGCAGGCTCAGCAGGGTCTGCGACAGGCAGGATCAGGTGGTAGGCAGGATCATCAGGGTCAGCAGCAAGACAAAGATCAGGAACAGGCTACGTCGGTAGTAAGCTCCGTCGTAGATGTCAAGCTCCTTATGTTGCAGGCACGGTCAGGTAGGTTCCATCGTAGGTAGTAGAAGTAGGCTTCCGCTAGGTCTGCAGCAGGCAGGGTCAAGACTAAATTGCTCCGGTAGCAGGTTTCCACGTAGGTATCAGCAAGGTCTGCAGCAAGGCGAGTCAGCAAGTTAGTTATATTACAATTTGTAAAGATCTCGTCTGGCGCCTTACTTCAGCCCTTCTTATTTTGATTGCCCTAATAGGCCCGTTCATGTGGTTGTGTCCGGTTACAGGGGAGGAAGAGCCAGTCACTGTACTGGAACACACGCAAGTTCCTACGGTCGGCCACGCATTAGTCGACGTAACATTCACAGTTACTATGAATAAATACAACATCTATGAGTAATGACGTCAATACGTGCGGATGCGCGCTCGGCCGGCTATGAAACATTTAAGACATACTTTCGACGCTTTATGTTATGATTGACGGCTGAGTGGCGTAGTGGGTATGAGGCGTATGCGCCGGAGGTCGCAGGTCCGAGTCTTGGTCAGGGCATTCATTTGTGTAATGAACACAGATGTTCGCTCTCGGGTCATAGTTGTTTATATGTATATTTATTTTGGGTATCTCACAGTTTCCTGACCCAAATGGTATGGATGACCACAAGCTCATCCATAATGAGGGGATTATTTTATTCTGGGGATTTATTATTATTATTATTGTATTATTATAAAGAATCAGGTTTGTTTATATATAAAATATATAATCAGTGAACTTATAAGGTACCGAAACGATTTTAAAATTATTTTACCAGAAGAAAGCCACAATATCCATTAGTGTACTGAAATTCCAGAGGTCAAAATCTACACGAGTGAAACCGAGTGCAACTTCTAGTTTGCAAAGTCAGAACATTTGCTTGAAATCGGTATATTAACTTATACTTAACTGATTACTTTAGTAATCAATTTTTAAATATTTCTTTAGAAGTGTATTTTTAAATAAATCTATGAGCTCTGCCCCGTCCCCCCAGCTGGCTGTACGGTCATCCATAACACAAGCTCTGCTTACCTCGGGGCCATACAGTTGGTGTGTTTGTCTTACGATTTATTATTATTTATCAAGGAATCGGCTGCTCTAAAACAAACAAACGGATTAAGAACCTATTCCTTCTTGCGAAGTCATTTCAATGTTTATGGCGGAACTTCAGCGGCCGCTAGGACACCGCGTAGACTACCTTTCACGATGCGGTACTAAACGCCTTAGAACTTGCACAAGGACGTTCCGTAGCAACATATTTATCTGCCTTATTCATACAAATTGGAAGACACCAATTTGTAAGCTCTCGTTTGCTGGACGCAGTTCCGTTTCAAATGCGATTACATACAAAGCTCTCGCCGTTTATTCGGACTTTCGGTTGGCATTGTTTATTGTAACTGTATATTTTTTTGAAGGAGAATCATTTATCATATTATAAAAGGGTTTGGATATTTGGATATCTCGTAGTAACTTGAATTTATGAAATTGTTGTGAAAAACATATAAAAAAAGTTACACGAACATATTGGTCCGTAAATTGCAAACAGTGTTTATCAATAAATATAAATGAATGAATTCGATTACGTTCGTGACAATTCAATACATTGGGAGGGTGCAGCTGTAAATCACGTTCAAACACAAATTGGAGTAGCTTTGTTCTTAATTGCTTTTACAGAGATGATGAAAACGTATCTATGTGGGTAAATTTTGTGTACATTTACTGGACTCGCTTTAAATGATAAATAAAATAAAACTACACTAACTTACATAAATTTGTACCGCATATTTTGAGCTGTTTTCCGCACATAAATATGTTTTGTTTTACTTTTTAAGTTCTTCCTTAAAAAGATATTTGCGGCGACCATACATTAAAAGGCATTCTTCTGTGCCATGATCACCACAGAACCTAATAGCATAACCACGGCGTCAGGAACATGACACGGGTTTTATTTAAAACAAATTATAATTATTTGGGTGCTTAATATTGTGATATATTATTATAGTAATGAAACGTTACCCTAATCACGTGGAAACAGATGGCTTGCATGCTGAGTATACCGCTAGCTTAGTGAACATGCCGTTACATGTGTCATATTTAACCATGGAATAAATTCGAATGGAGGGTCAACTACTGCTTGACACGAAAGCGAAAGGTTCATTTGTTCTGCGTGTCCTTGTCTAGTGTTACCATGTTCATATACATATATGTTATGGACCAGGTGATTAATGCGGGCATTTAAATATTGTCTAGCTCTGTCGGGCCAAGTAATTTATTACTATCTGAATTTAAGGTCAGAAGATTCAGATTTCAGAGATCATTGGGACCGATATTGAGTCGTATGCAGTATGCAGATCCCTTTTTTGGCGCTTCGCCGGCCGTTACGGCACGCTCGCTCGCTCGCTCGGCGCGCTGCATAGCCTACGTATAGACTAACCGCTCCTCCTCGCTGTGCTCGTCTTCACACCTAATTATTGTATTCATAGCAAGTCCCTACTTAGTTTGTGTAAATCATTACCTGCTCTTTATCACTTTACTTACTTTATTGATATTTATTACATATCTTAAATTCAGATTATAATTAATCACTTAGCCCGATAGAGTCCATAACATAAACATACTTTATTTTATTGCTTTTCATGGCAAAAACAATAGATTTAGATTTGACTGGAACAATAATATGTAGTTTAGGTAATATGGTTTCTGTAGGGTATGCAAGGGTTTTTCGAAAATCCCACGGACCGGGATATCAGAAGAAAACTGCATAGCTGATTGAGTACAAAATATACCTACTAAAAAGGTATGCTCACCATTGAATGATCAATCCATTTGTTAATTAATTAGGGGTTAAACATTGAACGAATAGAAGTTATATATCCGCTTCATTTCTTGAATGTGATTTCTGTATACCATATCTGCACGGTCTAAGAAATGATATTTTGTAATTCACTGTAAATCTCCATGTTAGTGGACCACATCCCTTTGCTAATTCATCTCGGACTTGACACATTATAGAAGTTAAATGTAAAATATCTACATACTTGATTTCGTGCAGATGCGCAAGTGACGTATAACTAATAGAGGGATTAGTTCATTGTAAGTCAATCCATTCGTATGGAAGATACGATGCCGCAAACAGACAGATACACAAGTTAAAATATAACATCCCATTTATGCGTCGGAAGTTAAAACAGCCCAATCAAGAAAGAAAGCTAATGTTCCATAGCTTTTAATCTTCGGAACAAGATTTAGATATCTAGTAGGATTCATAACTCATTTCCAACCTACCCTCTACCTACGGGTACCACGAACTGTATAATGTAAACATTTGTGCGGTGTTGTTGTAAGGGGAACAAGGAGATGCCAGCAGATCTAAACTTATTGCTAAAACAAAAGGCCTGTGTAATAATCATTACAAACATAATACATAAACGATTGGAACTAAACAACCGAATACGAAAATATAATTAGAAACTTATTAAATAATAAACATCCAGACAATCACACCAACTGTATGGCCCCAAAGTAAGCAGAGCTTGTGTTATGGATGACCATACAGCGAACTGGGGGGGGGGAACCCATAGTAAACAAACATATATAAATATCAACAACCATGACCCTAGAACAAACATTTATGTTCATCACACAAATGAATGCCCCGGCCAAGACTCGAACGGACCTCCGGCGTCCTCTAGCGTCCAGCGTCGTTAATTTAATTACTGGAACAATGGCAGTTTCAACTGAAGCATACGGACGGCAACGCTTCATCGGTCGAGACAATAATCACAATCACTATTAATAAATTGAACTACGAACGGGTGTGGATGTTGATATAGTTAAAAAAATATTACACACAACTTATTAGCAAGCAAAAATTACAAAAACCCCGACTCACGGCAAAAAGCTCGCATTAGCTTTAATAGCCGATTTTCTGAACGTTTCTGTTGAACCTATATTTTGCGCGCTGAATCTCAACCAGTCGGAATTGGCAGATTTATTTCCTGTACTGTCCAAATAGCAGCCTCGCTCGACGCGACAGAGAATTTATGTCTATTAGTTGGACAGAATTACTGTATGGCATAAATCGATGGATTCCCGATACCAACTTTACCAGTTGACATTTAGACCGGGGCATTCCGATTTTAAATGATCCATTTGCACTCATTCTGTGTGATCCACAATAGAGAACGTATTTTAGCGTCGGTAAACGAAATTCGGGTAAACAGTTTAATTTATTTTAGTAACTTTATTGTAGTGTCTTTCGAACTTTCATTAAAATAGGTACTAATCAAGTATTGTTTAATATCTAGATGTTTATTGTTGGTTGAAATTTGTGTGAATTCGAGTATCTTTGGTCATATTGGTCCTCGCATAATACAATCGAATCTCGAAGATCTTCTAAAAGAAACAAGGTCACCCACAATGAATACCAGGGATACAACTTATACAACAGATATAACTTAGTTCTTACTTAGATATATTTTCGAGAAACCAAGTTATTGCAAAACTTTGACATTCAAGTTTCTTAAAACTTTTGATATTAGTATGGGCATTGTTGAAATATCTTATCGTTTGGTATTTACGAGGAAAAAGATTTTCTTTTTTTCAAACGTATGGCTCAGTAATATCTTGAATTATGAAGAAATGAATCGGGACGAAGAACACAACGAACAAACAGACACATTACACATGTTTTTAATTAGTACAGGCTTCATGTCAACCACAAAAACCTAAGGGATGTTTCACTACTAAGTAGCCGTAGTTTGAATGTAAAAAGCTACCTACATTTACAAAGCCAGGTTAAACAGCTCAATTCTCAATACTCACATGAAATTTAGATTCTTTAATATTAATCCTTGAGTGCGTAGATAAACTATAAGCATTGCACCTGGCAAGTTCCAGCGATTTTGTTCACTGTTTCGAAAGATTACATAGACCTTGTACGTAAAAACGTAACTTGTTTGGCGTCTTTTGCGTTGTACTTTTGCACTGGGGCACTAAACAGTGTTTGTAATAAGAACCACAATTTATAATATAAGAAAATAACATTACACACACACACACATGCTATCCCTCCACAAACCTGCTTGTAAAGTCAACCAAAACGATTTGACAAAACCCTAAATCAAACTCACACAACGACTTAAAGCTGGAATGTTTGGTTACAGTTATTTTGTTTGTGATAATTAAAACCTTGTTCAGAATAAGGGTTAATTTAATCAAAGTCGCCCCTTTAATCATTTAATTATTCCGAAATCTATTACTTTAGCTAACCAATTAAACTTAAAATTGAGACAAAGAATTTTAGCCGAAATCCCAAATACGAGACGTCAAAGTTTACAAAGAAACCGTTTCGAGAAATGATTTCAATATGAAAAAAGGTTTTGCATATAGCTTAGTGATCAATCTATTATTGTAACTTTGTAACTGCAGTTTGCAAATGTCCAAACCATAGTGTATAATATTAAGTTAGAATAGAATAGAATATCGATGTATTTGCAATTAGACACACAACAAATCACATAATAAAATATGATACAGAAAAAACAAAAACAAGAAAATAAAGTGAAATTAAAAGAAAAAAAATCAGCAAAAATGTTTGTTATGCAATCAAAGAATAAATAAAATTATATTCGCTCTGTTGAGCAAATCAATGATTTTCAGCTATTTACCTTAAGGCTACGCGATGAGTGCAATATACCTTTAGGTATTATATAAGATATGATCTAAGGAAAAATAGGTATGAAGAAAATAAAAAGAAAAATGAAGTGGCCGGGTGAATTAAATTAAATTGATTTAAAATTACAGTAAGTTTAAATAAAGTAATAATAAAAATCAATATTACACATAGTACTATATAAATATACATTTATAATAAATAATAAATAGCACTTGAGAGCCAAAAGCAACAGAAGGCAGCGTTAGCAGATAAATAAGTAAATAAGTAATTAAATAAATAAATAATTAATTGAAAATCTTGACACTCAGAAGTTACGAAAATACTTTTTACGGTAAAATAAGATTATTTTATCTATCTGCTGGTTAATAAGATTAAGTTTCATGTGTTTTTTAAATTTTAGATGGGAGCTGCCTCAGTGGAAGGGGAATATCGTTCCAATATCTTGTTGCTTGATGGCGGAAACTGCCTTCAAACGCCACTGTTCTGTGCTTTTGGCTCTCTAGCGGCATACGTGCAGTCTTAATGTCGTGCATGCCACGAAACTTTTAAAAAATCAGTTTCTCGTGCGGGTACTCGGGCTTTTTGAAATGTACAATGTCGAACATTAAACATGCTAGGTGCAACTGCCTACGAGATTTCATATTCCATATTGACGCCTTATTTAGGTACGGTGTGGTATGGCTACGAGGAGGTATTGCAAAGCCAAATCTTCGGCAGGCATTTTGCACGCGTTGCACCATGCGCTGCTGAATAGATAGTAGACGACCTCCGTAGATAAGGTCCCCATAGTTCAACCTATACAGCACTAAAGACTTGCAGAGCGTTATGCGCGTTTGTTCAATCATCTAGTCTTTTTAAATCTTCGTTCATCCTTTCCGTGGCGATCGCAATTTTATCAGGTGTTTTTGAAATGTAAAGTTGAACGTCATCCACATAACAGTGATACTTACAGTACGTAATTTCTTTCACAAGGTCTGCACTATAAATAATAAAAATAAGCGGACCAAGGATAGAGCCCTAAGGTACGCCACGTTCAATTGGTTTCAGTTCTGAGATTGAATGCGTGCCATCACTCCCTGACAGCTTAGCAACTTGGAACCTTCCAGTCAAGTAACTGCTTAACCACTCCGCAAATTCGCAATTCACTCCATAATACTTAAGCTTGGATAGCAAAAGTGGAATATTCACACAATCAAATGTTCGTGTATAGTCCAGTAGAGTCAATATGGCCTCCTTTCCAACACCTTGTATGGTTAAAATGTTATCGGTGACATCTAACAATACAATAATATTGTAGGATGGACTCTCTGCCCCTTAGAGAGCTGTCAACTAATATATAAATAAAATATATCTTTCGGTTTATATGTCTCGATTGGATTCGACCGCGGAGAAGCCATGATGCATTTGAAGTTTACAGCTCTCGCAGAAGGCTGCTGCTAATTTCTTTACAAACTTCAATAAGATAACCATTATCACCCCTTGTATGCTCCCCAAAATAGGACCGTGCCTGTTTAATTTGATATGTGCCTAACGATATTAATATGAGCTCTTCGTATGTAAGCTGGGGAAAATTATTTAAATTGTCGTTTTGTACAGTAATTGTTTCAAAATCAGCCCTTCGTCTACCACCATAAGATTAAGATCATGTTCCTCAGAAATCGACTCACAATCTGTTAATTTAAGTTCATGATTAAACATTTCCATATCAATATTCTTGATAGAACGAAAATCATAATTTTAGGTGGAAAATTTTTTTTCTTTAATGTGAGAGTGGTTAGAACCAATTCATCTGTGCCCTATTCGTCCTGTGATATTGTCAACAGACACCTCCCACACTGTACAGTTGGTACACACA
Organism: Marasmarcha lunaedactyla; assembly: GCA_923062675.1. Classification (NCBI taxonomy): domain Eukaryota; kingdom Metazoa; phylum Arthropoda; class Insecta; order Lepidoptera; family Pterophoridae; genus Marasmarcha; species Marasmarcha lunaedactyla. Next base: position 24,614,458 of record OV281349.1, read on the forward strand.
AGGTCTCACAAGGGAAAAAATAAGTTATATTAACCTTATTATAAATATAATAAACCGCGAATGATTTAATTTCTGAAAATGAAATAAATTCAAAATATTAGGTCTTTACCTATGAAATTGCCGTTTTTCACGAAATAAATGAAGCGTAATTTTTTTATATATTTTTTATTTCTATTAATCAATATAATCACCCATGCAATCAATGCATCTTTGCCAACGCATTGGTAGCTTATTGATGCCTTTCTTGAAGAAATCAGCTGGACGGGAGGCAACAAATTCTTCAAAGGCATTTTGTACTGCATCTCGGGTATTGAATTTTTTTCCCTCCAAGAAGTTATCCAAATTCTGGAAAAAGTAGAAGTCTGTAGGCGCAAGGTCTGGTGATTACGGCGGATGACGGAGAACTTCCAACCCCAACTCTTGTAGCTTGGAGACCGTCTGCTGTGCAGTATGAGGTCGCGCGTTGTCGTGCAGGAGCAGTGGAGCCGAACGATTGACCAAAGCTGGTTGGAGACGAGCGAGCTTCTCCATCATTGTGTTCAGTTCTTTACAGTACACATCTGCAGTAATGGTTGTCCCGTTTGGCAAGAAGCTGTGATGAATTACACCCGCGTTAGACCACCAAACAGTGACCATCACTTTTCTAGGGGTAAGTTTTCGTTTAGGGCATTGTTTGGGTGCTGAACCAGGGTCCAACCAACTTGCTGAGCGCTTACGATTGTCAAACAGGATCCATTTCTCGTCACAAGTAACAATGCGGTTCAGAATTCCTTCATTTGTATGCCTGCTGAGCAGTGCAAGGCACGTCTCCACGCGTACTTCGCGCTGGCGGTCATTGAGTTCGTGGGGTACCCATTTGTCAAGCTTTTTTACCTTGCCAATTTGACGTACATGGACCAATATTGTTTTGATGCTAACGTCGAAAGCTGCTGCTAATTCAGCCGTGGATTGAGTTTCATCAGCTTCCACAATTGCCTTTAATTCGTCATTGTCGACCAAAGTTTTCGGACGACCACGGGGTTCATTTTTCAGGTCAAAATTTCCAGAACGGAAGCGGGTAAACCAATAACGGGTGGTGCGTTCGTTTGTAGTGTTCGCTCCGTAAACGTCGTTGATGTTGCGTGCCGCTTGTGCCACTTTGCTGCCACGACGGTACTCATACTCCATAATTACTCGAATTTTTAACTTATCCATGTTGACGAAAAATGTTCGAATGCGTTGAAAACAAAACACTAACTATTAAACAAATGACTATTTTAGAAAAAGAATTCCATGTTTGTCAAATAAAATTAATTTGAAATTAGAATTATCAGTCAAAAAAAAATATTTTCATTTGAAATGGCCAGTACGGCAAAACGGCAGTTTCATAGGTAAAGACATATTATATAATTTCACTGTGATTTTTATGAGTGGAATTTAGTTTTAACGCCGGCAATACTGATTTTTTCCCCCAATAACGAGCGAAAAGAACGAATGCCACGTACGTGATTGACGAGTCACTCACTCAATCATGCCGTCCAATGGCTGCCATTCTGATACTCGTTTGTTTGGCTTTGTTCCATGCGCTTGAGTTGTTTTGTGGTTTTCCTATTTTCTTACGACTTACGCTTGTTATACGGACTAACTACGATTCTTATTTACTCGAATACTTTCTGCTTGCCTACCGGATCCCGACAACCCACCTTACACGACGAATAATAGCTTTGTTCCCTTGGATACCCGATTTTGCATTTCGACATGGATCGTTGTGTTAACTGTGGCATTGCGTTTGGTCGCTGTGCTACTGTTGGCAGACGAGATTTAAATGAAGAAATATTGGTTGTGATTTGACAATAGCGTATGACTGAAACAGTAAGTAATTTATTCTTGCGAATAATTTCAAAGTGAACAAGATAGTGGTTAAGATAAATGTTTATGCTATTTTGGGGAGCATACAAGGGGTGAAATACATACACGATTCGTTTTGGGACATCATTAAGTATAGTTTATTTGAGTAATTTATTGAAAAGTCCAACGAAATAATTTAAAATAACATTCTCATAACCTTACGAAACTTTATATGACACTACTAAAATATCTTATAGCTTAACTTCTAGAAATACAAATGTTTTCAAATTTTAGGTGAACACTTCAAATGTATGTTTCTTATAGAAAACACTATTTCCAAGTTGTTAACACCACAGCCCAGAAATGTATGGGACGGTATCTGCCTCCTTTGTTGCAAACAATGAGCTTATTGCACTCGTGACAAAAATTAATATGAGAACGATACTAAAACACTCTAACTCTACGAACGAACGCCGTGTGAAATGAAATCTTTTATTAATAGCGTATGTTTTTTTTTGTTCCCCTCCACGGGAAGGGCAGGAGGATAAAAAATGCTCTGACGCATACTCTGGCGCGCGCGATCCAGAGTTATGTGGGACTCGTCCCGTCGCCTACCAGAACCACTACCCACTAAAAAACCCCCTGTCGGCTCGTGCATTTTTGCCACTCAGCCTTCATCTGAGCGATGGCCAATCGGAGAAAGAGGCCGCGCTAGCGGGACCCTTAAGGGGTCACCCGCTGGGATTTACATAGCACTGAAGGTCCTCAAAATGAAAAGTAAATAATTAAAAACATTAAAAATTGAAAAATAAAATGGCATTAATTCGGATTTACGTTAGAATTAGAATTTACGTTAGAATTAGAATTTGCGGCCTGAAGGGCCTCGAGATCTAAAGATAATTGCGTGAGTTCGCCCGTGTGCGCGTTTCTGGGTCTAGCGACTTTGTATACCGAATCTAAGACAGGAGCAGTATATGAGACTGAATCTCGAACTAGAGGATTGGAATGGGATTCGGCGCGTTTGAAGAACGATTCTGAGAGTGTTTTTAGGTGCTGTTGCACTGTAGGTAGTTCAAGATCTCTGTGCAGGTCCGCGATGCGCACGTACCAAGGTGCGTTTGTGGCCTTGCGGCAGAAGAGGTTTTGAACTACCTGCAGTTTGTGCAGGACGGAGGGTTTGGCGTGGGCAAAGACTGGCGAGGCATATGTCATGACTGGTCTAACGCAGTCCTTATAAAGCGTACGTTTGTTTCTGAAGGACATTTTACTTTTTCTACCTAACATACTGTAAAGCCGGCCTAGGTAAAAACGTGCGAGTTTCGTTACTCTATCGACGTGAGGGTTGAAAGAAAGCGTCTGGTCTAAGATGACGCCTAAATATTTGGTAGTGCGCTTCCAGGGGATGGGAGTGCCTTGCATTGTAACTTGGAGATTGTTGGCGATACGACTGCGTTCGTAGTCGAAGTAAAACGCAGAGCTCTTAAAAGGCTGTGTCGTCGGCAAAGAGGGCGAGGTCGACGCCTTTCGACGGGACGGGGATATCGTTAGAGTACACGGTGTACAATAGAGGGGCGAGGACTGAGCCTTGAGGGACTCCAGGCTTTATGAGACGGGGCGCGGAAATCGTGCCTTCGTGTTTATATCGAAACGTGCGGTCTTTAAGAAACGACGCGATTATTCTAACTAGTCGATCCGGTAAGCCTATTTTGTAGAGTTTATAAACGAGGCCACTGTGCCAGACTTTATCGAAAGCCTTGACTACGTCAAAGAAAACTGCGATCGTTTTAAAACGCCGCGGGTAGAAACCTTCGAGTATGTACTCGACGATTCGATGGACTTGCTGAGGGCAGGAGTGCTTAGCGCGAAAGCCGAACTGGTGGGGAATAATGAGTGGGTCGCCATCCGTTGGAAACAGATGGTTCCGCATTCGAGAGAGTATGACTCTTTCGAGAAGTTTAGACATTGCCTTGAGGAGGCTGATGAGTCTGTGATTAGCCGGGACATTCAGAGGTTTTCCCGGCTTGGGAATGCCTATGACTGTCGCTTCATTCCAGGCTTTTGGAAAGTAGCTATGGTCGAAGCAGGCATTGAAGATAATAGCTAACAAGGTAAGCACCTGCTGGGGCAAGTGCTTAAGTGCGTGGTTGGAAATTCCATCCGCACCCGGAGTCTTTTTGGACTTTTGCTTTCTAATGAGAAGTAAGATTTCATCATTAGAGACTGTGACAGGGTCGTCGTTGAAAGGGAGACATTCTCTGTGGAGAACTTCGTCCTCCACCGCCTGGATGTGGGAGGGATCCGCGGGTTGCGTGCTGGGCGAACATTGTGAGGCAATGCTGTCGGCGAAGCATTCGGCTTTCTCTTCGACTTCAAAGGCAATAGTGCCGTCGGGACGAGTGAGAGGAGGAACGTGAGAGGCGGTGTCTATGCATAAGGCTCGGGCCATTCGATAATACGCTTGGTGGGACGGGGAGATATTCTCCATGAGATCGTTAAACTGAGTATCACGGAGTTCCGCGAGGCGAGACCTACTTTACGTTGAAGCTGATTCGCAGCTGTTCTGTATGCTGGCGTGGGATATTTCTTGGCTCCCCGGAGAGCCACGTTCTTAGCTTTAATGAGATTGCTAACGGCTAGGGGAAGCGCGGGTTTGCTTTGCTTAGCAACCTTTTCGTTGTCGCTGATGGCTGAGTTAATAGCATCAGTTAGAGAGTTTACTAATGAATCTATTTTATCCGGGCTATCTAATTGGTCGGGCGAAATCGCGAACGGAGAGTCCGGGGCCTCTAAGTCTGAAACTAACGTATTTTTAAAGCCTTTCCAGTTGGTAAAGGTCTTAGGAGATGTGACGTTAACGTTAGGCGTATCTAGCACGAGGGAGACGGGGCGATGGTCGGAGCCTAGGTCATCGAGCGGTTCGATGGACCTGAGATCAAGATTGTTTCGCTTGATAATTGCAAAGTCGAGGATGTCAGGTGAGTAGGTCGGGTTGCTGGGATAGTGAGTGGGAGTGATGGGGGATATGACGTCTAAGTCAAGTGTGTTAGTGATGTCGAGGAGAGCAATATCGCTGGTGTTGGTCGATAGGCACGTCCAGTCAGTATGTTTGGAGTTAAAGTCTCCGAACATAATGACTGAATGGCCGAGGGCGAGAATGGCCTCAAAGTCGCTGCGGGTTGGTCTGGAGCCACATGGTATGTAGACTGAAGCTATGATGATGGTCGGATGACCAGTCATAGCCAATCTACACACAGTGGCTTCCATGTTGAGGAGAGGAGGGGTAGGGAGAGGACAGCAATGGAAGCCTCTTTTGTAATATATAGCGGTGCCGCCGAAACCGTCGGAGTTGGGCCTATCGTTGCGAGTAAACGCGTACTTAGGAATAGCGTGAATAATGGAGCGGTTTGGAGTAAGCCATGTCTCCTGGAGAAGCAATAAGTCAGGTTCTTTGTTCTGAAGGAACAGTTTAATCTCAGGAAGGTTGGTGCTAAGGCTACGAGCGTTAAAAGATACTAGGGATAAGCCCTTGGGTTTAATACGACCGGACGTGGGATTTCTGGGTCTAGACATTATAATTTACTTATTTACGAATTTATACAAAATTAAAAAAATTATAACGAACTTAGAAGCGAGTGATGCTCGGATAGCGTATGTGGAATATAGTAGCGTTATATTCTCGCTGCTGATTCGGTCATAAATCATCCGCGAGGGTCCGGTCCGGTAGAGTGGTGCGCCAGCGCGTGCACAACGCCGTTATCGATAAAACCAAATATCAACGTCAGTATACAGTATATTTCGATATGTTCTTATTGAAGTTGGTTTATATTGAAGCTAGGCTTAGTGTGTTAAGTTTTGTTTTCCAATTTATATACAAAGGATTATTTTAAATTCTGTTTATAAACTGTATATTAGTTTTATTTTTATTTTAATAACTTAATAAACATATTAATTTATATCACCCACTTATAAAACACACTATCGATATTTCTAATACTAATTTTCTCATAATACACAGAAATACGCGGCGTCTACGTCATCCCGTATGGCCTGTGAGTGGGAAAGAGAGAGAAACACTCGCAGCACTGCTAGGTATAGGTTTTCCCCAAATAAGCTTGGCTTACTTTGGGTCCATACAGTTAATGTTTTTGACAAGCTTCTTAATATTGGAATAAATAATTTTTTAAGGCACTTACTTAGGAAAATATTATTCTGTCAATAGAATCTTCATAATGGAAAGTGGTTTTAGCTATATTTTATTGAGGTTCGTTCGAGGTTATGTTATTGAGGTAGGCAAAACCTACGAAAATAGGTAGTTTATTATTTTTATTTATTGAAAGAACAATGCCCATGTTTCATATATGCAATGACCTGTCAGCCTGTTTTTTATTGATCTAATGTATAAATATAAAAACGATGCAGAAAAAATAGTGTTATATTCCTAAACTTAAGGTAACCACTTAATGCAATTTAGCAATTCAGAAAAAAAGTTACATTGGAAAATATATTTCGAGGTTATATGTCAAATTCAATCAATTTTCATAGCACATCTTGGCAATTTTTTACTTGGAAAAACGAAAGTGCAGCTCATTTCAGGATTTTCGTTTCAGATTTTTCACGGATATGTTATTTTTTTTAAGCTAAAGAAGTAAAAAGCCTTTCAAACCCTCAAATTACTAAGTATTCTCAATAATTATGTTAAAATTCAAGTATGAAAACTCATATTTGGTTAAAATGTAGACAAACCTTCTATCGCTGTAATGAAATGACATGAAAGATATCGATTTCAAATAGTTCATTGAAGTTTAGCAAGCCTCGGCATTGTAATGTAGATAGTGAAACACCTGTTCATTTTATCCAGTTAGATTAGAGATTTTTACACAGATAAGTAGGTATGTGTGGATTTTAAAATAAAAGTCCTCAGACAACATGGCCCCAAAGTAAGCAAAGGCTTGTGTTATGGGTTACCATGTAGCGAACTACGAGGATCCTAGAATATACATACAAAACCGATAACAAGGTGTTACAGTTAAAACACAGCATACGTTGCGCCATCTATAGTCTTTTAGATGTAGCCGACATTTTAACGAACAGGAACACACTACGTAAATCCAATAGTTCAGCAAAATCCGAGATCCGTGTAAAACTAGCGCAAGTAATCGTTGAAGCAGAAGCCAGAAGCGTTAACCGGGAGGAATGCCAAGGTGATCAAAAGTTAGAAAAATCCAGAGTAGTATCGCACAGTACACAATAACGCAAAAGCAAACGAAGAAATGCAAACGTTTAATTCAAATCTAAACTGACGTTGTAATTTTTGACATTGTCAATATGACATTTAAGTTAAGCTGTATTGTACATTTAAGAAAAATAATTCATTATTTCATTTTTATAGCTTTATAAGCAGATTAGAAATATTGTAAAGTTCGAGCTTTATTTGGAACGAAACGTGTCATAGACCATATAATAGGTCTTTACCTATGAAACTGCCGTTTTGCCATACTGGCCATTTCAAATGAAAATATTTTTTTTTTGACTGATAATTCTAATTTCAAATTAATTTTATTTGACAAACATGGAATTCTTTTTCTAAAATCGTCATTTGTTTAATAGTTAGTGTTTTGTTTTCAACGCATTCGAACATTTTTCGTCATCATGGATAAGTTAAAAATTCGAGTAATTATGGAGTATGAGTACCGTCGTGGCAGCAAAGCGGCACAAGCGGCACGCAACATCAACGACGTTTACGGAGCGAACACTACAAACGAACGCACCACCCGTTATTGGTTTAACCGCTTCCGTTCTGGAAATTTTGACCTGAAAAATGAACCCCGTGGTCGTCCGAAAACTTTGGTCGACAATGACGAATTAAAGGCAATTGTGGAAGCTGATGAAACTCAATCCACGGCTGAATTAGCAGCAGCTTTCGACGTTAGCATCAAAACAATATTGGTCCATTTGCGTCAAATTGGCATGGTAAAAAAGCTTGACAAATGGGTACCCCACGAACTCAATGACCGCCAGCGCGAAGTACGCATACAAATGAAGGAATTCTGAACCGCATTGTTACTTGTGACGAGAAATGGATCCTGTTTGACAATCGTAAGCGCTCAGCACGTTGGTTGGACCCTGGTTCAGCACCCAAACAATGCCCTAAACGAAAACTTACCCCTAGAAAAGTGATGGTCACTGTTTGGTGGTCTAACGCGGGTGTAATTCATCACAGCTTCTTGCCAAACGGGACAAGCATTACTGCAGATGTGTACTGTGAAGAACTGAACACAATGATGGAGAAGCTCGCACGTCTCCAACCAGCTTTGGTCAATCGTTCGGCTCCACTGCTCCTGCACGACAACGCACGACCTCATACTGCACAGCAGACGGTCTCCAAGCTACAAGAGTTGGGGTTGGAAGTTCTCCGTCATCCGCCGTACTCACCAGACCTTGCGCCTACAGACTTATACTTTTTCCAGAATTTGGATAACTTCTTGGCGGGAAAAAAATTCAATACCCGAGAGGCAGTACAAAATGCCTTTGAAGAATTTGTTGCCTCCCGTCCAGCTGATTTCTTCAAGAAAGGCATCAATAAGCTACCAATGCGTTGGCAAAGATGCATTGATTGCATGGGTGATTATTTTGATTAATAGAAATAAAAAATATATAAAAAAATTACGCTTCATTTATTTCGTGAAAAACGGCAATTTCATAGGTAAAGACCTAATATATACTGGGCGCGTTCGTAGCAAACCAAATGTCAATAAATGACTATAAAAAGAAAACCCAATACGTTTTTTGTGGATTGTAGTTTTTAACATGAATTAGGTTTTATGGTTCACCTAAAAATTAGTCATTTTTCGTACTATATTACTTATCTATACATAATACGAGTTATCAAAATGTTGACAGGTCAGGAATGGTCTTTCATCTTTCACAAATTATATTGTACGGGGTATTATGCCACAAGGCATTCTCTAACAGCTAACCTTTAGGTAGTAGAACGGGTGAAAACAATGTTTCAAAGAAAGTAAGTCATGACCATAGATAAGTTTGGTGTATTAAGTGAAAGTAAGAAAAAAATAATAAATAAATAACCAAAACGAACAGAGAGATCACATATAAGTATACATAGATATAATCATTAATTGCATTTACATATACAAATGTAATTGAAATTTGGAGATCACATAATAACTTTTTAAAGTAAAGTTTAGAAGCAAATCATTTCCGTCGCACCTTTTTCAGGAAAAGCTCTTTAATTGAATTTCAAATATATATTTGTTAGGAGCTATCTTTATTCGAATTGGCAGTGCGTTCCATAAATGCACTGCTCTTACAGCGAAGGAAAATGAGTGAGATGCAGTGTTATGAACTGGTGTTGTTAGTATTGAAATGGCAATAATTTATTTAATGTCTTGGCATCATTCGCAAAACTTGGGGATGGTTTAGAACTATATTAACATGCCACAAAGTCTCTGCGACCATGGCGCTCGCAGCAGTGCCAAAATATCGGTAACTCGATGGTAAAAATGAAAATCGTGTTCATTTCTTAAATAATAGTTTTAATAGACTATTGCAATAGTCTATAATAATATGAACAACTTTAAATTTTACGTTTAGTATATGTTAAATAATAAATACTTAGCTTTAACTAGCAACTGAGACTCCTGTAACATGCATATTTCCATATTGCATGTTAATTCACGAAATAAAGTATGAACTTTTATTACAAGAAGATTTATTACATGGTTATTATATAATAGAAGTTATTATTAAATATTAATATCTCTGACACACCACATTATCTAGCCCATATTAAGTATCATTAAGAACTTATGTTATGGATACTAGATAACGGATAAATAAACTTAAGAAATATATAAACATATAGATATTTTTTTAAACATAAATATTAAAAATAAACTTAAATTAACATACATACACATCCATGGCTAGAAAGCAAATATGATAAAATATCTGCCCCTGCCAGTATTCAAACCCGGGATCTCTGGCATAAAAAGGCAAGGCTACTTACCTCCATACCAAACAGGCTTTGTTTATCAAATTGCCAGATTTTAAGAAACATATCATAGTGGCGTAAGTGTAAACAGCCCTGACTCATATTCCGGAGGTCCCAGGTTCGAGTCCTGGTCGGGGCAATCATTTGTATGTTTATTCTGGGCCCTTACAGTTCGCTGTATGGTCATACATAACACAAGGTTTGCTTACTTTGGATGTGCTTTTGTATCATTTCCAACACAATTCATTTAAATAATGTTTAGAGGAAATCCTTTGCTGGCGCAATATCTTGCTCTATTTTTACAGAGATATCCGATTTTAGTGGATTTTAACGAGTTGGTACTCAGTCTAGGACCGCGAATAAGCTTTAGTTTTACGCATTTTACTTTAGTACATATTTTTATTTTGCAAAACGCGTCTAAAGATTAAGTTATTTTTGCATTATTTTATTACGAAATTATTGAAACAAAGGAATTTCTGTTTCTCTTTATCAGAAGTTCTGTGAATTTTTTTGATGTACATAATACCGTATTATATTATGTATGACCGTTATTTCACATCGCAACTTTTAAATTGGCAAGAAATTTATTTTAAAAAAGGAGTTTATTAAACTGTGCTAAAAATAACAAAGATTAATAACATTTAATAACTTAAAATAATATTTCGGAAAGACCTTCGTGAAGAACTGCAAAAAACTGCACGAGGTTGAATTGTTTTAATTAATTGTAAAAAATTTGTATTTTTATACCTAATAACAGTACAAATCATGGCGCAGACATTTCTGAACTCTCTTTTGCAAAACTGGGATGCGCATTATACTATAACATAAAATATTCCAAATGAAAACGAATAAAATATTCAATATATTCAATATCCATACAAAAAATTTAAATCTGGCAACAAGGCTCCAAATCCTCTTTATAAGGTAGCGACAGAATATAACATGATGAGTCGCAACCCTTTGGCTAACTCAGCACTCCGTACACACAGAGTACATGTCGTGTCACATGCCTCTTCATGAATGCTTGTTGTCTGTATTGTGCACATCATGTGCTTTTATGTCTGTTATCCTACTTGCAAGTAATGTTGTATTATTGAGTCTATGTTCAACTTGTGTTCGTTTTGTTCTTTTTTTGTATTTCTACTGTGTGTAGTGTATTTGATTTTTAACCAATGAATGCATCTTCTTTATTTCTTTCTTTCAATATAAGCAACGAAATGATACCATAACATAATATGTTCGGTCATTAACTGTTTGTACTGAAAAGAAAATTATTCCATGCTTTGTGCGTCATGCCAGATTTTTTTAAAGATTCCTATCGAAAGTTCTTACTGAAGCCATATTTGTTCGCCCTTAAATAACCTAATTTTAAGCCCTTTTATAAAAAAGTCCCTTTCTTTATTTCCTCAAACTTTCACGTTTGAAATATAAAGGTTTTATAACCGGATGTTATCGCGTTTACCTGCCAAAGGTTTGCTATATTTAGTACCTATTTTTCCCACCATCGAAGTGGCTCTACGGTCTCAGCATATGCATGAGTACATATATCATTATAGCAGGCTTAAATAATGTTTGCGAGAAAAATGAATCTTAACGAATCACAAATTTATTTAACATTTTTCTGATACGTTACAAAATAAACCTAGTCTCTTGGAACTTATATTTGTGTAATAGGTAACACTTTAGTCAATATTAATGTAGATATTAAAGTAATACTGTTGGTCTTAACATAATTTTTAAACCTTAACTAAAGAACATGAAACAACTGGCATTTGCTTCTAATTAGCATAACATTTAATCAATTTACCCCGTAGCTTTAATTTGTTGCAGGTTTCAGCTGATAATTTAGGAACAAGCTGGAGATTCTCCCGCGGTTTCAGTAATATATCCGAGTCGTCAAGTATACTCATATTTCCAAATCAAAACGTTATTTTACACATTTAATACCATTCAAAGTCATTTTAGCAGTAAATAAGAAATCAAAATTCATGAATATTAAAATCATAGATCAGTTTTTCGCGGTTTACATAAAACACAATGAAATGAAATAAATAAATTGAAATATTTATTTCTCAACATTGACAATTACTTGTTCTTATTGATATCATTTAAAACATGACACTACCACCAGTTCGAAAAAACCTTCGTGAAGAAGAACTGGCAAGAAACTTCACGGGTATATTTTTTTCAAAATAAATTTACAGAGTCTCTTTGTGTCTATACAATATTATTCTTATCTGCATCTGTTAGCTCGGCAAGGCTCCAAGTATCCAAACCACCGTCAAACGGCACCCGTTCACTAGTTAACGTGACACAAACTCTTTGTGTCCCATGCAAAATAACAAACACAATCTCCATAACTTTACAATTAAAAAGAAGATCCTGACCTATATACATACAAAATACTATATACATACTGACGTATATACAAATTTACAAGTATATGCTTAAATAAACTCTAGCTACGACTATCTGTTCACAAAACTCGTATATTTAGTTTCTACACCCTACAGGCATTACACTCTTTGGAAATCTCAAAATCATTGAAATGCAATATACACGACCTAACTCAACATGTTTCGAGTAGTTTACATAACAGTGTAACTGTTATCCCCAAGTTTATATATAATAAACAATCTTGATGATCTGCAAGGAACGCTTTCACAATTAAATCATGACATGGACATACTGATATAAACGAATGTAGCCTGGGTTCGAGTAAACGGCTTCCATCACTAATCAATTATACTTCTTCTAAAACAATTAACGTACTAAATCAAATTGATGGTGTTGTTGTTTACACAAGAAACATCATCAAGATAAGATAAATAAAATGGACTTCAGATTGAGATTGCCAACTACGTCTTTCTGGATATATATCGTTCTCCATCTTTCCTTTATGCTAAAGCTTTTACTACTTTTATTAATGCACACTATTGCTGCGTTCCGTTTGCCGATTACAGCGCTCACAGCGCTCATATACCCGTTCCGTTTGCCCGTGAGCGCGCTCACAGCGATATCGTAACGTCATCAATGACGTCATAAACGCCGCCATCTTCCCGCTCACAGTGCAACGCTACGGAGCATGGTCGCTGTGAACGGCCTGTCAAAACTGACACATGACGGTACTTTGTTGATGTTTTTATTAGTCAATTAAAGATTTTAAAAGCTTGTTTATTAATTTTCTTTTGTAATACTGTAAAAAAATGGCTCCTGCTTCATTCTGGGTCAAAGATCTTTATGAAATTGTAACTTTAGACTTTAGCGACGAACAATCAGAATGTTAGCGCGATATTTACCGTTCCGATTGCAATAGCACTAATAACACTTTTAGCGCGCTCAAACGAATCGGAACGGTTGTGAGCACTTTTAGCGCTGTGAGCGCTGTAATCGGCTAACGGAACGCAGCACTTGAAACAATTTTACAAATCAAGATCATAGTTGTTATTGGTTATATAAATATGTGATCATTTCAGAAAAAGAAAATCTCACACGGACGTCGTAATCGGCTTCGTTATTTTAATGTTTTCTACCTCCATGGTCTCTACCAGCCGTACCTTATCTACTGGGGAAGCATCTATTGCTTGGACATTTTTCTTTCAAAGTCAGACAACAACCTAACTCGGCTTCTGTTGCTATTTTAAATACTAAAGTTACTAATCCCAACGTTGTCCTGGGTAAATTTTAAAATGCCTTGGAGTAGTAACTCCTGTCTATAAGAACGTAGATAAATCTGAGGTGAATTATAATATCCAAGACCAATCTCTGTTTTGACTTCAAACTCAAAAATCATCGAGATTGACTCATAAATTATCTTAATAAATTTAATATTGTATCTGAATTTCAATCTACTCAAGACATAATTTTAGATTTGGTTTCTATGATTGCTGAGGAAGTTGACAAGAAAAATAAATGCCTAACGGTCTTTAAAAAGTCCTTCGATACTGTCTCTACATTTGTCTTGTGGACAGGTTGAAGAGCATTAGAATCAGGTGGGCTGGGCTGTCTCTGTTCAAGTTACCTTCGTGACAGAACTCAAGCCGTAAAGATAGATAGCTTTAGTGACACAGATACCGTTAAATTTGGTATAACGTAGGGGTCTGTCCTTCGCCAGACTCTCGTCTTGATTTACTTCATTCAATTGTGCAACATGCAAGACGTTGGGGAAAAGATGTTCTCTCAATCGGATAACACTACTACTGTTTCTACTAGTAAAACTTGATTCTATACGTGGAAAGATTGCTGAGGGTTTGCCACTAGTGAGCAAATGGCTGAAAGAAAATATACTTACATTAAATATCCAAAAATCGATTTACAATTGTTTTGCTCCTTGTACATCGTCACAGCCAGAAAAAACTTAGGTATCAAAGTTCATACTTGCTCAAATAATAAAAACACTCTGTGCGTCTGTCCGCTTAAACACAAGGTGAATCAAACAAGATACCAGGCATGATTGTTGATCAAAGACTTAGTTGGTAATAAATCGGATCAGAAAGTTAAATTGGGTATTTAAATCTTTTGGGTCCATCATGTCTGGCACTCTACTAAATTAAATTTATATAACCTAATCATATAAACTAATCTAGGGCGGAGCCACTAAGACCGACTTTTTAAATCAGGAAAGGGCACAGAAATCTCTGATAAAGGTCATGTATATCAAACCCTACAGATTCTCTACAAACTCCTGATGGTTAGAAAATTGTATGTTCTTAACCTTATATTAAATTGCCGTAAACACGTATCGTTTAAAAAAAAAGAGAAATGATATGTGGCCTTCACCTCTAGTACGGATTGTGTTTGCTAGAAGGCAACAACCACGCCTGTCTGCGTTTATTTATAAAAAATTAAAATAAAATACTTAAAAATATATTCTTTGCCTTTACGTATGTGTAGAAAACCTCGTTTAAATACGGGCATTAGTATAATCATATTTTATGTGCTTAAACTATATACTTGCATGGACAATGTATCCTATAAAATTGTAAAGGTGCTAATAATTGCTTCCTACTAAAATATTAATCTTCATTCATCTACACTTCAATTAAACCCACGCAAACATTTAAAACAAAGCATCCCCACACACTTAATAATATACTCACACACTTCATAATTCTTAAATAATGTCTTAAATTCAATGTGTAATAAAATTAAATGAGTTTTAAATGTAAATCTTCTTCTTTCTTTCAATTCTTCTAGAAGTCTCTTAAAGGTTAGTTTTTATTTTTTTCTTTATTTTGTAATCTTATTGTTATCCTTAAGAGAGGTAACGGGTAATTTGCAATACAAGTATCCCCTGATTACTCACTGGGAAGTCCCAGAAATTTGTTGTGACCAAGATTACTTAAATAACAATTTGTTTTTTATAATTTTTTACCTTTGTGTACCAACCCCGAACTAAACAAATATAAAAGTACCGGCGATTTGTTGTTCCGTACCGATGTATTTTCACTTTACTCACAGCTTTACCACGCCGAAGCGCTTGCGGCAAAATGAAATCGTAAGAAATCTAAGTCCAGATTTATCCATGCGCATAGGAAGAAAAGGCCCGTACGTATATGTACTTCTGTTGTCAATGGATCATAACTCAGCACACTTCATAATAGGTTTATGAGGCAAACTGAAACCGTCACTGTAGATTTTCCCTTACAAACCAAGTACAGGGTAAGCAAAGTTTTTAATAAAGTTAGTGCTGAAAAAATATTCAGAATTGGTAAAGAAAACTTGAGTGAGTTTATTTTATGTAAATAGATTTATTTCAGACTATTGTTTCAAGAGCGGCCTCATTCGCAGTTGTTCTGCACGAGTGGCTTCGGCTCATTTGCATTCAGTTTTCAATTCGAGGGATATCTTACATGAAAATAGTTTGTTTTTTACAAAAGTAAATGTATAACCGTGTAGATTCCTCTCTGTTTAAATTTAACACATTTGCTGGATAAACCTTTTTGACATGATTGGCACTAAATCATAGTTAATATTAATTATAATCTTAACCTTAATCATACAGACGATACCCTAATTCACTTTCCAATATTTGTGACTCCATTGTGACCTTTGTCGTAGAATCGACAAAAAATCGCGACTTAGAAGGAACTATGTTATTGCTGGAGTACTTCCAATCGATAGGACCATTTTGGTAGCCAATTGGTTTTGATAAAGGCATCTTGTGTACGAAACTGTCTTGAAAATAAATGTTTTTGTGTTTGGTATTTAAAAATTAATTTAAATGTAAAATTGTACTTCAGTTTAAGAATACATAGTCTTAACGAACATCAATGAATTATTTCACAAGAAAAATATGATCAGTTTATATTCCACGCGAATCCTTATAATCCGATTTCAATTTCGATTCCGAATCGAATATTGGAGTAAAGAAATATTTTTACTTTTTCTGTCATTTCACAATTTGTGCTTAAATTAGTGACAGACTATAATCTTCGGGGCGGTATGACGTTTAAATAATTCCTTACCTTTAAAGTACTTACAATTCACCAAGTAGACCACATTAAAAACCGTTACAGTTTATTATGAACAAAACTCTTTTTATCTTACATTTTCTAAAACCTAGTTAATGTGAATTTGTATCAAATTTTTGAAACCGAGGCTTTTGCAATATTTACGTAATCTGGGAGCGACCGACCGCAGGCCAAGCGTATCAAATACTCAAGAAGATTTTCGCTAGATATTGAAATGTGCTGTGCAACTATTACTTGGTTAACCCTTACTTAAATAAAAAAATAGTTTTATTCGCTTCAACTTATTCTGGAATCACTACCCAGACGGAACTCATTCGTTAAAATTGTTAAAATTTTCTGAACTTGACTTCCTTGATACTATACACAACACCTTAAAAATAAAATGGCGGCGAGCAGGTTTGGAAAATTTCCAAATAATTAAAAAGTTGTATTACTTTTATAAGAATTATTCGTATTTTGTT
This sequence comes from Marasmarcha lunaedactyla, assembly GCA_923062675.1. Taxonomy (NCBI): domain Eukaryota; kingdom Metazoa; phylum Arthropoda; class Insecta; order Lepidoptera; family Pterophoridae; genus Marasmarcha; species Marasmarcha lunaedactyla. The sequence goes on from OV281349.1 coordinate 24,631,230, forward strand.
ATAATATGGAATTAATGTGCATTACTTTAACCTACTCATTTTCGATGATAAAAATAAGTTCGTAAATACAAGTTTAATCTTATTTTAGTTTAGATTTCGACAATATATTAATAATTAAAAAATTATTTGACAAATTAAACACATACGGAGTGCGAGGAGTGGCACTTGATCTCATAAAATCATATCTCGATAATAGATTACAAGCCACTCAAATATCTAGATTATGTCCCCAATCCTCTACAGAGAAAAACTACCTTTCACGATTCAGGGCAGTCAAGTGCGGGGTACCGCAAGTTAGTATCTTAGGGCCATTATTATTTTTAATTTATATTAATGACTTTCCAGACATAACTTCGCATTCAATGATTTTATTTGCAGATGACAGTACATTGATCTGTAGCAATAAAGACATTGACATATTAAAATCTGACATTAAATCTACATTAAGTAATATTATGGACTGGCTGACAAATAATAATCTAAAAATAAATTTAAATAAAACTAACATTATGAATTTTAGGAATAGATATGGGGACTTGACTTTCGGTAATATTTATTGTAATGGACATAAAATTAGTGAAGTAACTACAACAAAATTTTTAGGTTTAACACTGGACTCCAACCTGAACTGGAAGGAACACATAAATATCACTTGTAATAAAATAAGTAAATATTCCTACGCCTTATGCATGTTATCAAACTTAGTCAACGAATCAGCAATAATATCAGCGTATTATGCCTACATTGAGTCGATTCTACGCTATGGTGTCATATTTTGGGGGAACTCTACTGACAGATTAAACATTTTCAAAGCTCAAAAGCGCTGTATTAGATCGATTTGTCACCTGAAAAGCAGACAATCTTGTAAGCCCTTTTTCAAAAAGTTAGGTATTCGGACTTTTCCCTGTTTATACATTCTAGAAACAGTATTGTTTGTTAAAAAGAACATGAACCTGTTTGAAGGCTTAAAAAGCCAAAGGCTTAAAGGCAAAATCCGGTCTCAACCTCGTAAAACTACTCTACCTATATTCTGAGAGTTTCTTTGGTATGGCTTCCAAAATTTTCAATAAATTGCCGAATTGTATTAAAAATATTAATAATGTTACTGAGTTTAAAAAGAAAATAAAAATGTTTTTAGCAGATAAGGCTTACTACACTATTTTTGAATACTTCAATGACAAGTTGGTACGCATGTAATTATAATTGTTATAATTTAAGATGGTAATGATATTGTAAAATGTTAGATATGACATGTAAATGACGTTTATTTGGTAAATTAATATTTTAAATTTAGTAGCAACATTTTATACAAGTATTGTACATACCTCCTAGGTTAGATATGGTTTGAACTACCTATTATAATCCAACATTTGTAAAAACCCATATTTGTGCAAATAAATTGATTTGATTTGATTTGTTTATTTTTATTGATATAAATTTAGATATGAAACAAATGTTTTTTTTTATCCGTACATAATAAAATAAAGTAGATACCTACAAATCGTTGACTGTGTAATTGGTTCTAATTTTCGGGAACAGAAAAAAATCGGAAGGCTGTGATTGTGTCTAGAACTATTCTGGCAGTTTTTGTTTAGTTGGCAGATTTTTAATTTAGAATAAAAATTTGCCGTCTAACTGTTGGAGAACTGGTGTTGTCATGGTGCATGATGATACGTTTACGGTAATTTAAACGGAGTTCATAAATATCTTCCGGCAATCAAATGGTCGTGCACCATTTTCACAGTACGACGATTCTTCAAACGAACAGTATAAGCGGGTAAAAAATTTAATTCCACTAGTCTCATGATTAAAAACTCTCTGGTTTCTGGGTCACAATGGTATTTAATCCCGTAACTATCAGACAATATTTAATTATAAATTTAAAATAAAATAAAATTAGGCAATAGTATCATTTGACATCGTAAAATTGTAATTTAAGATGATTTTTTGACATTAAATTATTTAATTGCAGACACATTTCAATTATGTATTTCACTTACTTTTGAACTGTAAGAATGAAAAAATTATGTGTTTTGATATTTATATAATGACATCTTAAGTATTGTCGTAAATTATCTATTGTATTCCAAACTGAAGTCAAGTTAAACATTTGCACACCGTCGCACACTACGGATGAATATGCCGTACTCACTAATTGTAACATCTAGCCATATTCTGCAAATAAATTTTTTTTCTTCTTTCTAATACTATTTTAATAGTAAACCCTCCTGCCATGCAGTAGAAAACGAGGAATCAGATATTTTGATGATGATTGATTAATAGGCAAAAATAAAAATTTTATGAAATCGTTCTAAATTTTATTCAGATCTAATGTGATTGTTCACACAAAATTTTCGCTACAATATGTTTATGAAAGCCTACGTCCAATAATTAACAGATCGTATGTATGTGCACTTAGAGTAATTATTTTTGAGTTACGAACTAAATAAAACTATAATTAACATCTTCTGATCTTCTTTTAGTTATTCTTTTGTTCTCTTAGTTCCTTTATCAGTTGTGGGAATCGCAAATAAATTCTAAGAAATGTACATTAAAGACTTTTCTGCTTAAAACTTAAAAGTTATTTTATTTCTTTTTAATTTGCTTACATAAGCTCGGTAGCAAAGATGCAATGAAGGTTCAATACGCCACGCTATCTTTCTATTTAACTTTCTCATATACATTTCTCATATACAACATCTCATATACATATTTAGCATATACCTAGTTTAAACTGTTGTGTTCTTATACTCCGGAGGGTTGTTTTTTAACGCTGCCGATAGGCGAAAGGCGATGCACCTGATATTGTATTTTTATTTTTATGTATACAATAACAAGTTTATAATTTGCGTTAAACAGTAATTTGGTAGTAAGTAATGTAAGAAAACCTTCCCGATCACAGTAACTATATAATCGATATAAATAATTTCCAATAGCGTCAACAATTAAACTTTTTGTACTTTAAAAGTAAAAAAAAATTTTTATTACTTTCAGATTTTTTTGCAATGAAGGCTTTTTTTCTTTAATTCCAAGTTTTATTCATAGCCACTTTAACATGAATTTACAATTTTACAATAATGCTAGTACAAATGTTTTAATTTTGACTATGAATAAAAAACCATAGAAAGATGCGATGCTACAACCACTTCCTGGGACAGCCTCGAGGACTCATCGGTCTCTCACCTCATGTCATCATAAACAACAATCTAGCCACGTTGTTTGAGGTATTTAAACGCCCACGCAAACACCGTTCATGATATGTACAAGTATAAAACATCAAACCTAAATCAGGCCCCATTGCCTTAAAAAACGCCCCGTCGAATTCCACAAACGTGTACCCTTTCATCGAGCTCAAAGAACCAACCATTATTATATACAGCCCGTCATTGTCACTCATGATTTATGAAATCAGGATCAATACCAACGTCAACGCGCTAGGGCAGCCGAAGAAACCCTCATTGGATATACGAGCGCGCATGTTCGCTGTAACTGAATTGGATATGCCGCGACGGCCATTTTGTTAAAACGTATGGAGTGTTATGTTTAAAAATTAAGGAAATTTCGAAAGATTTTATCCTGTTATGAACATTTCTCATTAAAAAAATATTTTAAAGAAGCCGGAAATTTATATATTTAGACTATGTCCTTCACACGGTGACTCAAATTCTTTCACAGAAAAATGCACATTTTTAGTGAATTTTTATTGAAATGACAAATGATTTTATTTGTGTTTTTAACTCTAAAGAAACTCTTTCGAAGCTACCTAGGACGGGTGTTCCGGCAAACATCAACAATATGTGTAAAATTGGCGTCGGATATCGTCGTCAAAATCCTACTAATATTATAAACGTGAAAGTTTGTATGGATGGATGTTTGTTACTCTTTCACGTAAAAACTACTAAGTGGATCAATATTAAATTTGGCACAGTGATAGTTTATAGTCTGGAATAACACATAGAATAACACATAGAATACTTTTTTTATCCCGATATTCCCACGAAATTTAGAATAACGCGGGTGAAACCGCGTGTAACAGCTTGTATAGTATAAAGGTGAAAGTTTTCTAAAATGTTAACTAGAGTTTTTGTATTTTTGTTTGTCGTTAGCAAATGGATATTTATTCGTTTACAGCGAACGAAAAGGGTTATTTGTATGAAGGATTGCAGATGATTTTCCTCTGAGGAGCTCCTAAATATGCTTATAAAAAACATTTCCACAATTTATTTACCTGACTCAATCATGCATATGTTTTTGGGAAACTACTTAAAATATACTGACTTCTTGTGTGTAAAATTGTTTAAAAAAGTAGTAAGCATATTTTTTTAATATTTATAATGTTTTCAAAACAAAATTCATTAAAAGTTATAAACTTAAAAATCAACGTTTGACAGTCTTCTTTCACAGATCTAATATTTTGTAACTTTCTTTACACAACTTTTATCTTATAATTATTAATTTAATACAATGACATCTACATTGTAGAATTATAAATATCTTCAAAATAGAGAAAAATATTACTGATTTTTCAACATAAAATGTAATTCATGTTAACGGAGGGGCATACAACGAGCTTCCTGCTTTACTTTAAGAAACTACGGTGTACGTTATCGGTAACCAGTAACAATTGAAAGAATTAAGGTAATATTTTGTTTAAATTTTCGTAATGTTTTCGTAGTTGACACGCTTCATCATCTACTTTAGACGTAGATCGACTAAAAGCTTGGTCTACACTACAAGTGCTGTAAAAGCTACGAGAACTCACGGAGACAGGAACTTCGTACACACGGTCAGTCTTTACTAACATAAACCCGACCTTAACTGGGAGGTCTCATATGCGAAGTTGGTAAATCTAAACTCGTACCGATATATCACTGTCGCAGTTTTCTGATACAAAATGCGAACATAGCGGCTTTGTTTTGAAATGAGGAGAGAGAAATGTGTTCGCTGACTCGATACACGTTAATATCATTTTTGTTACAGCAAGAATGTCTTATTTATATAATAACATACATCCATACATCCACATAAAACAGACTTTTTCTCCCATTCATTTACCGGTCATGCAGTCAGATTGTGGAATTCACTCCCTTATGAAATCCGCGAGTCAGAAACACTACTCATCTTTAAAAAACCACTACTTTTCCTTTGTTAAGTGAGTTTTTTATTGTTTTGGCATTTATAAGTTTTCCTTTTAAACTTACTTTAGATTGTATATATTTTATTGTATTTTTGTATATGTAAGTTTATTTACGGTATTAAGTATATAATTTGCGTATGTTTAAAGTAGGTACACACTACTTTGTTATAAACTAATCTCTCCTCTCACAGGTCGGCTGGAAGAGATTTCTGTTAGAAATAAGCCGTTCATATTTAGTCTGTAAGGTATTTTATATTGTTTTCATATGTGTGTACAAAAACTTTTAAATAAATAAATAAAATAAATATAGCCCTTTTTTTGTGCCGCCGAAGCAACACCCTCACGGGAGGGAGTTGGAAGATGCGTCATGGATACCACCCGCTAACGGGTCGACCGCCGGATGTGAAAGTTGCACTGAAGGTGCTGAAAGGGACCTTCAGTGCAAGAGGGAGTTCGGGCCGAAGCTTGACTGAGGGATCAATTTATTGAAATGAACCTATAATGAATTGAGAAGGGAACTATGCTCCTCCTAAGCTTGTAGTCGCTCTGTAGGAGAACGTGAAGCCTTAAGTTAACGGGCTACAACTGAAATTTCCCTAACATCGACATGTTTGATCGCTTCGCAAACGATACGCATATCGTCTGCTAGCGAGGGTTAGGATGAAGGATTGAATGGGCGAGGAGCTGGGGTGAGATTCTAGCGTGCAGCGGGGCGCAGTCTCGCAGTTCTCTGGTGCAAGCTTGTGCTACGTAGGCTTTGCAGCCGGCTTTGCCCGACTACGAAGCGGCGGAAAGTTAACCTGAGTACGGGGCGGGGCTTGTTTGGGTGTCACCCTCTTAGACTTTGAACGGATGGATCGAGGAGCACGAGGGCAGCCCCTGTAATTTGTGGTGTGGCCGGACTGGCCACAAAGCACGCAATCAGCATTGCTCTCCTTGGTGAAATGGGGTACCAGGCACTTAACGCACCTGGGCGGGGCGGCGCAGTTGGCCGCCGCATGCCCGTACAACTGGCACCGGTGGCACTGGCCGGGGTGACCGCGGCGATGAGGCGCCTCGATCGAGATCCCAGAGAGGCCGCATATGGTGTTAACCCCTCTGAAGATCTCCTTGGATTTAGGAGTGTTGGTGAGAACCACCAGAGCGAGAGGGTGACGCCTTCCGAACCTGCTATGGATTTTATGCACAGTGAGTGCCGGGAAGCCTTGGGAATGCAGATCCTCTAGGATAGCCTCACTTTTCCTCGGGTGTAATGGATCTTGTGCGTTTTGCACAATGTTCCCCGGACCATTTTCCCTTTTCCCGAAGGAATATAGGTGGTGGGACCTGAGGCTTGATTGGAGCTGAGTTAGGAGGTGGAGTCACTTTGAGTGACATCAGTGGGGCCGGGGCGGGTGATGCGGGCACCGGGGCAGCTGGCATTGAAGACGCTGCGGAGGGTGTTGAAGACGCCGGGGCTTGTTTCGGGCGCTTCTTAGAGCGCTTTTTGATAAAAATAAAAGAGAGCCAGTTGGGGTGGCGTCCGAGGATGACTCGGTGGCGAGAGCGCTCTTGAGAGCGGTGCACTTGCGGCGCAAAGGGGCGTCCGTTTCACACTCCATGTCACTGGAGGAGGGGACGCAGGAGGGTATAGGACCAGAGGGGCCTAAGGAACTTGAGAGGCTTGAGGGGCCTGAGATTCAGGGTCATCGAAGGTTTTGGCCATGGGCACAAGAATGTCTAGGACGCTCTTGGGAACCAGAGTCCCTTTCGTCAAGATGAACTCAAAGAAATGTATAAGGTGCATTGAGGACTGCGCGTCTACAATGAACCCTGGTGGCCGCGAGGCCATTACGGAGGGGTTGGGGAGGGACAAAAAACATAAATATATATACTATGAACCTACCAACGCAGACTGACTTCCTAAACCTCCCTACCCGCGGAGTGGTGCCCCTAATTCGGGCAGCACTACTACGTCACCCTGGGAGAGGCCCAGTGCGCTGGGATCGGGACTTCCGGTTTCTTACGGCTTGAAGGGCCAACAAAGCGCACCGACACAACGCTAACAGGTTTCGTTAGCACCGTGAGGTATCCACCTGTTCACGAAGTACTTACGACGACTCGTAGTCCTGGAACGACGGATCACCCAGATCGGCAACGACGAGCTGCAGGCGACGATGTCGAAGATGCGTCGTGAAAACGACGGTCCTATGAAATTTAGGAAGCTACGGTACGAACACTAATGTCGTGAAAACGACCTGTGAGATATGGACCGCTCAACTAGTGCGGGGACAAGAGAGCGTAGGAAGGCAGTCAGCGATCGACGTGCGAACGAATCCGCACGCAAACCGAGACTGATGATTATAGCCCTACAAAATTACTATATTTATCTGAAAGTATCATGGTAGGTGCAGATTCGTTTATTTATAAGCTGAATAGGTAGTACATATAAATAAGCATGTTTCATTTTAGGAGCTTAACTAAATGTTGTCAGATATCACATTGAAATAAATTTTCGTTATTAATTGATTACAAAACCTTACGTTTATCAAACACAAGCCGCCATAACATAATACACTGCACGGAAGCATGTAAACAACTATGTAAAACTAATTCGCTTTGTTACTTCGAAAACGAGTATATCCAAACTCCGGGCCTACTTGAAGCGTGCCACCCTTTTATTGTGAAGGACGTGACGCAGCATTCTACTACGTTTCATTTTACGACAGTATATGTCAAAAAAATTGGATTAAAAAAGGTGTATATTCTTGCTCGTTACGCCGTTCAAAGTTTTGTATGTGTAATAATATCGATTAATTGTAGAATAATTTACTGCATTTTTAATTATTTAGTGAGAAAATGAAGCAGCGTATCATTGTATAGTACTTAACTGTATTTTAATATACTTAGTGAGAAAATTAAAAAGCGCTTCATTGGAGAATACTAAATTGCATTTTGAATTACTTAGTCAGAAAATTAAGGAGCGCTTCATTGGAGAATACTAAATTGCATTTTTTATTACCTAGTGAGATCATAAAGGTAGTTCAATTCAGAAAAAATTACAATCAGTAAAAATGGTATTTAATTCCAAGAAAGGAGAACAAAAGTTTAAGGGAGGTTGGAAAGTCTACAAGAATTTATCTTACAAAAAATTTAAAGTGAAACAAACTACGAGTATATGCCTTGGTAAAAACACTACCGCACGGACTGCTGAATCCACTTCTAGAAAGCCATTTAATATATGCCACAGCTTTTAATCATTCACGCTGAACCAAACCTAGAACATTCCGCTAGGTGTTGGGGTGATTTCACGGGTCATGAATTCAAGATCGTGTCAGCGTGATTCGAATGCGTAAACGCTGAGGCAATGCTAAAGCTATGGATTTTGTACATATAGGCAGAACATACTAGGGTGGGAAAAAATTACCATTACCGTTGAGAGATTTATTTGTAAGTTAAGGTTGTAATTGTTAAATAAGTAATTGATATCCAGGTCCACGAGTGTACCGTATTCACGCGGGATGTATCTAAGTGCTAACATTGGAAGATAGGCATTACATAGTCTCGTTATTTACGTATTTATTACAATAAATGATTCATTCATTTTCTTAAGATCATGGTTATTGATACGTGAGTATATTAGGGTATCTATTGCCAAAATACTGAATTTATTTATACGTGGCCTGTAGCCAAATGGTCCATTTTCTGAGATAGTTAAGGGAATTTTCGGGCCTTTGCAACATGAAAGGTTAATGTCACACTGAGTGCGAAATGCGGCTTTTACAACGTACGAAATCACAAGCATGTTTCTTCCCAGAATAATATTTATCCTAAATTTTCTTTCTTGGTTTACGGAAAGCTCGAAATATTTACTCTAAAAGGTACATTTGTGTTTTGCCGGTAGATGTCCTAACTAGTCATAAATAATAATAATAAATAAAATCCCCAGACAGACACACCAATCGTGTGGCCCAAAGTAAGCAGAGCTTGTGATATGGATAATCATACAGTGAACTGGGGGAGAACCCAGAATAAACATACATATATAATTAACAACCATAACCCGAGAACGAACATCTGTGTTTGTCAATACCTGATTAATATTACCCTGACCAGGACTCGAACTTGGTGACATGGGACCTTCGGCGTATTAAAGAAGGAAGGAAGGCGTTCCGAATGTCGTTCACAGCGCTATCAGCCCTAAAACTGCTCAGAACCGTTCCGATTCGTTTTACGCGCTAAAAGTGGTATTTTTGCTATTTCAATCGGAACGGTCAATAACGTGCTAAAGTTGTAATTGTACCTCGCTTAAATCTAAAGTTTTACCGTAAGTAAGATCTTTGATGCTAAATATATAGCATAAACATTTTTTTATAAGATTGTAAAATAAATAATAGGAAAGCTTCTAAAATTTTTCATTGCCTAAATAATAACATTAACAAAGAAACGGCGGAAAAACGTCTAGTAAACTCACTGCGTATACAGTCTATAAATTCAAAGTTCAAAATCAAATTTATTGATGTCAAATAAAGCGTGACTCTTCCATCAGTTCGGAAAAACCTTTGTGAAGAAGAACTGGCAAGAAACTTCACGGGATTAATTTTTTCAAAAAAAATTTACAATGTCTCTTTATGTCTATACAAAGTTATTCTTCTCTGCATCTGTTAGCTTGGCAAGGCTCCCCCAAGTATCCAAACAACATACAACAGCCTAAATTACACTCGGGCCACAACATACAGGACTTCAATTTCCGCTTGATTATTTATTTCCATTTGAGTGTTTCTTTTTGAAATAGTAAACACACTCGTAGAACATAGCTAGCGTAGGCCCTTTACCGTTTTTGTTTAGGTTATGGAAAACTATTTTTTAAAGTACTGGAACCGTAATCATACCTTTATTTTTTCATTTCCACGCTCTCTATTTTAATTCATAAAGTTTATTGGTGAAACGTTGATAATGGTTAAACTTTGCTGCCACCAATCTACGAAGACCATCGAAAACTTCTTTAAGGTTTATTTATACCGGCGAGAACTTTACAAACCATTAAATACTCGCTGTTTATGTTGTCTTATTTTGAGACATTATCCTTGTACACTCGACTGTTGTTCAACTTCTTTTATTCTTTTTTGTCAGTAACTTTGGTATATAGACTTTTTTCTCTTATAAGTCATGAAATGAAATGAAAAAGTGGTAGCCATTTCATTTCTAGTAATTGGAGCGCAACAGCGGCGTGATACTCTCGCAATATCTTCCCAAGGCCCTACGATTGCTAGGTCTTGTTCGTAAGCTTTTAAGGCACCAACATGACACAACACATTTTGTAACAAAACAACCTCAAACTGATATTTATCATAATAAAAGGTAGACATTGAGATGGATTATTTTACTGACACGGCGACGACGTCACAAGATTCGATAGTTCTGCGTTTCGGGCAATAACCAATTTTGCAAGGAATTGTCAAGTTGCCCTGTTTCAAACAGAACAAACTTATTTTCGGCCGCGAGGGATTGAGGTTAAAGTCCCTGGGGAATTTATATTTGTTAATTTTTTTATTTATTTATTTATATATGTATTTTTTTTATATTAAATAGTTGTATTCAGAATTGGATGAGACAAGAAAGAAGTTAATCAAATTGTAATAAATTATATTCGATCATTCTAAGAACAAAAGAATGAAGAAAAGACGATTGCCTGCTATTTCTGAAACAAACGAATAAAGAAAAGAAGATCGCCTGGGTGGTACGAGGTCGAAGTGCCTGCGGTCAACATCTCTGCGAAGAAGGCGTGGAAATTCGGCGTTAGAGCGAAGACAAACGTCGTCGCAGCGAATAACAAGCTGTCGTAAGAAGAAAGGAAATGCAATGGAATATTTATTTCTCAACATAAACAATTACTTGTTCTTATCGACGTCAAATAAAACATGACTCTACCACGTGTCACTCTTGGTTGGAAATAAAGCATCTTCTATTATATCTTGTCGTGTTCGTTTCGTTTCCTTAACATAATATCGTGGTGTTAAGCAAGGCTGAGTTGGACTGAAAATTCGCATCTGTAAATCATCAACAATATTGCGTCCGGAGGATATGTAGATATCACACAGCGTAGCACTGTGGCCAGTTTCTAGGTATTGTATCAATCGCATTATGAAAACTATGGAAGTTATGGAATGTATGTGAAAGATTTTCTCGTGCTAAATTCATTTGAATATGACAGGAACCAAAGCGCGAGTTTCCTATAAAGGTGATTATGTAAACTTATGGCAAAATGCTTCTTCTTAAAACTTCTTGACTGACTCACTAGATGCACTTCAATTGGAAACAAAAAAGATTCTGGCATTTGTAAGACAAGATCTGTCCAGTGTTCATAGAATAGATGCAGGTCAGTGCTTTTGACACAAATTGACGTCAATCATGGGATGAATTTAAAAAGGTGTCTATTGTTTCTCATTGCTATTGAAAAAGGTAACTTCGCAAAATTGTTGGATAACATTGGCATTTATTACTTTCATTCTCGATTATGGGATATTTTTCCATAGGATGAGATATTCCAAGACTTGTTTGATGAAATAGTTTTGAAATTAATACTGAAAATAACTAATTTTGAAATGAATATCTAAAGCGTCATTGTCACTAAAGTTCGTCTTCTTATGGTAGCGTCGGGTGACGGGTCGCTCACTTCCCTCTAATATGATTGAGGAGGGCGATGGCTGGATCCCGCGTTAACTCATGAACGGGTGCCGTATGAGGCTGTTCGTCGTTTGGATACTTGGGGAGAGGGACAATTGCCGAGCTAACAGATGCAGAAAAGAATAATTTTGTATAGACATAAAGAGACTCTGTAAATTTATTTTGAAAAAAATATACCCGTGAAGTTTCTTGCCAGTTCTTCTTCACGAAGGTTTTTTTCGAACTGGTAGTAGAATCATGTTTTATTTGACGTCAATAAGAACAAGTAATTGTCAATGTTGAGCAATAAATATTTCATTTCATATTTCATTTCATTTCATTTCATTTCATTACATGAAAATTTTGGTGGGATAGTGTTATTCCCACTACACTTATTCCAGGAGTTTGATGAAATCCGGCCTAAATCAGACAAGCCTAAACAATACATAGTTATAACAAAGTTTTGGTTTGGTTATATGGCTGATAACTGGCACTCTGGAGATAAAGAGATTAAGTTTTAATTGGTAGTTGAGTGGCCGCGCGCCTACAATGCGCGTTTTTTTCAAATTCTCGCGTCCATAACGTGTTTAACTTTAAAAGGTTAAATAATTTAATAAATGAAAAAAAATTCCAAAATAGTTAGCTCCAATTTCAAGATAACATTTTTATATTGTTTCATTTCTGTATAAAATATTTAGTGTCTTAAGATTAATCTCAGAAAGATGGTCACGATCAAATTTTAAAGCACAATTTGAATCGACTTTTGTATTATGCGATCATTTATTATTTCTCGTGAACAAGCATACATTTATCTTTTTTTTGATAGAACTAAAATAAAAACTACTTAGGAATGAATACTTAATAAAATAATCTTTGAAATTACTACAGCCACACACAATCAGATTCCAGGCTTCAATTATTCATCCGATCGCAACCCACTTCTGGACATATGCCTGCCCTAAAGCGCGCCACCAACCCTAAATTCCATGCACGATTCTTTTGTAAATAAAGTTTGGAATAGTATAGCACTACCACTTCATTAAAAGAGAATATATCCCGTAGGCGTAATTGGACAATGTACAACGCTAGAACGCAAGACTTGGTGCTGCTCGCGTATATATTCAAACTACAAATAGCTATGAACGAAATTTTTAGCAAGGGTGCCTGGTTACTACCCACTCTATCGCGTAGAGCTTCCAAACCAAACCGCCAACTTTGCTGGCAGAAAATATACTCCAATAGTTGCTATTGCGTGCTGATTGCGTATATCATTTGCTATTCTCATATTTCCTTAAGCCTATTGGCAAGTTTGTGTCGAAGTTGTCTAAGGTCTAAATATCTAAAATTGGACAGTTATTCGGACAAATAAGTTCGCAGTGGCTGAATCATTTCAAACATTTTGACCATTAGGTGTTTTATATGTAGGCGTTTCAAACTTAGGTGTTATAGCTGTAAACTTTAATATCAATTAGGTATCTAAAGTCATATTCCGAATTATACTCCATAAATGCACAAGCATAAATGCACTGTATATTTTGGAACCCACTAATTTCCTTTGGCCATTACGGAGTACACGTGAGCGAGCAGTACTTCTGCTGTATTTTTTTGGAACACATGATACATGTTTACATCTTAAATATATACAATGTCAGTACACTAAGTTATCAACCTTGTATGCTTTCGAAAAGGAAGGAACACATCAGCACTTGAAATTACACACGACCGCATGCATGAGTCTTGTTTACTGTCCAGAAGTTGACTTTACGAGTATTATTCGTTCAGAAATTAAATTACACTACGCTGGCACTGTATACTTTCAAAAGACGCTTCCTAGGATAAACAAATCCATAGCCGTGAGAGAGAAGCTGCCCTGCTAATACTATTTAATTTATTTCTACTTTCTTTTGTAAAAGTAGTGAAAGAAAACCACCTTAGGATCTGTGTACCGTGAAAACTGATTGAGAGATGGTCAGATTACCCTGATGGTTGGAATAAATGTAGTCTAATGGAATAACAAGGTAGATATGATTCGTAGCTGGTACACGATTAAATTATTCTCTTTTACAAATTGATGAAATGTAATTAAAATTCAGGGCAATTTACTTTAAGGAGAATGATTATTTGTTGCTACGTGAGCTTTTTTTTTATCTTATAAAACATTGGTTATAAACACAAAAACAAAACAAGAATCAAGAACAAAAAACAGGCCTTTTTAGACGTGTCACTTTTTCATACGAGATCGCATTACCTATCAGTCTTTCCTTCACTTAAATTGTTCATGGTACTATGTGTTTTCTAAGCACGTTACGTTGTGTATTCCCTGGACAGCTATCTTTAATTACACCTGATAAAAAAGAGGAAGTTACATGCCTTTATTTTTAGATATTTTTTCACACCTCTTTTGAAAATGTGTTCCGTCTAAATAATTACGCAGGGAATTCGGCCCACACATTGGAAGTCTTAACCTAAAAGGCCTTTCCAAAACAATTGTTAGGACTTTTTACTTTTCTAGCTTTTGGGTTTTATTATTTTATTTTCATAAATGAAATACCTCTGTTGAAAAGATGATTAATGTTATATTTTTTTTAATTTTGTAAGCTTTAATTAATTGATACCAATACGTTGTATGACAAAGTAGCTAGTGCTTAATGAAGTCAAAATTTTAATTTCTTTGATAGCTTAATTATTTATTTATTTAAAACTTTATTGCACAATATAAAATTTGGCATTCTCTACCAGTCTAGCGCAGCAACGGAGAGGTTTTCAAATTAAGGGGTGCATCCAAAATACATATGCGTACATAAAAAAAAACACTTTATAATACTTATATACTATAAGATTGACTTTTAATATAATAATATATAAACGTCATAAACAATATTTAAAAAATTATAATAAATATATATATAGATAAGTAAACAGACATTATATTATAACTTATCACATTAATCATAAATATAAATACACATATATTATTTTAAGCAAGTCAACAGCGATATCAATATCATTTGTACTGGTTTGCGTGTACAGTTGTCAATCATCGGCATAAAGATGATACGAACATTTGAGATTTAGGGTGATAAGGTTTATAAAAATAGAGAATAACAGTGGAGAAAGTAGGCCACCTTGGGGAAAGCCAGCATCAAGATTCAGCCAGTCAGATGTGCTACGATTATCAGGACTTATTTTTATAGCCTGTTGACGACTGTTGAAAACCACTTCGATACAACTGGGGAAATATTGAGCTCTCAAGAGCAGCAAGAAGAATGTCATGGTCCACAGCGTTAAATGCGTTTGAGAAGTCAACTAAAACCAGCAGTGTAATCTTTGGTTTATCCATTCTTGCTTTTACATCTTCTAGAACTTTTAGAAGAGCTGTACAAGTACTGTGTCCGGGCCGAAATCCGGATTGATACTGGTTCCATAAGTTGTGTGCTAATGTAAAGTGATAGTTGCTTGTGCACTACTGCTTCAACAACTTTAGAAAGATATGGCAGAATAGATATTGGTCTAAAGTGGCTCATCAAAGAGGGACTATTGGTTTTTGGTAAACATTATCAGAATTTTAATATTCTAGGGGAAGTAATTGTTTTATTCACAAGAGAAAGTCTAATAATTTACTCAATCACATAAGTTTTCCGTTATTTCGATAGGTCTTAATAAATCTCCGAAGGTAATCGACTGGTTTCGTAGTATAAATAACAAATTGAAAAGTTCGTGTGACACTACTGCTGGCGAACCACAGTGGCGTATTGTCTCCACTTCTTTTTGCTGCATTTATAAATATACCATTATACCAACTATACCATTCTTTATCTTCCACGCCACCTCTATGTACATCATTTGCAAATATTAGGTCTTTACCTATGAAACTGCCGTGTTTCACGAAATAAATGAAGCGTAATTTTTTTATATATTTTTTATTTCTATTAATCAAAATAATCACCCATGCAATCAATGCATCTTTGCCAACGCATTGGTAGCTTATTGATGCCTTTCTTGAAGAAATCAGCTGGACGGGAGGCAACAAATTTTTCAAAGGCATTTTGTACTGCCTCTCGGGTACTGAATTTTTTTCCCGCCAAGAAGTTATCCAAATTCTGGAAAAAGTAGAAGTCTGTAGGCGCAAGGTCTGGTGAGTACGGCGGATGACGGAGAACTTCCAACCCCAACTCTTGTAGCTTGGAGACCGTCTGCTGTGCGTATGTGGTCGCGCGTTGTCTTGCAGGAGCAGTGGAGCCGAACGATTGACCAAAGCTGGTTGGAGACGTGCGAGCTTCTCCATCGTTGTGTTCAGTTCTTCACAGTACACATCTGCAGTAATGCTTGTCCCGTTTGGCAGGAAGCTGTGATGAATTACGCCCGCGTTAGACCACCAAACAGTGACCATCACTTTTCTAGGGGTAAGTTTTCGTTTAGGGCATTGTTTGGGTGCTGAACCAGGGTCCAACCAACTTGCTCTGAGCGCTTACGATTGTCAAACAGGATCCATTTCTCGTCACAACTAACAATGCGGTTCAGAATTCCTTCATTTGTATGCCTGCTGATCAGTGCAAGGCACGTCTCCACGCGTACTTCGCGCTGGCGGTCATTGAGTTCGTGGGGTACCCATTTGTCAAGCTTTTTTACCTTGCCAATTTGACGCAAATGGACCAATATTGTTTTGATGCTAACGTCGAAAGCTGCTGCCAATTCAGCCATGGATTGAGTTTCATCAGCTTACACAATTGCCTTTAATTCGTCATTGTCGACCAAAGTTTTCGGACGACCACGGGGTTCATTTTTCATGTCAAAATTTCCAGAATGGAAGCGGGTAAACCAATAACGGGTGGTGCGTTCGTTTGTAGTGTTCGCTCCGTAAACGTCGTTGATGTTGCGTGCCGCTTGTGCCGCTTTGCTGCCACGACGGTACTCATACTCCATAATTACTCGAATTTTTAACTTATCCATTATGACGATAAATGTTCGAATGCGTTAAAACAAAACACTAACTATTAAACAAATGACGATTTTAGAAAAAGAATTCCATGTTTGTCGAATAAAATTAATTTGAAATTAGAATTATCAGTAAAAAAAAAAATATTTTCATTTGAAATGGCCAGTACGGCAAAACGGCAGTTTCATAGGTAAAGACCTATTATATACTCATACTGCTCCCGATTCGCTAGGAACTGTTATTAATAAAATAAATAAAGAACTCATGAACATTTCTCAATTGTGGAAAAGTTGATCCCTCAAAAATACAAATTATCGTCAAAGCCAGTCCAATTACAATCACAACATTAGATTTAGGTGCCCCATCTCCCATTTTTTTGAAGGTATAGTATAACAGATAAGGGTTGAGGCGTATTTATTGATTCGAAACAGATGTAAACCTCAAATCGAATATAACAGTAGAAATATATTTGCTACCATGAGATTTCAAAAATGTTTCCCCGTATCCACCACAACTGCGCTTGTACATTCCCTTCTTCTCCCTATTCTGGACTAGGCCAATCAAACCTATCCTGATTTAACAAAGGAGCAATTAAACATATTAGAGCGGCTAGAAAATACGTTTATTCAAAGCATATATGGTATTGTAACAGCCCATACTTTAATTAGTTATAAGCTAAATCGATAGATGGCGCTAGTAGTAGAATAAATCACACATGCATTTGTATCATTGAATTATAGACACTCCAAGGCTAACTTTTGTTTTGTATCGAGTCTTAGTATTCATACTCTATACGTACTGGTCTTCTGCTCTCCATAGGGAGACGTTGACTTGTCGTGTACTATTATACTATATAGATCACCTAGTACTTACCTACTCATTTAAATTGGTACGCGCACTGGCCATCCCAGATTTGGGCTCTCTTTTCCGGTCCACTTAAGGCCTATTATTGTACTGAAACTGTTCGTAATAAACGAATTACTCCGGTATCTCCGTGTTTTGATCACCATCCTCATCTGACGACTTCGATAGAAACCTGGCCTACTACAACTGGCGCCCAACGTGGGGCATAAAGAACTGACCCCTGCATTGATGTTACGAAGTCAAGACAGAGAACTAACTAAACAGGAGAAACCAGAGAACATGACAGTCCACTTAACGGCAGAGCAGTTCGAGCGTCTTTTAACGGGAAGCGGCCGACGAACTACCTTTTGTTCCTGCAATGCTGTCTACAATGGTGAGAAGGATCCGGAGACCGTTGAAGTATTCTTAGCAGCAGTCCGTACCTTCAAGAATCTGGAGGGGATTCCAGACAGCGAAGCCCTGGATGGTCTGCATCTTCTTCTTCGTGGTCAAGCCTCAAAATGGTGGATGGGGATTAAGAACCAGGTGAAAACTTGGTCAGATTTTGAATGCCAACTACGCATTGCCTACGCACCAAAGAAACCTGAATTCATGCTATACCTGGAGATCATGGGAGAACAGCAGAACCGTGGTTTGTCAACCGACACCTTTATTACAACCAAAAGAATGTTGTTCTCCCAGCTGCCAACATCTGAACAGCCTATTGAAAAGATCCAGCTCGACATGGTGTATGGTCTCTTACATGTGGACCTTCGTGATCGCATTCCACGCCACAGCATCCGCACATTTGATGAGCTGTTGTCGGAAGCAAGAGCCATCGAACATATCATCCGAGAGAAGAGAGACGATCCGGGAGATATTCCAGCCTACGTACAGAAGCCTCACCGCCCAAGAAACAAATGCCTTTATTGTAAAAACTTTGGGCACACCATAGAAAAGTGCAAGAAGAGGACTAGAGAGTGCAAAGTGGAAACTCCAGCACCAGTGGACGTGGGTTTTGTACAATCCATTTCCGAAGCACCGGCTGCTGGTCCCAGCAGACCCAAGTTTTCTTGCTACGGATGCGGAGCTCCTGGGGTGTACCGGAGCAACTGCACGACATGTACTGGAAGGAAGACTGAAATCAAGAAGGACAGTCTGAGTTTTTGCGCCATTGATGTCCAGATTGATCCCAAGCCCCGTCCTCTCGTGTTTATTAAGGTCGGTGAATCTGAGGGAAGTGCATTTATAGATACATGTGCCAAAACCAGCGTTGCGTCATTTCAGCTGTACCAAAATTTGAAATCTGCTGGGCAGACTTTCAGTGACAAGTAAGTTATTATAACACTTGCTGATGGAGTACAACGACCTAAAACGGCACTTACCTTCCAAGCGCCTGTAGAACTTAACGGACGTACTATAATGCACAAGTTTATTGTACTACCAGAGACTTCTAATGACAAAACGCTTCTTGGCATCGGCTTTATTCAGCAAGCCGGTATTATCTTAAATCTTCCGCAGTTTACCTGGCATTATATAGACGACCCAGGCACAACTTTCGAGCTGTACCAAGAAGATTTTGTTAGATTCTCGCGTGAAAGCTCTCCACCCAAAATTGTGAATTTAACTATTCCATCTGAGCCCAATCTAGGTGTTGCTCCAGTAATAGTTATCACAGACACGTCGCCTAAAGAACAGGTTAAGATCCAGGAAACCCCAGACTCTCAAGAATTGCAGGACTCGCAACAAGCTACAGAGGGGAAAGCGCTTGAAGCTGCACTACCAATTGGAGCTGCAACTGTACCTTACAGACTAAGACCAATCGATCTTGATGGAACCCCACCTCATGTCAAAAGAACTCGAGCTATGCTGTTTGACGGTTACTCGCCTAGGCTCGACTTTATCATGCAGGATGCCATCAGGGTTGTCACTCAATTAGATGTTGATCTACCTCAAGCGTTTAAAAAATTATTTCCAGATCCAGACATAGGATTAAACTCCTTAAATGTTTCTTTGTGTTCTGTAACTTCTAAACACACAGATATATTAAATAAACTTTTGATGGACTATTCCGATGTCTTTATTGCAAATGGTGAACCTACTACTGAAATTGAACATGGTATAGATACTAAAGATCATCCACCCAAATCAGTACCTCCATATAGATTGTCGCCTCCACGTAAAGCCATTTGTAAGTCTGAACTTGACAATATGTTACAAGAAGGAATAATAGAACCCTGTAACTCACCATGGGCTGCACCAGTGGTTATGGTTCCTAAGTCAAATGGTAAATGGAGACTTTGTATTGATTATAGGCGCCTTAACAGTATAACGATTCCAGACGCCTATCCTATTCCTCGCATTGACGATTTACTCCATGAAGCGAAGCCTACACCCTATATGTCAGCGTTAGATTTAAAGGCAGGATACTGGCAAATTGGAGTCCGGCAACAAGACTGCGATAAGACCGGATTTATAACACCTTTTGGAATATTTAGATTTAATAGGATGCCATTCGGTCTTCGCAATGCACCAGCTATCTTTCAGAGATTAATTGATGGTTTTCGAGTGAGCCTCGGTCACCTGAAACTACTGGCTTACTTGGATGATTTGATCGTTTTTTCTCCAACTTTTGAAGCACACATGTCTGACCTTAGTGATATATTTGTAAAACTTAGACAATACAATTTAACTGCAAACAGAGAGAAGTGCCGATTCTGCTTAAATTCCATAAAGTACTTGGGCCATATAATAACGCCCAGCGGTCTACAGGTCGACCCGGAAAAAACAGCAGCTATTAGCTTAATGCCTCCACCCCAGAATCTGAAGCATTTAGTGACGTTCCTGCAAACCTGTTCGTGGTATCGTCGATTTATCAAGGATTTTTCGCATATAGCAGAGCCACTGACAAGGCTTACAAAGAAAAGTACGAAATGGACTTGGGGGAGAGATCAAGAAGAAGCGTACTCTGAACTAAAATGTCGTTTGGTGACGGCTCCAGTGTTAAGACAGGCTGATGAAAACCAACCGTATATTATTAAAACAGATGCTAGTGCGTATGCTCTTGGCGCAGTGTTAGTTCAAGGAGAAGGAAATGAAGAACATCCCTTTGAGTATGCGAGCCGCTTACTTACTCCTGCTGAAAGAAATTACAGCACTACGGAAAGAGAGGCTCTCGCGGTTGTCTGGGCTACCACAAAATTTGCAGGCTATATAGAAAATTTAAAGTGGCTTATGTCCTTAAAGTCTCCTACAGGAAGGCTTGCAAGATGGGCTCTTCGTTTACAATCATTTGATATCACCATAAAGTATACTCCCGGAAGGACCAATGTAGTTGCAGACACGCTTTCAAGGCCGCCGTGCACCGAAGAAAGTCGGAATGAATGCAGCATATGTAGTATGACAGTAGATATGCCATTAAGGAGTCCTGCTGAAGTGAGGAAAGAGCAAATGAAAGATAAACGAATAGCAAAGATTGTAAACGATTTAGAACAAGAAGACAGCGAGAATATGTACTATTGGAGTCACAAAGGGTACCTTATAAATAACGGACTTCTCTATCGACACAGCCCAAAATGCGATACAGATGATGCTCAATTGGTGGTTCCAGAGCACGAATGGGCAAATGTGCTTTATGCTTATCACGATAATCCACTGGCGGGACATTACGGAACTGAGAAAACGTACCAAAATATCGCAAGACGTTACTTCTGGTGCGGAATGCGGAAATATATCGACAGCTATATCAAAAATTGCATCTTGTGTCAGCGCTATAAACCCACGAATAAAAAACCCGCTGGTCTTCTACAAACGACAGCCATGAACCAGCGCTTCGAAACAATTGCCTTTGATTTATTCGGGCCCTTACCACTCTCTTGCGAGGGCATGTCTTGGGTTATGATTATTGAGGATCTCGCCTCGAGATGGATAGAGCTTTTTGCACTCGAAGACGCCACTGCGGAACGGTGTGCTGTTATTCTCATTAATGAGGTTTTCCTTAGGTACGGGTTACCAAGACGTATGTTAAGTGATAATGGACCTCAATTCGTTAATGCAGTGATGCAACAAGTGGCTTTTTGTCTGAAGGTGAAACATTCATTTACCCCATTATATCATCCTGAAGCCAATCCAGTCGAACGCCGCAACAGAGATCTTAAGATCCAGTTAGCAATGCTTGTGGAGGAAGAACATCGAAACTGGCCCAGCCAGCTTCCTACTATTCGCTTCGCAATGAATACTTCACCATGTAGTAGTACGGATTACTCACCAGCTTACCTTACTTTTGGGAGAGAGCTAAGAACATTAGACGACAGTCTTCATGACTTCCGACATATAGTGTCTTCAGAAAATTTTATCCCTGAAATCACACCAAAGTTACTTAATTTTGCAAAGACTTAAGAAAGGGCCAAAGGGGTCCAGGAAATGAAAGAGGAAAAACGGAAGATTTATGTTGATCGGTTTCGAAGGAACAGTCCTGTATATAAACATGGAGAGTTGGTAATGGTCCCTACCCACTCGCTTAGTAATGCTAATAAAGGGATAAGTGCCAAGCTGCTACCAAAACGAGATGGACCATACATGATCAAAAGACAACATGGGCCATCTTCTTACGAAATAACTGATCCAAGTACTCCTGATGTAGTACTGGGGATATACCACTCCTCAGCTTTGACACCGTTTCACTCAGAGGGTAGTAAGGAAGTCCCGACTCCAGTCCAGCCACTAAGAAAAAGAAGTAGACCAAAGAAACTCCCACAAGAAGTCCAGCCCAATACTAGTAGGAGAAGAAGAGGGAGACCAAAGAAATCTACCTAGATAGTAATATTTGTATTGATTCTCGCCGGGTCGTCTATCGAATCCATAGGGGAAGATTGTAACAGCCCATACTTTAATTAGTTATAAGCTAAATCGATAGATGGCGCTAGTAGTAGAATAAATCACACATGCATTTGTATCATTGAATTATAGACACTCCAAGGCTAACTTTTGTTTTGTATCGAGTCTTAGTATTCATACTCTATACGTACTGGTCTTCTGCTCTCCATAGGGAGACGTTGACTTGTCGTGTACTATTATACTATATAAATCACCTAGTACTTACCTACTCATTTAAATTGGTACGCGCACTGGCCATCCCAGATTTGGGCTCTCTTTTCCGGTCCACTTAAGGCCTATTATTGTACTGAAACTGTTCGTAATAAACGAATTACTCCGGTATCTCCGTGTTTTGATCACCATCCTCATCTGACGACTTCGATAGAAACCTGGCCTACTACAGTATTAAATAATATGATCACATCTCTAAATTTCGTAACTAACCCAAAGGACTACCTATTCGCTCTCGCAGAAATGTTCACATACTTTCCCTGTTGTATTGTATATTGTTTAATCCTGTCTTAGGCAGTTGTCCCACCGCCGGCGAGAAAACGACTAACTATCGGCTATTTTCTCGCTCAAGAAACGTACAAAAGATATACATTCCGTGTAAACAAAAGAGATGCATATACAAATAGTTGATCGCTGACTGTTCACATTGCCGTAAGGACTCGCTTCAATAGTTCGACGCTGCGCGACAAGAGCTGTGAAAGATAATATTCACTCAGCGATACTTGATCGGAACTCACGCCGAGAGAGCGGTTGCTACAGGGTTATTTCTTTACAGTGTGAATCTGAAAGTACACGTATTTTTATTTTATATGAATATCGAACAATCATTTGAATTATCATAGTTATCTAGTTCAGACGACGATGATGATGTATCATATGATAGGCTTTAGGTCGTGGCACCGGCAATTTTGAAAAAAGGGAAGAAAATAAGGGGGTCATTATGGATGGAAAATATTTCAGAAAATAATAAGTGAAAAACAGTTAAACTATTCTATGAACTAACAAATGATCATTTTCGCACATATTTTAGAATGACAAGAGATGAGTTTGAATATTTGCATAATTTAATAGAATATGACATTAAAAAATATTATACAAATTATGGCGAAGCTATTAGTACAAGAGAGCGTCTCGTCATTACATTAAGGTAAGACTTGATCTTAAACTCCATCGCTTGGAGTTATTTCAACGGCAGGCATTGAATCTTGGGTCTCTTCGTTTCGGAAATTCCAATTTGCTGCAAACCAGAACCGCTGGGTTGAAGTGAGGCAGAAGCGCGTTCAGAAGAATAATTTGTCTGATTTGTAGAAAGACTTGAGATGTATAAGCATAATCGTTTGTAGTAACCGGAATATGAATAGTTTGTATGGACAATATTTACTTCGGCCAATTGAAACAATTTTTTTTTGATAAAAATCCGGCATCTGCTTATAGCCGAGCTACATAACTATCGGAACTACGCAGTCGCTCCCCGCGGCTCGCCAACTCGTTTGTATATTCTAGCTCTACTCGCTACTCCGCTACTACGTTGCCGGTGGTACAACTGCCTTACTTAGTTACTCGAAATGCCGCTTCGAATACAGACGTCAGGGTCATACAAGCTGCCTGCGATCTTCATCGGGATGCTTGTTATTGACACCAGCCCATGCCACTCAGTTTTACACAGTATTTTACTCCTAAAGTAATCCGTCTCTGAAAGTATCTGCCGACCAACCTGCACCGCATCCAAAACATTGACTGATTCAAATAGAGTATTAAAAATCTTTACCTGACAGTTTAATTCATACGTATTTTTATTTACTATGTATATATGTAATTGCCTTTAAATATATTTATATTTTGAATCATAGCGAAACTTTGTATTATTATCCTAGTTATTTAAACAAAATGAAACAAATTATGTATTAGTTTATAGGTCTCAATAAAATATGTATGTATATTTTAACTAAAACATTGTATTCGCTTGCCACGATAGATAATTTTTTTAAATGTATCCTCGCAGCAGATTGTCTGGAAAATTTCGCTCATGAGCAATTAGGTCACCCGACATGCCAAATGTATTGCATATGTTATAATTGATCTGTAATTTTAATGATTTTAGATATGCCTTTTTCATTGTGTTTCACTTCCGTCAACAATCCGAACTGCTTAAGTAATTAAAGCCGACCTTTTCTCTTAGTGTTCTGTGTTATTTTCAAATTTTCGGTTGACCTGTTCAGGCATGCGCTCTAGTTCATGTTCCTAATTGGCTAATTCTTGTGGAACATTTTATGTTGTTTATGCCTGAATGTTATATTTGTACGTTGTGTCATGTTTAAAGTGCATATCGTGATCAATATGGCTTCATTGTATTCTAGGTGGATCAGTTATCCATATATAATGTATTTTATCTGCCAAATGATGTAATTTCAGACCAAACCTTGCAACCTCAATAAACGCCACTGAACTCTTGGCGTCTTTGTATATTATTCTAAGGTTTTACTGAGATACTAATATAAGATACAACTACTTTCAAGTACATTCCGAATTCAAGTCTTACATATAAATTTGCCATTCTTATGAAAAGGTAAAATCCAGAGCGAAAGTTTACCACAACTACACAAAACAGAATATTACAATATATTGGCTTAAATACACAACTTTTTTTATAATATCAATTCCATATATCAATATCACGGACCCAGAAAAGTTTGTAACATGTTCCGCCATAAAGTGGAAATACAGTAAAACCATCTTCGCATCCCTTTCTTTCTTTCGCATCCCGTGCTGCGTTGCGAAAGGTAAACAGCTAAAAGGTATATACAGCTAAAAGGTAAACAGCTAAAAGGTAAACAGTTAAAAGGTAAAGGAGGCTGAGTAATCGTGGGCTAGACAGTTAATAGGTGGAAATTCATGCCAAAAAAAAAGTTATATTAACCTTATTATAAATATAATAAACCGCGAATGATTTAATTTCTGGAAATGAAATAAATTCAAAATATGTAATTTCACTGTGATTTTTATGTTGACGAGTCACTCACTCAATCACGCCGTCAAATGGCTGCCATTCTGATATTCGTTTGTTTGGCTTTGTTCCATGCGCTTGAGTTGTTTTGTGGTTTTCCTATTTTCTTACGACTTACGCTTGTTATACGGACTAACTACGATTCTTATTTACTAGAATACTTTCTGCTTGCCTACCGGATCCCGACAACCCACCTTACACGACGAATATTAGATTTGTTCCCTTGGATACCCGATTTTGCATTTCGACATGGGTCGTTGTGTTAACTGTGGCATTGCGTTTGATCGCTGTGCTACTGTTGGCAGACGAGATTTAAATGAAGAAATATAGGTTGTGAATTGACAATAGCGTATGACTGAAACAGTAAGTAACTTATTCTTGCGAATAATTTCAAAGTGAAGAAGATAGTGGTTAAGATAAATGTTTATGCTATTTTGGGGAGCATACAAGGGGTGAAATACATACACGATTCGTTTTGGGACATCATTAAGTATAGTTTATTTAAGTAATTTATTGAAAAGTCCAACGAAATAATTTAAAATAACATTCTCATAACCTAATGAAACTTTATATAACACTACTAAAATATCTTATAGCTTAACTTCTAGAAATACAAATGTTTTCAAATTTTAGGTGTACACTTCAAATGTATGTTTCTTATAGAAAACACTATTTCCAAGTTGTTAACACCATAGCCCAGAAATGTATGGGACGGTATCTGCCTCCTTGCTGTCTGCGTTTAAACTCAGCGCTTGGAAATAATTTTTTTCGAGGCATACGCCCTTGACTAGAAATGTAAGGCTGGGTTAAGATAGTTATTGACTTTGTAATATGACGTGTATGATATGATTTGATTTTACGCTCAGGGAGGGATGTTAAGCTGTTTTGTATTTTAAGAATTGTATTTAGTGGGTATTGTCTTGACATCCCTGCAGACGTCGTGTATGGCAGAATTCTTGATTATCTTTCATCAGTTACCGCTAAACTTCAATAGTATCACTTTTTGGTTTAATTATTTTCATGAACCGAGTTTTGTCAGTATTATACTGAATAAAGTTGAAAGATTAAGTAATCCAGAAATTAAGACAGATGTATGGCCAAATATTTTTCAGTAGTGGCCTGAGTGACAGCGCGCGGGGCTGGAATGCGTGTGGTTCATTCACGGTGCCCGGTCGCGGCCAGACCTGCGCAGCCGCCGCCGGCAAGACTTGCACATCGATGTTGTTTATATTCCACCGCATCGTAACATATAAGTAAACATATTGTGATGAGAAAATAAATTTTTATTATTATTATTATTGTTAAACGAATACGTTGTTTTGTTCACTTGTTTGGTGATATTATTAGGGAACATCTTAACGACCACTATTTGATAGTTGGAGATTTTAATTTACTCTGTTTGAAATGGAGCTCGTGCGAAACAATATTATTATGAAAAGGTGCTGTAGAAGTTCAGACTGTGGCATCTGAATTGATTCATTCAATACATATTTATGGCTAAAAAAATCTAAAAAGCTTATAAATAATAAGAGAAATACTTTAGACCTAATTTTTTCTAACCTTAAAGTAACTATTGTCGTTCCCCAAATCCACTTGTACTTACCTACTTGATGTTCTGCATCTATCAATAGAATTGGAGGTATCTGACATCGTGGTTTCCTATGTCCGGTTAATAATTATATTTTCTAAAAAGCTTACGTTGATGCCGTAAGTTTTGAGTTACATAAATATGACTGGTTAATTTTTTTTATTTAGATTATGAATCTGTGCTCAAAGAATTTTATAACCTATTATATGAACTAGTGGTTTGTTCCTGAGTCTACGGTTTCTGGCAGACACCATTATCCAGTTTGGTACACTTATTTATTAATTTAACGAAGGAAAAGGCAAAGTTTCACAATTAATTTATGGAAACGATATAAAAATCCTAACGATTATTCGCTTTCATTGTTACAAGCACGCCAGAAAAAACTAAGTGTTATAATAACTACATAAAGCGGTCGAAGGTATAATAAAACCGTTTAATTATTTTGGGAATACGTCAGATCGAGAATGTAATCAGATTCGGTATATCCGGGATAGCTTATACGGTAGTTCTAATGTTATTATCGGAGCGGGTATTTGTCTAGCCTTTAATAATTTCTTTAGAGACGACATCGCTTACTAAACATGCCTTTTCTGCATTATTTATCCAATAATTAAATAGATTCCATTGATCTAACTTGCTTGACACTCATTTTTCACACTCCTCCATCAAGAACTCGCTCACTTATTTAAGCCTATCCGTAACTATACACTGAACTCGGTTATTTCTAGGTTTCAGAACTACAAATTGAACTTACGCTCAAAACACACACATACACACACGCTGAAACACGCACGCACATTAGAATATCATACGGCAGTTTTTATCTATATATATTTTTACTTAATCTTAATTTGTTTCTTTGTCCAATAATTATGAAATACTATGTTTCAATATCTAAAAGTTCAGTAATTTATTAGTCTGCTATGTATGTATTAGTAACAAAATTAAAGATCCGTAACTGGCTGTCAGTAAAACTTAACCGAAACTTAGTTTAAGAGCTGAGGATTTAGCGATAAATAAACAAAATAGCTTATACAAGGGCTAACTTTTCAAGGACAATGTAAAAACATATCAACTATTCGTGGGTTGACTAATTCTTTTATTGAGATTTGATTAAGATTTGAATACTACAGGTATCCTAATGTTTTTTGATAAATAATGGCTAAACAATGTTTATAAAATACGTCCCTTCTCTGTGACTAAGCAGCTGGTGGAAGTGAGCAAACTGCTCGTTCATGCGTGAATAAGCTGAAATGACTTTCATGGAAATGATCCAGGGGCATAATTAAAATATGTCTTTTTGCTGATTAAAAAATAAACATTATATGCATGGATTAACTTTAATATTTATAAATGAAGTTCACTTACGTCGAAAACATAAAGTTGGTTTTAGTTAACTTAAGTGTCCGGAGTTACAATGATTTACTGTTACACATGGGAAATGAACCTCGACCCAAAAGTTCTGTTCAAACTTTCATAACAACATCACGATGTCACACTGTTGTTTCAAATAAAAAAATGTATGGCTTGTTTGTTATAAACTATGTAATAAATTATTTTTATTTTGTTGTATTTTATTTTATTATTTTACTGCATTTTCGTATCATAGCGGAAAATAACCATGAAACGAATGTCAATTTTACGATTTAAAATTAGTAAGTAGGTGGAACTCCCATGCATCTTAGGTTTGAATCTTAGTGTGAACTGACATTTTGATGTCATGTGTGTTTAAACAAAATTTTCAACCTTTTAATGGCTGTGTATATATGATAAATCTTACTGTGGTCTAATCTGTGATGATTTGAAAAGTAATTATTACTGTGACAACTGTTTTATTGTATTGTTTTCAAATTTTTAATTTTAATGTATCCTTAGTAACTTCAAACACGACGAAAAAGATTAAATAAATTAATTAATTAAGGCAAGAATAAAAGATGTCCCTACAACAACTCCAAATTATATTACCAGCGATCCTTTTTACCCTTCCCATACCTTTAAATAATAATGGACCTTTTAATAAAACATACAGCGACTAAAAACCTGAAAAATCGAAAAGGAACTTTTAAGTTAGCCGATCGCGCTTTCAAAACTTCACGATCACAACCATGCTATAAATGGGAAGATTTAAAACGAGTCTAATATAGAAAAATAAGGCTCCAAAGAATAGAAAAATTTTCTAAAGAAATTCAAATAAAGATAGCTCCTAACAAATATAAATTTAAAATTCAATTAAAAGAGCTTTCCCTAGGAGAGGTGCAAAGGAAATGATCTGCTACTAAAATTAACTACTTATGAAAAGTTATTATGTTGCCCCCAAATTTCAATTACATTTATGTATATGTTTGTATGTAATAATAATTATTAATGGTTACATCTGTGTCAGTATATTTATATGTGTTTTCTCTGTTCGTTTTTGGTTCTTCATTTTTTTTCTTACGTTTACTTAATAATAATTTACCTACCTTACTTATGTTCTTTGTTACACCCATTCTACTACCTAAAGGTTGGCTGGTAGAAATTGCCTTGTGGCATTAAGCTACCCTGTACAATATCATGTGTGCAAATTTTAAATAAAAAAAAAAACAAATACATACGTCTCTACAAGAACCTCATGATAGACTGACATAGACAGCTGGTGCCTAAAGCGCGCCGGTATTGCATCGAATCATTTGTTAAATATGACAAGGCTTTTTGCTAAAGCAACTGATATACGTTTATAAATTTTATTTTACTTTTTTGGTGATCTTGTGTGCGTGAATATTGTATATTTTGGACCACTTAATCTGATGCTTGAGGGGACTTTCTCATTAATTCTCTTACTAATCACAAAATAGTTTGATGATTTTGCTTTTTTAAAGGAGTCTTAAAACTTTTAAAAATACCCTAAG
Source organism: Marasmarcha lunaedactyla (assembly GCA_923062675.1). Lineage (NCBI taxonomy): Eukaryota > Metazoa > Arthropoda > Insecta > Lepidoptera > Pterophoridae > Marasmarcha > Marasmarcha lunaedactyla. The sequence continues at coordinate 24,661,158 of OV281349.1, forward strand.
TCAGCATCCATTTCATCCAACACGACAGTGTATTATAACTCAGGGCTGAATTTTCAATCGTCAGATAACTATTATCTGTATATCTGTAACTGTTATAACTTTGAAACCAGACAAGATTTTCCGTAGAAATAATGTCAAACTCACAAAAATATTTGACTGATAAAAGTTATCTGAGTATAGAAAAATCTGCCTTTCATCAATCAATAACTTTTTCAGTTAGTTTCTAAAAACAGAAACTTACATAGAAAGGTAAATTAATTTTTATAGCGCTTTTAAATATATAAAATCAACGATATAATCTCGAATAGAAATTGGTTTGTTGAAAACCTTCTACGGTTCTCCATACTTCTGAGAACCGCAACGGTGGCAATAAGTCAAAAAAATTAATATTACGTCTTTACCTATGAAATTGCCGTTTTTCACGAAATAAATGAAGCGTAATTTTTTTATATATTTTTTATTTCTATTAATCAAAATAATCACCCATGCAATCAATGCATCTTTGCCAACGCATTGGTAGCTTATTGATGCCTTTCTTGAAGAAATCAGCTGGACGGGAGGCAACAAATTCTTCAAAGGCATTTTGTACTGCCTCTCGGGTATTGAATTTTTTTCCCGCCAAGAAGTTATCCAAATTCTGGAAAAAGTAGAAGTCTGTAGGCGCAAGGTCTGGTGAGTACGGCGGATGACGGAGAACTTCCAACCCCAACTCTTGTAGCTTGGAGACCGTCTGCTGTGCAGTATGAGGTCGCGCGTTGTCGTGCAGGAGCAGTGGAGCCGAACGATTGACCAAAGCTGGTTGGAGACGTGCGAGCTTCTCCATCATTGTGTTCAGTTCTTCACAGTACACATCTGCAGTAATGCTTGTCCCGTTTGGCAAGAAGCTGTGATGAATTACACCCGCGTTAGACCACCAAACATTGACCATCACTTTTCTAGGGGTAAGTTTTCGTTTAGGGCATTGTTTGGGTGCTGAACTAGGGTCCAACCAACTTGCTGAGCGCTTACGATTGTCAAACAGGATCCATTTCTCGTCACAAGTAACAATGCGGTTCAGAATTCCTTCATTTGTATGCCTGCTGAGCAGTGCAAGGCACGTCTTCACGCGTACTTCGCGCTGGCGGTCATTGAGTTCGTGAGGTGCCCATTTGTCAAGCTTTTTACCTTGCCAATTTGACGCAAATGGACCAATATTGTTTTGATGCTAACGTCGAAAGCTGCTGCTTATTCAGCCGTGGATTGAGTTTCATCAGCTTCCACAATTGCCTTTAATTCGTCATTGTCGACCAAAGTTTTCGGACGACCACGGGGTTCATTTTTCAGGTCAAAATTTCCAGAACAGAAGCGGGTAAACCAATAACGGGTGGTGCGTTCGTTTGTAGTGTTCGCTCCGTAAACGTCGTTGATGTTGCGTGCCGCTTGTGCCGCTTTGCTGCCACGACGGTACTCATACTCCATAATTACTCGAATTTTTAACTTATCCATGATGACGAAAAATGTTCGAATGCGTTGAAAACAAAACACTAACTATTAAACAAAAGACGATTTTAGAAAAAGAATTCCATGTTTGTCAAATAAAATTAATTAGAAATTAGAATTATCAGTAAAAAAAAAAATATTTTCATTTGAAATGGCCAGTACGGCAAAACGGCAGTTATAAGACCTATTATACAAAATAAAATATTTGAGATATTATCGTCTTCATTTTTTTTATTCCTTCCTTGATAATCCATGTATCGTAGGCTGTCGTAGTATCTTTGGCCAAATATTTCGTCGACGAAACAAAGCCTCCCGTGGTGGTAGCATTAATAATAGACGGTAAATTTTGCATTCTCTTTACTCAACATTGACAATTACTTGTTCTTATTGATGTCAAATAAAACATGACTGTACCATCAGTTCGGAAAAACCTTCGTGAAGAAGAACTGGCAAGAAACTTCACGGGTATATTTTTTTCAAAATAAATTCACAGATGTCTGTACAAAATTATTATTATCTGCATTCGTTAGCTCGGCAAGTCTCCCTCCCCCCAAGTATCCAAACGACGAACACCCTCAAATAGTAAAATCCTGTTAATGAGGGATTATACCCAAGGGCTTTTATCATCCAAATAATCCTTGGATATCCAAAAAAAGACCTTGGATATCCTCAGGAACCTTATTAGTTTTGTTTAGTTTAGGGGTCAGAGACTTCACATAAGCTTGTAACCTTTTCTGACTTAATAAAAAAGTTATTATTATTATTATTGTTATTTATGAAGCCTACTATTATAAGCTGGCAGCATATTTTTTCCTCTTGTGTTTACATTGTGCACTTCTTATTTTCTTTTGAACAAGGTCATGTTCTTTTTTACATACATTGAATATTTCTAAAATATATTATGAATGGAAAGTAAAAATATTTATTTCCTTAAATTTACCTCTGAGTGACACCCTTGGACCGAGCTGATAGATTACCAGTTCAATCATTTTTATAATTGATCATTTTGAATCATTTTAATATAATATTTGCTGAAATATTTTTCAAATAAACGGTGATACAACAGGAATATTTTATTTAATTCGAAATAATAATGAAAATATGCTAAACTCTAAAATGACCAGTTAACGACGTACCAATCCATTCCTTGAAACCCGATTAACTCGGCTAGTATATATTACTCGGCGAGTATATTCAATACTCAGCAATCGTCATGGAAGTTTAAAATCTGGATACAATACTCATAAGTTGTTGTTTGTCTTTCTGGGTGTATGTACCTGCGAATCTTCTTGCTTTTTACGTGCTAAAGTTGAAGAAGGTGTAAGTCTCATACTCACACTCGCACTTCAAGAAGATTTAAGATGCAGGTGAGATAGAAGACAAACGTCTAATCCTTTTTCAATTAAATAAAAAAAAATAACTGGTAAAATTGTGATAGGAAAAACAGTTGAGAAATAAAAAACTAGGGGTCTAATTTTATTACACTTATTTAAGGTAAACAAAACGTTTCCAAACAGTTCTGTCTTATAAAGCATCCTGCTAAGTCTTTTACAAATAAAGAATACATTTTACGTCACAATTTTAGACACTGCACATTTTTCTGAGGAAGACGCGACCGAAACCGCGGTTGAAGCATATAACTAACATTACTGAACAATTTCACGAGATAGCAAGCTTCATTGCATTATTAGTACATTCGTTTTCTAGGCACCATATTCACATATAGAAAGAACAGGGATCGACACCTAATAATCGACAGTCGACAGTGTCGTTTATTGGTAACGATGGAACAAAAATAAAAATAATGATCAGATAAAGTGCAAAGCTCGAAGTATATGGATTTAATCTAGTTTCGCCACGCGTCAAAGACTTTTTTCATCAAAGACAAAATTTTCGTCCCTACGTTCACAAGTGAGTTTGATACAAAATTATTCAGAACATATTTTAGCTTGAATTATTATTTAAAATGCTTGAACTAATCAAAACAATTTTGATTAGTTTATTAATAATAATATTACGTTTATTACGAACGAAAAATCTTACTCATACACTTAGTGGTTTATTTAAAATTCACGATGTAACTCACCTGCCACAAAATTTTAAAATGTCGATCCTTGCTGCCATGTCGAGGATTTGTTCTACCAACGTACTTCCAAGTTTTAGCAATATTTATCTGCTTCCAAAACATAGTAAAAAATGTTTTGACCCAAATATTTTGTACCCAAAATAACCCATGCTTCGTTTTAATAAAGCAACTCCGCAATCACCTCATAAACGCAAATCATTTAACGGCATTGCGAAACACGAAACCCCAGGCAAACGTGCTCCGCCGCTAGAACTTCATTGTGAAATAATTGAAAAACAGGGTGTTAATATTATTTTACGATTTCATGATATTTTGGAAGTTTCAAGTTAAATATGAATCATTTTGAGTTCTGTGATGATTAGGTATCTTGATGAAGAGTAATATGAATATGACAACAAACTTTACCACCTTACAAAAAGTTACAATAAAGACAGCGTTTTGTACGTACGTCCTATCAATTTATTTTACCATCAAAAGATCTGTGACTAATAATATAATTGATACAAATGAAACTATTATGAAGCCATTTATTGTACAGCATTTATTAAAAATACAATAAAAGGCGGGTTCCTCCCTTCCATCAGCCTGCTTTTATTAATTGAGGCATTACTGACAACTTATCTAATAAAATGATGATGCATTTTTATGATGACAAAGATGCATTTTTACATTTCAGGAAATGAAATTTCCTTTTTCAAAGAATTAATGGGGGATTCCCTTTTGTCTATTGTCTAAAAATTATTGTCCTGAAACAAAAATCCATAACAAGCTTCTCTTAAAAATCACATGCCAAAATATTTAAAATTTCCAACCTGATCGATACCTATTAATCAATGAAACCTAAAACTCATTAGTCATAGAAATTATTTACATAATAATATACTTTTATAATTTTGGTTGCCATATTTAATTTTATAAATTTGTGCTAAAATAGTCACCGCGCTGGAATAACTTTTATCCCTAAAAAACGTTGATGAAAGTTGTTGGGATGCGAATTGGTCAACCTGACTTTGTCATGGTCCAAATTGATTAAACTCTAGAGTGCAATTCAATAACACGGAGCTAGAAACTCGCGTAGCAAGTCCTGAGGGTTACGAGTGTGGGATAGTGGCGAGCGAAGCGAACTGCCGGCTTCCCGAGCTGAGCATTTATCGAATATGCGAGTGCCATAAATAAACTGTCCATTTCTAAAAAAAAAATTTAGATTGAAAGCGTGCTTGATTGCCTGCATGTAAATTTGCATGTGTGTTTGCATGAATGTTTGTATGCCTGAATGCTAATACAACTGCGTGATTGCTTGCATGGCTGCATATAAAAAGAGAAAACATATACCAACAATAAATAACTCAATTAATTTGAAAACTAATAACAATATATTTATTACAGTCAATTTCTATCCACGTCACCCATATAAATTTCGTCAACCATCCTTTAAATTCGGTTAGTTTGCCACGAGGATGTTCAGAAGTGAATTTTAGGGATTCTATTTATTATGAATATAGATATTTATGACAACAGAATTAATGATTTTCATCGTTTAGAGATTTCAATTTTAGGACATGTTATATAATGGATTACACATTATGACAAGAATTATTTCGGACATTCGATAGTTTTGGCGAAACTTTTTATGGCATACTTATGAGGACAAAGTTTATGATATAAAATAAAACCAAGTAAATACGATATGAATTATGCCCGGTTTAAGATTCCGAATCAATTAATTAGAGCCAGCTTAATACATCTGCATTCTATCAAAGAAAAAATAAAGAATCCCCACTGGATAGTTGTACAAAAATATCTATTGTGCCGTTTCTGCATTAGGGAAGAAGAGAAAGACATTGTTAAACAGAATGATTAACTTAATAATACCACAACACCCACACTAGACCAATAACCCAAGTGGATGGTGTACAATAAGGACATCATAATAAATACGATTTAACGAGGGTTATAAACTCCACCCCTTAGTTGGGCAAGGTTGATCTCCCTGCAAAACTTCCCTCTAATATGGTTGAGGAGGGCGATGGCTGGATCCCGCGTTAACTCGTGGAAGGGCGCTGTTTGAAGGTGTTCGTCGTTTGGATAATTGGGAGAGGGAGACTTGCCGAGCTAACGGATGCAGATAAGATTGATTTTGTATAGACATAAAGTCTCTTGACGTGAAGTTTCTTGCCAATTCTTCTTCACGAAGGTTTTTCCAGACTAATGGTAGAGTCATGTTTTATTCGACATAAATAAGAAAAAGTAATTGTCAATGTTGAGAAAAAAAAATATTTCATTTCATTTCATTGCATCGTAAGACTGTCGTGTTCATGGAGTGGTATAACTCGTTGTTATCGTCGCAGTAAACTATAACGTGGGTATAATCTCAATTAAGCCTGCATCTTTACTGCACGGTGGTTCTTGTGAATATAGTTTTTTAATTAAAAGTTGCAGTAGAGAATCTTTGTTGAGGTCTCGTCTGGGGCGGTTCTGCAGTTTTTCTTATCTTGACCGCCATAACAATCATGTTATAGGAACAAAACTGCCTTAAACGGTCGGAGACGCATCATTATATAATAATCAATATTACTTTTAATAAATAAAATACTTGCGATAACCTATGTAGGTATATGGTTGCGGATGCGACTTACCATTCGGTGTGTAGCGTGCGTAAATAAGCATGGATATATATGAATGTTGAATTGAATAAAAAATGTTGATTCAGCATGTTGAGCCTCAATTGGTGCATTGCGCTGGTAAACTTAGTTGTAAACCACAGTTGTATGGTAATACTTTTCTAAGTTACCAAATACGAGAACAAAACCTGAAAGAGGCGTATAATCGGATTCAAAACTAACGTAACGTACAACGTCGTATTATAGTAAAAGAAAATGGAATTAAAATTTAAATAATTCAGGTTGTTTGCAATTTTATAATTTGTGAAATAAGTAGATAAATAAACACTTTAATTTCATACTGATATTCACCCCAAATTGTAAGTATGGTTTAATTTTATAAAATCAGGGGTAAGGCCTTCCTATCAAGCAAAAACTTGTAAACATTTTTTATGTAACAACTAACTATTTGAATATGACTATTAGATTATTACTTGATTTTGTCACATGAACTTTTTCATACATTTTTCAACTTCTATTTTAAATTAGGTTGTTCCTACCATCATCACTGTTATTGTCTACGTGGTTCATCTCAACATGGATGATTGTGTTTGTTCGTTGCGCAACAGCGCCATGTCCAGAATTGATGAAGTAATTATCGCTATGTGTACACTAGCTGTGTGTTCCGCAACTATTTGTTGCAACAGTTGCGTGAATTCACATCGAGATTGTTAAGGGACACGGTATGTTATTGCTGTGGACTTTAAGTGGACAATGTCTATTTTATAGCCCAGTCCATAGCAGCGGCCTTTAATGGACTCCTAATTAAGATAAAATGCCACTATTTTCTACAAGCTCAACCTTGGTAACGGTTCCAAACACATTTTTATTGATTTAAATTCTGAATAGAGAACGGAAAAAATGTATGAAAAAGTTCACGAGACAACATCAACTAAAATTCTTAAAAAAAGTCATTACTTAAAAAAAGGTTTACTGGTTTTTGCCCCTGGCTTGGCTCTATACTTCCTAGAAAAGTAATTGGAAAATTATATGATAAGTCCGACATTATATATATTATATACCTTTACCCTTTGATAATTATGTAAGTGGAAGTAAACATTTTCTACTCACATGCGAATATATTTTCTGTACCGTCAACAACAATCTTGTCTGGACGGAGAATTTATTACAGTATGGTGGAAATCGATGGATTTCCAAAACCGACTGTACTTGACTCGCCATGATGTTTCAATGAGACTTTCCAATTGACAGAGATTGAAAAATTGTTTGGTTTTCCAAGGATCTATGAACAAAATTGACGACAACTAGGTGCAAGATTTATTTATTCAAGTTATTCAAAAGACACTAACTTAATGCCGTAAACAAACATTTTATTAACAAATTCAACACATCATTTTAAATTATAAATAGATTAGTGGCAACAATTAACAGGATCGCCAGTACTCCCAATAAGTTTTATGGTGTTATGAAACCAATATTCTGGGTTATTGCTGAACTGATATTCAAAGTTTGACAAACCTTTTGGCAAAGGTTTGGTGTTGTGGGTATGTGTGATTGGTGGCTGAGTGTTCAATGATCAGATAACTTTTATCCTGAGAATTACTTTTACATTGATAAGATTTATTATAGAATTTAAATCAAAATCTCAAAATTATTCTGCTGATAAAAATCATCTGAGTAAACTCTCAAAACTAGTAATAATTCGATTTTTCTTAATGCAGTAAATATTTAATTACTTTAGTAAGCAACAAATGAGTTCCCTATCTCACTGTATGCACTGATCGTTTAGTTCAAATTTATCACTTCTTAAAAGAAAAAGACAGAGTTTATACAGAAACTTCAAAATTCATACCTTTTAAAATAAAGTCCTCGTAAATGTTATCTGACAATTGCTTTAAGGAACCGCTGATGTTATTTCTAGATAAACAGTTATTACAAAAAATGCATACAACTAAACATGGTATTTTATTTGAACATAACTTATACATAAAACATGATTTAAAATATGACAATAAGACGGAATTTATAATTCAAGTTCTTATTGCGAATACACGTGCTTATTGCGAATACACTTTTAAAATGTAAAACGTCTCAACATTAATTGTGGACAACATAATTGATATAAGGAGGATAAAATCATTTTGATGGCGTCTCTGTCAGCAAAAGCTCGCCACCAACCAAATTGGCAATCCTCATTTTTCGAGAAACTTACGAAATTAAATAAGAATCTGAATTTCAAATTTGATATCCTGGGCATGTCAGTAAAACTCGATATTTTACTATATTTAGATTTAGATATTTTAGTCTATAGACTTGCCATCTAGAATTCGAGAAGTAATGTCACTGAATGAGAATTGCGATCCAAGTCTCAACTAACAATCATGCGAACCTCTTTTGTTCTCAGCAAGTCACTCTTACAAACTTAGGTCTAAAATCACTTGCTCGTGGAAACTAAACAACTAGTGATTGTCAAATTTATTGCTTCAATGTACAACAGTAAGGCTTGAAATAATTAAACACGAACAAGATAGCATTATAAATTGAAGCTTATTCAGAATACGAACATTTCCATTGTTTAATGAATTTAATAACGATTTCATTACGAAAACGTCTTCAACTCTCTCTTACTTTGTCAAAACCTATTAATTCAAGTCGAGATTTATTACTGCTAACCTCATTCTACTCATAACAAAGGACTTTGGGTCTTTATTAACAAATTGAATTTTGGCATCATTGCGACAAAATTAACCTGGTTATCATGCATTATATTTAGTTTATTTTGCTTTGAAATATGCGTTCTAATGTATGAACATAACGTAATCAAAATATTTAACTATTGCCAAATCCACAAAAATGTTAGGTAGTCAAATACTTCTAAAATACCTGATATATTAAAAAAAATTGCTATTCATTCAAAGCTATGGTAAAAATCCTTTGGAAGGAATAGTCACAACGTATCTACGTTATGAATCGGAAAACTGAAACTTCCCCACAAGCATACAGATCTGACTTAAAGTTAATGAAGAGTTTAGTGTATAATATGAGCGGCGTTTCTAATAAGCAATGTCACACTTCAATAGACCATAGATATTGCAGCGATTAATTAAGATGTTTATTTCAACTTTTTATTAAATAGCTAGACCAATGGAGGTCTTAATAATGAGTTTTAAGTTCATTACCTAACAATGTAATAAAAGGGCTTGGAAAATATACAGAGCGTAACCAAATGGTCAAGTGTTACTAAAAGTGTAAAAAGCGTCCCTCTCATCTTATCGGAAATTAAAAATCATTGTTTGTAATTTCTTATCAAAATCTGTACCCGCTGATTAAATTTTAATTCAAATGCTGAGTGTAGCTGTTATCTAAGAGCCAACTGAGATAAAATGTTAAATGTAGTTTTGATAAATAAAATCTCTCTTTGTAATGGTTTAACTGTTAATATATTTTAGAATATAAATGTCTATAAATTAGTTTATTTCAGGAAATGCTTTCTTCTGAGTTATAATAACAGAAGCGAACATCAAAATGAATTAGAGTTTGAGACCTGTTCTCAACTCACAAGTTTCTCTTAATATGTCTTAACAGGATATGACCCCGAGACCCGGCGTATCATTACCGCCATTATGCTCTCTCCTTTTATACTATAAATCTTTCAGATTTATTTGTTAGAAACAGGTCAGGTATCTTTACTACTTTACTTTATATATGTGGTTAAGAAATGTTTTATTTAATATAATGAATTGTGAAAACTTACTTATTATTGTGTTTGTGTTTAAAAGATTTTTAATTTATTCTAAACCTCTCCTTTTCTCCAACTCCGAAAAGTATCAATTTCTACCTATATACTAGATTATAATATCAACAATCTTGGAGACCACGATGAAACTAGTATTTAAACTGTTACACCGTAATATCGACCACATCAATATTTACAGCTCTTCCTTTATGTAAATTTCTCTAGAAGTATTGTATTGCTTTTTGCTTAAGCCGTATTGTTGGAGGCGAAGCGTGTATAAAGCTTTTTAACAAAAATACGAAATTCATTTTGTACAAAACTCAGCGACGTTATTACTCATTTACGCCCCAGTAAGTCTGTTACCACTTACAGGATTTAAGTACCAAAGAAGTCATTAATTAACAATGTCAGTATATAAGTCATTAATAATCAAGCTGTTTAATGACAATGCGTTTGAAGAACAGAAGTGTTTTTTTTTTATGATTTCATTTCAAAAGTATTCGTAGTAAGTACAATTTGTGCCCAGCAAAGTAAATATTGATCAGAGATTGGAAGTCTCAGAGACGTTTAATTCTTAGCGAACCGAAAAATTAATCTCTGATTTCGAACTACATTAAGATAAAATCAGATAAATTCATGAATAATAAATGCATGTAGTCCGATGTAAGAAGGGTGTGGGTCCAACCTGATCAAAAAGAGCATTCGCGCTATCTCCAAAATGTAATCTGTAGAAGACTGCTAAACAGGCAACTTTCCGACGATGGTCGAGGCTTTGCTGTTTTTTGGTGGTGAGGTCAAAGTTGGTAATAATTTTTCGGGCTCTTCAGCCAACTGCGTCCATCGTTTCTAGTTGGTACTTTGCAGAACCATCCCAAAGGTGGCTACAGTACTCCATACAAGATCGAACTTGAGCTGTGTAAAAATTAAGTAGCTGTACAGGGCTGAAGTACCGTCGGACCTTCGAGATGATTCCCAACTTCTTTGAGGCAGTTTGAGCTATGGACACAATTTGCTGCCCGGAGTTTAGTTGGGACGATATAGTTACGCCCAGAAGCCCTAGGTGGTCGGTTAAGGGTACAGAAGCATTTTGGAAAGTGGGCGTTCGGTCGAAACTGCTCGTTATGGCGGATAATAAACACGCCTGTGTTTTTGATGGGTTAAATTTGACCAAGTTGGACTCGCCCCAATTGGACATTTTCTTTAAGGCCAAATCCACCCGCTCAATCATGGACTCTCTCAAAGCCCGGATTTCTTGAAGACTCGCTCGCGCATTGGACATGTGTCTGTATACAACGGTGCTGTCATCAGCGTAACCAATAATGCCTGGGGTTAGCAGGTCCTTAATGCGCAGCAAGAATAACGTTGCAAGAAAACAGATCCCTGAAGTACCCATTACCATTACCATAAGAAGCATTAACTGCCATTAGGTCAGAAGTTCAAGAAAACTATTAAGGACATGCCGAAAAGCTTACTACATGATCAAATACTATTTGGATGACAAAAGGGCGTGGGATTTAAATCCCCACAGGCAATTTCTGTTTGTTTGTGAAAAATAATATACATACAATGGAAACAGATTAGCTGCGTCATTTCATTAGCACGCACAATTAGCTGTCATGTATGTGTTTTTTTCATGTCGTCGTCAAATTACCTTCGACACCAAGTATTTTATGAAATAATCTTCTATAAAAGAGTGCCGAGAGGTTTTGTCCTCCCAATCTACCCATAATACCTTTTAAAAGCCTAAGCATCGTTGTATTTACGCAACCTAGATGGAGATGTAGAATACTTTCACCAAGTTTTAATCTAATTTACCAGTGATGAAATAAAATATTCAGAATTTTTCTAATTGATTAGTTAATGATAAAGTTTCAAAAATCCAATGAGTGTCAAAGAAATAAAAAAAATCATGTATCAGTTCTCATTTTTACATCCTACAATCAACATATTAGTTACTGAAGAAAAATGTTAATTTCAACGGTTTGACGTGTTTTTTTATATATTCATGAGATTTTAAACATAGGTTAATATGTAAAGCTATGAAAGATCCACGTTGAATTCTAAATAGTCTTTACAAAGTGTAATTCTTTTTCGCGTTGGCCAATTCAGTCAGTAAATAAAACAACGTGTATCAAACGGATCCGTTAATACCATCGAGAACTTTTGATATATGAATAAGGAAAGCAGTAGGGCCAAAAAATAATACAAAGGGCTCTAAATATTTACTAACTTGGTTATTATGGCGGTTACAATAGGAAAGTCTGTAGTACCGTCCTATATAATAAGGCTTAATTACAACAACGACAAAATTATTCTAAAATACGATCGAAGGAAACTTCTAAAATGAAAAGTCATTAAGTGTATATTTCAAAACTTTTCTCTCTTCTAAAAGGTACAGAACAAGATCGGCATTGTGTTGTGTTCCCATTGTGAGCGTTTTCAAGCTTTGTGACATTTCGCTCCCGACTTTTCACATCTTACCTGTCATTGTAACACTGCTGAGTGTCACGAGAATATTAAGTTACTTTTCATAGCTCAGTAAATTTTATGAAATACATTTTTTTCTCTTATGAACTTTCCAAGAAGAAAACACTTTGTCGAAAATTGTACAATTTTGATGAGTTTCAACAATTATTGGAACCCGACGTTTCTACATGGACAAATTGAGCGTCTCCTTTTGTTGGTGAAGTTTGTAACTGTTGTTGAAATTCAAAATGTACAACTTGTAATAAAAATAATAATAAATCCCCAGACAAACATACAAACTGTATGACCCCAAAGTAAGCAGAGCTTGTGTTATGGATGACCATAAAGCGAACTGGGGGGAACCCAGAACAAACATACATATATAAATATAAACAACCATGATCCGAGCACAAATATCTGTGTTCATCGCACAAATGTATGTCCCGGCCAGGACTTGAACCTGGGACCTCCGACGTACGAAGCAGGGCTACTTACCACTACGCCACTCGGTCGCCAGTAATTAAGTGTTTTTGTATTTTTTAGAATCTGTCATCATTGTTGTTGACGTTATTTTACGAAGAATAAACTATGTACGTAATATAATGAATAAAATTATTTAATTAATATTTGTATACAGTTTTGTATTAATTATAGTGTTTGCAGTATTTCCTCAAATAAATTATTCATCACAACTTATAGCTTTGATTGAACCTTGTTATTATAATACGGCTTGTTTCAAACGCCTACCAAATAAAAACGGATAAATCGCCACCAAATTGTGTTCCTGAAATTTCATAAAATATATCCATTTTTTTTCACGAGAATTAATTTCGTAATTTTTTCTGAGCTAAAAAATCTAATGGACGATTGAACCTAATCTAATCTAATCTAACCTAACCACTACTGACCTTCGAATTTCGAAAGTTCACTATAGTGAAGTATGGAATTCCGATGATCGTGTCTTTTTTTATTCTGAACCAAACTCGCTTTTCATGAAAAGCTGGAAATGGTACTTAATTTGGTCCTGGCGCTTCGCCGGGTGCTTCCGCACCACGCTGGCTTCGCTCGCTCGGCTCGCGCGTGTATTAACTACATACGACCCTAACCGAACCCAATTGAACGCCGCTACAGTGAACTTTCGAACTAAATTAATTCTATAGTTTTGAACTAACATACCTGGAGTTTAACCTAACATTTGGTGACCATTTATCCATTATGAGTAGCAAAAATAATATTTGTAACAAAAGGTGCAGTAATTCTGGTGCGTGTTTATTTCTTTTGGACCATAATATCATTTCAGGACCCATTTTATAAAATCCTTTTATTTATTTTGTGGAGTTGTTTAATTTATTTGGTATTTAGGCTTAAGGTCTTAAAATATGTTTGGTGACCGTTTAAATTATACCGTTACCTATATCAATAACATTTTGAAAAATGAAACTTACAAAATGTTGTTGCTTTGTTAAGTTACACAGTGAAATACCTTCGCCTGAAGCCAGCTCTGGGAGACGCGCGTATAAACTGACAATGAACCGACGAATCCTATTTTGACATCTCAAGAATTAAGTAGCTAAACTGAATCTTAACTAATATGTGTATTAGTATTATTTTACATTCAGAGGCGGCTTGAAACACTCTGACAATTTCAAAATGTTTGTTTTATCGTAACACAGTCCTCTCTTCCTGAATTATAAACATTTTGAAACATGTTCCGCCAAGTTCGCTCCGCTTCGTTACAATTTCAGTTTAATAATTCGTATGGAGGTTCACTCTCGGGAGTTGGACCGAACAACATGCATACAAAAACACTTCAACAGCGAGCACCAACAAACATCGTTATATATTAAATCCCATGGAAACTAGGGTAAAGTAATTAAACACATACTGAATAAGGAATGACTATTCGTTGTTTAAACGGTTCAATATATGATTTTTTTTTAATAAAAGGAAAAATATAATATTTTTTATCTGAATTTTGCTCCCAAAGTTTGAGAAGGAGTATAAATTAATAGAAGGCATTAATTGAGATCTCTGTATATTAGTATTAAGCCTGATATACTTGATACGATGTTTGTCGTGACATGTGTTCTTGGTGCTCCTTTGTTGAATTCATTAATAATTTTTATTTAGAAAAAAAGAACTTTAATTCTTGTCGGTAAATTGATTTGTGATGCATAAAATATTTTACCTTTTACCAATATCATAAAATTATTTTAATTGAAAGTATTTCCCCAGTTTTAACCTGCTGGGTAAAGACCGCATCTAAACATATTTGTAACATGGTAAGTAAAACAAAACACTGTAGGAAATATTGCGAAATGTGTACGTACCTAAGACTTATTTCAAAGGTTATTCTGTAAAGCAGTAGTTAAATAGCGGTGTTGACGACCACTTTTCCGACAGCAATTAACTTGTTTCATTTAATATTTAACCTATATCGACTAAAGCTCAAATATAAAAATCTTGGTTTTCCTTACGACTCCTATCTGAAGGGAAATATTCCTCCGCAAAACGGAACGCCATTTTATTTTTCCCTCCACTGACTGCGGTTTTCATTGAGAACGAAAGTGCAAAAACCGTACAAACTGCCATTAGGTGGAGTATAACAGCAATATTGTAAGCTTGTGAATAATGTATGTAATCATTTTAAACAAGGCATCGCACTCTTTCATTGCTACGATTGGCTAGTATTATTTGAGTAATATTAATATGTAAATAGAAAATGTCAAATTAAACGTAATAAAATAAAACAACCCTTTCTACTGGCGCTCTAATAAGAGTTTAAAAACATTTTCACGTATTTTTTTTTATAAAACGTTTTATTTCTCAAAAAATTAACGAAACATATTTTCACACAATTCTGATGCTGATTATTTTTAATCAACTTTGAACCTTTTAATTCAATAATCGCCTACGAATTGAGTTGAGAGTTGTTGTGAAGAAAGTTGTTCTTATTTCATATGATAATAATCTTCAAATAAAGGGGCACATCGGGCTTTGAAAAGAGATATTCAGCTTTGTAAATCTGTACTTCTTTATAGAGTTTCACATAAACAAGTTCCCTTTGTAATATGTTTCCCTGAGTTCAGTTGCAAAAAAAGAAAATTTAAAAATAAATAGAAAACGACAAAATACTGAAACAATGTTTCAATCTGTTTACGCGAAAATATTTGTAAAATAATTCAGTAAATAAAACCCTAGGCATGACCCTTTTTAACACACAATGGCTTCTAAATAATGACTGTCATGTTTTGAAATCTTCGAGCAAATAAAATGAACAAAGGTTTTTCTACCAATCGCCCAATAGAAATATATGTTCCAAACTTTAGAAACTCATTTCGATAAAGTGCTGTCACTGTAGGATTCAGTTGACTAATTTGTATAATAGCAATATTTAGCTTATGACAAGATTTCTAAATTCATTATTTTAAAAGACCTGGAATCATTTAGTATGAGTGGTAACTTTGATATAATAAATTTCACCCTGAATTTGTAAATTTTTTAGATAAATATTGAAGATGTTTTAATTAATGATAATTAAAATTAATGAAAATTAAATTAATGAAACGATTTGAATATTCGTATTCAGAATAAGCTATCATTTATTATAATGCTGATTGACAGTACTTTTGATATTTCGTAAAAGACTGAATTTAGTTAAATCCTCATTGTAAAATGTTCAAAATCTTCGACAAGCATGGACAAGTAGAACCGCAGCACAAGTATATGAGAATCTACTTAACAATGTGCTACAAACGTGTGAAAGCGTTTTATCCAAACCCTTAGATCAAAAACCAAACCTTAATGACTGTTTATGGGTTATGTAATAAAACTTCTTTTGAGGTAAACCGTTCTAAGAAAGTGAGTCTCTCAAAAATAATTTTGAAATATAGCCACACAAGGTTGGAACTTTCCGACTAAAAGATTTTCAATCAAATTGTCTGTACCGATGATTTAAGAGCTCGCAAGATTGGGTAATAAAATTTCTAGCGCGCAGAGTTGGAGGTTGTCAGAAGCTTGTAAGTATCAAAAATGGAGCGATTTCTTGTTGTGCGAGAACTGACAGCTCGTCTCTATTGCTGGCAGGGTTTTTTGATTTTTGCTGGTTACGTAGGAAAGCTTGCGGGCTTTGAGTTTTGCTGGTGAAATGTATTCTGTTGGAAATATGTTTCGATTTCATACCAATACTTTTATTACAAGAAAGAAATAATTTTAAGAAGTACATAAAATGCTATATTTCCATATTATATACACTATAAAGGGTGTTTCATCGAGATTGACCAGTATGGGAAAGTCTAAATCCAGAAAATACAGAAATGTTTGTTATAACGAACCATGTTGTTCATTGTAAAGTAAAGAAAACTGCATTAACAAAGAGAAAAGAAACCGCCAAAAAATATCGTATGTGATTTTATTTTATGAAATGTTATCTAATATAGCCAGAAAATGAACAAATAAAATTTAACTCTTTTAAAATAACAATTATGACAATAAATCAACCTGGTAGATAATGATTATTTGTATTTCCATTTTATAATCTTTCGCACGTATTCATCGTGCAAATAACAACGGTTTTTTGTAAAGTTTGGCTTTTTAGAAACTTATGAACCTATATTCTGACGTAAAACTTGCAAGTGGTAAATCTTTAAAATTATAAAGTTTATTTTATTCATAAAATGGAACGCCTGCTACGTTCTATTTCAGACTCTATTTAGCTTGATTGTTAGCTCAGATTATTCCTGATACGTTCGATTTAATATATTCAGCTAAACAATAAATAAAGCAGAACATAAAACCAATATGCATTTAGTAAATGTGAATTATAATTATCAATTAATTTTAACCTCTTTTTGACAAAAATAATTTATAAACTGACGCCCTTTCTTGCGCATGATTTTTAGGAAAGATTTGCTAAGTTACAACTGGCGGCCGTGTGTCCATCACGTCTAAATTGTTTTGCAAAGATTACAGCATAACCAAGCACGGGTTTCGTAATGATATGTACTTTCAAAGATGTAACAGAATGGACACTATCGCAAGTACCAAATTAACAGCAAAGCCTTAACAATTTAGTTCATTTCAAGGAATAGTAGGGTCTATTTTTTAAGTTCTAACTATCGCTCACATTAGGTAAACTAAATAATCGTATTTGTTCAACCACCTTGTTCACAGTTATTTGTAAAATTAATTTTTCTGCAAAATTTTTGTGATAGTTTTAAAGTCTCTCAGTACTCGTCCCAAATGGCAACACTAATATTAATTTTAACTAAGCTGTCAAGTTTGTAAAGCTAACATAAAAGCTAAAGTAAAATGAAATCCATGTTTCATAAGCGCTAATTGGTCCTTGTGGGGTGAATTCTGCGAGCGAGTATATGCAGTAGGTATCCTTTCTAAGTATTATTTGCGTGAAATGTCGTCAAATCTTTTTTCAAAGCCTTTTTTTATTAAGGATTAGAATTTGACTGAATTTAACAAAGAACTACATGATTACCTTTCTATTTGGAACTAAATGGAAGCGTCTATAATTGAAAAATGTTCAAAAGGCTTTAGTGTTATATCCCACTCAAGCTTTGTATGAAACATATGCTTCATGCAAGTATAGAACTTAATATATTTAATTACATGTATCCCTAACATTTTGAGGTTATGTTTTCCGAAAGGCTTTATATATCTCTGCCCTTGCAGGTAGTTAACTTTCGTGAACTGATTGAATGCCTAATTTACGCTGTGCCGCGAATACCCCAGCGAATTAAAAGGAATTGATCGCTCATCGATTAATGAGCCGCCTCAGCGCGCTTTCTTACTACCTAACTTTTGATATATTAGGTTATATAGGGGTTAGGTTATATTAGATATATTAGGAATATAAAGTCCATTTTTTTTATATAATAAATTTATTTAATCAAAGTATGTACCATTGCTAGATATGTACTTTTGCCATCTCATAGGTAGTACATTGATCCCTTTACTAAAAAAAACATTCGGAATCAATAAAATCTATGAAGGTGCTTTGGACTGCCTTATCGGAGTTGGATTTTTTCCCTTACAAGAAGTTATCCAAATTTCGAATAAAATGGTGATCTGTTGGAGCAAGGTCAGGGAAGTATGGTGGATTTCTTAGACATTCCAATTGAAGCTCCTCTAATTTGGTAGCCGTCTGTGGTGCAGTGTGTGGTTAGCGTTGTCCTGAAGCAGCAGTGGCCTAGAGCGATCGACCAGCCTCGGTTGTTTAGCAGCTAGATTTTCCATCATGGTTCGCAGTTGCTGACAATAGACATCTGCTGTAATCGTCTGATTTAAGAAGGCTGTAGTAAACGACACCGGCACTAATCCACAAAACGCTCAAAATCACAAACACACGAAAATTTACTCAAAAAACTTTTTTTGAGTAAATTTTCGCCTGGGGCAGGATTTGGCTGGTTCGCCAGGGTTCAAACATTGCAATGAGCGTTTTCGATTGTCGTACAGGGTCCACTTTTCATCACACGAAATGATTCCATTTACAATCCTTTCATTATTGTGCCGGTTGAGTAATGTAACGCAGCAGTAGACGGGCGTTTGAAACTTTTTTACCTTCCCAATTTGCTTCAAGTGGATTAAAACAGTTTTGTCACTAATAGGGGACCGCACCAGGGGATTCGCTATTCCCAAATACGCGTTCACTCGCAATGATAGGCCCAACTCCGACGGTTACGGCGGCACAGCTATTTACTACAAAAGAGGTTTCCATTGCGCTCCTCTCCCTACCCCTCCTCTCCTCAACATGGAGGCCACTGTGTGTAGATTAGCTATGACTGGTCATCCGACCGTCATCATAGCTTCAATCTACATACCTAGTGGCACCAAACCTATCCACAGCGACTTTGAGGCCATTCTCGCCCTCCGCCGTTCAGTGATTATGTTCGGAGACTTTAACTCTAAACATACTGACTGGACGTGCCTATCGACCAACACCAGCGGTATCGCTCTCCTCGACATCACTGAGCGACTCAACTTAGACGTCATCTCTCCTGTCACTCCCACTCATTATCCCGACAACCCGAACCATTCTCCCGACATCCTCGATTTCGCAATAGTAAACCATATCAACCTTGATCTCAGGTCTATCGAACCGCTCGATGACCGAGGCTCTGATCACTGCCCCGTTTCCCGCGTGCTAGGTTTGCCCAACGTTAACGATACCTCTCCTAAGACCTTTACCAACTGGAAAGGCTTTAAAAATACGTTAGTTTCAGCCTTAGAGGCCTGAACTCTCGGCTCGCGATCTCGCCCGGATCTCTAGATAGCCCGGACAAAATAGATTTGTAAGTCACTGATGCAATAACTCAGCTATTAGTGATAACGAAAAGGTTGCTAAACAAGGCAAACCCATGCTTCCCTTAGCCATTAGGAATCTTATTAAAGCTAAGAACGCGGCTCTCCGGAGAGCCAAGAAATATCCCACGCCCGCCTATAGATCAGCTGCGAATCAGCTTCAACGCAAAGTTAGGTCTTGCCTCGCGGAATTCCGAGACGCTCAGATGAACGACCTCATTTGAAATATCTCCCCGTCCCACTAAGCATATTATAGTATGGCCCGAGCCTTACGCGTAGACGCCGCCTCTCACGTTCCTCCTCTCACTCGTCCAGATGGCACTATTGCCTTCGAAGTCGAAGAAAAAGCTGAATGCTTCGCTGACAGCATTACCTCAAAATGCTCGCCCAGCACCCAACCTGCTGATCCCTCCCACATACAGGCGGTGGAGGACGAAGTCCTCCGCAGAGACTCTCTCCCCATCACCGTCACAGTCTCCAATGATGAAATCTCGGTTTTCATTAAAAAATCTAAAGTCCAAAAAGGCTCCGAGTGCGGATGGTGGTTCCAACCACGCACTTAAGCACCTGCCTCAACAGGTGCTTACCTTGTTAGCTATCATTTTCAATGTCTGCTTCGACCTTAGCTACTTTCCAAAAGCTTGGAAAGAAGCGACAGTCATAGGCATTCCCAAGCCGGGTAAACCTCTGAATATCCCGGCTAATCACACACCCATCAGCCTCCTCAAGGCCATGTCTAAACTTCTCGAGAAAGTTATACTCTCTCGAATGCGGAACCATCTGTTTCCAATGGATGGCGATCCTCTCATTATCCCCCATCAGTTCGGCTTTCATTCTAAGCACTCCTGCCCTCACATTCGAATTCCGCCGAAAGGCGTCGAACTCGCCCTCTTTGCCGACAACACCGCCCTTTACACCAAAGGCCTCAGTGGCTAAAAGGCCGTAAACGTCCTCGGTGTATGGTTTTTAAAAAATGGCGCATCGATGTGAACCCAGACAAGAGTTCTGCGGTTTACTTCGACTGCAAACACCGTCGTGTCGCCGACAATCTCCACGTTCGAATGTTATGTAATCCCATCCCCTAGAAGCGCACTACCAAATACTAAGGCGTCACCAGACGCTTTCTTTCAAGCCACACGTCGATAGAGTAACGAGACTCGCCCGCTTTTACTTAGGCCGCCTATACAATATGTTAGGTAGAAAAAGTAAAATGTCTTTCAGAAACAAACGTACGCTTTATAAGACCGGCGTTAGACCCGTCATGAGACAGTCTCGGTTTGCGTGCGTTCTCGATCGCAGACGCCTCCCGCTCCCAAATTCCACTGGTTGTTACCGTAATAAGTTTCTAACGCCGTTTTCACGGCGGATAGTGGGTTGTTAACCGTACTTCGTGGAACGTGAGCTTCGTCGACGGGGATTTGTCGACGGGGATTTGTCGTTCCAGGTGCCTCGAATCTTCGTGTTCGAGTAAGTTATCCGCGTCGTCCTCAACCCCCCTACCGTGTGTAGGGTGGTTTCAGGAAGTTAGTTTTCGTTGGTAGGTTCATAGAATATATATTTATATATTGTTGTCCCTCCCCAACCCCTCCGCAATGGCTTCCCTAAGCTTTGACGAGATTAGGAACAAGTTACTTGAAAGTACTCAAGGCATGACTATAAATGCTGATAAGTATCGTTTCATGGATTCTCTCATCCCGCATTTCATGGCGATAATTCCCTTAATGGCCCCTCAGGCCACCCCAGTTCCCCAGACCCCTCTGGTCTTAGGCTCTCCAGCGTCCCCTTCCTCCAGTGACATGGAGTGCGAAGTAGACGCCCCTCCGCACCGCAAGTGCGCACCCGCGACCGAGTCATCCTCGGACGCCACCCCAACTGGCCCTGAGTCTCCTTCTTTTACGCTTGTTAAGAAGCGCTCTAAGAAGCGCTCGAAACAAGCCCCGGCACCCTCGACGCCGGTCCCGGTGAGTCCTACACCCCCTACGGCGTCTTCAACGCCAGCTGCCCCGGTGCCTGCAACACCCGCTCCGGCCCCAACTTCTGTCAAGGCCAAGGTCCCACCACCCGTTTTCCTTCGGGAAAAGGGTAAATGGACTGAGGTTTCGATATTGTGCAATGTGCACAAGATCTATTACAACCGAGCGGCCAACTCGGGTGAATCTATTAAAATCATAGTCTCGTCGACAGACGACTTTCGTGCTTTAACAAAGCTCCTCACCGATAAGCAATATGCTTATCACACTTATGCTCTGTCAGAAGAGCGTAAGATCAGAGCGGTACTCAGAGGAGTCCCGTTCGAATTATCGAAGGAGGCTAAACTGGAGGATCTGCAGTTCCAAGGCTTCCCGGCACTCGCGGTGCATAAAATGCACAGCAAGTACGGGAAGCGTCACCCTCTCGCTTTGGTGGTTCTCGCCAACGTCCCCAAGTCCAGGGAGAGTCTCTGGGATCTCGATCGAGGCGCCTCATCGCCGCGGACATCCCGGCCAGTGCCATCGGTGCCAGTTGTACGGGCACGCGGCGGCCAACTGCGCCGCCCCGCCCAGGTGCGTCAAGTGCCTGGTCCCTCACTTCACTAAGGAGTGCAATCGCACTCCTGGAACTCCCTTTCCTCCCGTTTGCGTGCTTTGTGGCCAGTCCGGCCACACCGCAAATTACAGGGGCTGCCCTCGTGCACCCCGTTGTATGCGTTCCAATTCCAAGAGGACGGCAACCAAACAGGCCCCTCCCCTTTCTCAGGAAAACTATCCGCCGCTGTGTAGCCAGGTTCCTCCGGCTGCAAAGCCTGCTCAGCCAAAGCCTGCTCCAGAAAACTGGAGGCAGCGCCCCGCATCGAATCCCATCCCGGCTCCTCGCCCATACAAACCCACTCCTCAATCCTCCGTAGCAGACGATATGCGTATCGTCTGCGACGCTATGAAAAATATCGATGTTAGTGAAATCGCAGTCTTAGCCCGTAAACTTAGGGCTTCACGTTCTCCGACAGAGCGACTGCTCGCTCTGGCTCCTCCCTAAGTCAAGCTTCGGCCGACCTCTGCGCAGCCCACCGGCCCAACGGCCACCAACTCATGTCCCTTTGAGCACCTTCAGTGCAACTTTCACTACTAGCGAGTCTCCGCCAGCGCGCCCTACTTCCCGACGGGTGTCGCTTCCGATGAAGGCTAACGGTAAAATTTTACCACAGCCAACAGGTGGTTTTTAGTGGGTAGGTGCCATTCTGGTGAGTCCCACATAACCCCCCGCAGAGGAAGGTATTTTCCTGCAGGCGGTATGCATGACGCATCTTCCACCTCCCAACCGCGAGGGTGCCTCGGCAGCGAAAAAAAAAAAAACTCGTCATGACATATGCCTTGCCAATTTTTGCCCACGCCAAACCCTCCGTCCTGCATAAACGGCAGGTAGTTCAAAATCTCTTCTGCCGCGGGGCCACAAAAGCACCTTGGTACGTGCGTAACGCGGACCTGCACAGAGATCTTGAACGACCTACAGTGCAACAGCACCTCAGAAAACACTCTGAAGCGTTCTTCAAACGGTCCGAAACCCACCCCAATCCTCTAGTTCGAGATTCAGTCTCGTATACTACCCCTGTCATAGATTCGAAGTACAAAGTCGCTAGACCGAGAAACGCGCACACGAACGTAGTGACGCAACTAACACTAGATGTCGAAGCCCTTCAGGCCGCAACTTCTAATTCTAATGTAAATTCGAATTAATTCAATTTTTATTTTCATTTTGAGCACCTTCAGTGCTATGTATTCACCTTCAGTGCTTTGAGCACCTTCAGTGCTATGTAATCCCAGCGGGTGACCCTTCTGGGCCCCGCTAGCGCGGCCTCTTTCTCCAATTGGTCGTCGCTCAGATGAAGGCTGCGTGGCAAAATTCAGGGAGTTTTTAGTGGGTAGTGCTTGTAACGCGCGCGAGAGGTATGCGGAAATGCTTTTTTTGCCTCCTGCCCAAACGGGGAACAAAAAAATAAAATAAATATTCATTACAGAACAGTACCACTAGATGGCGCACAGTGAATATCGTCTCCGTATATAAATATTTCTAAAAAATAGTAAAGTGTATAGATAACTGAAATTATAGTGAATTTGTCTTAAGTATTCTACAAATATTGTGTATAAGTGTTTGTGACCGGTGTGTGTGTGTCAATACTAAAAAAAACAACATTTAAAATAAACACCATACAAGTGTTTATAAACAAACAATTACTGTGTTAACAATACTGTATGTTATCAATACTGTAATAAATAACTAATATTTATCACAAATCTGAAACAATTTTACCACGTTCATTGCGTACGGGACATATTTCTGTGTTTCAAATAATAACAAAGAGAACTCGCTAACGGTTTGCTGTGACTTGTCAATTTCTTTGTGTTTACACCTAATTGAACTTTGAACTTTAGCCTATAATTGGCTCGATTTTGTTAACCGACTTAAACGGCGATACCCCGTTACAGTAAGAGTGCATCAAAACTATTTCTGTGACAAAAAAACACTTTATATAGTTAGGAGATCATATAAAATAAAATAATTTAATTAAAAAATAAAGTAGCGACATCTAGTCAACCTTGGATGAACTGGTTGTATCCATCGATCTATCTAACTAAGCGATCATTTTGAACACCAAGACTTACAAAAAGGTTGTTAATCTTAAACATAGAGGGCGCGGCGCTGATTATAAAAGTACCTACTTGAATAATAAATAGTTTTAAATTGTTATTAATGGCATCAAAAAATACCTGTGCAGGCTGTCTCAATTCGATCAAAGGCAAAGAATACCTCAAATGTAGCAGCTGCGCTAGTACATATGACATAATATGCGCCGGTGTTTCTGAAAAAAGATTTAATAGCTTTTATGCTTCTGGGCCCGCAAGTAAGGATCGCAGAGAAGCATGGACCTGCCCCCGTTGTAAAAACCTTATTCCTAAAAGGGATAACACGAATACGCCGGTCCGAGCGGTGGCGCCGCCGCTGGATCGCAGTCCCAGTGATACAGACGTCTCTCCAGTTTGTAATGTGACTCACCGCAGCAAGCCCGTATCGGCCAGTAGTTCAGAGGACAGTGAGTTACTTTTAATGATACGAAATGAAATTCGTACCACATTGCGCTCGGAACTAGCGCCAATAAACGAAAAACTGCGTGACTTACAGACGAGCGTCCAGTACGTTAGCTCACAGTACGATGATTTAATTACAACAACGAGTAAAATTGTTAAAGAAAATATAGAATTAAAGTCCGAGTGTGACTCTCTTCGTTTAGCTGTATCTGGTTTAAATGAAAAGATAAATTCAATAGAACAATATATGCGAGATAGTAACCTCGAAATACAGGGCGTAACTCAGACGAAAAACGAAAATGTTACCTTGATTGTAAAAAATATAGCCCACCTCGTCTCCTCAAAACTCCACGATGAAGACATTCTTCACACCACCCGCGTTGCAAGTCTCAACAAAGACCTTAAGAGACCTAAGGCTATTGTGGTGAAGTTGAGAAGTACGCGTTGTCGCGACGAGCTCTCCTCTGCGGTTGCGAAGTATAATAAAACTCATCCGAGCAACAAGCTGTGCACTTCGCTGCTGGGCATCGGCGGCGACAACAAGCCGGTGTACGTGTCGGAGCACCTGTCTCCGCAGAACAAAGCGCTGCACGCCGCCGCGCGCGCCAAAGCCAAGCAGCTCTCCTACAAGTTCGTGTGGGTCCGCGGCGGTCGAGTCTTCCTACGCAAGGATGAGACATCGCGCTTCGTGCAAGTAAATAACATGCAAGTGTTGGACTCTTTAAAATAGTATAAAAACCATAGTCTACTTAGCATTATTTTATTATAATTTTAAATCAGTAATGGATAGTTTCTTCAGGTATAGCCAGGAAAATATATGTTTAACTTGCAAAATATTTCAATGTAACGTAAAAGTAGGCAGGAACTTATGCTTGATTTGTTTTATGAAATGCAAAAAACATTTAATTTATATTTTTATAATTCATACATTACTAATCATACTTCAATATATATTAACTATTATTTATAGAGTATCATACTTATTTACTTATTATATATATTTTATTCACATGACAATTATATATAATAGACTTTTGATAAACTTTAAAAATGGCGAATAAAACTAAACATTTAGTTCTCAGTCTCTATAACGCTGGTTCTTTGAACACTGGGCACGACGATTTTATCGTTGCAATGGACCGTTTTAAAGCCGATATAGTCGCCATAAATGAGACTTGGCTCAGCGCGGGGCAGGAGGTGTGTGCGCCCGCGCCGCCCGGCTACCGGCTGCGATGTGCGCCGCGCCCGCGGGAGATGCGCGGCGGCCGCGGCGGTGGCCTCGGGTTTTATATAAAAGACGGTATTCGTGTTCGGTATCTCAACAATACAGATAAAACTATTGAGCAAATGTGGCTTACAACAAAATCTAATGGCTTCACACTGGCAATAGGCACAGCTTACAGGCCGCAGTGGATGAACACCGACACTTTTATAGACATTCTGACGGATTCTGTTTCTAAGTTCTCACGTTTAGATTATTTAATCTTGATGGGTGATTTTAATATTAACTGTCTTGCAGAAAAAGATTGTAAGACTACGAAACTAAATCAGTTCCTTCGCAGTATGGATTTACAACAGGTAGTTTCTGCGCCAACCCACTTCACTGCAGAGTCTGAAACACTTATTGATGTTGTGTGCACTAACTGTCAGGTGCGTGAGGTTACAGTCCATGACATCACGGGATCGTTTGGACACGCAATGGTTAATGTTACCCTTTCAATTAAAAAACCCAAAATCCCTCCTAAAATTGTATCTTATAGACCGCTTAAGCATATTAACATTAATGATTTTAATGAAGATCTAAACTCTATTAACTGGGAGTGTATTGAAAAAGAACCGAGTGTTGACTTAATGGTAGCTAAGCTAAACGCATTACTTCTACAGCTTTTTGATAGGCATGCTCCTTTAAAAACATCGCATATCAGAAGTGACCAGTCGCCCCCATGGATCACTGATACAGTAAAATTGATGATGAAGATGCGTAATAAAGCGCGCACAGTAAAAACCGCAGACAATAATAACTATTATAAAGATTTGAAAAAGTTGGTAAAAAGCAGTATTTATAATGAGAAGCGAGCTTACTTTGATTTTTTTATTAATTCAAATATAAACAACAGTTCTACCTTTTGGAAAACCCTTAAAAACAAAATATTAAGTGATCCCAGTAAGAGTGATTGTCTCCCTGAGTGTTTTAATGATGCTAACAGGATAAATGATTACTTTTTGAATATCCCTACATGTGATTATTTGGCATCTTTATCGGAAATCAATAAATTTTTGAATATTAATGTTAATTCATCCTTCGCCTTTAAGCCGGTTGAAGAGGCTGCTGTACTGAAATTAATTATGTCTATAAAGTCTAACCTCATGGGCAATGATAATGTCAGTAGAGATATGGTCATTCTGACATTGCCTAGAACATTACCTATGTTAACATTAATAATAAATCAATCTTTGCTGACTGGCGTCGTCCCGCAAATATGGAAGGATGCTTTGGTTAGTCCTATACCTAAAACTACTCACCCTCTGGAATTGAGAGATATCAGGCCCATCAGTATACTTCCTTTTCTTTCTAAAGTATTAGAAAAGGCTGTATATTTTCAAATTTTAGCATATATAGAGCAAAATAACATCTTGCCCTCGCTCCAGTCAGGCTTTCGTAAAGGCCGTGGCACAGTCACCGCGTTACTAGATGTGACTGATAACATTCTTGCGGAACAAGATGTAGGACGTGGTACGGTCTTAACACTCTTAGACTTTTCCCGCGCTTTTGAAAGTATTGACATTTCTTTATTACTCGCGAAATTGTATTCCCATGGTTTGGATCCTCTTGCGGTACGATGGTTTGCTCATTACCTCTCCGGGCGTTGCCAATCGGTGAAGCTCCGAAGATCTGATGGCACTTTCTTGATTTCTAATCCGAAGCCTGTAAGCCGTGGTGTTCCCCAGGGCTCTATTCTTGGGCCCCTGTTATTCATTTTATACAGTGCAGATCTTTGTAACGAGATTAGAAATTGCAAGTACCATCTCTATGCCGACGATGTTCAACTGTACATCTCTGAAGTACCCGATAAAATGTCACAAGCGGTGTTAAAACTAAACGAAGATCTAGACAGAATAGCAGAGTGGTCGGTTAGAAACTCCCTAGTTTTAAATCCGGATAAATCCAAGTTTCTCATCCTAGGCTCAAAATCACAGATTAACAAAATAAGTATTCATAACCCTGTAGTCAGCATTAAGGGACAAAGTATCTGTCGTGTTGATGAGTCAAAAAATCTAGGAGTTCTTTTCGATAATCAGTTGCGCTTCGAAAATCACGTCGAAGGCCTGGTGAGGTCTTGCTTTTATAGATTAAAAGTGTTATATAAAATAAGACATTTATTATCCGAAAGGTCTAGAATTTTGGTTTGTGAATCGCTCGTACTGTCTCGGCTTAATTATGCGGACCTTGTTTATGGCCCTAGACTTTTATATAAAACTACTCGTCTAATTCAACGTGTACAGAACGCCTGTTGTAGGTTCTGTTTTAATGTACCTCCAAGGAGTCATATAACTCCATTTTTAAACAATGTGGCAATTTTGAATATGGCGTATCGCAGAAAGTTGCACCTTGCTTCTTTATTATTCGACATAGTCAATTTTAAAAGCCCAGAATACTTATTTTCCAAATTAAAATTTTCTACTTGCAAATATAATAATAATCTCAGATCACAACGTCCCCCACTAAGTACACAGCAACACCGTACAGCGGCTTTTACAGGCAGTTTTCGTTACCATGCTACAAAATGTTGGAACGATATACCACCACCAATAAGGAATCTGAAATCTAAAGCAACATTTAAATTAAAAACAAAAAAGCTTTACTTAGACCAACAGATGCTTTTGATTTTCAAAAAATAGATTGGTATCGAAAACTGAAAACTAATTCACTTCTTATCTATGTAACTACTATCATATTTAGATTAACATGTCATGTTATTATTTTTGAATATGTAAAAGTTATGAATTAGATATATTTGAACCTAAACTAACCACATAAGTTTATTATTGATATTATTTTATATTAACTCTATTACTTTTAATTATATGTATAAGTACCTATACTATAATCATCGTTATCTTATTTACTGCACTTACTTATATTGCGTTTAATTGAGGTTTTTGTTTATTTAGAATTTATTGTATTCCTTTATACCTTTCCTATTTAGTAATTATTTGGCAGTAGCTGAAAATCAGCGTTTCGCTACAAGCGAATTAGAGCTGAGCTATAGCCTTTTTGCCTTTTGGTAGCATAGCACTTCCGAATTTCACTGTAATTTGAATTGTAGGATTTCGGTTATTTTAATGTAAACCATTCTATTGTCTCATTTTTACCATTAATTCTATTTTTGTTTTAATGTGTTAAAATGTTTATATTATGAAATGTATATATATATTTTTAATGTGTCACTTTTGACTATATACAACATTTAAATTGTGTCCTTAGTCCATATATTTTCTGTAAAAGTGAATTGAAAAAAATAATGTGTTACCATTTTTGGCAAATAAAGTTTTTATCTATCTATCTATCTATCTTACATCTTCAACCACTGTTTTACTCGTCTCCTTAATAAGAATATATCCGCTACGACTACTCGCTACAAAAGTTTTAACGAACTGGTTGTAGAGTCATGTTTATTTGACGTCAATAAGAACAAGTAATTGTCAATGTTGAGATATAAATAGTTGTATTTTGAATTGGAAGTATCAAAACATTATAGAAGTTTTGAATACAAACTGAAAGATAGGGAAAAATTCAATCAAACCTCGAGTAAAACAGTTTGCCTGACAGTGGTATGGTTAGCAGCCTTGTGTGGATGTTCAAATTATAAATTGAGTTATTATTAATTAAAGATTTTGTTTAGTGAATCTATACTTAGTTTATACTTTATCAAAGTCTACATTTGCTAAGCAATATCTATAAGGCCGAGTTTTTAAGTCTGTTCATGTGACAATAAAGACAAGGACAGACGGATTTAGGGGAGTGCAGCCCCGGAGACTCCACTAAAATAGGTATTCATAAAAAATAAAACTCTTTCTTTTTTATATAACAAATAGTTCGCGGTTTTTCTTTTCTTAAATATTCAAATAAAAAATCTGAAGTTCTTCAAAAGAGTCTTATTACTCCGCCTCTGTGCCAGTCATGCAGAGTTTTGCCCTCCAAGATGAAAGTATAAACAGCTTCTGGATGATCTGAAGAAACAAAATAAAGAACTTAAAACTGATCATTCAAGATATTTTCACAGGACTCTCTTCACACACATTCTCGACGTGAATTCTCGCAGCTGCGGTAGATCATAGACTGTTCCGGAGCGCAGAGCTAGTGTCAACAAAGGTTGAATTACTTCATCGATTCTGCCACGGTGCGGTTGTGAAAGGAACAAACACCGTGATCGATGGTGAGATTCACGACGCCATCACGGTGTATGGTATGAAAAACGTAATAGAAAATAAATTTGCTT
The DNA here is from genome assembly GCA_923062675.1 of Marasmarcha lunaedactyla. Lineage (NCBI taxonomy): Eukaryota > Metazoa > Arthropoda > Insecta > Lepidoptera > Pterophoridae > Marasmarcha > Marasmarcha lunaedactyla. The sequence continues at coordinate 24,691,421 of OV281349.1, forward strand.
TACATATAAATTTATATTTATATATAATGGAAAGAAATGTATCATTTAACGCATACCATCAGACTTATTTAAAACTTTTGTGGTACTATCAGGTTTGTAATGTTTAATTTTGATGTCAACAAATTATTTCCAAATACAATTTTATTGTCTCAAACCGGATGTGAATATTATCTTAATAGCCCAGTCGAATTAGATAAAAAACGGGGTTTTCATCAAAACAATTATAAGTAGCAATTTTAACTAGGGGTCACTGGCAGTTTACATTTCGGTTTTCGGGACTCACTCCCTGTTGCGTCATCTGCCATGTTGAATTAAAGGGGTAATTTTGTTTATTTAATAAGTCGTTTATTTTCAATTTTACACGAAAAATGGCTATTACCGAATTTAATTTCCTACAATTTTGGTCTCGTCAATGTTTTCTTAGATCGATATTTTTCGATTTTGATCCGAAAAGAGGTGGAGGTGAAATTTTATAGTTGCATTATTTTCATTTTCAATTTCACACGAAAAATGGTCATCCACAAAGTTGTTTGGAATTAAATTTTCTACAATTTTGTTATTTTTCGATTAATAATTAGTTCCCCAATTATTTAAGTGCATTTATTCATAGAAAATATTCATAAAACTCATTCCAGGATGTTTTTATCGTTAAGCCGATTCTTTTTATTTTGTTAGCTACTTAAATTTGAAATAATGACTCAGATATTTTTTTAGGAAAAAGCCGTAAAGGCATAAAAAAACAAATAATTGAAATAAGTGTGAATAATTGTGATTGTGTGTCAGTGAATATTGAAAGTCGGGAGATGATTTTTGACTTATCTTTTGTAAGGTGGTAACGGCATACTAAAATTTCATTCCTCTTTTCAGGTCTAAATCGAAAAATATCCATCCTAGAAGAAAAGTAATAAGAGCCTGAATTGAAGGATATTAAATTCCAAACAACCTTGGTAATGATCATTCTTCGTGTAAAATTGAAAATAAACGAGTTATTCAATAAACAAATATTCACCCTCAAATTCAAGATGGCGGATGACGCAACAGGGTGCGTTCCAGACAACCAAAATGTAAACTGCCAGTGCTCCCCCAACTATTTCCGAAGGAAAAAGGCTTATAATTTGTTCGATGTCAAATCCCAATTCGACTGGACTATAAAGCTTGAAATAACAATTCAGTTCGTGTTATACATAAAAAATTACTATACGTGTTTGATTTATATTTAAAGGAGGTCTCCAACCCATTTGAGGCCCAAATGGGGACGGTGACATAAGTGATGATATTTTTTAACTACTGAGGGTAATCGTAAATTTTATTGTGCCGATGCATGGTTCATAATTCTAGATACTAAGATATTAGCTGCTGTTTTGGAGTTGGTTCTGATTTTTATCGAATATTGTTGTGTAAATTTGTTAAAAAATATTCTACCAACACTAAAAACGTAAGAAAGTTTATTTTTTATTAGAACAGAATGATGCATATAGTATATGTTGTATTTTACTTATAATGGTATCAATAATTGACTTTTCATTAGAACACATCATAAAAAAATATATAAATTCGTTTTTTTACGATTTTTTATGGTGTCCCCATATGGGGACAACGGATACATCCGGGTGCTAAATACGGTTATTGTTCTACAGGATTGTTTAGAAATGAAAATGTCCAAGAAAGTGTTTATGACATCTCACACCTACAAAGGTCTTCAAGATGCTCTCGAAGCAATTATGTGCAACTCTGATGAGGACCTGCAGTACGAGTTGGTGACAATTCCACCTGAACCAAGTTGTGTCACTGACGAAGAATGAGGATGAATTTCTTCAACATGACTTACCACAAGATGTTCCAGGGCGAGTAGAGGTATTTGTACGTCATAATGACGAAGACACTGCAAATTGGGAGAATGATGATGATGATGAGCGTTTATCAACATTTCAAAGGATGATTTCCGCTATGATAAAAAAAATAAAGTGTTATTTGTTCGAGGGCTAGACAACAGTATGTGCACTATGGGCACTAACTATGGCACTGTGGAACCCCTTGATACATTAAAAAGGTGGTGTACGACTAGACGGCAAAAAGTAGACGTAGGGATTCTACATGTTTTTCAAAATTATAACGCTGGGATGGGAGGAGTGGATCAAGCAGATCAATCGATTGCTCTATATCGGGTATCCATCTGCGAAAAGAAATGGTGGGTTTTGTTCACCTACATGCTGAATGTAATTTTAGCACTTACACATTTTGACTAGCCAAAAAGACGACCGAATGGATAAACTCCAGTTCCGTCGGAGCTTAGCTCGGCATTATTTACGTCCTGGACAAAGACAGTCACCGGTCAACCTCTAATTTGCCAAGTTCACAATAGCAGCGTTCACCGTCCAAATAAAAATGGAAAAGCAATAACGTTGGACTGTACGTCTCACCAAACCACGCTGGCAATGCAAATTACGTGAGAAAACATTATGTATAGAAAAGCCATGTTTGAAATTTTTGATACCCTATGATCCTGTTGTCCCCATTTGGGCACGGCTGTTTTGTTCAGTTTTAAAATATTTTTTTTACATTTTTTTGTATTATTTTCTTTTAAAATATGTTATTGAACCGAGAAATAAAAGAAGCATGCAAATGTCTCCTGTAGTTTCATTTTGGTTCCAAATGGGTTTAAGGAGTTAATTATCTTTGTCGCCGGTCGAAGCAATGCTTAAACTGCAAATTACAGTCTTTGAATTTTAATACATTTCTGGTATAATTAAATGTAAATAATGTTTAATGATATAATATTTCTTTTGAATCACATGGGATAGCGTCCGAACTACCCAGTTAATTTTTTAAAAAGTGCAAAGAACTGTGTATGTGGGCGGGTAATGTTCGTTTTCATCTTATATAATATGTTTACAGCTGTACCGCGTGACGTTTTTGACGTTCGGAAAAAGGGTATATGGGCTCAGACCATAAATTATAAGCAATTTTCCCAAAGACACTGTAAATAAAAATAAAAACACCCCCGCGTTTGAAGTGTATTTATTGTAAGGATATCGTTACATATCTCTATTATTATGAATCAGAATGTACTTTCTTCCAGGGTTTTCTGCTCATATACAGAAAGCTAAATAACGTTTACCAACACACAAAAATCAGTGGTTCAGGTAGAGCTCCATTTCCAGCATTATGTTTGACTGAGACTCATCCAACATACATGTTGCCATACGTCGTGTTGATTAACGAACTATAGTTACAACTACCGACGGACAGCAGAATAAATTGAGATTATAAATACGTTGTAGTTAGCCACGACGATAACAGCGAGTAACATCCCAAATAGAAATTAGATCCTGTGTTATTATGATAAGTGTTGTTATTGCGAAACAGCTGCTTTGGCTATGCGTGTAGTTATATCACTACGTTTTTGCATACTTCTAAAACATTAGCAATATATACTTTTGTAGAATTGTTGTCAGACATTATTCGATGATATATCTCGATGATGATCTGTGATATTCGAATAAAGTCGGCTCTTACGAGTTTATTTAAATTATTGTTTTATTTTTATATTGTAACTGTAATTAAAATAATGCCAAGCTTATAAGACAAATAACTGGTTTAATAAGGCCGTGAATTTCGTAAAATATATCTAACCGAGATTTGAGAGATATTTTTTTTGGTTTTTTTTTTGTAATAAATATTTCTAACAATCACACCAAATTATCTAACCCAAATAAAAGTATCATTAAAGAACTTGTGTTATGAATATTAGATAACGGATAAATAAACTTAAGAAATATAAAAACACATATAGATATTTCATTTTATATATAAATATTAGAAATAAACCTAAATAAACATACATACACATCCATGACTAGAAAGCAAATATAATAATATATCTGCCCCTACCAGGATTCGAACCCAGGACCTCTGGCATGGAAGGCAAGGCTACTTACCTCCACACCAAACAGGCCGTCGTTTTTAGTTTTCTCTTAGAATATATCACTAACAAATGCACTTTTTCTTAAAAGGAAGTTTCATTTCCTGAATTGAAATGTATCTTCTAGTTTGTTGACCAGCAACTGTGTAAAACTCAGAATCATAAAACTTTTCAAGAAAGCCTTCTACTGTACTTTCATAAAAGTCAAAGAAGTTGTACCTGTTGGTGCATTTATTGAAAATCGATTCCGAAGCACACCAGTTTACCAGAGAAATTACAAACGAAGGAGATACTCAGATTTGCGAAAAAATATTTTTCAATAGGTTTTATTTTTTTTATTACACCTCTTCAAAAAACTCTTCACTAGTGTCAATAATACAAAGCACATTTTCCAGTCTGCAACAGGTACTTCTTCAACGGCCTTCTGCAACGCAGTGAGCGCATCTTCTGGCGATGAAAACTGTATTCCCGGAGCTGGTTTTTAATTTTAGGGAAGAGCAAGAAGTCCACGTTGCGAAATTAGGGCTGTAAGGAGGACGACCCAAAAGTTTTACCAGTGTGGTGTAAAGGAAGTCCCTCGTCTTGATCGCGGAGTGCGCGGGTGCGTTGTCGTGATGGAGGAAAAGGCCTCGGACTCCTGTGTTCGGTCGCTTCTTGCTCACAGCAGTAAAAACTCCTGGCAAGCATTTAGTAGTGTACCACTCTGCATTGATGCTACTTTGGTTTTTAAGGGAATTAATACTATATACCCCATTAAGGAGATAAAAATGGCAATTAAAATTTATCCAGCCCTTCTCGATTTTTTCACTTTCTCATGGTAGCATTGGGAGACAGGTAGCTCACTTCCCTCTAATAGGTATAGATGAGGAGCGCGATGGCTGGATCCCGCGTTAACTCGTAAACCCTTTGAGGGCGTTCGTCATTTGGATACTTAGGAGGGAGACTTGCCGAGCTAACAGATGCAGATAAGAATAATTTTGTGTAGACATAAAGAGACTCGGTAAATTGATTTTGAAAAAAGTGAAGTTACTTGCCAGTTCTTCTTCTTGTTGTTTGTGTTATGTTTGGAAAAACGAAGGTTTTTCCAAACTTGTGGTAGAGTCATGTTTTATTTGACGTTAATGAGAACAAGTCATTGTCAATGTTGAGAAATAAATATTTGAATACGAATTTGACGCGTTGGTTCATTTTGAAACAGCCGCATTGTTGACTGGCGCTTTATTTCTGTATCATATTGATAAATCTAAGATTCGTCCCCTGTAATCATATCGTAAACAGGGCGGGAGGAACCGGTTTTGAATTTTTCAGTTATTTTATGACACCAACCCACGCGCGCCTGCTTCTGTGCTTCGGTGAGGTTGTGTGGTTCCCAGCGCGAAACACTCTTCCTTACGCAAAGGTGGTTGTGTAAAATATCATAAACATTTTCCAATCCAATCTGAAGATCTCCTCGTACGCGATTCACTGGTTTGTTGAATAAAATGTTTCACTTGCAGCACATTTTCTTCCGCAACAGCAGTCAAAGGACGACCACATCTTTCTTCATCTTTCAAATTCAAGTGACCGCACTTAAGCTCGTTATATCAGAGGTTGCTTTAGAAGGCGCCTTGTTCATAAAAGCTAATTCAAAACGATTTAACGAACCCTCAGGTTTCAAGTTGAACTTGAAGTCGTCACAAATCAATGCACGAAAATGTTTCCGACTCAGACCCATTTCTCTATGAAACACAATAGGTTCATAAAGCTGGTAAAAAAGTAGAGGGAAATTTAAATTTGGAGCAAATATAATTTTAGATTAAATCAAAGAATTTTCAAAATAATTGTTACTTGCCAACGTTCCAAGCATCAATACAGATTTCTATTGTGACGCAAATTTCAAAAAACAAATTTTTGAATAGAAGTACGCGTGGTTAGATAAATTATGTTCAATATAATTAGGGTTTTTATAAGGCCTCGATTAATAAGAACCTCCCATTTGTTCTTTTTGGGGCATGCTGTACAATAAAATAGAAAAAGTTTCTTGTTCGGTTGGTTTGTTATTAACCCCTATCGAAACCCTTCTTAACCAGGGCAAGAGATTTCCTTAGCATCTAAAACCTTCTCGTACCGACACTAAAAATCTCTATGGTTCTAATATTGAAGACTTCACCTTTCCTACCTGTAAGAGGCTTGTTGTTAATGTGTTATCATAGCAATGCAATGGGTATAGAAGCCGCGACCTTACAACGTTAGTCAGGATAATACGCTATAACATTATCACGGTATTGTAATAAGAGGATCAAATATACTAATACCCTTGTACACATGGTATCTTGGTGGTAATATTAGGTCCTTACCTATGAAATTGCCGTTTTTGTTATTGTATTTTATTTTTTTAATTGTGCATGTCATGCGCCGAATAAATGATTTTTCATTTTCATTTTCAAATAAATGAAGCGTAATTTTTTTATATATTTTTTATTTCTATTAATCAAAATAATCACCCATGCAATCAATGCATCTTTGCCAACGCATTGGTAGCTTATTGATGCCTTTCTTGAAGAAATCAGCTGGACGGGAGGCAACAAATTCTTCAAAGGCATTTTGTACTGCCTCTCGGGTATTGAATTTTTTTCCCGCCAAGAAGTTATCCAAATTCTGGAAAAAGTAGAAGTCTGTAGGCGCAAGGTCTGGTGAGTACGGCGGATAACGGAGAACTTCCAACCCCAACTCTTGTAGCTTGGAGACCGTCTGCTGTGCAGTATGAGGTCGCGCGTTGTCGTGCAGGAGCAGTGGAGCCGAACGATTGACCAAAGCTGGTTGGAGACGTGCGAGCTTCTCCATCATTGTGTTCAGTTCTTCACAGTACACATCTGCAGTAATGCTTGTCCCGTTTGGCAAGAAGCTGTGATGAATTAGCGTTAGACCACCAAACAGTGACCATCACTTTTCTAGGGGTAAGTTTTCGTTTAGGGCATTGTTTGGGTGCTGAACTAGGGTCCAACCAACTTGCTGAGCGCTTACGATTGTCAAACAGTATCCATTTCTCGTCACAAGTAACAATGCGGTTCAGAATTCCTTCATTTGTATGCCTGCTGAGCAGTGCAAGGCACGTCTCCACGCGTACTTCGCGCTGGCGGTCATTGAGTTCGTGGGGTACCCATTTGTCAAGCTTTTTTACCTTGCCAATTTGACGCAAATGGACCAATATTGTTTTGATGCTAACGTTGAAAGCTGCTGCTAATTCAGCCGTGGATTGAGTTTCATCAGCTTCCACAATTGCCTTTAATTCGTCATTGTCGACCAAAGTTTTCGGACGACCACGGGGTTCATTTTTCAGGTCAAAATTTCCAGAACGGAAGCGGGTAAACCAATAACGGGTGGTGCGTTCGTTTGTAGTGTTCGCTCCGTAAACGTCGTTGATGTCGCGTGCCGCTTGTGCCGCTTTGCTGCCACGACGGTACTCATACTCCATAATTACTCGAATTTTTTACTTATCCATGATGACGAAAAATGTTCGAATGCGTTGAAAACAAAACACTAACTATTAAACAAATGACGATTTTAGAAAAAGAATTCCATGTTTGTCAAATAAAATTAATTTGAAATTAGAATTATCAGTAAAAAAAAAATATATTTTCATTTGAAATGGCCAGTACGGCAAAACGGCAGTTTCATAGGTAAAGACCTATTATAAGCTGTTAAGGTAGATGTTTACCTGCTGGCAAAAAATCCACAAGTTTAGAATTTGTAAGAAGTTTTATCGGTATTCCTGTCCCATATTTAAAGTAGACGCACTTAAATTATCGGAGTTAGAAGAAAATAAACTACTTAAACAGTGGTTTTATAGTCTACATTAGAATAAATATTAAAAATGAACACACAAATCAGAAGCATCGCAAAATTATCGTCGCTTACATATTTATCATATTATTAGTCATTGAGCTGTCCTAAAGGAAATTGTAAAATATTTTATAAAATGTCACAAAACAGCTTGAAAACTCTTGTGACGAGTAATAATTTTATTATTTTCACCTAACAGGTGCAAACTCGCTGGGTTTGAATTATTGCATTTAATTTTAAGAATAGAAACATCATGAGTAAGAAGGAATGTGAAACCCGAGGCTAGCCTTTGTTAATTTTTAATAAACAATAACCCCCATAATTTTTTAGACGGGCTTGTGTTAGCCGTGCAGTGAATATTTCGACCAATGATCAGCTGAAAAAGGTATCTGGTACAGAACGATCCCACCACAAATACGCCAACAACCCTGGATTGAGACGAAGTCTTCTCAGGCAGGAACGTATTATTGCTTTTCGACTTCATCCCGGAGATATTTCACTAAACAAATTCGCATTTCTAATGATAAAAGTACCATCTCCTCATTGCACCGAATGGCTCAGAGTGGGGAAGTTGAGGATGTTTATCATAAACTAATGGAGGGTGTCCGGAACGAGGCACAAACAACAGAGTAGGTCATGTATCAAAATAGTAATTTATTAAAGTATGGAGGTTGTAACTCAGTTTTGTCATCTCCAACATCAAAATACACTATATTGCTATATTGCTTATGTTACAATGTTCTTAAAGTGCGATAAGATAGTATACTTTGGATTTAAAATTGTTAATATGTTGTTATGTTTGTTACTAATATTGATATAAATATGAAGATTATAAAAAAAAAAAAAAAATACCACAATTCACACATGAGCGAGCAGTTTGATCACTTGACAAGTGTAGGGGTCTCTATCTGGCTGTCGTCAGAGTCACAGACAAGGGACGTGCGTAGTTTCTGCTCGAGTTGTATGAGTTAACAAGTAATTACATTAATCCTTTTTAATCGTGCAGTAATTTCAGACTCTTTAAAATATTTGAGAAAATCTACGTTCTATGTGAACGTTTAACATTTTAATGTTATTTACACATTTTAAATTAACAATAAAAGTATGTGACATTTTTGTTTAAAAGCCATATTCTTATATTCTATTTGAAAAATTACCGTGTACTAAATCCCCAAGATGTCTGCAAAGTCGAAGGATCGGTTTTAATGTTATGTAAAAACAAACCGGACAATGTAACTAGGGAAAGAAAAAAAAGAAAAAAAGCTAGACAAGTAACTTTTTAATCACAATATTTCAACTTAACTTTTCCCACCGACCAAAAGCTGTAATAATTCATAACCGAAACTAAATAACCATCAAATATCCAACTGGCCTAAGGCTTCGGAAAGGTCCCAGCTCTAGGCGAACACGCAGCGAGCCTGTTGACCTTCTATCATGAAGGTCGTGACGCAGCCCGGGGTGCGAGAGAACGCAGGTTTTACTGCATTTCCATTTTACGGTGGAAAAGTTTTAAGCTTTTTAAGCTTTTGTTGTTATTTAGGATCATTTAAAGTAGTGTAATTTCGCAGTTCTCGTGTTTACCCCTTGTTCAGTTGAATTATGTATAATATATTTATTCAACTCACAATATTGCACTCAGAGAAAAAATTTCACACAAGGCGGACTCTACATATATTTTAAATTCCTTTAACTAAGAGTTTACTGGGTTGCAAGGTTTGGTATTAAAAAATACTAAAAGGGTAATTAAAGCTTTTAAAAAACTCTGGCACACTGATCATAATTTGCACTTGTCGAGTCGAGCGAGTCTGAAGTCGAGCGCGTGTCAGGATAAGTCAATCGAGAATATGCAAGTAGCAATGACTGCTATAAGTGAATGTTTTGTATAATGCTGAGGCAGTGCGGATTGTTCAAACTACCTATTAAAGACGTGAAAACACACAGTGTGGTTCAAAACAAAACCGTAAGAAGGATATATATCAGCAGAAAAAATACGGTTATTTCGGACGGAACGAATCATGGTTGTTAATATTTATATATGTATGTTTATTCTCGCCCCCCCCCCAGTTTGCTGTCCATAACATAAGCTGTGCTTCCATACAGTCGGTGTGTTTGTGTAAGGAATAAAAAAAGTAATCGGTTTTGAAAGATTTCTGAGTGCAACTGCAGTTAGGTCGACTACGGCTATACGTGAAGTTGCAAAATTCAAAGAGAGGTGTCAAAAAACTTTTTTTATGAATCTTAACAAGGTTATTGTTATGAATCTTAACAAGGACTATTATGACAAATTTTTATTTTTAAACATATTACATAGAATTTTAGTAAATTTACTAATCGGTTGAGAACAATAGGTTTTTTTTTCATTCTGTCCAGCAACAAGCGCCAGATAGAAGCTGAAATACTCACGATAAATAGACGGACAGCGCGGCTTATTTAAAATGGATTTTTTTGCGAATTTTAAATCTCTTGGGTCTGAATTATTAACTTAAGTATTTTCGGGTAAGCACATTCCATTAATGGCTACAATTTTATCTTGAGTTCTTTATAAATAATACCTATCAAGTGTTATAATATTAGTTGGATTATTACACTTTTTAGGTTTTTTTTTTTAATTCAGGAAAGAGGATTCTAATTGTGGGGGAAACCGATAAACAGAATCAGCCCCGAGTCCGACTTCGCGAAAGACCAGGAGACTGTTAGGACCCAAGGTCTAACTTGAAGCAGGACCAGGTTAGGATCCCGGACACAGTCTATACCAATTTTATTTGCGCCGGCTGGGAAGATATCGTAGTACCGTTCGTAGCGCCGAAGACACCACGACCTGACGAACCACGGTGTGACACCCGACTTGGTCGAGCGTAGTGAAAACAACACGTCTTAAAAGTAGGAACGTTTATTGCGGTTACAAATAAAACCTTATTAATAACCCTGTGAACCGCAATTGTTCCTGGAGTTCACCTTCTTTCTTCAGACCTCTTCACTGGACTCCGGATTCACCGAACAGCGCTTACGTCTTCTTGGGTCTTCACAGGCCTCCGGATTCACCGAACAGCACTTACGTCTTCTTGGGTCTTCACTGGCCTCCGGATTCACCGAACAGCGCTTACGTCTTCTTGGATCTTCACTGGCCTCCGGATTCACCGAACAGCGCTTACGTCTTCTTGGGTCTTCACTGGCCTCCGGATTCACCGAACAGCATTTACGTCTTCTTGGGTCTTCACTGGCCTCCGGATTCACCGAACAGCGCTTACGTCTTCTTGGGTCTTCACTGGCCTCCGGATTCACCGAACAGCGCTTACGTCTTCTTGGGTCTTCACTGGCCTCCGGATTCACCAAACAGCACTTTCTTTCTTCTAACAGGAATCTTCTGAACTTTTCTTCTTATTAGACTGCTTCTTTCTTCTTAGTTGCTGTTTTCTTCGCTGCAGGCACCGAACTGACTTCCGTAGCATACTCGCGCGCGATCGGAGTTATGTGGGACTCGTCACTCCAAAGCCTACCAAAGCCTATACCCACTAAAAAAACCCCTGAATGGCTCGTGCAATTTTTTGCCACACAGCCAACGCCGGCCAATTGGAGAAAGAATAAGGGATCACCCGCTGGGATTTACATAGCACTGAAGGTGCTCAAAACACTGAAGGTGAATTCATAGCACTGAAGGTGCTCAAAATGAAAATAGATATTTAAAATAAAATTAAATAAATATTAAAGAAGTTAATTTAATTCGAGTTAAGATTACAATTTGAATTTGCGGCCAGAAGGGCTTCAAGATCCGATGTCAGTCTGATGGAAGAGTACACTTGCGCATTCCTAGGCCTAGCGACTTTGAACTTCGAATCCAAGACAGGAGTAGTATATGAGACTGAATCTCGAACTAGAGGATTGGGATGGATTTCGGAGTGTTTGAATAACGCTTCAGAGAGTGTTTTGAGGTTTTGTTGTACTGTAGGCAGTTCAAGATCTCTGTGCAAGTCCGCGTTAAGTGGTGCGAACGTGGGGATCGCCAGCGGGACGACGGCGTTTGGGGTCGAAGCGAATCGTCGAGCGAGTGTCTAGACTCACATCAATGCGCCATTTTTTAAACCATACACCGAGCGCGTATACGGTCTTTTGGAGTCTGGTTACGAGCTGCGGGACACTGTGACCTTTGGTGTAGAGTGCGGTGTCGTCGGCAAAGAGGGCGAGTTCGACGCCTTTCGGCGGGATGGGGATGTTGTTGGTGTACACGGTGTACAACAGAGAGGCGAGGACTGAGCCTTGAGGGACTCCAGCCTTTATGGGAAGAGGCGCGGAAAGCGTGCCTTCATGTTTAAATCGAAACGTACGGTCTTTGAGAAACGACGCGATTAACCTGACTAGGCAATCCGGTAAGCCTGTTGTGTAGAGTTTATAAACGAGACCGCTGTGCCAGACTTTATCAAAAGCCTTGGTTTTCTTTGACGTAGCAAAGAAAACCGCGACTGTTTTATAACGACGCGGATAGAAGCTGTCAAGTATGTACTCGACGATTCGATGGACTTTCTGTGGGCAGGAGTGCTTATCGCGAAAACCGAACTGATGGGGAATAATGAGGGGATCGCCATCCGTTGGAAACAGATGGTTCCACATTCGAGAGAGTATGACTCTCTTAAGAAGTTAAGACGTGGCCTTGAGGAGGCTGATGGGTCTGTGATTAGCCAGGATATTCAGAGGTTTACCCGGCTTGGATATACCTATGACTGTCGCTTCTTTCCAAGCTTTTGGAAAGTAGCTATGGTCGAAGCAGGCTTTGAAAATGATAGCTAACAAGGTAAGCACCTGCTGAGGCAGGTGCTTAAGTGCGTGGTTGGAAATTCCATCCGCACCCGGAGCCTTTTTGGACTTTTGGTTTCTAATGAGAAGCGAGATTTCGTCATTAGAGACTGTGATGGGGTCGGCGGTGATGGGGAGAGAGTCTCTGCGAAGGACTTCGTATTCCACTGCCTGGATGAGAGAGAGAGAGATGGAGAGGGATCCGCAAGTTGCGTGATGGGTGAGCATTGTGCAGCAATGCTGTCAGCGAAGTATTCGGCTTTCTCTTCGACCGCCAGACCCTTTACCTTGTAGCTGATTCGCAGCTAATCTATAGGCGGGCGTGGGATATTTCTTGGCTCTCCGAAGAGCCGCGTTCTTAATAAGATTCCTAATGGCTAAGGGAAGCGTGGGTTTGCCTTGCTTAGCAACCTTTTCGTTAACACTGATGGCTGAGTTGATAGCATCAGTGAGGGAATCGACTATCGAGTCTATTTTATCCGGGCTATCTATTTGGTCGGGCGAGATCGCGAGCGGAGAGTTCGGGGCCTCTAAGGCTGAAACTAACGTATTTTTAAAACCTTTCCAGTTGATCTTAGGAGAGGTGACGTTATCATTAGGCGGTCCTAGCACGAGGATTTGATGATCGCAAAATTTAAGATATCAGGGGAGTGGTTCGGGTTGTCGGGATAGTGAATGGGAGTGACGGGATAGATGAGGTCTAAGTCGAGTTGCTCAGTGATGTTAAGGAGAGCGATACCGCTGTTATTCGATAGGCACGTCCAGTCAGTATGTTTGAAAATTGAAGCTATGATGATGGTCGGATGACCAGTCATAGCCAATCTACACACAGTGGCTTCCATGTTGAGGAGAGGAGGGGTAGGGAGAGGACAGCAATGGAAGCCTCTTTTGTAATAAATAGCAGTGCCACCGAAACCGTCGGAGTTGGGCCTGTCGTGACGAATAAACGCGTACTTGGGTATAGCGAATCTCCTGGAGCGGTTTGAAGTTAGCCACGTCTCTTGAAGAAGCAATAAGTCTGGCTCGTTGTTCTGAAGGAACAGTTTGAGCTCAGGAAGGTTAGTATTAAGGCTACGAACGTTAAAAGAAACTAGGGATAGGCGCTTGGGTTTGGTACGACCGGACGCGGGATTTGCGGGTCTAGGCATTATATTGCTTATTTACGAATTTATACAAAAAATAAAATTTATAATGAACCTAGAAGCGAGTGATGCTCGGCTAACGCAAATAAACGCTCTTGAGGAGAGCGTGCGGCTCGCAGTTTGCATGCGAGTATGGAAATTTCCTTAATGTTGACGTTCTGAATGACGTCGAACACGGTCTTCATGTCCTCAGCCAACGACGACTGAGGTGAAGACGACGGAGCGGGACGCGGGCCTGCGGGAGCTGGGAAAGGACGGGAAGGTGCAGGTGGAGCGGCTGGACGCTGTCTCCAGGACAGAGCCGGAGTAGGCGACGGCTGAACGGGCTTTGCTTCTGGGGCACCCCGGTTGCGCAGTGGCGGGAAGTTATTGGGAGTGAGTGGCGGCGCCAGTATAGGCGCAGCCCTCTTAGCTGAAGAGCGCGGAGTGCGCGGGCAACCCCTGTAGTTAGCTGTGTGGCCAAACTGGCCGCACAGCACACAGACAGAGGGGGAAGTGGATTCGGGAGTGCGAGTGCACTCTTTTGTGATGTGTGGGTCCAGGCACTTAACGCACCTGGGGGGAGCTGAGCAGTTAGCCGCTGCGTGGCCATAGAACCGGCAGCGGTGGCGCTGCCCAGGGTGGCCGCGGGGGTTGGGATGCTCGACGGAGATATTCGAAAGTCCGCAGATTGTGCGAGCCTCTCTGAAGATCTCCCTCGAGTTGGTAGTGTTGGTGAGGATAACTAAAGCTAGTGGAAAACGCCTACCGCGGTTAGAATGCATCTTGTGCACTGCTTCAGCCGGGAAGCCCTGAGACTTAAGGTCCTCGATAATGTCGTCATTACTGAGTTCAAACTGGACGCCCCGTAGTACTGCGCGGATCTTACGCTCCTCCGGGAGGGCGTAGGTGTGATACGCGATTTGTTTGATCGATAGAAGCCTAGTAAAAGACCGGAAGTCGCCGATGGTCGCGACCTGAATTTTAATTGATTCGCCAGCGTTGGCGGCTTTTAAGTAATTATTTTGCTTATTGTGCTCTTTGCACAAGTTAGAAACCGCGGTCCAGCGCGCTTTTTCGCAGAGGAAGATGGGCGGAGGGAGCTGAGGCTTCGGTGGGACGGGAGCGCAGCGCGTCGCTGGCTTTGACGGATACGCGGTCACTTCGAGTGACATAAGCGGTGCGGGGACGGGTGCTGAAGGCACCGGGGTGGTATCGGGTGTTGAAGATACCGCGATTTTCTTTGAGCGCTTCTTGGAGCGTTTAGAGACCAATGTGAATGGGGGCTCAGGAGAGCCGGTTAAAGTAGCGGCGCCCGACGACGGTTCGGACGCGGAATCGGAATCGGAGTCGCTCCCGGGAGCGGTACGCTTACGCCGCGACGCGCGAGATGACGTGACCGACGCGCAGTCCATATCGGATGGAACGGGAGACGCGGGAGAGCTGGTAAAGACCTGATGGGTCTGGGAGTTGTTGGCCTGAGGGGCCGGGGTTGACTTCCGTAGCTCGGCGTGCGTCTTATATACAAATTTCGCCCTAATTAATTCCAGCGCTCTGATTGGCTGGCGCGTTTGTGCAAATGTGCACTTTATTACACTTAGATTTTACTTTGATTCTAACTTTTACATCGAATTATCTTTCAAACTATTCATCAAAACTATTACAATATTATATTCAAATAATAGTTTTTAACATAATCGAACACGATACAACTACCAATTAGGAACATATACAACAACAAAGGTTTTCTCCTTATTCTCTTCAAATACGTAAAACACTATGAAAATAACTATTACATTAGTCCAGTCATTTCGTCGGAAAAATTGAGTTAGAAATGCAAATGAACCGAGAAAGCCAAATTTTGGATATTACGTGGGGGATGGCTAGAAAAGCTTAAGTTCAAATTGTCGACCAAAATAACCTTGTGGGTTTTCCGCCATCTTGAAAAAAGGGTTAAACTCAGATTTTTTATCGTAACTCGGTTCCCCATCGAGATACAAAAATTTTTATAGAATATTTTTTTGTTGTTCTTTGTACGATCTACAATTAAGGTCTTATACATTTTTCACCTATCGATCATCGTTATCGAGATATCGATAAAAAAACACAAATTTTGGGAGAAAAAATTGTTTTTCGCTATTTCCTTTTTCTCGTGAAAAATATCGAAAAATGTTTCGAATAAAACTTGTAGAGCATGTTCAGACCTACAAATTCGTGTTTAAATTTTTCATTTTCGAAAAAAATTACGACCTCTAGCGCGCCACAAAGTGAGTAAGACTGTGCTCGGTTTCGATTTAGCCGCTCGCACGGTTGTATCCGCGATGTATAGCGGCACGGTTGGGAATTATTGCTTAAGGGAATTATTGCTTAGGGGAATTATTTGTTAAGGGAATTATTGCTATACAAAATAAATGCATAAACCAGCCAAATTATAAATCAAACACATGAAATTTATTAATCAAAAAATTTTTATGCAGCAAAAAAATAATATTACACTGTGACATACGGTAATGACGTGTTGGTAAGTTAATAAATAATACACGGCACAACCGGTCAACAAAAGAATTTTAATTTAAAAAAAATTTTTGGGTCGCAGGGTCGGATCCCGACTATTGTTTGCTTCCACAGTCCCGTACTTCCCTGAGGCGGCCGAGGATGGAAGGTGGCTCGTGGCAGCGGTCAGCAGCAGGACGCGGGTTGTGTGTTGAACCAAGACAGGGGCTTCAACTAGCTCCAACTTAGTCCCAGCTTAGTTCCCCTTTCGGGGAATAACGATTTCAAAATATAATTTCCTTTGTTCGGTAGGCGAACAAAGGCGCAAACACAATACGTGTATACTTTTTTTTTTTTAATCAAAAAATATGCTGCGCACAAAAACGTCCTACGACAGCAATTATGAAGGTACTCAAAAACTTTACTTTTCATCTCTGAAGTCTAGCTAGAATTATACTAAAACGAGTACGCGCTCACTGCCCAACGCTCGGACGAGGTCTGCGTCACGTAGGCCAGCGAATGTTCTAGCAAAACCGGCGCTCACGCCATTTAGGCTCCGCCCACAAAATTCCTAAGCAAGTTAGGGTTCGCGCGGCAAAGTAGGTAGTGAACCATTACCATAGTTTTTTGTTTGCGCAGTTGAGTAACTATAATTATATTAAGTATAATAATATGATAAAATAATACATCTTTTAGATTACTTATTATTTCTTTATTAAAATACTAATTAATTATTAGAAAAGGAACGTGTAACGTTACAACACGTGGTCATTTTTGTCACACGTTTTTCTTCGTTTTGATGGTCCGGACTGCTGTTGAAATTCCTCCTCGGTACACTCTTCGAGTCGTGTAAATTCTTCAATCGCAGGAAATGATGCTGTGTCGGTCGAAAAATCGTAATCTTCATCATCGTGATCGTCGTTGAGTAATATCTCGACTTTGGCGACATTGTCGCATGTCTGTTCACTACAGTGCAGGCAAATAACCGAGCAACTAATTCCTGCTTTCCTGCACCCACAAGCAGCCCCACACTTTCGTTTACATTTGCACGAAATTAGTTTTAAAAGTTCAGGTGGTGCGGGTGCGGCTGTGCTGCAAATTGGCTCAAGCCCGTAATTCGTCTGTCGCCAACCCCATTCCTGAGGATCTTTAAAAACTCCGAGCCACGTTTGTACTTGTAAATATGTCCGGAAAACGTGTTGGCGGACTGCGTTTTCTGTTGGTGGGAGTAGTGAAAGATTATTCATCTTATTTGTCGTCATAGATTTACGTCATAGATACAAAACGGTGGAATCGCAAAATATCCATCGTCGTGTCCTCTTTACGACCACCATACAGAGCGATAAGGAAGAGCTTTTCTGCGGAAGCTAGCATCTCCGGATCGACCTTTTCTTGCTTGAATAGTTCTACCGATGACCGCAGGTTCGGGTTCTTCTCGAGGGTGCTGATGGATTTCGACTTTCCAATATTATAAAAAGACGATGTGGTGTCACAACCGCTGAACGCATGGATGAAAAGAATGTTCTCCAGAACAGACTTATCATGCTTGAAACTATTCGGAGAGTACAGTTTTGCCGGCGTTTTGCCTTTAGCTAGTTTGCGAAAAAAAATTTTTTTTTTGTCCTGTGCAAGTCTGCAAATTAAAACCAAAAGATCGATATCTTCACCGACGATTTCCACAGGGTCATGACACGATGCTTCTCTAATTGCTGTGGTTACAATGACGGTGTCAGCATCCTCAAAAGCCTGCTCAACTTTTATACCGGTATTTGTAAAATAACGGCGAAGCATTTGTATTAAATTGTTTTTATTTTGGCCCCTTGCAAGAAACTTCTCCTGGCTAACTTTCGGAGTGGTAGTTTCATCAAACGTGAACTATGGTGATTGGTTCTTCCTTGAACGTCGTGCCCTTTCCGAAGTTTCTCGAAAATGAAAAATAAAAAACGAATTTGTACGAATTTTATTGATATCTCGATAACGATGATCGATACGTGAAAAATGTATAAGACCTTAATTGTAGATCGTACAAAGAGCAACAAAAAAGTATTCTATAAAAATTTTCTTATCTCAACGGGGAACCTAGTTATGATAAAAAAACTGAGTTTAACCCTTTTTTCAAGATGGCGGAAACCCCACAAGGTTATTTTGGTCGACAATTTGAACTTAAGCTTTTCTAGCCATCCCCCACGTAATATCCAAAATTTGGCTTTCTCGGTTCATTTGCATTTCCAAATGTATATAATGACTGGACTACATTTCAATAAAAGAAAGCAATTTACACATTATAATCAAAAAATCATAACAATAAACCCTATAATTACGTGGTTTTCAACGAGAAAATCTCTAACCATATTACGTCATTTATTACTTCAAATAAATACTTTATTATATGAACCTATACACAATAACGTTATATCTACCATTATCTATCTAATCTGATATAAAATAACCATAAAATTTCCACAATTATGACAAATCTAAACAAATCAGTATTCGACAAATAACCTAATCTAATTTCTATCTAAGACATACATATAGCTTCTCATATTACGTTTATCTATCAATGTAATCTCTTAGAACTTTATTAAACACAAATATCATCAATTCAACCATAAATCAATGTTATCAAAATAACATTCAAAATATACCTATACCTAGGTTCCTATAACATCCTAATTTCCTATAAGAATCTTATTAGATCTTGCTTACGTCACACTCGAAAATGACCACCCATCCGAGGACGGGCACAAGTAGCGATAGCGCTGACAAGCAAACATTACCATGGAATCCATGCTCGAGTGTGGGCGCAAATAGTGAGGGCGTGGACTAGCGTTTTTTACTAAACTACTTATATGGCTATGTCCGTATTATGCCGAATCCGTTTCATGTTGCGTCGCTAACACTAATGTACAAAAAACCTTTTATACATACCTATTCAGTTTCATATTTATCTGTAGTTTGGCTAGCTTCTTAAATTGATATAAAATCTGAAAATAACTTGTGTAATCAAATGAACAGAGTTTGTAATCACCGTTCATATTACCGCTTGCTAGCTGTTTCACCTCGAGTCTGCCTGGGCCTTCAAATATTAGATCTTTACCTATGAAATTGCCGTTTCTCACGAAATAAATGAAGCGTAATTTTTTTATATATTTTTTATTTCTATTAATCAAAATAATCACCCATGCAATCAATGCATCTTTGCCAACGCATTGGTAGCTTATTGATGCCTTTCTTGAAGAAATCAGCTGGACGGGAGGCAACAAATTCTTCAAAGGCATTTTGTACTGCCTCTCGGGTATTGAATTTTTTTCCCGCCAAGAAGTTATCCAAATTCTGGAAAAAGTAGAAGTCTGTAGGCGCAAGGTCTGGTGAGTACGGCGGATAACGGAGAACTTCCAACCCCAACTCTTGTAGCTTGGAGACCGTCTGCTGTGCAGTATGAGGTCGCGCGTTGTCGTGCAGGAGCAGTAGAGCCGAACGATTGACCAAAGCTGGTTGGAGACGTGCGAGCTTCTCCATCATTGTGTTCAGTTCTTCACAGTACACATCTGCAGTAATGCTTGTCCCGTTTGGCAAGAAGCTGTGATGAATTACACCCGCGTTAGACCACCAAACAGTGACCATCACTTTTTTAGGGGTAAGTTTTGGTTTAGGGCATTGTTTGGGTGCTGAACCAGGGTCCAACCAACTTGCTGAGCGCTTACGATTGTCAAACAGGATCCATTTCTCGTCACAAGTAACAATGCCATTCAGAATTCCTTCATTTGTATGCCTGCTGAGCAGTGCAAGGCACGTCTCCACGCGTACTTCGCGCTGGCGGTCATTGAGTTCGTGGGGTACCCATTTGTCAAGCTTTTTTACCTTGCCAATTTGACGCAAATGGACCAATATTGTTTTGATGCTAACGTCGAAAGCTGCTGCTAATTCAGCCGTGGATTGAGTTTCATCAGCTTCCACAATTGCCTTGAATTCGTCATTGTCGACCAAAGTTTTCGGACGACCACGGGGTTCATTTTTCAGGTCATAATTTCCAGAACGGAAGCGGGTAAACCAATAACGGGTGGTGCGTTCGTTTGTAGTGTTCGCTCCGTAAACGTCGTTGATGTTGCGTGCCGCTTGTGCCGCTTTGCTGCCACGACGGTACTCATACTCCATAATTACTCGAATTTTTAACTTATCCATGATGACGAAAAATGTTCGAATGCGTTGAAAACAAAACACTAACTATTAAACAAATGACGATTTTAGAAAAAGAATTCCATGTTTGTCAAATAAAATTAATTTGAAATTAGAATTATCAGTCAAAAAAAAAATATTTTCATTTGAAATGGCCAGTACGGCAAAACGGCAGTTTCATAGGTAAAGACCTATTATATTCATGTACCATAAATAAAGCCTCGCTTCCATAAAAGAGCCCTGCTAGCATAAAAAAGCCCTGCTACCATATAAAAAAGTTAGTAACTTAATGTAAAAAGAAAAAAAAATTAAAACACCAAAGCAGAGAGGATCAATTAACCTAACGGGACAGTTTACTTATTTGTTATGAAACATTCTAATTAATAGAAAATACAAAATTTTAATGTAAATATCCAAAATGAGGTATTTGAGTAAAATACATATTTGCTTCTCAAAACATATTTTTCATACATTAAATAATAACACAAACCGTTTACACATCATTAGGAACATTAAATATTTGCCATCAATTTGCAAATGTAAGAAGACCATAAACATTCCCTTTTAAATAGTTTCACCAATTATTTGATACATTTTGATACATAATTGACACAACCTGCGGCTGGTTTGTATGGGGCATCGAAAATAACACAGCTCTCCCAAAAAGTAAACCAATTTGTATTTTTAAAATAAACTAACACAATATCTACCAAAGCGCATACCGGTTAAAAATATGATACACCGGCAAAATAAACAACGTGTTATGTTTTATGCCGGTAAATATATCGTGATACTTAAAAAAACTGAAAAAGTTCTGATTTTATTGAGCCTGGCCTTCCTAGTAATGTGCTAACTGCGTCGCGAAGCCTGCTCGCTCCGGAGTTTAAAATCTATTTGTAAACTGAGTAGTGCTAAAAAAGCGGGTTCTGCTCTTTGTGCGAATGTTTAAAGAAGTTTGTCGGCTGCTCTCAACGTATTATTTCTTCGCAGTCTATAACCGATTTTCCCATTGTTATTATAATTGTTATTGCTGTGTTTTCAGTTAAACCGCATTTCCTCAGTAAGATATGGAAGAGCTTTTGTGAATGAAATGAAATATTTATTTCTCAACATTTGACAATTACTTGTTCTTATTGACTCTACCACCAGTTCGGAAAAACCTTCGTGAAGAAGAACTGGCAAGAAACTTCACGGGTGTTTTTTTTTTTTCAAAATAAATTTACAGAGTCTTTTTATGTCTATACAAAATTATTCTTATCTGCATCTGTTAGCTAGGCAAGTCTTTCTCCCCCCCAAGTATCCAAACGACGAACACCCTCAAACGGCACCCGTTCACGAGTTAACGGTGAGTATATATACTGTATCCCACTGTGTACCTTAAAAACTCGCACGGTTGTTCAACTTTTAGATCAAGATTTGTGTTTCTCGGTGTTTGAAAGCCTGAGTCTGAAGTTTAGAAGTCTGAAGCAGAGGATGTGTTTTGAAGAAAACATAAGTAAATTACAATCATACCTATTTGTTTGTAACCGAGCACAGAAATTTAAAATAAGAGATTATCTTTGGAAATACACACAAGAAACAAATGGCTGTGAGTTTTCAGCTATTCTTAACTATGATAATTAAAATAATGTACTTTATTTGTATTGTTCACGTAGATGGAGTCTAGCTAGTTTTGATATAAAAGTTTAGATGAACGCGCTGACTGTACCGCTCTTTACATCTCTCGGACAACAAACATGGCTGCACTCAAATCGCGCACTACAATTTCCTCACGAGTGTTTATTTAGGGAACGGCAACAGTTCGCAGTCTTTACATCTTTCGAAATTGTGTTTTTGAAATAGTGAACACAGGTTTTGTAAACTTAGCGATTATTTTTCATTTATTTTTTTTTTGCAGAATTTAAATGGAAAAAATAGCTCAGTTTTGTTCAATTTCGTTGAAATAAATTATTTTTATGAAATAATTAAGTAAATAAATTAACATTGGAATAATAAAAATTCAACCGGCTTGATGTATCAAATAGTCAATGCTGGTTAAAGGCGTGCATAAGTAGGGTACTTGTTATAATAGTTGAGGGTTACAATATAAGTTTACAAAATAAAATAATTAACTAATGCTGCCTTAAACTGAACTCCAAAAGTCACGTTCATAATGTTCGTATGGAAAATATACAGGGTGTACGGTAATGAATGGATAACCTTGAAACGTCTTATAGTACAACTTATGGCCGTTCTGAAAAAAAGTACGAAAAATAATTTATCATAAGTAGTAAGTACCTCTGATATTTCTTTTTTAAAGAAAAGTCTTTTTTTTTCAATATTATTTTACTGTCTTAGAAACTATGGTCAGAAATGAATGATTTCTGTTAGTTTTTTGTTGTTTTAATATTATAGACTAACTGTGCTGATAGATTAAAAGTAAATAGTATGAAAAGCTTACGCAGTTTTTTATTAGAAATACGCAAAATAATTTATTTTTGAAAAATATGCAAAAAATATTTTTTAAGCAAAGTTCAAACCTCTTGGGTATGAAAAAAATTTATGAACATATGGGTGACCAATAATTTTAAAATAATGTCTGTTTCAAGTAAATTTTATAATGGTACAATTCATAAATGTATCTTTCATAAATAGTGACTTATTGCTATTAATGTAGAAAAGGAGAAAATTTGACTTAATAACCAAATTTGTAATATGGGAATTTTGTTTTAATCGAATTGTGTCTGATCATTGGTGATTAATAAAAAACGCATCGGGTATTGATCAAACATGAAAACAGCTATTTTAAAACAAATTGAAACCAAATTGTTAGAAATTTACTAATTTGAATGTAATAAAATAATCAATTTAAATGTTTAAAATGGTTACTTTACTAGCGTGAAATGGGCCGTGCAACCTCCATATATCTTACCTGCGCGCATGCCATACAGACCGTCTTTTGTGTTATGTTAGACAAAGTCTGACAAGTCAGGTCAAAGACAAAGGGGTCTGAATTGGGTAAGTGCGAAAGAGAAGAGCTAAATGTAAAAATAAGAGGAACTTAGTGCGTCACTTGACTTGCTCGACTTCGCATGTGTTTATTTCGTCTCCGTTTGAACTTTGCAAAAAAAATATTTTTCAAAATAAATTATTTTGAGTATTTCTAAAAAAAAACTGCGTATGCTTTTCATACTATTTACTTTTAATCTATCAGGACAGTTAGTCTTTAATATTAAAACAACAAAAAACTAATAGAAATATTTCTGGCCATAGTTTTTAAGACAGTAAAATAATATTGAAAAAAAAACTTTTCTTTAAAAAATAAATATCAGAGGTTACTACTTAAGATAAATTATTTTTCTTTCTTTCTTTAGAACGGCCATAAGTTGTACTATAAGACGTTTCAAGGTTATCCATTCTTTACCGGACACCCTGTATAAGCAAATATAAATTGAACTTTTAAATCAAATTTGGAAAGCACTGGATGAAAACACCAAACTATGAGTACGTTTTCTTAAAACTCAAGAACCTGTTTCTTCGTGAAGAAATTATTTTTTTTTACTAATAATATAATCATTTATTATTATTATACTTAAGTAAGTGAAGTGTAAAGTGGCGCGTCTTGTGGGTCGCTTGTAAAACGTTTAATTTTCCATGATAAAACTTGCCGTATATACTTCCACGTTAGAATGTGAACAAATTAATTACATTTCTGTTATTGTAAAATATAGTAAAACTGTCAGTGAACCAATGAAAAGATCTTAAGTACAGGCTCATAAAAGAGTACGTCTAGTCAGGTTTTTGATTGGTATGCAAAGTAGTTGTTTTATTATTGTAATAATAAGAAGAGACTCAGATTTATTCTTTAAAAACAATATTTTTAAGGAAACATTTAAAAAAAACACAAAAAAATTACACGACATACATATGGTGCATTATGAATGCAGTCTCTTTAACGAAGCTATGACGGAGGTCCTTAATAAGAATATAGAAGTATCTCATAACTCTGTTAAACTTTACAGTATACTGTCTTGGGTATCGGTCCAAAATATATCGTGAACGAGAGAACACAACACATTTTTTAAATGACTTCCTATTTTCTAAAACTATGGAATGCAACAGAAAGAATATTAATCTGTGAAAATAGAGTTTCTATTTGCTTAACAGGAGATACTTGCAGCTTTCACTAGGAACAATTTCATTCTAAAAAGAGCTGCCAAAATTTATTGTATGCTACAATTCCTTATATCGGGCAGAAAGATGAGTGCCAACATCATAAAGGAAAAGGTTTGGGTTCCCAAAGTGAAAAACGATTTGTTTGCGTCTATTGTTTTGTCGCCACTTTCCTTCAGGCGAGATGGAACACAATGAGCTTGAAAACATACACATTAAGTAGACATTTTAACACCCATTCTCATAAACAAGCTCCGCATTTCTTAGACTAGCAATTTTTTGTGAAGTCACTACTTTGCGCTAGAATTCTTAAAGCTCAAAATTTCAATTCAATTGTCGAGAAACGCAAATTCAAAAAAGTGTCATGTCTTAATTCTAAAGTTGAAAAATGAAGACAATTTTGCCGCTGCAAATTTTAACTGTGTAAGTCTGGTGTAAGTCTACCGGTGCAAATTCACATCGTACGTTTTTTTGGGCTTAGTTTCGTGTTGGAGTCCGAATAACACGAAGACACCCAACATCGTCATGAAAAGCAATTATGGCGAACATTCACGAATAATTTTGCTAGTCTCGAAGCAGATATGGACGTGTTTTTCAGGTCCTTCATGTTCCAGGCCAAGGTTCTAGGCTACTATTTATATCATTATATTTACTTTGCTTCGGGTTTTATGAGAGCCATGTTTCGGACCCCATATGCAAGGATAAATACGATAAGTTCTAAATTCGTACCACCAGGTCAGTAAATCGAGTTTGTGGCATCTTGGGAATTCGCAGCCCTTTGATCTGGTCCAAAAACCCGACAAGTGGATTAGTGCGGAGTTTGTGTATTTCCGCATAGGTAAATGATTGACGAGTAGAGTTACTTTTTGTATTCGTATTTGAGCGAATAAGACGAATATGCGAATACGAATAGCGATGTGAAATGCGACCATAATGTAGAATGAGAAGTTATGACATCTTGTGGGTAAAAGTGAAGCCTTTTTCGGTAGTTTAAATGATTATTTTCTATAATAGGTCTATAATTACATAAAATTTATAATTCAGTCATGGTGCTCCCGAAGTACGTTTAAAATGAACCTTAGTTTATCATTCCATCGCACTGAATAAAATGATAATGTTTGTATTTTGCCAACAGTTCGCACGGAACACGGATCCTTATAATTCGTTTTCA
Organism: Marasmarcha lunaedactyla; assembly: GCA_923062675.1. NCBI lineage: Eukaryota > Metazoa > Arthropoda > Insecta > Lepidoptera > Pterophoridae > Marasmarcha > Marasmarcha lunaedactyla. The sequence goes on from OV281349.1 coordinate 24,717,069, forward strand.
TTCACTATTTTCACGTAAGAAAGAAAGAATATATAAGAGGCTCTCGTTGCTTAAGAGTTCTTTGTTCTGGGATATTATATTTCTTTTAATTAAGTGGTTGTGTTGTCTAGTGCCAAGTTTTATTGCTTAACGATTGTGTACGGAATAGAATATCGTCAACATAAAACATTTTTAAATTCGGTGCCGACATTAGCAACAATTATATTTTTTTACTTGTGCTCTTTGGTTATGTGTAATTTATATTTTGAATTGATTTTTGGTGAAAAAAGAGCCGAGTATGTGGTACATATTATTTTGTAACAAATCGAATTAAATTATATTGTACTTATTAGGGCTGATTTTTCAATGCCCAGATAACTTTAATCTGAAGAATAATTTACAGAATTAGAAAATTATTAAAATTTGTGTAAAAGTCTTGTCAAGTGCCGAAGTTATTATCAAAATAAAAGTTATCTGAGCATTGAACAATCGGCCCATAATCTCATATAATTCTATAAAACTCGGATATTTTTAGACTCTCGTCTGTCATTGATCACCAAGTAATATTTATTTAACTCGTTAAGCAATAAAAATACCAAAATTCATTTCTAGAAATTAAATTAGTTAACACCTAAACTTTCTTAGAATTAACAATTCCTAAAATAACAAAGTTTTAAAGTTTAACGTGAAATGTTTAGCTAGTACTGATCAGTATGCATTGCAGGTGTTGTAATGCTGTCCAACACTAAAATGCAATTTACTGAGTAGAAGTTGAAAACTAGGTATAGTTCGATGTCTAAATATTTCAAGCGTCGTTTGGCAAACATAAATTGGACATAAATTAAGTATTTCGTGAAAACTATGGACTACTCCGAGGAGTACTCCATACATCATGGACATTTAACCTGTCCGAACATGCCCGTTAAATGTCCTGTCCTTTGACGAACAATCGCTTTGTTGGTCTTCTTAACGGATTGCCATTTTTACAATAATTAATCTACTTTTACTTTTTTGCCTAAAGGATTTTTTATTGTGTATAGAATAAAACCGCTAGTATGTTTTTGCTCCAATTTATAATCACCGAGTTATTTTTTTCAAAAAATAAAATCAGTAAACAGGCAGAAAAATTAATTTATTTTTTGTTGCTCCAAGTAATCAACTGAAATTGTGCCTGTGGTAGGATTTCAGATAAAATTCTTTGCGTAAGTAATTACATTTCTGTTTATTTAGGTCGTCCAAAAAAGTGTGAAAAAACTATTGGTTGACTGTTGGTACTGACAGCTTATGAATGGTGGGGAGGCGAATAAAAGAGCAGGATTCTTGGATGTCCTTTCATATAATATGTAATATGGATTATATATAGTATGGATAACAGATATATAACAAAATAGAGATTTAAAAGTAAAGCGCCTCTTTGATGTAGATCAAACATTTTGGGGACTCGTGATTTCAGCAGATCAGCTCAAACGTGACTAAACGGAGTTCCGTTTTAGTCTCAAATTTTTGAGACCTATCAATCTACTTTCAGTGTTCTAAAACCTAAGTGAACTGGAATCTATTTAAACCATAGTAGCTTGAATAAAACTTATTCACAAAAAATTATACAAGTTAAGAATCATTTTATTAAACGGTTTGACTAATGAAACATATTCTTTGGCACCCACCTGGAATCAATATTTATTTTTTGTGTCTGTAGTCAGATTCTGTTTTCTTATTAAATTATTTTGTTTCACAGTTTTAAAAACCAACAAGTGAAGATGTTTCTTCACTTGGTATACCTGTTTCAATAAAGATTTTGCGTTTGACCATACTTCTTATCTATCTTATTTTGGAGCCTCACAAAGGTAGTAAAATGCCACTCAATAACGTTTTCTTGTATGATTTTGATGAGACCATGGTATACATTTGCAGACCAGGTTCCAGCACCCATAAAATTATAATGGGATATTTTGGTAGACCCAATAAATTAAACCCAACGTGAACCAAATCATCAAAGTCGTCCCAGAAACAAAACTAGGTGTGAAAATGACGCTCAAGTAAAATGAATAATGTCTTTATTCCCGCAATTCTAAAATATTCTTTTTTTTTTTTTTTTTTGCTGCCGAGGCACCCTCGCGGGTGGGAGGTAGAAGATGCGTCATGCATACCCGCCCGCAGGTAAATTCCTCTGCGGGGGGGTTATGTGGGACTCACCAGAATGGCACCTACCCACTAAAAACCACCTGTTGGCTGTAGTTATTACCGTTAGCCTTCATCGGAAGCGACACCCGTCGGGAAGTTGGGCGCGCTGGCGGAGACCCGCTAGCGGGTCTTCCGCCTGTAGTGAAAGTTGCACTGAAGGTGCTCAAAGGGACATGAGTTGGTGGCCGTTCTGGGCAGCCTCCGGTGAAGCCGGGGCTGGGCAGAGGTCGGCCGAAGCATAATTTAGGGATCAATTCATTTAAATGAACCTACAATGAATTGAGAAGGGAACTATGCTCCGCCAGAGCTAGCAAACGCTCTGTCGGAGTACGTGAAGCCCTAAGTTTACGGGCTAAGACTGCGATTTCACTAACATCGACATTTTTTATAGCGTCGCAGATGATACGCATATCGTCTGCTACGGAGGATTGAGGAGTGGGTTTGTATGGGCGAGGAGCCGGGATGGGATTCGATGCGGGGCGCTGCCTCCAGTTTTCTGGGGCAGGCCTAGACTGTGTAGGCTTTGCAGCCGGAGGAATCCGGCTACGCAGCGGCGGAAAGTTTTCTTGAGAAAGGCGCGGGGCCTGTTTGGGTGCCGCCCTTTTGAAATTGGAGCGCATACAACGGGGTGCACGAGGGCAGCCCTTGTAATTTGCGGTGTGGCCGGACTGGCCACAAAGCACGCAATCGGGAGGAGAGGGAGTTTAGGAGTGCGATTGCACTCCTTAGTGAAGTGAGGGACCAGGCACTTGACGCACCTGGGTGGTGCGCGGCAGTTGGCCGCCGCGTGCCCGTACAACTGGCACCGATGGCACTGGCCGGGATGACCGTGGCGATGAGGCGCCTCGATCGAGATCCCAGAGAGGCCGCAAATAGAGCTAACCCCTTTCAGGATCTCTCTGGACTTGGGGACGTTGGCGAGAATCACCAAAGCGAGTGGGTGTTGCCTCCCGTACTTGCTGTGCATTTTATGCACCGCGAGTGCCGGGAAGCCTTGGGACTGCAGATCCTCCAGGATAGCCTCGTTCGATAATTCGAACGGGACTCCCCTGAGTACCGCTCTGATCTTACGCTCTTCTGACAGAGCATAAGTGTGATAAGCATATTGCTTATCGGTGAGGAGCTTTGTTAAAGCTCGAAAGTCGTCTATCGACGAGACTAAGATTTTAATAGATTCACCCGAGTTGGCTGCTCGGATGTAATGGATTTTGTGCTCATTGCACAATGTCGAGACCTCAGTCCATTTACCCTTTTCCCGAAGGAAAACGGGTGGTGGGACCTTGGCCTTGACAGAAGTTGGGGCCGGAGCGGGTGTTGAAGACACCGGGGCAGCTGGCGTTGAAGACGCCGCAGGAAGTGTAGGGACGGGCGTCGAGGGCGCCGGGTCTTGTTTTGAACGCTTCTTAGAGCGCTTCTTAAAAAGCGTAAAGGAAGGAGACTCAGGGCCAGTAGGGATGGCGTCCGAGGATGACTCGGTCGCGGGTGCGCGCTTGCGTCGCGGAGGGGCGTCTACTTCGCACTCCATGTCACTGGAGGAAGGGGACGCTGGAGAGCCTAAGACCAGAGGGGTCTGGGGGACTGGGGTGGCCTGAGGGGCCATTGGTGGAATTAACGCCATGATATGCGGGATAAGAGAATCAAGGAAACGAAACTTATCAGCATTTATAAACATGCCTTCAGCACCGGTACTGTCAAGTAGCTTCTTCCTAATCTCATCAGAGCTTAGGGAAGCCATTGCGGAGGGGTTGGGGAGGGACAATATATGAACCTAACAACGATGACTAACTTCCTAAAACCACCCTACACGCAGTAGGGCGGTTGAGGACGACGCGGATAACTTACTCGAACACGGAACTTGAAGTCCTGGAACGACGAAACCCCGTCGACGAAGCTCACGTTCCACGATGTACGGTTAAAACCCACTTTCCGCCGTGAAAACGGCGTTAGAAACTTATTAGAAGTACGGTTAACGAGCCACTGTCCGCCGTGAAAACGGCGTTAGAAACTTAATACGGTATACAACTATGAAATTATATATTACGACAACAACCAGTGAAATTTGGGTGCTCAATTAGCGCGGGGGCTAAAAGAGCGGGAAGGCGTCTGCGATCGACGTGCGCTTGAGAACGCACGCAGACCGAGACTGTGATATTCTTTTGGTTTTCGTCTCAGCAAATATTTGCCAGGCACATTCCTGCAGTGACTGGCCATCGATCGTCAATTGCAGTCTGCAACCCACGGTACATTCATAAGCAGACGAGAAATTTAAATAATTTTTGCCTCAATATTATTTAAACAGCAAATTCCGTTGACACTGGGAAAATATTTATCTGTAAAATATGCACATTTTAATGACTTTATTATCATTTCATCGTTGCCTCAATATTATTCGCACAATATGTGAAGTAATACATAAATAATATGATTAAAATGTTAATTAATATTAATAATGCAATAATTATTAATAATTATAATAGTAACAGTAAGTCGAGTTTTCGTTAATTACGTATTAAGTTTTTGGGCAGGTACGCGACAACCTTCGAAGGCGAATACTACGCTTAAAATATAAACTTAAAGAGACCCACAATTTGTAAGCTAAACTCAACCCCGTGTCCAACCGGATTAACAAATTTGGATAGTTTTCTTCGGCCTTAAAGATGGTCGGGTATGTGCTCAAAAACATGTACGTATATTATTTTTTACCACAACCAGTAGAGTAAAATTTAAAGTAGTTAATCTGTAATTAAGTAGTAAATAATCTTCTAAAGTAGTGGTTTGCTCATTCAACGTGGGGTTATTTCTGATAGTTCTGATAAGTGTAGATAAGAAAAATATTCAACACTCTCTAGCTTAATTTAAACTTTGCAAACTCAAATAACTCAACTAAGTACTACTGTGTACTTAGCATGAGCCTTTCATAATGGAAATAATAACAATGGAACTAATTTCTTTTTGGTCGAATGAAATGAAATAAATATTCAATCCATTAGAATACCTCCATTCTAATTTCATACTAAATCAGAATAATCAGTTAAAAGTTCTTCTGCTTCTTCTTAAAATGCCTCTGCAGCTAATGAAGGTTGGCAGTCAGCTCCGCATATGTATTTTGGTCTCTGGCATGATGCAATAAGTAAGCGGATGTTTTGATGCCGGTCCACCTTACCTGACCCCACCTTTTCTATTCGGTCAATAGAACTTTTGCCAGCTATTTTAGCGAGAAGCCCGAATGTCCAATAATGCGACACTGGGTGCACACTCCTGTGTAGATATCCGGCACACTAATCACTCAGGGAAGATTCCTAAATTAAGCTTTTGTTTTGTTACCGTTCTATTATTTATTTTATTGTGTTTTACTAACATAGGCAGTAAGATTCTGTATTCACTAACACAATATGGACTTTGTCTGAAATAAGCACCTTTTATTTACGAGTGGCAAGATGTTATATCTATCTTTACGGGTTTGACTGTGACTGCTCAAAAATAATTAGCGTTTTTCGCGAGCTCTGCGAAGAACCTCCTCGTTAGTAACTTTCTGTGTCCAACTTATGGCTAACATCCGTATTTAGGTCCACATCTCGAAAAGCCTTAATACGTTTTTACAGTTCTTCCTTGATCCTCCGTGTTTTACAGCCTTATTGGACTTTCGACCAAATGAGGCAAATGTAACATTTCAGGCAAACACGTAAGGTGATATTAACACCTAAAGTACGTCTTATTATGGTAGCGTCGGCCGACGGGTCACTGACTTCCCTCTAATAAAGTTGAGGAGGGCGATGGCTGAATCCCGCGTTAACTCGTGAATGGGTGCCGTTTGAGGGTGTTCGTCGTTTGGATACTTGGGGCGAGGGAGGAAAATTTAGTATAGACATAAAGAGACTCTGTAAATTTATTTTGAAAAAAATATACCCGTGAAGTTTCTTGCCAGTTTTTCTTCATAAGGTTTTTCCGAACTGGTGGCAACGTCATATTTTATTTGACGTCAATCAGAACTTGTTAATTGATTGTCAATGTTGAGAAAATAAATATTTCATTTTACCGCGGTTACATACACTTACAAGTAAGCTAAACGTTTCTATATAATTATTAACCTAACTTTTGTATAAAACTGTACTCACAAATGTACCCATGAAGGCCTATTCCTAGACCCCAGATCTAGATAACTCACCTAAAGCCCTGAGAAAAAGAATGTTGTGGTTTTATTTTTAAATTACCACGGGAAACAAGAAATTTCTTAGATTCTACTTTTTCAATTTCCAGAAAATTTATTAAAACTTTTGAAAAAACTCTACATATTTTATTTCGTCATAGATAAATTAGCATTTTTTACGTACTTTTAAATGTTAATTAAATGCAAAATTAAAATATATAAAAAACTTTAGAGTAAGTAAATCGTTAAGGGCCATGACGTGAAAATCTCGTTACAAAGTTTTTACAGTTAACGAAAGTCATCTTTTACTTTATCTTCATCATATAAAAATATAACTTTAACTTCGGTCTTTAAGAGAGAAAAAAGCCTCTCGGGATCCTTTTGTCAAATTTATTCATTATGTGAAATAATGAGTTCCGTGTAAAAAAAACGATCACAGAGATGCTAAAAGGAAAGAATATTGGCAAACTCACATACATTGTCAGTACCACTTTTATTTCCGCAGAGCATTCACGTATCTCAAATTGAATATGTAGGTTTGACTGTTTGGATGATGGATAATCGAAATGCAATCATAAGATTTATATAGAAGTTGGGAATAAAAAGTCGAAATTATAATCTAACCTCAAAAAACACGTGAAAAAGACGTGAAAACTCTGTTTACTCAATAGGACGAATATGGTCAGAGGGTTAATACGTTCATAGGATGATCAGATGAAGCTATTGAAATTAAAAAACACTCTAATTTCAATTATTGTTCATAACACAGCGAACCGTGACAAGACAACTGACATAAGGGATCATTAAAATGGCGGCTCAATGTCTTTGACATTTGACAGATTGACAGTATATATAATTTTTCTAGATGTCGATGAAAAAATAAATGGCGCTGTTACGGGAATAATTGGATTTTATTATAATTCTAAGTATCCCCAACAACTATCTCAATATTTGAGCTTGGCACATACGTGTATAATATTGACCTATAAACCAAATATAGCCCGGTTTTGATATGATTACAATTTATAAATATTACAGGGTACCCAGTCTGCCATTCTCTTTTTCGAAACTCGTCTGCTGGGTCAGCGAGCAGCAACGATACATTGTGCTTGTTTCATAACAAAGCAGACATGTTCGCATTTTGAAGCAGGAAACAGTGACTGTAACACCGGTTAGTTTCTAGTTACATCCGGGTTCATGTTGACAACGACTGAACGCGTGGACAAACTTCCTGTTGTCTACGAGGTGTACCCTAGTCTTGATAGTCTATATTTCAAATGATAAAAATGCGTATTACCAACAAAAAAAATCGAATTATAAAACAAATTTTAAAACCTCCTTTCTTTTATTTTGGAGATAATCATACATAATAATTAATAATATTTTGGTCCGCAGGGTACGTTCTTTGTTACAATATTTTTATAACCAGTTGCCGTAAATTTTTTTGAATTTGAAAACTTTCAAGCATCGAGTGAATAGGTATCTCGTGGATAGACGTGTAACACCTTCGACTTCATCGTCACTTTCCATCAGGTGAGATAGAAGACAAACGTATATCCTTTTTCAATTAAAAAAAAAATCAAATTTCATAAATTATTCAAGTTAAAGCAATACATAAATGCTCCCTTTATTGTGACATATTGATTGAATAGTAAAGAAAGTTAATTATTATATATTTTATTGATCGGTCTTTTGTTGTGATGAGATTTATTTACAGTACTTTGATTATATTGATTATATACAATTGCCGAAGATATGAGAAAAATACAATATCATTGAGTTCGGAAGAAAGCTTGTTCAAATGTACACTAACGAAATCTCCAAATTAGATCATCTTCAACCTTTCTCACGCATGGGTGATGCGTGCGATCGTTCGCTGTAAACGAAAGACTCTCAACAGATCGAATAACGACAAAAATAAGGAACGTACAAATACTTTAGTTAACCTTTCGGAAGTCTTGATGTAGTTTTAGAGAGCCATTGTGAGGGTGACATTTAAAAATCCTCTATAAACAAATGAAGAAAAAAAACCTGTCGGAAAACAATTACGCAAAGTTTTTATTTTTGTTTAAATTCTTCAAAACGATTCTGATAATACAATTCGGTCATATAATTTTATGATCAGTTGAAAACCCTTAGTCCGTGGAGAGAGATTTTTACGGAGTAATAACAATAAAAATATATTTAATACTCCATTTTATACCTGGCACTAAACCGCAGTTTGCTACAAAAGGAAATGGAATGGAAGACAATAAATACTGGTGTCAGAAAACTTATATCAAGATTACTCTTCTTTTCTTTTCTTTCAGCTGAAAGACGACCACAGCTAAACAAAAAATCTTCCGGAAGACGTTCACCAATTGAAACTTTAAAGACTTATTGCTTATTACCGTTAGTTACGAAACTAAAAATATTGCTACTTCCGTCACTGTACATATATGAAGTACGTTGTTTCGTCAATCGGAATAAACAATTATTGAAAAATGTCGATGTGGTTGGACGGCGTGGTAGAGACAAACATTAACTATATGTACCACAACAAAAGCTGACTGTTTATAGTAGAAATGTGCACTGTATGGCTGTCAGACTGTATAGTAAATTACCGAGGACATATAGATATCTGCCTGAAAAAAAAATTTAATCAGCATTGTGTAATTTACTATAAGACAAAATGTACTATGACATAAATCTTTATTTAAATGATAAAATATGAATTGTAAGTTGCCGGCTGAATATTTATTTCTTTCATTTAATTGTAATGAATTGCCTTACTTTTAATTATTGCTTACTTTCGACATATTGATATTTTTGATATGCGTTGACACATTTAACTTTAATTTGGACATTTAAGACTATTTACTGTTGTTTGTTATTTTTATTCGTTTTACCAAGTTAAAATAAATAAAAATCTCAAGAGAAATACCTTATTTAATTTGATTATAATTTAATTGTGAATGTAATTTATCTAATAATTATTAATTCGATTGCTTTAATGATTTAGGTACATAAATCCAATTTTATAATTTTCCACGCTGAATAATCAGCAGTATATGATGGAACTCATTTATATTTAAGACCTAACTGTGCCATATATTGGCAAATAAAGATGTTATCTTATCTTATCGAACTGTGTTTTTTGATCTGTGTTGGTGACATTAAATTGCTTGCTGGTGGGAATAAGGTCGTAATGGAATGTAAACGTTTTAATTATAGTGCAGCTTGTAAATAAAACACTCCGTACCTTTGACTTCATCAGTTTTAGCTCTGCGGTGGTCCGGGTATTTATTACTAGAACAACGAATTGTCACGTCATATATCTGATACGGGTCTCTTCAGGCACGTTAACGTGGTAACGTCCATATTGATCGTTACTTCATAACTCACTGACAACAATGGGCTGCAATGGCACTTTGTTAAGTTTTACTCTGTACGAGTTGTTCAGGCAACGTCCTGTTTCTTACTTGCATTTTATCTTTTTGGCGTTGAAACCATGGGGTCCTGGGAACATGGGGCTCATCGCCTTTTTTCGGACCTAGCGAGGCGATTGGTGAGTGAAACTCGTGACCCTAAGGCTGGCACCTACCTCGCACAACGAATTTCTATTGCGATATAGCGTGGTAATTCGGCCAGCCTTTTGGCAACGTTGCCTTTAATGAATTCAAGTTTAGATTTAGTTTTTTATTTGTAGCATATTTTTATCTTATAATTATTAATTTAATACACTTATATGTACATTCTAGAATTGTAAATATCTATGATTAGTTATAATAATGATTTAAGTTTAAGAGAATGGTTATAAGGTGCTGGCTTATGGCTGACTTAAGAGGTAAGGTAGATTAGATTACTATAAATCTCAGTGTCAGCGTTTGCAGTAGTTTATCAAGATTCTCAGGTAACTTAAATGAACAATGTTTATTAACTTGAGTTGAAGTTATTTATTTTCAAAATTAAATAAAACAAATGGAATTATAAATATAGGTGCGTCTGTGGTCGTAATTGCGATTTAATAACGAATAAGAAATGCAGAGGATTCTTTCAAAGCTTCCTTCAAAATGAATGACAAGATCTATATTCGACACTAAATAAGGATTGATTTCAAAATTACTGTTTGTTTGGTGTTTACAGGTGATAACATGACACATGATTCCCATAACCAAAAGGAGATATTTTTCTATGTAAGTTATGGTATTAAAAAGCCGTTTTCAAAAGCTATTATTCCTAAAAACAGCGACACATTACGTACGCTCCGTTAATTATAAGCCGTGGGCTTTAATAAACATGTGGCTAATAATTCATTCAAATTTTCACGAACCTTCGTATAATGTGATTAAATCTGAGCACAATGAAGTGGGTAGAAGTGGCTCATTGTTATTTCTAAGACCATTGGATCCATTTAAAAACTTGTAATGTTTTTTTCAAAACGAGTATAATTTCGTGAAAAGAAAGTTTATTTGTCAGGTTTTATTTGATGATGTTAGGTAATGCGCTTTTAGGGTTTTTTATGTTGTTAATAAAATATTTAAAACGCACAAAGTTTATTTTGATTTTATATTTATTATCAACATTACGATACGGCAAAATTGCGATTTCTGTGTAACTTAAACTTGTTATATACTAGGGTCATTCAATAAGTACAGAGACAAATTCTATAATTTTAAAACTATTCAATGAATGTGTACAATCTTTTCAGGGGGATTAGTTGGCAACCTTGGGATATGCTCTGATCAGCTGTTTCATCATTTTATGCCAACATAACCCCAAAATTTTCAATTCACCATGGCAAGTCTAGAAGATTGCTCCTTAGAAGAGCAGCGCTCAGTCATTAGATTTTTTTGTCGCAGAAGATCTAGAATGTTGATTCAGTACGGTTAAAGTTGTATGAACCGTGCGAAATTTTACAAGTGGGTTGATCGGTTTAAAAGTGGCTGAACAAGTGTAGGTGATGAACCCCGATCAGTTAAGAATGTATTTAATTGGATTATTTATTTGATGCAATGATTTCTTTATTATTTAATATTATGTGGATTTTGACCATTGTCTCATTTTTGCTTATAAATAATTTTCTAATGTATTTTGTTATTAATATCAGTTAGTTAGGTTCCGTTTCTCCGTTTCTCCTTTGGGCAGTAGCTTAAAATCAGCGATTTACTCTCTGAGTAGATACTGACGCTGAGCTATGGCCGATTGCACTGCTACAGCACACTACCAAATTTTTTTCTTTCTTGTGTATTTGTTTTATGTAAAAATATGTGTGCATGTAATCAATAAACAATTTATCTATCTATCTATCTTTCATGTGAGGAGTTCCAGACATTGTTTGTGTTAAGAACGATCCTTTCACTGTGAGTTATACGATTTATTTTTATTTTTTTTATTTATTTTTTTTTTGGTTTTCTTTTCATTGTAAGTAGACGTGACGCTCAGTGCACATTTATAAAAGAATAACTTGTTTGGGTTATAAGAAATATTATTTAATCTTGCATTTTTCGTAAAAATACGTGGCATGACCCTTTTGTAGGTAATTTATTTAGCGCCTATGTATCAACTTATACACTAATTAAATACAAAAAAATAAGACATTCTAAGAAATAGCTCTACAATGGCTTCTCATTTTATAAATTCTATGAAGCCCTGAAACACGTTTCACGCTACACTGCACCATTATTAGCAAACAATCGTGGTTATTCCGTGTTCCGCCTTAGCCTCTGATTGAAAGTCACGTCAGGAAAGACTTATAGTCGACACGATAATTTTTTTGGCTCATTTTTAATACAAAGACGAAGATAAAGTTGTTTCAAAAAAATTACAGAGTTAAATATAGTTTAAATAATTTAATTATACTGCTCACTGAAAGTTATCTTTGAAAGCACTATTAAAGAAGAAATATAATTGAATCATTTGTTGAATTTTTAATGTCTATGTAAGGTTCTGAAAAATCAAAATATTCAGCGTAACATGGTACAATATTTAACGAACTTTTCCTAGCGTGTTTGATATGTTTGATACGGGACAGCAGTCGGTTGCTCTCCGTTGTGTAAATGTTGAATAAGCAACGAGCCCCGGTCTCAGGAAGGTGATAAATGTTCACATTTACTTGATGGAAGAAAAAATAAGAATAAGGGTACATTTTTGCAGAGGTTTGTGATGTATTGTCAAGACATTTAATGTGGCCATCCATTAACTTATGTTAAAGCTTATTTGATATGGCCGATAATTCTAATTATTAATTTACGCAAAAATAATTTCCTGTTTGGTTTAGAATTGGCTTGGGCCATTCTAAAAAACATGGGCTTGCGAGCAAGACAAAACATTCCGTGTCCGTTAAATTTCATTTGTACTGCGGTTTAGCTCGCATATGCGCGGTCGCGGTGAACACATATTGAGTAGTTACGGAGTAACTAAATTAAAAAAAATTTTAAGCTACTACATTTCACTTGTGTGTCTAAACGCAATAAGTTCAATAAAGATGGATGGTCAATAACTTAAGGTACTCCACAATTTGGTGCTAACAAATTGAGCTTGGATTTGTGATTAGTGGGATTTTGAAAGACGTCAGACAAGAATTTGTTTCGACTACTTCGATTTGAAAAACTACTCTACTTTGAAGTTTTTACTTCGTACAAGCATACTTATTTTAAATATTCAGAGTATAAGCTCCACTTCGACATTTTCGTAAAGAAAGAAGAAAGTGCGAAATAAGTATGAGCTTTTGCCGCCAACCGCTTTAATAAAACAATCTTATCCAAACGTGTTAAATGAAAAGCATTCCCCCACCTACTTACCAGAAAAACACCATAAATAATGTATATAAAATTCACTCATAGGCCTTTCTCTCTTTCTCGCTCCGATCGCCGCCCGGTACGGACGTGCAAGACGACTCCGATCGATCGGTTTCTTCCCGTTATTAAGTGGCGCTCAGTTTCCTTACGTCACAGTATAGCGTGTTGGTTCCGTGACTTTCTGTGTTTCTTACTCCCTCCGAGCGTTGTCGAAGTGATTATTTTTCTTTACGACTAAGTATCTTAGTCTTCAAAGTTCTGTGCTGAGTTGTGATGTGCTTGTGCTGAGTGCTGTGTTGTGCCCAGCGTGAGTAGTCTGGTTTCAGTACAAAGGATACTTAACGGTGACAACGAATTTGTACTGACCCAGTCCTTTTATTTTTATTTTATTCCTTTCTTCTATTTTATTTATTTTTCCTATATTTCCATATTTATTTTTTATCATATCTGTGTGTTTTCGTGTGCATTCGCCCTTTCTGTCGGTAAAGTTGGACCCTGACGCGGTCAACTCTTTACCTGCGTACCCTTTTTTAGGTTTCTAGATAGCGGCTTTCGGCGAACTACGGTTAGTAACTCATTCTCCCCAGCCCCCCTACCGCTGATAGGGAGGTCAGCCGCTAGGGTTTGCTAGGTTTCTTAGGAACTCCAGGCATCTTTTATCTTTTATATACTAATATATACATATTATTAGTTGCAAACCCTCCCTAATGGATTCGCAAAGCCTTATAAACTTCGCTTAGGTAAATATCGTCCCCATTTCTAATGACGATATAACGCAGGCCTTACAGGCAACAATCGCGTCCCCGGCCCCTCAGACCCAAACCCCGGCCCCTCAGGCCACCCACGCCCAGACCCATCAGGTCTACAGCTCTCCCGCGTCCCCCGTTCCATCCGAGATGGACTGTGTGTCGGACACGTCCTTTCACGCGTCGCGGCGTAAGCGTACCGCTCCCGGGAGCGACTCGGAATCCGCGTCTGATGCGTCATCGGACGCCGCCACCCTAACCAGCTTTCCTGAGCCCCCATTTCAATTAGTCGCTAAACGCTCCAAGAAGCGTTCGAAGAAAGCCGTGGTGTCTTCAACATCCGAGCCAACCCCAGTGTCTTCTACACCCGCCCCCGCCCCGCTTATGTCACTCGAAGTGACCGCGTCTCCATCGGTCCCTTCGAAACCAGCGACGCGCTGCGCTCCCATCCCACCGAAGCCTCAGCGGACCGCGGGTTCTAACTTGTGCAAAGAGCACACAATCAATTATCTTAAAGCCGCCAACGCAGGCGATACTCAAAATTCAGGTCACGACTATCGAAGACTTCCGCGCGTTCACTAGGCTCCTATCAGTTAGGCAAATCGCTTATCACACCTACGCCCTCCCGGAGGAGATCCGCGCAGTTTTACGGGGCGTCCGGTTCGAGCTCGGAAACGATGAAATTCTCGAGGACCTTAAGTCGGGAAACTTCATCCTGTCAAACATATCCAACTCGAGGGAAATCTTCAGAGCAGCTCGCACAATCTGCGGACTCTCGAACATCTCCGTTGAGCGTCCCAAGCGTCGTGGGCACCCTGGGCAATGCCACCGTTGCCAGCTTTATGGCCACGCAGCGGCTAATTGCTCAACCCCTCCCAGGTGCGTAAAGTGCTTAGATCCGCACATTACGAAGGAGTGCACTCGTATTCCCGACTCCACTACCCCCCCCCCTGGATGTGTGCTGTGCGGCCAGTCCGGCCATACAGCAAACTACAGGGGTTGTCCGCGCGCTCCGCGCTCTTCCGTAAAGAGGGCCGCGCCCAAACCAGCGCTGCCGCTCACTCCCGCTAACTTCCCACCGCTGCGCAACTGGGCTCCCCCCGGAGGCAAAACCCGTGCAGCCGACGCCTACTCCGGCTCTTTCCTGGAGACAGCGTCCGGCCGCTCCTGCACTAACTTCCCGTCCTATCCTAGCTCCCGTAGCTCCGGTAGGCTCACGTCCCGCACCGTCGTCTTCACCTCAGTCATCGTTGGCTGATGACATGAAGACCGTGTTCGACTTCATCCAAAACGTCGACATTAACGAAATCGCCGTACTCGCACGCAAACTGCGAGCCGCGCGCTCTTCTCAAGAGCATCTATTCGCACTAGCCGAGCATTACTCGCTACTAATCTCTTTATAAATTCCATTTTTCGTATAAACTAAATAAATAAATAGAATGTCTAGACCCGCAAATCCCGCGTCCTGTCGTATCAAACCCAAGGGCTTATCCCTAGTTTCCTTAGTAGCCTTGTAGTCGTTTGTAGCCTTAATACTAACCTTCCTGAGCGCAAACTGTTCCTTCAGAACAACAAGCCAGACTTATTGCTTCTCCAAAGACATGGCTTACTCCAAGCCGCACCAGGGGTGGCACTGCTGTTTATTACAAAAGAGGAGTCCATTGCTGTCCTCTCCCTACCGCTCCTCTCCTCAACATGGAAGCCATTGTGTGTAGATTGGCTATGACTGGTCATCCGACCATCATCATAGCTTCAATCTACATATCTAATGGCACCAGACCAATCCGCAGTGACTTTGAGGCCATTCTCGCCCTTGGCCATTCAGTCATTATGTTCGGAGACTTTAACAACAAACATACTGACTGGACATGCCTATCAACCAACACCAGCGGTATCGCTCTCCTCGACATCAAAAACTCACTCGACTTAGATGTCATCTCTGCCATCACTGCCACTCACTATCCCGACAACCCGAACCACTCTCCTGACATCCTCGATTTTGCAATTGTCGAGCAAATCAACCTCGATCTCAGGTCTATCGAACCGCTCGATGACCTGAGCTCTGACCACCGCCCCGTCTCCCTCGTGCTAGGATCACCTAATGATAACGTCACCTCTCCTAAGACCTTTACCAACTGGAAAGGCTTTAAAAATACGTTACATTCAGCCTTAGAGGCCCCGAACTCTCCGCTCACGATCTCGCCCGATCAATTAGATAGCCCGGATAAAATAGATTCATTAGTCAATTCTCTCACTGATGCTATCAACTCAGGCATCAGTGACAACGAAAAGGTTGCTAAGCAGGGCAAACCCACGCTTCCCTTAGCCTTTAGCAATCTTAAAGCTAAGAACGCGCCTCTCCGGAGAGCCAAGAAATATCCCACGCCCGCCTACAGATTAGCTGTGAATCAGCTACAATCTAAAGTTAGGTCTTGCCTCGTGGAACTCCGAGACGCTCAGATGAACGATCTCATGGCGAATATCTCCCCGACCCACCAAGCGTATTATAGTATGGCCCGAGCCTTACGCGTAGACGCCGCCTCTCACATCCCTCCTCTCACTCGTCCCGATGGCTCTATCGCCTTCGAAGGTAAAGAGAAAGCCGAATGCTTCGCTAACAGCGTTGCCTCTCAATGCTCGCCCAGCATGCAACCCGCGAATCCCTCTCACAACCAGGCGGTGGAGGATGAAGTCCAATCAATGTTAGCTGTTATATTCAATGCCTGCTTCGACCTTAGCTACTTTCGCAAAGCTTGGAAAGAAGCGACAGTCATAGGCATTCCCAAGCCGGGTTAACCTCCGAATGTCCCGCCTAATCACAGACCCATCAGCCTCCTCAAGGCAATGTCTAAACTTCTCGAGAGAGTCATACTCTCTCGAATGCGGAACCATCTGTTTCCAACGGATGGCGATCCTCTCATTATCCTCCATCAGCTCGGCTTTCCAGCTAAGCACTCCTGACCTAAGCAAGTCCATCGAATCGTCGATGGCTTCTACCCGTGGCGATTTAAAACTGTCGCTGTTTTCTTTGACGTACCCAAGGCTTTCGATAAAGTCTGGCACAGCGGTCTCGTCTCTAAACTCTACAAAATAGGCTTACCGGATCGCCCAGTTAGAATAATCGCGTCATTTCTCAAAGACCGTATGATTCGATTTAAACATGAAGGCACGCTTTCCGCGCCCCGTGTCATAAAGGCTGGAGTCCCTCAAAGCTCAGTCCTCGCCCCTCTATTGTACACCGTATACACTAACAATATTCCCGTCCCGCCGAAAGGCGTCAAACTCGCCCTCTTTGCCGATGACACTGCCCTTTACACCAAAGGCCTCAGTGTCCCGGGTCTCACCACCAAAATCCAAAAGTCTGTAAATGCCCTCGGTGCATGGTTTCAAAAATAGCGTATCGATGTGAAGAGAAGAGCTCTGCGGTTTACTTAAAAGCTGCGGCGAGGTATGCGTAAGAGCATTTTTTAGATCTTCCTGCACTCTCCGTGGAGGGGAAAAAAAGCCCTTCTCTGGATAAGTGGTCCAGAGAAGGGCTTTTTTTCCCCTCCACGTAATAAAAAAGGTGATTTTTAGCACTTAGAACAGCAAAAATTTAAGTAAGCTGGTAAAAATTTACCACCAATAGTTACAAAATGATTCGCCATCTTAAATGAAATGTTTTTATGAAAACGCAATATCTAATTTACATTATTTTTAATAAACATGTTTTTTTTTTATAACAAAAGAAGTGATTTTACAACTATACTAGGTACGTAAATTGACTATAAATACTTGTTATATCAATTATATTCTTGGTCAGTTTTATTAAAACTACTATAACCATATTTTATTTACACAGTTTTTTGTTAAAATTCTCATGAAATCAATATGGCGCGTAAATTTACTTAATACACATATATGCATTTTGCAGTAAAGTTAAGATCCCATTTGATTTTTCACTACAGATATAGCCGATAGTTGAATAAAAGTATTTGGTACTTAAAATAATATTATGTCTTATAGTTGTCACTTAAAAGCTGTCACACGCCATTAATATTCTCAAATTCTCAACATTGCTACTACAGAAACGAAACGTACGTATGAATGAACAAAATTTAATCGTTCACTCAACCGTTCAATCAACAGTTCAATAAAAGTGGCAAATCAGGGGTACAAGCGCTGAAATTTGCACCTTTAGTCACAGTATGATACGCTCTAGACCTGCTATGCGATGTGCCCACTTAACGCCATATCGCTTGCATAAGGGTTCTGGAGCAGGATATAGACATAAGTTGCAATATGATACGCTCTAAAGCTTATCCGCAACCATTTGTGCTAGTTGGTGATGACCTTGTCAATGATTACTCTGTAAGAACAGGTCAGCGCGTTGTGGCAGTCAAATTTATATGAATTCTCAAGGGAACTGTTATTATTTAATATTTCTTTTCTATTATCATCCTATTATTGAGCCTACTTTTTTTAATTTCTCGCGTTTTTCGACAACTACTCGCTGGCTAGGCTTTAATAACGACCATAAGTTTGCGTTTCCAAAATTCAGTCTGGCTGAAAGCAGTAAATCATGTACCAGAATGTAAGTTCTTTGCTATAATAAAATACCAAATATTTTTAAATCCCTGTCCCTCAATAAGTTTAAGGAAACGTTATGTCAAAAAGCATAAAATAATAAAAGATAACATGAAATCAAATATTATTTGGAAAAAGGGCGTTGGCTTGACAGATCAGAAAAATAGAGGACTGTGTAAGCAGCTTGGTTGCGACATGACATTAGCACGCACAATTACCTGGTTTGTGCTCGTTTCTTTCATGTCGTAGAATTCATCAAATTCTTTACCTTTTATTCTATGTATTGAACATTTTTTCGCCGAGCTTTTACCTCTTGGTCTACCTGTAATACCTTGTGAAAGCCGAAAAACAAAATTATTTGTGTTCCTTCGACGTTCATTAAGCGTTTCTGTTAACCAATAGATAATGAAATAGAGTATTGTTTAAGAATTTTTCTAGAAAGTATAACACTTTTGAATGATGTTAAAAACCGAAAGACTATATGCGTTGACTTACAAACAAATGAAATCCGGGTATGCGCTCAATAGTGTCCTGCAAAAAATTTAATGAAAATGTAAAAATTGTGTGAATATCATAATGTCTTGATTTGATCGACAACCCGCAAACACGTCCAAAATGACATATTGTTTGGTGAAATCTGTCAAAATTTTAAAGATCGATGTAGTCGGAGCTGCGTAAAGTGATTTTATTGTCAACTTTCTAGTTGCAGCTACATAAGGTGTAAATTGTTGCAAGCAATATTAAGTTATAATACAATGATACACGATTTATATTCCAAGTGTTATTTATTCATAATTCTGGACATAACTCGGAACACTTTGTACGTCATTTTTATATTAGATTCATTGTCCATTTGTTTTTACGTCAATAAATAAAGGATCTTCCTATAATTGTAAGATAAAAAAAATACCTGAAATAAATCTTGATTAGGTAGTTGAATTTCTCAATAAATTTTAAAACGCTATGGTAAATATACTGAACACAATGAGGTTGCATTGAAAATAGCTTCTTTCATGGAGAAAATTTTGTTAATTCCTTTCCTGGTGAACAGATGAAAAGGAAAAACAAGAACTTTCGACAGAAATGTCTATAAAAACTCAGAATATTTTCCTTGCCCTAATTTTCTTCTCTTTGAGAATTTCCCATATTCAAACAATATCCTTTTAACTCAGATAAAAGTTTTGATTCATAATTATGTTCATTGATCTGATTGTATATGAAATATAAACCTGGAACGTATTCTTCAAAATAGTAACAACTTTGGGGTAGGTGAAGATACAGTCGCTTTTTTCCAGTCTGTTTCCACTTTCCATGTTTAAGATTAAGTATCAACTTGTTAGAAGTGGCTAAACCTGATACGTCTTAAATAAAGCACAATAGAAAGACATCGTGGCAGAAACCGACACATTTATTATTATAATTGTATTCATAAAAGTATTTATTTTATGTACTGCTTTTATGTCGAGAGAATGAAAGCAAAACATAAGACTCGAGAAAGCGAAACATTATAAAAAAACAGCAAAAAGCCAACAGCCAGGTTAGTGGTTCCATAATGACATGCGATCAAATTTTATTGGCTAACAATTATGTGTAAATTCTTTAATAAGTACCTAATAGTCTCGAAAAATTTTAGCCACACAGTTAATATACTCTTTTTTTTACCCGAATCAATTTTAAAGTGACTGCTAATATCAGTACAATTCTCTTGGCCTTTGTGTAAGTAGTGTAGTTATTTTTATATATGTTTAAATATTATCTGTCTCTGTTGTTCCGTTTACAACCATGGAAGTCTCGCGAGAAGCTTTTCGTGCTATGATTTTCTATTATTATAAACAAGGATTAACCTTTATCAAATCTCATGAAAATTTACAACCTGCTTTTGGGAGTCTACTTCTGCGTAAGTAACAATTACTTTTTGGTTCCATCAATTTAAACGTGAGAGAACAGCGTTGAGACAGCCTGCAAGATGTTCCCAGACCCGTTTGACCACTAATTGCACCAACTCATTACACATCATCAGGGTAGAGTGGCTATTGCGAGAGGATAGACACATGACACATCGCGAATGCCCAATGCACTTATATAGGGGTTAAAGAGGAATATTTAGAAGCAAATATTTTTACAACTTGTTTATATAAAATATATATTTCACTAACTATTTTTGCAGCAGCCCACGGAAATCATTGCAGCAGCGTGTTTATAAGATGACAAATAGTAGATTTATAGGTATAACATTTAGCTAAAGTAGCTTTTCCATCCAAAGATTTCAAACCAATATCAGAATTCCAATACAAAAAGACTTTCCTAAACTGTATTTAAAACCGCATTTCACAAAGCAAAATGCAAAAACTTCAATGCCTTTCTGAATGATGAAGCGAGCAACTTTGAAATATGATAATTGTTCAAAAAGTTCAACTAGTATTTGTTAAAGTTGCCGTCACGTATTTGGAGCTTTGTTTGTAAATTCTTGTGCCTCAGTTTAAAGTTCGATTGTTTAGCTAAAGTAACAGATTTCAAAATAAGTCCATGTCTAAAAGGGTTGACTTTGTTTAAATTAACCCTTCTTGTTCTGAACAAGACCTGTTAGTTTAAATTGCCGCAAACAAAATAACTGTGACCTAACATTTAGAGCTGCAAATAAATTAATTTATGTTTGGTTTAGGGAAATGATCTTTAATTACTAAATAGTTTGTTCATCTTCGTCTCTCTTTTTTTTTATGTTCACAAAGAAACGTATTACCTATTTAATTGGTTAACTTTCATTATTTTAATATTTACTTTGCCCAGGTAGTAAAAGAGTTTCCAAGAAAATGTTATCTTCATATTTAGCTATAGGTAGCGATGACATTGGAAGTAAGCCAAATCTAAAAATTGGACTAGAGCCGTGTGCGTGGTTATATTCTATTTTCTTATTTAACAGCTGAACTTTATGGACTCTTTCATTGTGTAACTGAACATAATTCTGGAGGATCATTCAAGTAGCGTCTAAAGTATATTATTTTATGATCTGTGAAATATGTTTTATATATTTTGGTTCTAGCACAATGTCGTATTCCTAGTTAAGACTGGAATATTTGTGTAGCAGTTCTGGTAGAATTCAATGCTTGCATACAAATTAATAGGATGCATTAATTAACGCGACTGACGAGAACTTTTGAACTGGCCGTATTGTTGGTATTTCCTACGCTTGATACTTTCCTGGTCATAGGCCCGCTTGAAAACGCGTCGTAGTAAGTGGAAAACGCCACAGTAGCAACGGTGCTCAAGCACATAATTTTATGCCAACGTAAACTTCAAGCTGTTCCAAAGCGCTGGTTGTCTAAAAGACTTGGAACGTTGGCCGATGGCCTGCAACCAGAGCCCAGGATCTCAAGTAGGAGAAGTCGGGATGAATAAGAGCGCTCTGTATAGAATTAGAAGTATTTAAACACCTAGTTTATTTCGTTCTAAAACATACAAATTATCGTCCCACTGCCGCTGTGAAGTAGAATTTTCAGGACAAGCCGTTCAACTTTTGAAATGAAATTCATAATAATAATTAAATATTTTATATGCGCTGAATTGTAGTGTGTATTTTTTTACAAAAACAGCTCTTCATAACCACTGAAAGATACAACCAATTAGTTTACTGAACTATTTAAAAGCATATTACGTATTTTCGAGTTGGCAACCGCCACTTTTGGTAAGCATCCCTCAGTAATTAGTGAGTCAAACTCGAAGCTTGACAAGTTTTCACTTGATAAATGAGCTTTGAGCTATGTTGAAACGAATTAATTTGTATCAGGAAAACAGAAAGAGACAACAATAATGAGTTCTATAGCTTTTAATATTGCTTTCTTTGTTAATCATTTCATATTTTATGAAAGATATAGTTCAGTGTTTTAAATAATTACGTTTTGCCTGGTTCATCAATGATGATGCCCTTAAATGATGATTTATTTTAGAACTCTTTAATTTTCAAATATTTTAATGGGTATAAAACAATTCTCGTTGTATAGTTTGTTTTTAAACCTTTCTATGCACTAAAGTGTTCGAGTAATTGCAGGAGTAACATGAGTAAAGCGTTTAACTAGCATGAGTTTAATACGGCAATGCTGGCTATCCTTATATTGAATCATTTTGGAAATTTTTGAAACAGTCAAGAATATTTCACGCTTGTCAAACAGTCGCAGGTACTAGACGAAAACATCTATTAAAAAGCAATATCAAATTTTAACTGTTTGTTTTATGTTTGCCAAATAGTATTAGGTCAGGCAGAGTAGGGGGGAACAGCGACTCGACGGGGACAGCGGCTCGACGGGGACAATGGCTCGATGAGGACAGTGGCTCGACGGAGACAGTGGCTCAATGGCGATAGAGGCTCAACGGGAATAGAGGCTCAACGGGAACAGAGGCTCAATGGGGACAGTGGCTCGACGACGACAGTGGTTCGATGGGAACAGAGACTCGACGACGACAGTGTCTTGATGGGTACAATGGCTTGACGGGGACAGTGGCTTGAGGGGAACAGCGGCTCGACGGAGACAGTGGCTCAATGGGCATAGAGGCTCAACGGGAACAGAGGCTCAACGGGAACTGAGGTTCAATGGAGACACAGTGACTCGACGGGGACAGTGGTTTGATCGGCACAGAGGCTCGACAAGGACAGTGTCTTGATGGATACAGTGGCTCGTCGGGTCTGTGGCTCGACGGGGACAGTGGCTCGACGGGAACAGTGGCTCGACAGGGACAGTGGCTCAATGGGGATCGAGGCTCGACGGGGACAGTGGCTCGACGGGGACAGAGGCTCGACGGGGACAGTGGCTCAACGGGGACAGAGGCTCGACGGGGACAGTGGCTCGACGGGGACAGTGGCTCGACGGGGACAGTGGCTCGACGGGGACAGTGGCTCGACGGGGACAGTGGCTCGACGGGGACAGAGGCTCGACGGGAACAGTGGCTCGACAGGGACATTGGCTCGACGGGGACAGAGGCTCGACGGGGACAGTGGCTCGACAGGGACAGTGGCTCGACGGGGATAGAGGCTCGACGGGGACAGTGGCTCGACAGGGACAGTGGCTCGACGGGGATAGAGGCTCGACAGGGACAGTGGCTCGACGGGAACAGTGGCTCGACAGGGACAGTGGCTCGACAGGGACAGTGGCTCGACGGGGACAGAGGCTCGACGGGGATAGTGGCTCGACAGGGACAGTGGCTCGACGGGGATAGAGGCTCGACGGGGACAGTGGCTCGACAGGGACAGTGGCTCGACGGGGATAGAGGCTCGACGGGGACAGTGGCTCGACAGGGACAGTGGCTCGACGGGGACAGTGGCTCGACAGGGACAGTGGCTCGACGGGGACAGAGGCTCGACAGGGACAGGGGCTCGACAGGGACAGTGGCTCGACGGGGATAGAGGCTCGACGGAGACAGTGGCTCGACAGGGACAGTGGCTCGACGGGGATAGAGGCTCGACGGGGACAGTGGCTCGACAGGGACAGTGGCTCGACGGGGATAGAGGCTCGACGGGGACAGTGGCTCGACAGGGACAGTGGCTCGACGGGGATAGAGGCTCGACGGGGCCAGTGGCTCGACGGGGACAGTGGCTCGACGGGGATAGAGGCTCGACGGGGACAGTGGCAAGACGGGGACAGAGGCTCGACAGGGACAGTGGCTCGACGGGGACAGAGGCTCGACGGGGACAGTGGCTCGACGGGAACAGTGGCTCAATGTGGATAGAGGCACAACGGCAACAGAGGCTCAATGGGGACAGAGGCTCAATGGGGACAGTGGCTCAACGGGGACAGAGGTTCGATGGGAACAGAGATTCGACGAGAACAGTATCTTGATGGGTACAGTGGCTCAACGGGGACAGTGGCTCGACGGGGACAGAGGCTCGACGGGGACAGTGGCTCGACGGAGACAGTGGCTCAACGGTAACAGCGGCTTGACGGTGGTAGTGGCTCATGGAGATAGACGCTCAACGCCACTATGTACATGTCAGGACACAGTGGCTCGATTCCCGCTCGAATTTGCTTTGTGCTTGTAACAACTATTTTATTGATTCAAATGCTTCGTGTAATATTTGAAAAAATCCTAACCACTGGTCGCTCCCTGAAATTATTTTCTTTCTTTCATTCAGCTGTTGAACAAATTCTTGGTTTTAAAACCTCTGAAACTCTCCTACCCGAATGAGATATGTATAGAAAATGAAATGGGGCAAGCGAAGTCGCGGTCAACAGCTTTATTACAATAATCCCATTTTTCGGCAGATCAATTCCAGTAGATACTTTACAGCTCTTTTCTAAAGGTCCTTTGGCGTAATACTTATAATAATATAATATAATACTTAAATACTTATCTAAGCATCGATACAACCATAATCAACTAGAGTACAAACACGCTTACCAGGTTTATTTATTTATTTGTCAAAAGGTCTGCCAACAAGGCTTACATCATTTCATTATAAGAACGATTCATCAATTAAAGATACAATTCAAATGAAGCCTCTTTTACAGGCAAACACAGCATGCACATTGTTATATTGGTTTACAATACCGGTTACCTAATATTATATAAATTAAAATTACAAAAATTATAGATCTAAATTAGAAAAAAGGTATCAATAAGATTTATAACAAAGAAACAAATTTAAATTAATACAACAGACAAAAAGTAAAAATTGTCAAATAAAATTAAATTGAATGTACAATACAGTAACAAATAAGGTCAAAAAAAACATTTATTGTCAAGAAAACATGTCCATGGAGTAAGATAATCATAATTAAAGAAAATAAAAAATTATATGTAGAATTAGATTTAATGGAATTGGATTACATCGTTTAACTTGAACAAATAATAATGAATAAAAAGCATTAAGTCTTAAACAATCATAACGGTGTATTAGCAAAACAGTATCTGACGTAATGTAGACTTAAATTGAGTTACTTTATCGCTAAATATACAAGTAGCATTTCGGTTTTGATGACTGAGCTCGTTATATGTTCGACACATTCTAACAAGTGGAGCAAAATGTCCTAGGTTAGTCCTGCATGTCATAGTAAAAAAAAAGGTTATACGCTTATCAGGGTAGAGGTAACGTCATCTAAGTGTTGTATAGAAACTACGGACCACGCTGTGCTGCCTTCTGGCGGCGTATTTTCCTAAGGGGCGCCGCGCACTTCAAAGAGATTAGATTCGTATCGTGAGGAAAAAAACTGCATGTCGGTAGAAATGAAATATTTATCCTTACTAATAAAAAAAAATGCGAAAGGAATAAAATGCCTCTGGATCAAAAGGTTATATTCACTACTTTCAATTGTTATATTCACTATTTTCAATTATTTTTATAAAACGGTCATATATCAAAGAATTGTACACGCAGGTTTTGTTACTTTTAAAGCTAATGAAATGAAAATCTATTTCAGTATTTATCAAAGTACCTTCTAGTTATAATTGAAGTTTTTAATTTCCACCCTTCATTCATTATTTTCTAAAGAAATAAACACCTATTACATACATTTATCTGTGATACGGAAACAAATGTTTCTTTCCTAACAAAAGGCTCTAACTTTGCCTGGATTAAATATTGAAACTTCAGTATGGGAAAGGGGATTACTATCGCTGAGAACTTGAGCCCATAAACCTCCAACTTATACACCATGTTTTTAGTGTAATATTATATATATGTTGTATAATTGTTTAAGTCTGATTGTCAAAAATATTGTTATTGGGCTTTAGAGATTGGTGTTTTAGTTCTTAAAACTAACTACGCAGTGGCATGTTAGAGAAAATCTTGAAGTTCCCGTGATAATATAACAGTAGCTAAATAAACAAAATTTTTATCTTGAACACCGCTTCCCTGATCGTTGACAGTTGTCTATCCAGAAACAAGTGATATTGTTTTTAGCAAGCTTGCTAGGAACTTAAAGTATGGTATGTCACTTTAGGTAAGTGAGCTCTAGTTTTTAAGCTATGTGCATCTGTGTGTGTGAGTTGCTCAGCTAGACATTCCTTTGTTCTCAGAACCACAACGTTTATTATATCCCCGCCGAAACGTCGCTAGTGGCTGAGGTTCGAAGCAGCCATCTCTCGAATACTGCGGCGGTGGCTTGGCTTCTCTTGGTCGTGTACAGAACCTGCCCGCAACTGGACATTCATCATGGTATTCAAATCCTTCCAAAGTCCTTTCACCATATACCACAGATAGGTGCATGCCTTATAAGCTCATATAATCCTTAATAATATTGGTCAACAATATATTTTTTACCTACACCAAATACGTTGCTCATACCGTTTCTCTTATTTGTGTTATTTCGTATAAATTTGACAATATTTCGTGGACAGCTGAGTGGCGTAGCGGGTAGTAACCTTGACACAAACGAGGTTCGAGCCTGGTCAGGGCATATATTTGTGTAATTAACACAAATGTTTGATCTCGAGTCATTGTTGTTTATATTTATATATGTATGTTTATGCTCGGCTGCCCCCCAGTTCGCTGTATGGTCTTCCATAGCACAAGCTCTGCTTACTTTGCTGACATACAGATGGTGTGTTTGTCCGTTTGTGTTTGTGATGGTGTGATTTATTATTACTTAAACATTATACGAATTCTAATGAAAAACATTTTGTAGTTCCATTAGTTTCATTAAAAATGTTTCATTAAAATTATTTATTTACAAACTCTCTATATTTTATAATAATAATAATAAATAGTTTATTTGCCAGAATAAAAATGTTACAATCCAAGTCTAGATACATTTACAGAAAAAATTGGTCCAAACCCAAAAACAAGTTCTGAAACCTTCTGCACTAGTTTGCACTGTGTCGCAGCAGGAGTCTTCTCTTAAATTTGACTGGACATGTTATTTTAGTTGCCGGTGGATTTTACACATAATTTGATAAACTGACATATTCGTTTTATACAATACTAAAAAGGAGAGGAAACAAAATATTATTGATTAAATATCGAAACAGTTAAGAGAAAAATATTTGTAACTGTAACAGTGTGTACTGTACTGTGTACAAAAATGTATTTAGAGTTATAAAATGTATTTTATATATAAGTTTGTATCTATACCTTGTATAAGTTTGTATGAGATGAGTGTAGCTAATGTGATGAGATTTTGTTCGTTGAGAGGGTGTTTGAGTGAATGTTGTGTGAGCGCGTGTGGTGTTTACGGTGTGTGTTTGTTAAATTTCTGTTGTATATGAGTGTATGATTCAATCAGCTAACTTACAATTTTGAGAATGGATTCTGTAGTTTCATAATTTAAAGCAAGTAGATATTTTGTCACGGAAACTTTGCAGTGATACTTTGAGAGGCATCTTAGATTTAATAAGGGATTAATTTTGTTATATATGAAGGGAGCAAGAGCCGTTATAGATTTTTGTGCAAAAACAGTGCGACATTTTGGGGTTGCATAGACTTTTTTATTTCCTCTTCTCGACCTGGAGGAAAAATCAGGTATCTTTTCGTGTTGGTACATCGCAGCATTTAGAATGTAAAGCTGTCGTATAGACAACACTTTCGCGAGGTTATATAAGGCAGTAGTCGAGAATCGAAACTTTTGGAAAAACGTTATTTTTAAAATTTCACGTTGGGCGCGTCCTAGTGGCAAAAGTATTGTGTTGGCACATCCACCCCCAGCCAATATACCGCTAGTGCACGTGGACTGGCACAGGGCGAAGTAAATAGATTTGAGTAATATATTATCACAGACATAGCGCAAGTTTCTGAATATATAAAAAAGTTTTCTGACTCGACCTGAGAGCATGTTAATTTGTTCAGTCCATGTTATATGTTGATCAATGAGGACACCAAGATATCTAATAGAGGAAACCATTTCAATCTGATGGCATACACAGTTTTTGATGTCAGCACAAGTATGTGCTTTTACATTGAGCATACCAACCCCTGGAAGTGTATTTGATCTGATACTAAAAGGCAACATTTTGGTTTTTTCCTTATTCAAACTTAGTAAATTATTATCCAGCCACACAGTTACTATTCTGAAACCATCGTCAGCAAGCTCATTTACACCTTGCCAAGTTTTGTCAAAAAAGGTGATAACTGTGTCGTCAGCATAGGTGATAATTTCTGCATTAGGTATTTTTAGGTTACTTATGTCATCTATATAAACTAACTTTATTTCTAGTTAATTAATTAAAACGGAGGAAGGATATTGGGTTTAATCGTTAATAATCGACCATCGGTTATAAGTTGAGCTCCCCGAAAAAAATAGGTACCGTTACACTTAACCGACCTTGCAACTAATTCTCTCATTAGAACATGATAAATATCGTTTTATGATGATAATAATATATCACAAGAGTAAAAAGAAAACATGTTTTGATATTTTTGTAATCAGGTTGAAAATAAAAAGCTCGCCATGTTCCTTATTCCGAAATTCTGCTGTAAGGCAACTACACAAAATTCCCCTACATAGATACATTTCATCATCTCTGTAAAAGCTACTTGATTTTGTGTTTGAACGTGATTTATAGCGACACCCTCCCGCCAATATATCGAATTGCCACGAACGAAATTGAAATATTCATTTCATAAATATTTATTCAAAAATACGGTTTGCAATTTAGGGGTTTGCAAATATTGTCGTGCGTCTCGTTTGTTGGTATTTTTTTATATCCTTTCAAATAATTTCAAAGTGAAACTTGGAGTCATCTTCATGTATTTTTTCAATATTAAAAACTATTTTTTTTTATCTTGTTTCTTTCTGTTTCCCATTTATAAATAAAAAAGATCTATTGCAAGTATTTTGTATGAATATATTAATAGTGAAAACTTAGTAATTTTTAATGAGCATTAAACTTTCCCAAAAATGTAGATCTCTTATGCCTGGTGGATTTAACACCTACGGCGCTGTCAGAATGATGTCTGTATATGTCCAAGCCAGTGTGTGAGGTAATCTGGGAAACATGACGAGTATTCTATGTGTCGGACGATCCTGGAATGTGAACACCTGTTAATAAATGCGAAGATTTTGAAATGGCACGTGTTTTATACAGCAAAATAAAATGACATATTAGGTCAGAGTGAATAAAGAATAGAAGTGCCATGTTAGGGACCAAATTAACAGCATGTAAAATTAAAAAAAAACAATAGGTAAAAACAATATTGTGAAATTTTTTGAAAAATAGCTGTTTTTATTTGCGACAGTTGTTTCCATTTCACTTAACAATAATCAAGTAAATTCACAAGTTACGTTTTGACCTGTAAAATTCAGAGAGGGCGCCAATAACTCCCGATTTATCTCTCGTTGAGATCCAAGAATGTAATCATCGAGCTTTGCCTTCAGTGGACTGATTTAATTATACTTTTTTTTTGAGTACCTAAGTAAAAGGTAAACATTTTAAAGGCTCTATTATTTAGCTGTATTTTCACGAATGATGGTGACTAGAGAAAACCACATGGAAACAACAACTTAGAAAATTAACGTTCTTAAAAATTAAGCATAATAGCTTGTCACAGTGGAAGAACCGAAGCAGCAGAGCCTAATCGAAGACTTATCTACATGAGTGCTCATTCGTCTGTTCAATTCACTTTCTTGTTCTTTGTTCTTAAGCATCTAAAACGACCCACAAACATTTCCTGATTGAGCATAAATCTTAGGTTATTAAATAGTGCTTATTAGATATTTAAATGTTTTTAACGAAACCTATTATCAAAATTAAACATTTTGAATATCTTTCTAACTAAATTTATTCATATTATAAATATAAAGTTTAATTCAAGTCTAATTTAAGTCTAATCCTATCAGTAAATTACAAGAGGTTTCCACTTACAATTATTGTCCCATAGCAGCACATGCTCCATACGTGTTCAAATGCCCCATCTCACGGCGCAAATAAAAATTACATTTCACGAGTCCGATTCTGGGCCTATTATGTTGTTGTGGATTTGTTGTTGAACTTTAGTTCAACACGTATGTTCAGAACTCTTTAAAGTTTAGTTCTATAGGTTCTCCTGAACGTTCGGTGTCTTGCCTTGTGCTTATTGTACTGTATTGTATTGTATAATATACATACATCAGTTTCAGTTTATAATGATTGTAACAAGAACGTACAGTATAGAATTTCTTGTAAGTGTTATATTATTTATCACAGCTATCTTATGTATATACTTTTAGCGTCGCACCACATGACGGTCCTTAGCTGTCGATGTCTCCTCAAGTTGATAGACTAAAAGGACGTTAATGTTCAGGGGAAGTAGAGTTCCTTCTTCAAGATCTCGTTTCATCACACTAATCAGGTTTACGTGCTTGTGTTCCGGTCTAAGGGAAGGGACAGCCTGTGCAATTACTGGAACAAAGGCAATTCCAACTGAAACTCAATATATTAATCACTATTAATAAATTAAGCACCGACGACTAAACAGTCCTTACCATCAAGTGCTCCTTTGCCAACTATGAAGATTTAAAAAAAACTATTAAATGAACTTGTGTTGGTAAATTTTTTTGCCAACTAAAAATATGAAGTCGTTCTCAATATGTTTTTTTTATTAGGCTTCGTATTTTATTCACCGAAAGTTCTTCTTTTATTTGAAAGAGGGAAGAATATGCTTGCCATTATACTAATCGACAAAAAGTCGAGTTCAGGAAGTAGTGGAAAAATATTTAATCACAATTGTGCTATTTGTGGTGACAAGATTTTTGCAGTTCGCAGAATGGACACATGGGCTCAAATCGAAAAGACGCCACGTAACCAGATAAAAAAATACAGGACGTCCCAGAAAGTTACAATAATCCAGCACCATTAACAAATTAATTTAAGATCAAGGGCGACATGATATAAAGGCAAGTTATTACAAAAGTTAGCACAACTTACAGACATTTAAAAAGTTTCTGATCAAATACATAATAAGTATGTCGATGCTTGGAAAAATTCGTCCCCATACCACAGATAGACATGTAACTGGTGACGAAGCGTCATAGTATCAGAATACATAGTTGGTGATGGACTTATGACATGGTAAAATGTACTGTACAATTTAACATAAGATTAAAATTTCCATAACTTTGCACTAACTTAACTTTCAATAAAACAATATTTCACCGGATTTTATCGTGTTTAATTACTTATTTATTTATTTATTTTTATTTATTTATTACAAAATCCACAGCCCTTAGACATAAGTAGAATAACAATTGTGAAAATACTGACGGCCATTTATGGACTAACAATTTTTATATTAACCTTAATCAGACTAACACAAAAAAAAAATAGCAATATACCAAAAAAAAATACATTACAATACAAAAATACTAGCTTAATTCAACAAAGGCAAAAAAAGACAATTACTTTATAAAAAGAAGATATAAAAAAAAGAAAATTAAATTGAACGATAATAAATCTTGCATATAGCAGGTTTAAGTACAACAAAAAAAAAATTATACATAATAATTAACACAATGAGGGTGTTTAGTGTAAAGTTTGTGTTGTATGTATTTGTGTATATGTGCGTGAGTGTGTGTCTGTGTGTGTCTAGGAGTGTTTGTCACTTGCCAGTAGGGAGGGAACTTAGTATCTCGTACCTGAACTTAGGTTTGCTATCATTAAATATATCCGAGACATGTGAGAACTGCTTATTGTAAGTGTTGTGCATTCTGATAATGAGTGAGTTTTGGTTGTAGTTTGTTTTTGCGAGTTGTGTGTTGAATAGTTGAGTGTGCCTTGTTCTGGTGGAGGGAGTGTGTAGATTAAGGGTAAGTTGTATCAAGTCAATACAATCCACAGAACCATTACATATATTATATAAGAAAAGCATGTCAAGTAAGCTACGGCGACTTTCCGAGTCCATCATTTGGTTATGTTTACAGGCTTCAGGATAAGGCATGTGAGACATTTGTTGTCTATAGTTTAGATGTTTTAAGAATTTTTTTTGGATAGATTCGATGGTATGTTTGTAGAAAACATACTGGGCATTCCATATAACACTGCAATACTCCAGTATGCTACGAACATACGAGTAATACAGAACTTTTAAACACGTTAAATCTGAAAATGGTGCAGCTGTCCTTAATACAAAGCCCAGATTTTTGTAAGATTTTGTAATGATGTTAGAAATTTTAAAATTAAGCTTCGAGTCAAGGAGCACGCCCAGGTCACGAACAAGATTAGTTTTGAATTTAACTAATTACATTTTAACTCGACCTTTATTTACAGACACGAGTGATCACGGGGATTTTGTTAAAAAAGTCTTTTATACAGTACAGTTTCGATTCATAGAGTTCAGCAAAACGACAAAAAGGACGTGGTCTTGTTTACATTCAGCGCTTTTCTTTGCATCTCGCGGTAAGTGACGATGAGCAGATTCAGACAATTTACTAATAATAATAATTATCTTTTTTGCATACCGTACAATTACATGATATCATGATAAAAATAAAAACAAAGAAACTTATGTAGAACGTACGAGTACAAAAGGTGGTCTTATGAATACGGAGTTCTTACCTTAAGACAACCTTAGATTTGCCCCAGGAAAACTTATGTAATAAAATTTTAAATAAATAATAATACTAAATAATGTTTTCATAGTTTAATAAAGTTACAAATTATTGCACTAACAGTATACTTATTTATGAGTTCAACGAATTGTACATAGCTTTTACAGAGATATTTCACTATAATATCGAAATAATGAAGGAAAAAATTTATCCAAATATGCACTAGTTGCCGGGGGTTCCCAAACTAGGCTAAAAGGACCCTATCTTGGGAAACCAGTTGCTATGGTTTCTTTATTATTAGGTTGAATTTAATTTGCTTAAGGTGTTAAAATATAAAAACAATTTAAATTGAGGTCATAAATAATAAAACACAGATTCTAAAGAGAATAAATATAGAAATAAATATAACTACTTTAATACTACAAAATACAAATATACAATGGAACTATAAATCTCAATATTTTATTTACTTACATAAATTTACTCTACCATTCATACATATATATGTATACTTATATACATACATATACATCTGCATAATATACACAATTATGTATATGTGTAATAATTAGTGTGCAAATAAAATATTGCACACCAAGGAAATCTGTTCAAAACACATATACAACATCTATAACGTTATACGTTTAGAAATAACGTTATACAAACAACGTTATACCTAATATACGAGTATAATACAACGGATTTTGTCATCACATTCAAAAAAATTATATTCATTCACCATCGTTGCCTGCGCTGTGACTGGCTTATCAAAACGCAGTCACCGTGTATTACGAGATAAACTTGCAATCAATTAACGTTTTTTAATGGAACCTCATTTCAAAATTTAAAAATAAAAACCAAACGATTCTCTTTCTTATAAATTTCCAACATAATAGCGCGACGAATCTGTAGCTTCTCTTCCGATCTAAGCCTCTTACCCGCTAGAGTCAGCTAAAATCGGACATTACTTAAAAATAAACAAGAACATCATATATATTGTGCCTTCCAAGGACCTCTCCTAACAATTGTATAAAAGTGTCTATTGTGCTGCTTTTGTGTTGGGAGAGTGAAAGGAAAACAGACAACTAGTGAGAAAAATGAACGTAATAAAAATACTAACCCAACCCAATAGACGGACCAGCTGTTTCATATTAATAACATTCGATCTTCTTAATCTGTCGATTGGATAATAAGAAAATATTGCTTTCATATTTTCTTATTATCCAATCAGGCACTATTCAGAGAGTGAGTCGCCGTTATCGTTAACTTGTATGGTTGTAATTACAGTTTGTTAATTAACAAGAAATATTAAAACATACATACTTGGTTGCTAGTTCACGCAACTCTGGTCGAAGAATATAAGTAAACTTTGATGAGTTACGCAACGTACCTATATGAATATTACAGTCTGAGAGGTCCGCTACGTAGTTTAGAATGCCGATGTTGCGACACACGCTGTGGCGAATTTTTTTCCACTGCCTCGTAGGTTCGAAAGCTTATGGACTCGAATGATGTAGTCGCGAATGACGCTGTTTCGAAAAACATATTCATTGCCTCATGCGCTCAAATGCTTGTGATTTCGCTTCATTCAGTCATAATGTGTATAAAAATATTCAAGTAGTAAATGAAAAACAACAAATTCGGTGTCAATCAACATTTATTAATAACGGCAATTCATAATCGAAATGTCGAAATAAAAACTTTTTTTATAGGTATTATAATTGCGCATTTATGCTTCCTGTTCCTGCCTGGATAATATATGCATAGAATAAACGCAAATAAACATGTTAGGTACATATTCAATTTCATCGATTTCAATATCAAATCCAAAGCCAATAATTTAAAAATGTTTGGGTAGGTGGCGACAAATTTCCTGTTTTCTAAATATGATCTTAGATGTACCGTCACGGCTAAGCCTTAGAAAGCACGACAGATTGCCGCGATGTTTCAGTGAAGAGGTCGATGTGAATTAAGAAGAAAATATATTTAAATATAAGTTTCAAATAAAAGAAATAAAAGAAGCAGTACATTTCGACTTGCTCCATCATCGGAGTCAGATGTACTAAATTGCTATTTCAGCAATTTTGAACAAGAAAAGTACAATGGGCACTCTTGAATTTATAAGAGCTTTAGCGTTAAGTACTCGTATATACTAACTAATACAGAAACGATGCGCACCGCCATATTGGAGAACGTCAAATAAATTTCAATTGCAGCAAATAAAAAGAAATAGGATGACGGGTTTTAGGTTGAAGATGCTCTGGGGGATTTTCAGGTGGCTAATAAAATTGGATTTGGAATTTTTAGGACAACATTCTAATTTTAATGTAACGTCACAACATTTTCTTTGAAAAGTTAAGATGGAAGTTCAATAAGCACATATTTATTTATTTCATATTACATTTATTTCTCATGAACGCACAAAATTAGCAAGGTTAATTTTACTTTTTTGTTACATGTTTTGCTAACTTTGCATTTTAAACTTAGGCCTGAAACACTACCCAATACAAATTAAACAATCTTCCTCTAAATCTTCACGTCACATGTGCAATTGATTCAATTCGAAAAGATAGGACGAAGATAACACTTGAGTAGACAATTGTTTATAAACATCAGTCCTAGGTTTTGTGTTACACATACAAAATCATTAAAAATGTACAGTTTAGGTACTAATATTTTTTACCGTTAAAATTTGTTAATAACATAGTGTTAGGGGGGTTTTCCCCTATAAAAGGTTTGCGTGGGGTTTAGACCACGGCCAAATCAAACGAAAGTGAAATGTTGACACCGGTCGTTTATTGTACACAAAAGTATTGTATTGTACACAAAAGCATTGTATTATAATATAAAAGGTATTAAAATTAAATTAGGGAACCTTGCGGTCGCTTGGCTGATCCTTAGTTTAGTCTATAAAATTACTTTATATTTAAATTATTTGTAACACTCCGTCCGCGAACTGAAGTTTTCTGAAGGGGCAATCAATTCCCACATCCACAGTAAAGAACTAAAATCTTAAACAAAGGGGGTACTCCGAAGGAGCTTTCCTTTAAAATAATTTGTATGAAATGACAAAAATCAAGGGTGGTCCATTTTATGGCCCCATAAAAATATTGGATATTACTTGGAAAGTAAGGAGATCGGGGTTCGACGCTTCAGCCAAACCTCCGCATCGCTGGCGTCCAAAAAAACACGGTGCAACAAAAAGCAGCCGATGAGGCTGGTAGTATGAAAACAGCCTCCTTTCTCAAAGAGGCTGTAACAACTTAGGCTCCGGAGGCCGCCACGTAGCCCACGGGCCGGACCTCAGTCCTACACGCCCGCACATTGCCCCCAACAAGTTTCCTCACGCCGTCACTCGATAACAGTCGCCAAAAATCTTAATTCAATGTAAAAACTCAAAGGTGTCGACTGCCAGATTCCTTCTCGCCGAATGTTCTTGAAACTTCCACTGTCAGCCAACTCAACATTCACTTTTTTTATCCCTAAATTTCCACAATATTGGGAAAAAGCTATACAGCCCGGCACTAAGCTTCGAACGAATGAAAAAAGATATAAAGACGGTTTAAAGGATTTGACTAACAAAAAAAGGTGTAACAGTATCCCCCTCCTCGCCAGAATTTTGCGAGGGTAACGAACAAAATTCGCGCTGGCCCTCCAGCATCACAACGAAAGAAGAAACTACCCCACTTACATACCACGCAATGAAGCTACACGATAAGCGAATCCATCAATCAGAACATTTGATATCTTTGACGTGGCATTCGGTCCTCCGACCTTGCTCGTCTTCCAGAAGATACACAAGCTTTGACAACTTATCCACCACCAGACACTTTTCAAAGCGAGGCGCCAGCTTATACGAAAAGTACTTCGATGCATCACTTCGAATGTGGGTGCGACGCCAAACTACATCCCCTTTTTCAAATTCTCCATCTCTGCGATGATGATTATAATATTTCGCACTTCTGGCATGAGACTTCTTTAACTCCTGATCTACCTTGAGGAATACATCCTTTAATTCTCCCAGCACATTTACATAGTCCTTTCGGGAACTCACCGCGATCTCATCCAATTCCTCACTACCACCATAAATGCGGCCATCTACCACAGCTTCACGGCCATGCACAATTAAAAATGGAGTATAAGTAGTCGAGTCATTGACAGCGGTATTCAAAGCAAATTGTATTTGACAAAGGTTCATGTCCCATCTACGCTGGTCTTCACCAACAAGCGCGGCCACAGCCGTGACGAGGGTTCGATTATATCGTTCCACCGTGTTCACTTGAGGGCAGTACGTAGGGGTATAATGTACTTGAGGTATTTTATATTTGTCAAACAATGCTTTCACCTCGCGTCCTATGAACTGGGGACCATTGTCTGCGATAACTGTTTGCGGGACACCATGGACTAAGAAAACCTTCTCCTCTAGGCGCTGCGCCACTGCTTGGCTAGTAGCTCGCCTCAAGGGAAACAACAAGCAGTACTTGGAAAAACAACACACCACAACAAGAAGGTACTCGTTCAGTTGCCTAGACCTCGGCAGTGGACCAACCAAATCGATGCTGATGCACTGGAACGGCCTACGACAAGCCTTCGGATTACCTATCAATCCTGGGGTGGGTCTGTTCGGGTGTTTGTACGCTTTGCAAGTCGGGCAACCTGAAACAAAGGTTTCCACGTCAGTATACATACTGGGCCAGAAGAAACGAAGGCGCAGCCGCTTGTAAGTTTTTTCGATCCCGAGATGGGCTCCCAAGGGAGAGTCGTGGTTCTCCGATATAAGCTGCTGTCTCATCTCCGCTGGAACAACCTCCTTCCAATCAAAATCGCCTGTCAACGAAGACTTACTTTTGGTAAAACGGTAAAGCTTCCCATCGATAATTTGGTAATTTGGGCACGTCTGTGGTCTCTCCACGCAACGAGAATAAATGTTTCGAAACCAAGGATCTTGTACGGATTCACCTACAGCAAACACTGGTACGGAACGGGAAAGTGCATCTGGTACCACATTTTCCGAGCCGCGCCGATGCTCTATCACAAAGTTGTACGGGGAAAGCCGACATCCCCAACGCTCCAAACGTCCGGTAGGGTTCTTAAGATTAAGGAACCACTTTAAACTGGCATGATCAGTTATGATCCTAAAAGGCTTATGGCCCTCCAAATAGGGTCGGAAATGTTCCACCACACACACCACAGCCAGCGCTTCCCTCTCCGTGGCAGAATAGTTTCGCTCTG
Source organism: Marasmarcha lunaedactyla (assembly GCA_923062675.1). NCBI lineage: Eukaryota > Metazoa > Arthropoda > Insecta > Lepidoptera > Pterophoridae > Marasmarcha > Marasmarcha lunaedactyla. The sequence goes on from OV281349.1 coordinate 24,755,143, forward strand.
GTCGGCTAAGGGAGCGACTATAGTAAGCTATCGGATGTTCTTCTCCGTCAAAGAATTGCGTTAGCATTCCGCCCACTCCCACTTCGGACGCATCAGTGTGTACTACAAACGGAAGGGAGAAGTCGGGACACGCTAAGATAGGTGCAGATGTTAAGGCACTTTTCAAACCCACAAACGCGGCCTCAGCTTCCTCTGACCACTCAAACGGAGGTCTGTTTTTGCGCGTAGAAGTAAGAGCACTTAAAGGTGCAGCGATCGTACTAAATCCTCGGATAAACCTTCGGTAATACGACGCTGTCCCAAGGAAACGCTTGACGTCCTTCGGACTCGCTGGGGTCGGAAAATCGGAAATGGCCTGGATCTTCTCGGGATCCGTCCTTAGACCTAACTCATCCACCACATAGCCAAGATATCTCAGCTGTCTCCGAAAAAAACTACATTTAGGTAGGTTAATAGTAAGGTAAGCGGAACGCAACCGTTCCCGAACCTTCAACAGGAGCTCCAGATGCTCGTCAAACGTCCGGCTAACCACGACAATATCATCCAAATAAATAAAAACACGCCCGCCAAACTCGGGCCCAAACATCTGATCCATCAGCCGCTGCTGGGTAGCAGGCGCTGAGGTCAACCCAAAACACATCACTTTAAACTGAAACAAACCGCGCAACGGCACGGTGAACGCTGTCTTCTCTTTAGAAGAGTCTGTCAAGGGAATCTGCCAAAACGCGGATTTTAAATCAATGGACGAGAGGAAACACGCATCCCTAAGTTGATCCAAGATGCTATGGATGTACGGAAGAGGGTACGCATCATGTTTCGACACCGCATTTAGTTTCCGGCTGTCCAAACAGAACCGCAACTCTCCATTCGCCTTCGGGGCCATCGTGATGGGATTATTCCAGGGGCTACAACTGGGCTCCACTACGTCCAACTTTATCATCACGTCCAACTGTTTATTAAGTTCCCGGAGTTTATCAGGGGAAAGCGGATAATAACGCTGCTTAATTGGTGGGGCATCTCCCGTTTCAATATGATGGGAAATCAGGTGGGTCCTACCCAACCCTTTCTCTCCAGCCGAAATTTCACGGAACTTGCCACACACCGCGTCAGCCTTCCTCTGCTGCTCCTCAGTCAAAACGTCAAAAGAATGTAATTTGTTAATCTGCAGGGTAACGGTCTCAACAGGGGTCTGCGGCGGGGCTTTCTTGTGGGATATCAAACCTAGCACGTCCGGTGCAATATTAAATTCCTTCCAAAAGTTAATGCCAAAGATTAAAGGCGTGGACACTCCCGGGATACAAAAAAACTTCACCACACGGAACACTTCATTAACTGTGACTGGCAGATACACATAGCCAGTGACAGGAGAAGTCGAGCCGTTGGCGGTAACTACTGAAGTTATGTCTTCTCCAGGCTTCACCCGATGCAAATCTGCTACGCTGGAATAACGCTCGATCGCGGGACCTCCCACGATAGAAATCTCCGATCCCGAATCCAAAAGCCCAGAACTAGGCAGATCACCAATTTTAACGTCTAAATAAGGACAGGAATTTTTACGATCCGAACAGATCATCGCCACATTAGAATTATACGTCTCAAAGGCATCACGCACCCTCTCGCACCACGAACTCCACTCTGCAGCATCATAGCGATGGTCAGCTACGCGTTTTTTGACTGAGGTGATTCCTCAACCTTAGGTGAACACTTAGGGCAGTTACGCGACGTAACTCCCTTCTCTCCACACCGATAACAAACAATAACTCTCGGGGCAGTACAATCTAAAAGCGTGTGATCCTCCACGCGACACCTAACACAAAATTTATTCCTCGGCGCAGAGACGACCTCGCAACGTGGCTGAGAAGTTTTGCTACGACCTTTATACCCTAAATCGGGGGCTACAGACGATGGGGAGTTCCGCACCGGCTCACGGAAACTTTCCGCTCTCTGCTTTGCCGCCTCCAGTTGTCGACAACGCTGCTTCAACTCACTCAATGTACTAATGTTTTCCAACGCCAACTTAGTGGAATAAAATGGTCTAATGTTAAATTGGAGAATCTCCAGCTTCTCCGTATCAGACAAGGGACGCCTTAACAAAATAAAATAATTCTGCATAACGCTGAAATATTGCGAAATAGACTCTTCCGCTCCCTGAGTCCTACTGCGAATTTCCTCCAGCAAGCGATGGTCATAGTCCACCGGAAGGTATTCTTCCAAAAGACAATCCTTCAACTGCTTCCAACTCGAGATCTCATTCTTTACACCCCTATACCACAACAGGACTTCATCAGCAAAGAGTTCCACCGCAGAATTCAGTAACTTCTCATCAGAGATGTTACGCGACAGACATAATTCCTCCAACCGCTGAATGAAAGAAATAACACTACCCTTTCCATTATATTTAATATTGAGAGAATGAACACTCGAGGATCGGTCGCACGTCACCACTTGTCTCACTGGAGAGGCAACCTCATTAACACCTACACCTGAAGGGCCTGGCTCTACTTCGGGAACAAACTCATAACTACTACGGAAGGTTTGTACCATCCTATCCATACGCTGTACAATAGTTAAAAGGCGGCTATCCAAATCGGTCTTCAACAAAACATCCTGTTCCTCTACCGGTTCAATCCTACTCAAACGGTGGAAAAGGTGGTTACCCAAAGATTGTATCCTTAATAATTTTTTCAATAAAAGCGGTTTTGTATCACACAATGTCTCTAATTCGATTAACTTCGAGTATATGGTATTCAATTCCGGTTTAATTTCGCCCTCATAAGAATGTACCTCGTCGGTGGGTATTTGCACTGCCAGCTGCCGCATTTGGGCACGCAATTTATCCACTGTTGACTCGGGTATACAATCCCGAATAGCCACTTCATATACAAGTTCATCTTTATTAAGAAGGTGAAAACGGATAGGCCGTTCTTCACACATGGTAAAATTTATAGTTATACACTATGCATTCACAATTTCATCACAATAAAATAGTTTAATTTAAAATAAAAGTTCAACAGTTTACAGTAAAAATAAATAAAAAGTAGTCAAATGGATCAGCCAACCGTCGCTGAGCGAAAGACCAGTGGCGAGAATAACGACCGCAACGTGCCTGTTCGGGCGCCGCTGTTAGGGGGGTTTTCCCCTATAAAAGGTTTGCGTGGGGTTTAGACCACGGCCAAATCAAACGAAAGTGAAATGTTGACACCGGTCGTTTATTGTACACAAAAGTATTGTATTGTACACAAAAGCATTGTATTATAATATAAAAGGTATTAAAATTAAATTAGGGAACCTTGCGGTCGCTTGGCTGATCCTTAGTTTAGTCTATAAAATTACTTTATATTTAAATTATTTGTAACACTCCGTCCGCGAACTGAAGTTTTCTGAAGGGGCAATCAATTCCCACATCCACAGTAAAGAACTAAAATCTTAAACAAAGGGGGTACTCCGAAGGAGCTTTCCTTTAAAATAATTTGTATGAAATGACAAAAATCAAGGGTGGTCCATTTTATGGCCCCATAAAAATATTGGATATTACTTGGAAAGTAAGGAGATCGGGGTTCGACGCTTCAGCCAAACCTCCGCATCGCTGGCGTCCAAAAAAACACGGTGCAACAAAAAGCAGCCGATGAGGCTGGTAGTATGAAAACAGCCTCCTTTCTCAAGGAGGCTGTAACAACTTAGGCTCCGGAGGCCGCCACGTAGCCCACGGGCCGGACCTCAGTCCTACACGCCCGCACATTGCCCCCAACAAGTTTCCTCACGCCGTCACTCGATAACAGTCGCCAAAAATCTTAATTCAATGTAAAAACTCAAAGGTGTCGACTGCCAGATTCCTTCTCGCCGAATGTTCTTGAAACTTCCACTGTCAGCCAACTCAACATTCACTTTTTTTATCCCTAAATTTCCACAATATTGGGAAAAAGCTATACAGCCCGGCACTAAGCTTCGAACGAATGAAAAAAGATATAAAGACGGTTTAAAGGATTTGACTAACAAAAAAAGGTGTAACAATAGGTAATTAATAAATGTTGATTGACATCGAATTTGTTGTTTTTCATTTACTACTTGAATATTTTTATACACATTATGACTGAATAAAGCGAAATCACAAGCATTCGAGCGTATGAGGCCGTGAATGTGTTTTTCGAAACAGCGTCATTTGCGACTACATCATTCGAGTCCATAAGCTTTCGAACCTACGAGGCAGTGGAAAAAACATTCGCCACAGCGTGTGTCGCAACAATGGCATTCTAAACTACGTAGCGGACCCGTCTGAGAGACATATCCCACACACAAATATACTCCATATTTAGCTTTATAAATATAAAGATATTAACGAAGTCAGTCATGCGTAAAAAATAACTGTAGGGCCCACTATTAGACGTATTTAAATAAAGATTTTCGCAGATTTTGTGAAATTATTTTGGTAATAAATTGTAGCTTTTATGTCAAGCAATTATTTATTGAGGCTTTGTATAAATAGTTTGGGTAAAAAACGCGCCGGACGTCCCAGGTTCTAGTCCTGTTCAGGGCATTCATTTGTGTGATGAACACTGATGTTTGTTCTCAAGTCATGGTTGTTTGTATTTACATATGTATGTTCATTCTGGGTTCCCCCCAGTTCGCTGTATGGTCAGCCATAACACAATCTCTGCTTACGTTGGGGCCACACGGTTGGTATGCTTGTCTGGAGTTTCAATGTTTTGAACCTGCCAGGCGTCCCGCGATATAACTTATATATTTTGTATTGGAGATAAATCCTTATTTATAAATGAGATTCGAAGAAATCACTCGGTGAGACGAGACGCGCTGCGAGGTATCAAGTTCTTGTGTGTATTAAACCTGGACACGTGAGTCTCTGTCAATCTGAATCTATTCTGAGATCTCCTTGTACACTTTTTACGATCGGTAAAAAAGATCTCACGGTTATATGACTTGAATTTGAGTTTCGTGAAGCCTAATCTTATTGACGGAATTGACAACAAAAAATTACTTCTAACTCATAAGTGAAATCAACATCCTCTCTCATTTTGAAACACGAAAATGTCTCATATTAACATATATATAGACATAACTCATATTAAAATTTTTATTCTGAGAGGAGGAAGAAATGTTGGTGCGTTGATGCAGCTCTAAAACCTTGACAACATTATTAGATATTATTCTGTCCGAATATGAGTTCTTTTTAAATCTATATAAATAATAACTGTACATTAACTTCTTTGAATAACGCAATGGAGTGGATACCCTTGCACGCATCAGAATTTTGTTGAATCTCTAGTATTGTTTTAAAGCGAAAATTTTTTTTTGTTTTGTATTTAATCGAAATACTCTGAAATATACGAATTTAAAACATTTTTTGACCAAAAAAAAAGCAATGTACGTTATTCAAGTGTAGGCCATATCCATGTCCAGAAGTTCCCATGCGATAAGGACCTGCTTACTCTCACAGCTGCACTCACCCACAGAGGATTTCCTGAGATATGTGTTGCTCAATGTTTAGTCCGCCTGTTTTTAAGATTTCATCAAAATGATTAGTCTACTCTTAATGTAATCCTCCTCTAGTGTTGCTCTATGAAACAAGACATCGACTTTTTTTACCTTTGGCATAGCCCTCAGACGAGCACGTGACAGTAAGTGGCATCCGTGCCAGGAGACATCATTAATTGTGGATGGTGTCAATGAATTATATTGCTTTTTTATTGGTTATCGATTAATTGTATTTACCTTTGTTCCAGCAATTATTCTGGCGTCTTTTCTTTTAGTCCAAGCTTAGGCTATATAATTTTATATTTTATCCAAAATAAATGTCAAAGAAAGATTACCAGAACTGAAGCCTAATTTACACTTACTAACTTTTTAACTACACTTAACTCGGATTACCTGCTCACCTGCAAACTACTCAGGTATTAAATTGAAAAAATATATGCTCACGCAATATTTGTTATGACCATTCAAATTTACCCACAACTCAGTCACATGCGCACGGTTTTTAATATTGTCTTGTGCTATTGTTAGCTAGAAATATTTGCTTCATTGAAATGAAATGAAATGATATTAAATTAAATTAAATTTTTATTTAAGTACAAATAGACAAGAGCTTAAATTAAGTCACTTTTACAATACTTTATACATGGTAATTTTAAAATGTCTTTACAGTGTCACTGGACTCCACACTAGGATTCCCTGTGTCGTGAAGACCAGTCTTCCCATTTAACAATGCGATTATGTTTGTGTGTATGTGTGTGTGTGTGTTTGTGTGTGCGTGTGTGTATGTGTGGGAGTGCAATAGGATATATAGATATATATTACTTATTGATTTATATACACATTTATACATATAAACATACATACATATATACATACACAAACTATATTTACTTTTATGTGTATATAATATATGTCATATATATGACTTTATGTAACCTATTAAGTACATTTTTATTTATTTGATTAATATTATTATTTATTATTTTATGCCCGTTTCAGTACTATATCATAATTTGTAGTAAGGTTTCCGTTTCATTATAACTTTTTGATTGTAACCATTTGTATACCGTTAGTCTACAGCCTGTTCTAGTCATATTTACAATATTATTATGCGTCTTGTATATTTTAGTATACAAATAAGGACCCGTAAATCCGAAGGATCTACGAGCAAAAGAAGTTATGGTTCGATCCCATTAGGTTTCATAAACTGTTGAATTGGGTAACATACTTTTAAGCTATATTTTACCGCGTTAAATAATACTTCTACATTTTGACCCGTCTTTTTTTGACACCTTTATAGACACCGTGGTCACGAGGAACTGAGATGACAGGCGTCTAGACAATTATGAAGGCTGTGTTGAGTTGAGCTTAAAGCAGAGAAAATATTTCTAGACAGACTTTTGTCTATCAATATTTTATGAAAAGAATGAAGCTGTCTTCCATCTTTAGCAAAATTTCGAAAGCGTAATCAATCAGCGTTATAAGATTAAAGTTTGTTCGAGACACGAATATTTCGCAACCTTCATCAACTTTATCATGAGTTCTGAAAATGTATTCAAATCTCCCGTACTTTGACAAGAGCTAGCTTCAATGAACGTATGTTTTGTAAAGGATTGGACTTAGATTATTTTATAATGTACACTAGAAGCACAGCGCGGCTTCACCCACGTAGTTCCCGATCCCGTGGATTTCTCAAACTCTAATTCAAACTCATTAATTTACAAACTTCTACAGCAACAAATATAACAATAAAAACACTTAGATAAAAACAATAAGGTATAACATTTTCACATAAAACATTGGCCGAGACCATACATATATAAACATGATATTAACTATACTATTTCAATTTCTTTATTTTCTCGATGACAGTTCTAATTTGATATAATGCTCTCTAGCTCCCTCCAATAGCTCCATCCCTATCAGTTCCTCCGACTCTGGTATTATATAACCTTGTACGTGTGTAAACGTCATATTTTTATAAAATAATGCATACATAATGTAAAAAAAACGCTTGCAGAAGGTTACACAGGAGCTGTCATCGAGAAAATAAAGAAATGGAAATAGTATACAAGCAAAAAGCAATGCAATTTAAATATGAACTAAAAACAAAACGAATTATATATATCAATATTTATTATTGTGAAAGATAGCGTTGTAAAACTTTATATTTTTTTAATTGGAAACGATTTTGATTCGCGTATTTCATAAGGAAATGAGTTCCGTAGTCTTACGGCATGAACAGTAAAGGAGTGGGAAACGAAATAGGTCTTATGAAGATTAAGGCAAAGGAGAGTGCGCTTGCGAGTTCTGCAAAGTTTGTCTTGGGAAACCATAAACGAGAAACGCTCACTAAGGTATCGGGGAGAGGATGTGTTGTAAAGAACATTATTAGATATATTTTTTTTCATATATTAGTTTTGTTTTGACTAAGTTAAAACTTTTGGTTATCAAATGATTGCATACAAAAAATAATAGTTTGCCACACGAGTTGCAAATTTTTTTTTTATGCACGTTCATAAAGTTCTCCGCCATGAGTCCCACTATTTGATAATATATATTACATCTCAACAATGCAAAGACTTAGTTTGAATTGGTTAAAAATTTTTGATGGCTTTTTTTCTTCGGAAGGTTCCTTCTTGGAGGTGTGTAAATTTTTCTATCTATCTATCTATTTTATCTTTTCAGAAATCTTGTTTTATAATGCAACTGAGGCTGTACCATGTAAGCTACAGGTCAGTTAAATAAAACGTATAAAAGAGTAATTTATTGTTTACAATATACTAAGGGAATTCAGTATTTGCCGTTCGGCAGGTTGACGAAATCGATCCGCTTACCAGACACATAATAATAAGTATCCACTCTCCGAAATTGGAGATACACTGAGTGTTATGTGAAATTCAATAAAAAAGAAATCGTTCCTTGAAATCGTTAACCCTTCATAAAGTTAACAGCTCTGAATATTTAATAAAATACTTTTTGCACTACATGTTACTTACTAAGGTTTAAAAAAAGACGCCATTACCAGCTATTACGTAACGGCCACAACTCACGATCGGCGACAGGCTCGCTAAGCGAAAGCTTTCTCATTTCATTATCACTTAGGGTACTTGGATAACTTTTTAGACGAGCAACCATTATGCTTAACGAAATCACGGTTTAAGGTCAACCTTGATTTTAGAGTTTATAAGAAATTTTCTGGGATCTGTTAGTTTCTAAATTTACTTGGGATTATAATTGCAAAAAAGCAAGTGTTGTAGTATTTTATTTATTGGTAAATCTTTTACTTTTGTTGAACTAGAAATAACCAATTACAGTCGTGAAAATGTAATAACTGGAATATGAGCAGAAATAAAAATATAAACGAATTAGTATTAGCAATGATCCCATTTCTTACTTATTGGAAACAATACAACGTAAGGCTGCTCAACGCCAGCTGCCGGAAATCTAACTGGAATTTTTTTAACTCTGTTCCGTACAAGGTGACTTTTTTTACCGTTTGCAAAATGGGCACAAAAGCTCAGTCCACAATTCTGTGCAACATTTCTTCTCACCAGAAACCATTACATAATATTCACTAATACATAAACGATTACATAAGAAAATCTAACTAACACTTTTGTTTGTTACGCCTTTACGTTTCAACATCGACAGCACATTTTTGGTTTACGCTGTCAGGGTCTAAAGATAGTCATACACATTCTTTTATCCAGGACCAAAGTACTGTTCCTGTCCGTAAAGTCACGCCAGCGAAGCCGCGGGTAAAATCTAGTACACTAAAAACCTTCATAACTATTTGTCTGAAGTGTCATTACTCTTTCGCAAAATTTCTTCTTACGTAACAAAATAGACTTTCAATACACCAGTGTGTCCAAAGTTGATGTATATTCAATCACTGTCAAATGGTCCGCCTACGCAGGGATTGCCCTATACAGCTGTGATGAATTACTCCTAAATATCAAACACATGTGATAATAAGTTAGCGTAGTCACTGGAGGGTGACAAATATAAATAACAATGCTCCAGTTGTCATGCTTGCAAGTATATAACAATAGATTTTCTTTTTTACCACTTTCTCTTTAATCCCTTGTTAAAGTGTATTTAAATATAAAGCTCCTGCTGTATAACCAATAACATTTTATACGCAGTGCAGCTGTGACGGTTGTCTATTTCGACCTCTTTTTGTCAGTAAATTTTATTTTTTTTGTCGTTCCCGACGTAATTTTAAACTAGGAATTACGTAGTGTCGGAGAACGGCAATGTTTTGATTTGACAAGTCAGTCACGAAATATTATCCATCAAAGCAACTTGAATCTATTTATTTATTATTGTTTCTGAGTTTATTATTCAAAATTACATAGTTAAGATATTTTATTATCTACAATCAAAGTTTTTTTAAGAAACCTATAATTTATTTTTACGTTCACGAGTGTGCGTAGCCAAAATTTTTGGTAAGGATTCTCATTCATTAAAATTTTATTTTATTGTTATTTTTTCTTTTCAGATCAAATTTAATTGTATTAATATTTCTGTTCTATTTTGTGTGACTATTTTTTTATTTCAATTTTGTTTATATTTTTCTGTTTGTATTTACAGGCATTTTTGTATATTTTTAATTTTACCGAAAAAATAAACATAGAAGAGAGTTTTGGTGTTTTACTGGTACTACGTTACATACTGGCGCCCGAACAGGGACATGTTTAAAATTTTATCATTCATGAACCATGTAATTTAAGATAATTATTTAGGATTTTTTTTTCTCTCTCTCGTCTGTTTTGTTTTCTTTTTCTATTAAATAACTTGTTGATATGCAATATATCAGTATTATTTTTTTTTTTTCATATATACAGGATGTTTTTTCAGAAAAATTCTTCTATAGGATGTTAATATTAATTTTCATTTTGCTTTTAATTATTATTTTTTTTTTGATTGTTCTTTCATTTAGCAGATTAAATATTAAAATTCGATATGTATATGCGGTTTATTTTGATTTGGTTTGAATTTGAAATTTTACTAAAAAAAATCTTTCAGATTTTTTTTTTTCCCGGCCCCCGGGGTATTGTGACGGTTGTCTATTTCGACCTCTTTTTGTCAGTAAATTTTATTTTTTTTGTCGTTCCCGACGTAATTTTAAACTAGGAATTACGTAGTGTCGGAGAACGGCAATGTTTTGATTTGACAAGTCAGTCACGAAATATTATCCATCAAAGCAACTTGAATCTATTTATTTATTATTGTTTCTGAGTTTATTATTCAAAATTACATAGTTAAGATATTTTATTATCTACAATCAAAGTTTTTTTTAAGAAACCTATAATTTATTTTTACGTTCACGAGTGTGCGTAGCCAAAATTTTTGGTAAGGATTCTCATTCATTAAAATTTTATTTTATTGTTATTTTTTCTTTTCAGATCAAATTTAATTGTATTAATATTTCTGTTCTATTTTGTGTGACTATTTTTTTATTTCAATTTTGTTTATATTTTTCTGTTTGTATTTACAGGCATTTTTGTATATTTTTAATTTTACCGAAAAAATAAACATAGAAGAGAGTTTTGGTGTTTTACTGGTACTACGTTACACAGCTTCACCGGGAAATACAGAGTTTCTCTAATGGCAAATATCATGTTTCTTTTTAAACCTGGCGATTTACTAAAACTTGTCACTTTTTTAAAAATCTGACAGTTCCTACTAATCTCCTTTCACAATCAATATTCAATAAAAGGTGGTTTCAGGTGGTTTTCCTGAGTATAATTCAATTAAGATTATGTAGCTACTACCACACTCTCAACGCCGAAAATGTAATTATCGAAACTTCATAAATGAATGGTTTAGGTATGAGTTTTTTGCAAAGTAATGAATTTGTGTCGAAAAGAAAATCATGTTCAATTACTGTAAAGAGAAAAGTTACGTTTGAAAGATATGATATTTCTAAAGAATTCAGCAGCCATCGACAATTATTATTGTCATCTCCCGACCGCCTGAACACAGTTTTTATTTCAGCATCTGTATCTTATGGATGTAGACAAATTATGAAAAAAACTCACACTGATTTTTATATGATAATTATGATCTATACTTTGCAAATAACACAAACAATAACATGGAAATATGATACGTTCTGAGTGACGTACTGATATCGTTATATATACAGAAAATTCAAATTCAAATATTTATTTCTCAACATTGACAGTTACTGGTTCTTATTGGCGTTTGAAAAATCATGACTCTGTCACCAGTTCGGAAAAACCTTCGTGAAGAAGAACTGGCAAGAAATTCACGGGTACAATTTTTTTCAAAATCAATTTACAATGACTCGTTATGTCTATACAAAATTATTCATATCTGCATCTGTTACCTCGGCAAACGACGAACACCCCCAAACGGCACCCGTTCATGAGTTAACGCGGGACCCAGCCATCGCCCTCCTCAACCATATTAGAGGGAAGTGAGTGACCCGTCACCTGACGCTACCGTAAGAAGACTTACTTTCGTGACCATGACGCTTTAAACAGAAGTAATATTAAGCAGTCATATATTTAACAGAATTTTTAAATGCTGCGTGCTTTCGAATATTTACCCCTAATTATAACGTGTATGATAACTACGTATATATCTTGTTATGCTTCAATAGAATCAAGTTTCGGTTACTCTGAAAAAAAAAGACGCCTGCAAAAGTCCCTAAAGAGGATTCGAACATACGATTCCAGAGTAATATCATTAATAAATTACCCGAAGCTTGGAAAGCTGAACTTATTTGATGATGTCAACATGTTTCAACTTTCAAAGTTTGGAACTTCCAAAGAACTTTGAACATTCAAGAAAGATGAGCTACTACTTTGTTTAGACTTGTTGCGGTTTTACCATTGCTTGTAGTGCCTTATTACATATTAAAGAAACTTAGGATAAAACTTATTTGGGATTAGCGGGCAGTGACTGTTTCGGACTTTCCCATATTGACCCATCTCGATGACTCGCCCAGCTAATACCAATTTTTGTACAGAACGCTGTCATTCTTTTTGTTGTTGTTGTTGCCTTTCTTTTTTTGAGCTTTCGTACAGTTTACTATTATAACTAAAACTATTGAATAAAAATGGTTAACCTGTAAAATCTCGTTCCATCTTTTATACAACGCTAGATATCCAGCTTACAAGATGCTCTATCCAGCTTACACATTACTCGATTCTGTAGCAATAAACCTTGGCATCAGACAGCACTACCATTTAATTAAGAGGAAAAGTATCACAGAACAAACAAGTCTGTAGCAATAAGAGAGATGGTGAAAGTATCCAGTGCTAATACTATCTTATTTTTCTCTATATGTTTTGTGAATATTTTGAAAGAATAGTAATTCAGAATCCAAGTTCCACGCGCGCTGACAGTGAAGCGGTAAGATTTCCCTAGAGGTTGAAGTAATTATTCAGCACTATGGAGTAATGAGGTCCGTTCTTTCATTTTTTCTGAACAAATCTGTGATAATTAGTAATTGCTAGTTTTAATATGTGACTTAAAAATATTGATGTTTCATTCAAACGATTAAAATCGTTTTACCTTATATATCAGGGAATAGAATATACATAAATAAACCTAAAAAAGCATGAGTAATTTACCACTTAAGATGGAATGTATGTATAAATATATATAAAGATGGTATACCTACTGTTCCGTCACCGATAAATGTTTAAAAATTGTCTTTTGTATTCATTTTGAATTATAATTATTGACTTTAATAAACATAAGCTAGAATATATTTAACATATTACACACATTGTTTTAATTTAATAAATTTAATCTTTGCTACAAAGTTTGCTTGATTATATGGATGTGTACTATGCAGGCTTAAATTAATGTATCTTTGTAACACTAACATACATATCATATCTTGATTCTTATAAGTTATCAAATGGTCTACTTAGGTCTATGGTAAAGAAAATTTTCAAATTTACAAAAAAAAATCCTATAGCGAACAAAACACTCACAATATAAGGCTAAGTATTAAAATGTCTGTGCAAGTGATAATATTCTTACTGCTTTTTTACCCATTATAATTTGTGATGTGTACTTGGTTTAAACAGTTTTGTACATGTCTTCCTTGATTAGCTTTTTTAAACAGAACAAAGATTTTTAAACTAAATATTAAATCACACTCAAACACTCTGAAACACTCATCTCCTGTTTAGCCCGGATGCCAATATGAAATATTATAGCAACATGAACTCGATTTCCGCCAGGTATATCGTCTATACAATTGCACTTTCAAGCTATTTTAGTGAATGGGTGGGCGCATATAATACTTTAGGTTCACTCAATAGCGACACATAATTTGTAATAGAATGCCTTTTATGTGAAGTTTCAATTAACTATAAGAGATGTTTTGTTTTAGATATATATTGTATATATTTCGATGCCAAATCATATAATGAGCACATTTCATGAAATGCTCGTCTTTTTTATGAAAACCAACTTTATTTGGCCACATCTGCGATTTGCAAACGTTCCATGATTTGGTCATCAACGATTGCCCATATCTTGAATTTGTTCATACAATCTAGTTGACATCCTGTAGTATCTGGCGCCATTTTGTAAATAAAACTAACACAGAGTACAAAACAGGCAAAGACATTTAGAAAAACGACACGACACATAAACAAAACGATTCTAGCGTCTCTATTGGAAATTAAAGGAACCATTTTACGATATGATCAAATAAACTTGGCTATTTTATGAAGTAGTCATGCATTAGTTGGCCATATCAATAAACGATATCTTATCATTGATCTGGCCAAGCCACATCATGATGTGACCAATGGACAGTCGGTCATTTCATGAAATGGTCGCATTTCTTGATATTCATAGTGTGACCAATTCATGGCCAGGACATATAACAAACTATTTCAGAGTCATTCTTAGCTCGGGTCGTAGAATTTTGAACGCCTGCTTAACCTCTACAAAGCTAAATACCGATCTTTTGTATAGCAAAATGTATTATTTTATGACTGGTTAACAGTATTTTTTTATGTTTTACCGTTTTTTTCATTGAATCTCTTTTTTAGTGTGCAAATTAGAAGTGAATGTATTTTATTATTATAAATTATGTGACTAAGCTATAATCAAGCTGCAAATTAACATTTTAACGAAAGTTATAAAATTTTACTCAATGGTTATTTTTTCGCTACCAGTGACCTTCGCGCAAACATGGATTATTGACACAAACCTCCCTCCCGCCTTGACTAAGGAATGTAATATATGTACTTACAACTATAACTCCGATGTTAAAGCAGCAATTCTTATGGTACACAAGTAACCTTTAATAAAACTTTTCACAAGCTACCCAACCATAAGGCACGCTTTAAACTGCGCTTACTTGAGAAGGTTTATTTTCTTGGCGCAAGAACAAGGTTTTAAGACGCAAGAAGGTGTTCAAAAAGTAAGGTACCTGCATTTGAGAATTAAAGATGTCGTATTGGCAGTCTGTTTTAGATATCTTTACAATCTCCTTGCTAGCAATTGAAACCTTGAAAAGTTTGTATTCTACTTTTTTATAGTGGTAGGAGAGTAAAATTGTGTACCCGAGATCACATCGGACCGCGTTATAGCTCGTCAGACCGGGCCGACAGATCGCGTTAGCAGACCACCAGAGCACACGCACGTACTGGCTTTCTTTGTGATACCTAACCAGAATACAGTCCTACACATCGAAGAACTTGTTTTTATTTAGTCAAGACCAGCAGGAGGCTACACTGGAGCTCGGTAATCAAACACATTGTCACTAAAGTACTTGTTCTTACGGTAGCGTCGGGTGATGGGTTCTTCTTCTGTTCGTCGGATTTCTCTCTAATATGGTTAAGGAGGGCGACGGCTGAATCCCACGTTAACCTCGCGAACGGATGCCGTTTGAGGGTCCGTCGTTTTGATTATTGGGTTCGCCCCAATTTCCTAATTATTCACTGGTGAGTAGACATACATCGTAGAATAATTTATGATCAATAAGTAGCACAACAATGTCCACAAGTCCTACACTCATTTGTATCAAATTATTGACGCATGTATTGAAATACTAATGATATTTGCCGAGCTAACAGATGCAAATAAGAATAATTTTGTATATTCATAGAGAGACATTATAAATTTATTTTAAAAAAATTATACACGTGAAGTTTCTTGCCAGTTCTTCTTCATGAAGGTTTTTCCGAACTGGTGGTAGAGTCATGTTTTATTTAACGACAATAAGGACAAGTAATTGTCAATGTTGAGAAATAAATATTTGAATTTGTATGTAATAAGATAAACTGGAACCACCGCTACAAAGGAATGGCGCCTCTTGATTCTATGTATTATGTAATAACTTCTTAAAACATATGCAACTAATTAACAATGATTACTACTGTTATAATTAATGATGTCCATCATCACGAACGCGCCCTCAGGCGGTGCGCGTGCTCCTTTGCCAGCTTGTTAATAAAACCGCACAACAAATAACAAACACTTACAAGCTTCACCTTTGTAAAACGACATCGAAACAAAATATGTATTATTTCTATATCTCTGTTCGACATAATTATTTGGCGCAAATAAGAGTATCAAAGTTTATTGCTTATCTATATATTTGTGTGAGTGTCTGTGGAATCGTTTCTCCCATTGGAATGGACCGATTGGATGCGCTTTAATTTTTTTGAAAGATCTATAAATCGAGTATTCTCTTGCCGTGCCCTTTGCAAATCATATTTAATATTTTTGTGGATTATACTGTCTTTTGACGTAAACTTTTAAAATGACGTTATCAATAATACGAAAAATTACAAAGACCTTACTTTTAATAACATCCATCAATAGCATAAGAAGATACTCATCTAAGGCCAAACAGTTTTTATTGTAAACAGAACTTAAATCTTAAAATTGTTATACATTTAAGTAGATGGTATATTCTTCCTAGCAACATCCATAAGCATATATTGATATAACAAGCTACTTTTAATGACGATAAACATATCTAACGAAGTTGTAAATATTCCTGCTTAATGTTAATGTTAACTTAGCAAAGTTTCGTTCGTAAAAAGAAACTGACTTAAATAACCTAAGAAGGAATGGTTTAATAACTATATCCTCCACGGGTGTTTTTTTACTATTATAACTTTACAAGCAATTATTGCGAAATCAAAAATAAAACGTTTACAAATAAACAAGATTGGTAAATTCACTGACTAAATAGCTTTCCATGTTTAACAATAACGTGAATACCTGGATTTCTAGGGTCTTACTAAGTGGGCCAAATTCGTGAAAAAGTAATTCGGTCGTGTCTTCACGTCATAATTAAGTTACAAAGACGTAGAAGATTACAACACAGACTGTAGTGTGGAGTGCCGTCGACTCCACATGTCCTAGTCATACTGCGCCTAGTGACATTGAAAGATGGACTAATTGATGGCAGATTCATTAATGTGGGTGTTGAAAATGAAATGTTATTACTACCTACTTACATTAAATTTTCATGATTATTCAAAATATTTTGGCTTGACTGTTAACATCATCATTTTACGCAATGCCATATAAAACACCTAATAATTAGCCGTTATCCTAACATTTTTAGCTCACCGTACGAGCAGTTGTCTAGTTCTTGGTCTTCAGCTTGTTATACCTTGTCTAGGAAGTCAAAGTATTAACTCGAAGTTACTGTGATTTCACAAGAAAATCCATACGAAGGCTTACGGACAAATTAAAGGTATCTAAAAATGTATCTAACCAGCATTTGTTAGTACAGTTGTCTATGCATATACAAGTCTACGATATTGTACCGTTACTTACACAAGCGCACAGTAAAGCTTCATTCAAAGTCATAAAGAGTACAAATGCTTCGACCCTAAAGTTCTGTTCAAACTTCCAGTCCCCAGTTCATCGAGGCTAGAATATATTGTATTGTACCAATCAATTGTTATACACAATATCAGTTCAATCTGATTGATTATTCTTGATATTTAACTTTATCGTCAATACATTTTTCTGCTACTACTTCAAGTTTTTTGGCTTATTAATTTACTTTACTGCATTAGTCAGTTAAACTTGTTTATAAACACCTTTACATTTTTATACAAACCCTAAACAATATAAGAATTGCGATAGAGATTTTATCTTTCATCGCATCTGATGGAAAACGGCGGCGAGGAAGTTACACGGCTGTCCAAGTGTTGCCTATTCACGCTATTTATTTGTTGCATTACTTTATTTATTTATTTTATTTATTCAGATAAAGGATCACCAACATGACATAAACCATTAAAATTAAATTAAATCTAGTGTATAGTATAGATCTAAGTATTGTCACAATTATAGGAGATCACAGCATGAGATAAATTAACAATTCTTTTTTAAATAGTTAAGAGAGAAAAAAAAGTTACACAAACTAATTAAGCTTATACATACATATGAGTTTTACAATATTAGCAAAATAATGAATGGCTTTTTAAGATAAGTCACACTCTCTAATTAAGGACAAAAACCTATTTAGACACTGAGAATGGATATCTAGATTAGGCATCTTCTTTGAGAGCTCATTATACCGCCGAGACAGACGAGCGACAGGCGAATCGCGGCCCAGCCTGGTTCTACAGAACTTAGTTTTGAACAGTGCACAAGGATATCTGGGTAACCGTCGCGGAACGTTGAAATTTGATTACCTAGTAAGTGTGTAAGAGTAACTTGGGACTGTCAATACAGTTATTGAGCAATTTATGTAGAATCGACATATCCGCGATAATGCGCCGGACTGATAGAGGTTCTAAATGAAAGTATTTGGCTTTTTCTAAGTAATTTTTTAATGAACAAGGAACATTGAAACGGTAATATAAAGAAGAAATCAGTTTTTTTTGCACTCTTTCGATCCTCTTTACATGCCCATTGTAACTAGGACACCATACCGAGCTGCAATATTCTAACTTGCTTCTGACGTAACTATTGTAAAGTAGAATAACGGTTGATGGTTTCCTAAAGTCCTAAATTAAAAACAAGTAATTCAATTTCAAGTCATAACAAATGTGTAGTAGGGTTCATTCTTTAAAAGCATATTAATCAGTCTGAAAATTTGTTTAATCCAATGTTTCCTTTCTGACACTATCAATCTACATAATACTATAACATTGATAGTATGCGTCATAATATTAAGCTTCTTTTGTTTTATACTGTTTTTTTTTTATATCAGCTTGTTCAACATGTGATTTTGGGTCCGTTGGTGATTATATACAACCTTCTTTATTTTTACTTGCCATATACAAAATAGCAACAGAAATTGAATAAATATGACAGTCCCGTTTTTGGCTTCAGAAAATACAGTCCCATGTGAAGAAGCCAAGAGGTTATCTATAAAAGATGTCTCCAAATTAGATCAGCATCGACCCTTTATACGAATAACCCTTCTCGTTTCTTTGAACGAGAAGCTTTCAATAAATTGAATATCAACATAAAAAAACATACTAAATTAATATACCTTAGAGCAAACTTTTCAAAAAAAAAAATGAAGCGAAGCTTCTATCATTTGGATATAATATGTTTAGGATTGTACCGGGCAGTAGCAAATAGACAAAAGTAATTATAGGAAGATCTAGCGGATGCTGCCCGTATGATTGTCTGGTAGGGAACCTACATTAGGCATAAAAACGTTTTATAGTAGCGGAGTAAGTCAGTCTATGAGTAACCTAACCAGGATAGCTTGTGGTTAACAAGTAAATACGCTACAATGGAAGTTTAGCATATTATTGTATTGTAGTGTATTATATTTTGCCACAGCCTGTATAACCCCAACGCAAGCGCAGCGGTCTCAACCGACTCAGGGGGTAATATTAGGCAATTTATAGTTAACCAGGCTTGCCTACTTGGGGTTGGCAGACTCACACACCCCTTCGAAATAATTTCTTAGGTATATGGAGTTACTCGCGATGTTTCCCTTTACTGTTGGAGCAGTCGGGTTTATGTGCTTCAGTTGTACAAACTCGTTGGTACGTTTTCCAACCACGGCTATCGAACCCGGGACCTCACGACCGATAAGCCTTAATTATGCGAACAAGAAATATTTTATCTTGTTCGGTATACCATGGTTTTCATCATTCTATCTCTATTATGTCGAGGAGTAATATAATTGAATTTGTGAGAGAGTACCACAGGGTAGTAACAGAGCCATTCTTTACGATATCATAACAGGTGACGAATCTTGGATGTATCTGTATGATCCAGAAACAAAGCCCCAATCAGCAGTAGGGCTGTTTCAAGTCGAACCAACGCCTAAGAAAGTGAAACGATCGAGAAGTACTGGAAAATTTTGGTCGCCAGTATTTTCTCTTTTACGGGGTGTTTAGTATCAATATCAGATATCCTCAGTGTTACACTATCAAATGCTTGCCAGAAGTTGTTGCTGCTGCGAGCAACAAGCGACCGAACACAGAAGTCCGAGGTCCTTTGCTCCACCACGACAACGACCCCACGCATTCCGCTATCTAGACGAGAGACTTTGTAAACACCACACAGGTAAAACTTTAGTGTCATCCACCTTACAGCCCTGATTTGGTCCGTGTGACTTCTTCTTGTTCTCTAAAATTACAAACCAGGTCAATGGGAAACAGTTATCATCACCAGAAAATGCACTCACTGCGTTCGAGAAAACTGTTGAAGGATCTGTCGCGGACTGGAAAAGGTGCTTTGAAAATTGGTTCAGACGCAAGAAACTTTGCAGAGACGCTGGTGGAGAGTTCCTTGAAAATATGTAATAACAAAAACCTATATTCTATTTTTTCTGCTCAAAACTTTCTGAGTGTCCCACGTAAGTCCGTAGAAAAGCGGATATTTGACACGGCATTTATTGATAACACAACAAAAGAAAATTCGCCAATTGTTAATGGATGTATTAATACGGATTTCAGCAGACAAATACATATTAAAACTGGTAAGCAAAGCTTTGTGCAAGTTTGTAATTTCTTACTGCATTCAAGTTTGGGGTGAAGTGGATAGTAGAACTTACAGACTTAAACTGGAAAGGGCACCGCGAGCGGTATTGAAGAATATACTCTACTGAGCAACTTTTTGAATAACATAATGTGTTCGTCAGTTGTATATATAGCAGACAATACTACGTAAGCACAGACTCGGCGACACATGGCTCCAGCAGTGGGACGTCATTGTAGACAAAAAGCCTGTCTAGCTGATTCAAATTCAAATTCAAATTCAAATTCAAATATTTATTTCTCAACATTGACAATTACTTGTTCTTATTGACGTCAAATAAAACATGATTCTACCACCAGTTCGAAAAAAAAAAAACCTTTGTGAAGAAGAACTGGCAAGAAACTTCACGGGTATATTTTTTTTTCAAAATAAATTTACAGAGTCTCTTTATGTCTATACAAAATTATTCTTTTCTGCATCTGTTAGCTCGGCAAGTCTTCCCTCCCTCCAAGTATCCAAACGACGAACACCCTCAAACGGCACCCGTTCAAGAGTTAACGCGGGATCCAGCCATCGCCCTCCTCAACCATATTAGAGGGAAGTGAGCGACCCGTCACCCGACGCTACCAATGCTGAACCACATTTGCCGGCATGCACTTCCTTTTCTCAAGTACTTACATATACAATACAGTCAAAGTTGACCAGATGCTAGGAATATGAAATCTAAATATAACCTAAAAACGGTACGTACAAATTGGCTGCTTTAGTTAAACTATCAAAATACGGAATTCTTCGTCAGTATGGGTAAGGAAATAAAAGATCTCCTTACCTGCAGATATATAACATTTTACATACGGCAATTGAACGACACTTCTACCATTTATACCGATCCAATTAATTATATCTTTTTCAATTAAATCTTATTATTAATCTTATCTTCAATTTTGTTTCTGTTTATAAAATAGAAAGTCACTAGTGATTTGTACAACACTTATTTCCTACTAATTTCACACTTATTGTTATTAAGGATTATGAAAATTATTCAAAAATCATTAAACATTTGACACAAGTTGAACTTTGAATTTCTTTCTTTGAAAAACTTTGAAATATCGCATGAAGAATGACTGGGTTCAATAATACAGAATTCCAGTATGGAATACAGACGCTTGTTTTTTTTGATAAAGTAGCCTAACACCTTGATACTAATTACAATGTCAATTAGTATAATAAAAAAAAATTGAAAATGTTGTTATTTTATACTGTAAAATGGCTATAAATAAATAAATAAATATAAATATTTCTTACAATCACACCACATTATCTAGCCCAAATTAAGTATCATTAAGAACTTGTGTTATGGATACTAGATAACGGATAAATAAACTTAAGAAATTCTATAAACACACATAGATATTTTTTTTTTTAATATATAAATATTAGAAATAAACTTATATAAACGTATATACACATCCATGACTAGGAAGCAAATATAAAATATCTGCCCCTACCAGGATTCGAACCCGGGACCTCTGGCATGGAAGGCAAGGCTACTTACCTCCACACCAAACAGGCCGTCAACTATGTAATTAAGAAATGAATTATTACTACTATGTTGCAAATGCAAACGAAATCCTTAATTATAATTCCTATTACAACTGAATTTCGGTGGTAAACATATAAAACATAGGTAAATACAGTCGGACCAACTCATTTGTTCAGTAAAGGATGACTCTGCGTCCTACGCGTAAATGTATTTCGACATTTATTCACGTCAGTTTTTAGTTCTGGTTATTGCTACTGAGCAAATAAGTTGGTAGCGCTGTAATGATAGGTTTATGCGACAGGAGACGGTGACACATGCATTTTATCATAATTAGTTGAAATGTATGAGAAGACTATATAATGTACTTATATAATTACTTTGTTACTTACATAATTGAACTCCGTGTATATTCTTCTATATACATCTCCTTATATTTTATGCAGTGTAAAAATTTTGTATCTTTTTGTGAAATTTTCTTCAGTGCAACCGACACAACTTAATACTTATGAAGTATTGAACAGGGGAGTACCGCTAAGCAACACGTCACATTTTCCGTGACAGCCTTAGCAAGCGCGGATGTCAGCCTCGTTCAACTAAATTTTTGGTCATTTTTTAATCCACCATATTTGGCTACTGCCGGTTGGCAGACTTTAGACATATGAAACGAAATGAAATAAAATGAAATGAAATATTTATTTCTCAACATTGACAATTACTGGTTCCTATTGACGTCAAATAAAGCATGACTCTACTACCAGTTTGGAAAAACCTTTGTGAAGAAGAACTGCAGCAGCAGGCAGCATCAGTAGCAAGCAGCATCAGTACAAGGCAGCATCAGTAGCAGGCAGCATCAGTAAAAGGCAGCATCAGTAGCAGGCAGCATCAGTAGCAGGCAGCATCAGTAGCAGGCAGCATCAGTAGCAGGCAGCATCAGTAGCAAGCAGCATCAGTAGCAGGCAGCATCAGTAGCAGGCAGCATCAGTAGCAAGCAGCATCAGTAAAAGGCAGTATCAGTAGCAGGCAGCATCAGTAGCAGGCAGCATCAGTAGCAGGCAGCATCAGTAGCAGTCAGCATCAGTAGCAAGCAGCATCAGTAAAAGGCAGTATCAGTAAAAGGCAGCATCAGTAGCAGGCAGCATCAGTAGCAGGCAGCATCAGTAAAAGGCAGCATCAGTAGCAGGCAGCAGCAGTAGCAGGCAGCATCAGTAGCAGGCAGCATCAGTAGCAGGCAGCATCAGTAGCAAGCAGCATCAGTAAAAGGCAGTATCAGGAAAAGGCAGCATCAGTAGCAGGCAGCATCAGTAGCAGGCAGCATCAGTAGCAGGCAGCATCAGTAGCAGTCAGCATCAGTAAAAGGCAGTATCAGTAAAAGGCAGCATCAGTAGCAAGCAGCATCAGTAAAAGGCAGCATCAGTAGCAGGCAGCATCAGTAAAAGGCAGCATCAGTAGCAGGCAGCATCAGTAGCAGGCAGCATCAGTAGCAGGCAGCATCAGTAAAAGGCAGCATCAGTAAAAGGCAGCATCAGTAGCAGGCAGCATCAGTAGCAGGCAGCATCAGTAGCAGGCAGCATCAGTAGCAGGCAGCATCAGTAGCAAGCAGCATCAGTAGCAGGCAGCATCAGTAGCAGGCAGCATCAGTAGCAAGCAGCATCAGTAAAAGGCAGTATTAGTAGCAGGCAGCATCAGTAGCAGGCAGCATCAGTAGCAGGCAGCATCAGTAGCAGGCAGCATCAGTAGCAGGCAGCATCAGTAGCAAGCAGCATCAGTAAAAGGCAGTATCAGGAAAAGGCAGCATCAGTAGCAGGCAGCATCAGTAGCAGGCAGCATCAGTAGCAGGCAGCATCAGTAGCAGGCAGCATCAGTAAAAGGCAGCATCAGTAGCAGGCAGCATCAGTAGCAGGCAGCATCAGTAGCAGGCAGCATCAGTAAAAGGCAGCATCAGTAGCAGGCAGCATCAGTAGCAGGCAGCATCAGTAGCAGGCAGCATCAGTAAAAGGCAGCATCAGTAGCAGGCAGCATCAGTAGCAGGCAGCATCAGTAGCAGGCAGCATCAGTAGCAAGCAGCATCAGTAGCAGTCAGCATCAGTAGCAAGCAGCATCAGTAAAAGGCAGTATCAGTAAAAGGCAGCATCAGTAACAGGCAGCATCAGTAGAAGGCAGCTTCACAGACTTGCAGTAGACTTGTTCGCAGTAGACTGTAGAGTCGTTTGCAGTAGACTGAAGACATGTTTGCAGTAGACTGTAGGCTGGTGTTGTAACTCGACTCCTGTAGTAGACTGGCATTCTAAGGCCAGCCCTCAGCTTGTATAGCCGGGCTCGCATTCCATTCCAACTGCAATTTGAGGTGTCAGAATTCATCTAAGAGAATAGCGTGTAGCAGGCTTAATCTGTTAGGCAGCTTCTACGGCTGTCATTAAAAAATTATTTTAATATAATGAATCGAATATAATCATTTAGCAATTAAGACTTCGCTTAGGTCATTATTGTATTTTCTTAGGTATTTTCCTCAACGGGATTGGAGTACGCTCTTCTCCGTTTTGCGACTGTGGTCAGGATTTAGGAACGGTGTACCATATATTTTTTAATTGCCCGCTGGTTCTGTTCTCACTGTATGATCTCCTTCCTCCTAAGATACGGCCCCCAACTAATATCAATTGTCTACTAATTGGCTGCCCCCATCAGCCGACCAGTTCGCATCTGACCACCAGCGAAGCAACTCGTACTTAATTTATATCAATATAGTTTTTACATCATTTACGAAGAAGTTTACTTTACATCTCCGAAGACCGAAACCCATAGGGCCTAAACAGTGGTCCTTCGTCGCAAGTTTGAAGAAACAGTCGCCTGAGAAGATGACAGTCCACGGATATTTCGAGTCGTTGGCGGACTTTGAACCGGACTACAATCCTTTGTTCAAATAACGGTTCAACGGTCGGCGGGTCGGCACCCAGTTGTCTACGGTTGCAGATTGCGGATTCGTCGTGTGCATAAGTGGATAAGGATATCGACATTCGTGAGCTCGTTCCATTTATTCCATTACCAGTTCTATTCCATATTTTCGGCACCTAAGCATTATTTTCCTTTAAAGATTCCTAGCTGTGTGTTCCTTACTTTAATATTAATTTGCCTTTGATCTGGAAATAGTGAAGTCTAGTAAATAATGTTAAGTGCATAATTGTGCGACGATTTTTTTTTGCTTTACACTACGCCTTTCTAAGTAAGTACCTACGTCTTTACGCCTTTCACTCTGTGCTTTCCTGGCTTTGCTTTGCATTTAAATTCAAAATGAAGGAGCTAATAAATAGCATAATGGCTGATAAGCTCATTAAAAACCAAAGCTCAATGAAACCTAAACTAACAAATTTTAGTAATTATTTAGACATTTTAAAAAGCTGCAACGAACTTTCAGAATTACAACGTATGGAGCTCGAAAGTAGGTTCGGTAAATTTGATGCCTTATACGGTGAATATGACGAATTACAGATCGAGATCGAGATGTTGTCGGACAAGCCTGAGGGGGCGTACGCCGCGCGGAGCCAGTTCGAGGAGCAGTACCACGCGCTGGCGGCGGGACTCCACAGGTTTCGTGACGGGCTCGGAGGACTCAACACCGGGTGGGCACCAAAATTTTATTCGTTTGCCTAAAATTAATTTACCAACCTTCGACGGTGGATATCAATCTTGGCCGAGTTTAGAGATACCTTTTTGTCACTGATCCATACTAATGATAATATTGACGGCATAAACAAAGACGAAAGACCATTCCTGACCTGTCAACATTTTGACAACTCGTATTATGTATAGATAAGTAATATAGTACGAAAAATTACTAATTTTTAGCTGAACCATAAAACCTTATTCATGTAAAAAACTACAATCCACAAAAAAATTTATTGGGTTTTCTTTTTATAGTCATTTATTGACATTTGATTTGCCACGAACGTGCCCAATAAATATATGGTCTATGACACGTTTCGTTCCAAATAAAGCTCGAACTTTACAATATTTCGAATTTGCTTATAAATTAATAGAAATATATGACTTTTTAAATTAAATTAATATTCCATTTGTTAATTTATTTCAATAAATGCATATCAAAATGAAATAATCAATAATTTTTCTTAAATGTACAATACAGCTTAACTTAACTGTCATATTGACAATGTCAAAAATTACAACGTCAGTTTAGATTTGAATTAAACGTTTGCATTCCTTCGTTTGCTTTTGCGTTATTGTGTACTGTGCGATACTACTCTGGATTTTTCTAACTTTTGATCACCTTGACATTCCTCCCGGTTAACGTTTCTGGCTTCTGCTTCAACGATTACTTGCGCTAGTTTTACAAGGATCTCGGATTTTGCTGAACTATTGGATTTACATAGTGTGTTCCTGTTCGTTAAAATGTCGGCTACATCTAAAAGACTATAACCGGCGCAATGTATGCTGTGTATTAACTGTAACATATGTGTTAGTAGATACTTGTAACACAGTTCGTCATCACCTTGTTATCGGTTTTGTATGTATATTCTACGATCCTCGTAGTTCGTTACTACGTTTTAAAATCCACACATACCTACTTATCTGTGTAAAAATCTATGATCTAACTAAATAAAATCAACAGGTGTTTCACTATCTACATTACAATGCCGAGGCTTACTAAACATTAATAAACTCATTTGAAATCGACATCTTTCATGTTATTTCATTACAACGATAGAAGGTTTGTCTACATTTTAACCAAATATGAGTTTTCATACATGAATTTCAACATAATTATTGAGAATACCTAGTAATTTGAGGTTTTGAAAGGCTTTCTACTTCCTTTGCTTAAAAAAATAAGATATCCGTGAGAATCTGAAACCAAAATCCTGAAATGAGCTGCACTTGTTTTTGCAAGTTAAAAATTGCCAAGATGTACTATGAAAATTGATTGAATTTGACATATAACCTCGAAATATATTTCTCAATGTAACTTTTTTTCTGAATTTCTAAATTGCATTAATTTGTTACCTTAAGTTTAGGCATATAACACTATTTTTTCTGCATCGTTTTTATATGTATACATTAGATCAATAAAAACAGGCTGACAGGTCATTGCATACATGAAACATGGGCATTGTTCTTTCATTACTTGAGAGCCAGACTAAGAGGATCAGCGGCGGAAATCATAAAAAATATTATTTTCAAAAAAGATAATTATCGCTTAGCATGGAACCTTTTTTGCGAAAGATTCAATAATAATCGTCTCTTAGTAAATAATCATGTCCAGGCATTATTTAATCTTGAGGTTATACCGAGAGAGTCTAGTGTATTGTTACATCGTCTAATTGATGTAACAAATAAAAATCTCCGCGCCTTACAAATATTGAATGAACCCACTCAATATTGGGACACGCTTATTATTTATATGATGTCAACAAAATTGGATTCTTCTTCTTCCAAGAATGGGAAGAATATCGAAATACACTCAGTGAGCCGCCGACACTTGCTCAACTTTGTACATTCATAAGTAATAAAGCAGATCTATTAGAAACGTTAGAAGAACATAACAAAAAGAATAAAATAGAGCAAATCCAATCAAAAAGTTTTATCGTAACTAATAATAATCAAAAGAAAAACAATTTTCAAACTCATAATTTTGATTTGAAATGTCCCTTATGTACTAAAAGCCATTTTCTATATGCTTGCGAATCATTCAAAAATGTATCTATAGAATCCTGTATTAAAAGGGTACAAGAGCTTAATGTTTGCAGAAACTGCTTAAGGCCAGGTCACAACGAAAAACGTTGTAAATTAGCTCATTGCAAGTATTGCAAAAGCAAGCATAATACACTTTTTTAATAGATCAAGTTGAAAATTCTATAATAAATCCTATGCCAAGCTCTTCAGAAAACGTAGCTCTTTCAGCAGACACAACTTTTAATCAGTCTACTACGCGGTCTATTGTTTGGCTTTCCACAGCCCTGGTACGAGTGGGGAGCTCCAACGGGAAGAGACACAAGGCGCGCTTGCTGCTCGACAATGGCAGTACCGGTAATTTTGTTACTGTTGATTTATGCAATCGCCTGGGGTTATCCAGACGCAATGCGAGCTCCATGGTAACAGGTATCAATAATCAAGTAAGTAATAGTACACAGTCTTGTAACCTTACGTTTGAGTCCATTAATGGTGACTATTGTAACACAATAAATTGCCTCATTTTGCCTGAAATTACTCAAAGTTTACCACCTGTTACAATAAATATTTCAAATATTCCCATATCATCTAGTACCAACTTAGCGGATCCTACTTTTGACATACCTCTGCCATAGACATTTTAGTAGGTGCTGAATTATTTTGGGATGTTACAGGATCTAATCAAATAAACCTTGAAAAAGCAGCCTGAGTTATGTGAGAGTAAACTTGGTTGGACAGTGTCAGGCTCCATACCTACACTACCACGCTCTAAAAGCTCTTATCACTGATATTTTTTCAACAAAAATCGGACACGACTTAAATAAGTTCTGGGAACTCGATTCAATCTCTAATAAGTATTCTTTGTCATGCGAAGAACGATCGTGCGAAGAAAATTTCAAATTAAATACCTTTCGTAATAATGAAGGTCAATTCGTAGGTACAATTCCTCTTAAAGCGGATCCTGTTATTCTAGGAGATTCTTTCGAAATGGCGAAACGTATATTTCTTTCTTTGGAAAAACGTCTTTAGAAAGACCCTAATTTTAAACAATTATACATTAATTTTATGCTAAATTATGAGACACTAGGGCATATGTCAGAAGATAAGGGCACATGTACCGATGGTAGAGTCGAGTATTTTTTACCTCACCACGGTGTCCTAAGCGAGTAAAGCACAACGACCAAGCTACGTACGTGTTCGACGCATCGGCTAAAACTACGACAGGCGTGTCGCTTAACGACATTCAGATGGTGGGGCCTACAGTACAGGATGACCTCTTGTTTATTTTACTACGCTTTCGTCAACATCGATTCGTAGTCACGGGAGATATAGAAAAATTTTACCGTGCTTTTTTGTTAAATCCGCAACAACGTTCGTTACAACGCATAGTTTTCCGTTCCGATCCGTCAGAGCCTTTAAAAAGGTACTCACTAAACACACTGACTTACGGAACTGCTTCGGCTCCTTACTTAGCCACTAAGTGCCTAGTTAGTATAGCTGACCAAACACAAAACACGAATGTTCAAAATACTATTAAACGCGATTTTTACGTCGACGATTATATCGGCGGATCTAATTCAATAGCTCAAACTGTAGAAACAGTCAAGGAAATTATTTCGCTTTTGTCTAAATTTAAGTTAAAATGACGAAAATGGTAATCAACTAAAATATTAAAAGAAATTGCGAAAAATAATGAAAACTCAAACAATAATTTAGATCTTTCAGGCAAGCAATCCAATATTTCATCTAAAACTCTTGGGCTCAATTGGTTTAGCGATGCCGACGTATTGTCATCCTCTATAAACATCGAAACTGTCAAAACTATTACAAAACGTCATATACTTTCAGTAATAAGTCAAATTTATGATCCTTTAGGCTTAGTTAGTCCTTGCGTGATAGAGGCCAAAATACTAATGCAGCAATTGTGGGTTGATAAGTGTGAGTGGGATCAGCAGGTTTCTTTACCAATTCAATAAGCTTGGTTTGAGTTTTCACAAACTCTGCTTTGCTTAAGTAATCTAAAAATTCCTCGTTGGATTAGCCGTGAAGACTCAGTACGACACGAACTTTATATTTTCACCGATGCCTCCGAGAAGGCTTACGGAGCTTGCGCGTATGTACGCTCTATCAGTGCAAGCAGCTCAGTAACGGTTCGTCTTCTATTGTCCAAGAGTCGCGTCGCACCTATTAAACCAACAACGATTCCGCGATTAGAACTATGCGGAGCTCTTCTAGGGTCAAGACTGTGTACTAAAATCAAGGAATCTATCACGCTACCTATTGATTATTGTTACCTATTGTGCGACTACACGATTGTTCTTTCTTGGTTGAATACACCTAACACACAACTTCAAAAATTCGTTTCTAATCGTGTAAATGAAATTCAAGAAACGACTTCCGGTTGCACATGGAGCTACGTACCGTCGAAAGATAATCCGGCGGATCTTGTTTCGCGAGACCTGAAGGCTGGTCAACTCAGCAGCTGTACTTTGTGGTGGACTGGTCTATCATTTTTATTACAATATCATACCAACTGGCCAAAATTACCGAATACGTACGAGAATCAAGAAGTAGTTAGTAGCTTTGCATCTATTCAGTCACAAAGTTCTGCACGTAATTCTAATCATATCAATCAAGTTCATTCATACTCTATCATATTACAATTAATTAACAAATCATCAAAGTTTTATCATTTACAACGAGTAGTTGCTTACTTACTAAGATCTGTACAATTTCTCCTCTCTACTTACAGCCCGAAGATTTTAAGAATATTGTGTAAATTCATTCATCAATTTAATATTAGCCTATGATTGTACATTGCTAGCGAGTATTATCAGTTAAGTATTAAGTTTATTATTTTTTTCTTTTTGGTAAGTTTAGTTAGAGCATGTCATATATCATTAATATATAATCATTAGTTTAAGTTATTGATAGTGTAATCTTTTGTTTTAGCCTATAATATTTTGGGCAACTTTTTATTTTATTGTTTTACTGTGTTCCACCAATACGCGCCACTGGTAGAAATAGCCCGCAACACCAAACGCAGCTGATTGCCATTTTTTATTAACTAACTAACTAAGTAACATTTAGCAGGTTGTATAAATATGTAACAAAATATAAATACAATTAAAAAAGAAAGAAGCACGTAAAACGTATGTGTTACACCGCCCATACCCGACCACCGAGCGGTGTAGTTGATAGAAGCCCCGCCTCATACATCGGAGGTCCCAGATACGACTTCTGGCTGGAGCATTCATGTGTGCGATGAACATAGATGTTTGTTCTTGGGTCATGGTTTGTTATATTTATGTATATGTATGTTTATTCTGGGTTCCCCCAGTTCACGTTATGGCTAACCATAACACGAGTTCTGCTGAGTTTGGGTCAATATGGTTGGTGTGTTTGTTTATATTTAATCAAAAAAAAACTTATATGCTACCGAAACGATTTTTAAGTTCTTTTACCGGTTGAAAGCCATATCCATAGGTATACTGAATTCCAAAGAAAAAGTTCAGGTAAAGGTTTTAAACTTTATGACAAGTCTCCGACAAGGAGACTTCAAATGCACTTGACTATTGAAGGTGATTTCACCCATTTGTAACCATATCTGCATGTCGCATCAGAACGTCGGCGTTACTTTGTTGGCGAACTGTAGAATGCTCTGCCAAGTGCCATACGACTGGCTAAATCTCCTTCAGCCTTTAAATAACAAGTTTTTAATTATTTCCTGTCAATGAAAAGCTGCTGATTAAGTATTTTATTTTTTATTACTTTATTTAGTAATATCTAATTATTGTTATTAAATGTAGTGTTTAAGTATTTTACAGATGTAATTATTGATATGTAGTTTACATGTAGGTGTGTGTAGTATGTAATTCTTGTTTTGTATTGTATATGTGTATGTTTATGTAAAGATGAAAGTATTTATTTGTGTACACCGCACCGCATTGTTACAATCATGTTATTCTTGTTCAATCTTTTTTTTTTTGTTTAATCATATATGGTGTGCAATAAAGAGTTTTGTATTGTATTACTTGTAAAGCTGAGAATACGCTTGGCTAAAGTTCTGGAATGAAATGACAAACTACTAGAGCTAAATTTATAAGAATTCAATCATTACTATAATTGGTATAGAATAGAAACGACCTGGTGAAAACATAGGCCTACTTTCATGCCAAAAATACGCTGAAATATGATCATCGGGATTCAGTTACTCTTTTAGCAAAAAATTAACACGAAATGTGATACTTTCCGGGCGGCCCGTTGAGCACAGGGCGGTATTCTGCGTGTCGATCATTATATAAACGATTGTCGTCACGTCGGTTTATATTTGCTTATAAGAAGACAATAGAAATAGGCATATATCTTTTAACAAAAATTCTTAGTCGCTTAGTTACGTTTACAAATAAACAACATTATGACTGTGAGACAACTATTCGTCCGGGATACTGTTATGCTTCAGCACAAAAGGCTTATTTTTGATCCATAACTGTTAGAACTTCGAAGAAGGAACGTAGTTTGCCCAACCACTAACTTGAAAACCTCTTTTATTAATAAATTTCAAATGTTTCTCGCCCCATTCTTCTTCTTAATTAAATAAGATATTAAATTTATGCAGCTCAAATACGCAATGCATTTAAAAATCTCTTAGATTCTTGGCTTAAAACGTCAGATTATGTACAAACAGAGGATTTTTTTACCATAATAAAATAGTTTGGCAAATATTATTAAAACCTGTTACCTTTAAAAGTTGTATAAGATCAAAGTAATATTTCATTTGTATCTTTAAGTAGTAAGTAATGATGAAAATAAATATAATGGTCACCACAGGTAGGGACTTGTATCTAAGACACGGGCTCAGCCGAGTTTAGATGCAAGTGACACTAAGCCTTTAAGACCTTTAAAATCTCATGTTTACTAAATCCTTGTTAAGTTTTTACTGAGTGTGTAATAAATAATTTTATTGTTATTACTATTATCTGTGGCATAAACATATCATTACAGTACCAAGTTATTTGTTCAGTAACAAAAACCTTTACTGAACAAATGAGTTTTATATTTTTGCCACGAAAAGTCAGTTGTAATCGGATTTATTTATCCGGGTTTATTTTGCAGTTGCAATATTCATTATAATAATAATATAATAAATCCTCAGACAAACCGACCAACTGTATGGCCCCGAAGTGAGCAGAGCTTGTGTTATGGATGACCATACAGCGAACTGGGCGGGGAACCCAGAATAAACCTACATATATGAATACAAACAACCATGACCCGAGAACAAACATCTGTGTTCATCACACAAATGAATGCCCCGGCCAGGACTCGAACCTGGGACCTTCAGCGTATGAGGCAAGGCTACTTACCACTACACCACTCAATCGATCAATGGATGTGTTATCTTTTGTTGTTTTATCAATAAGTGTCGCGTCAAGCAGTCGCTTTTCTACAGACTTATTATATGAGCAATGTGACCTACTATCGATTCGTAGATTATAAGTATACACTAAACTCAGTTTTAAATCTACATAAAACTTTGGTATCTGATCCTCGCGCTGTAACTACAAGAAGAAAAATCCCAACTTAATTACTGCAAGACGACAATAAATCGCACTGTGTCTAAATTTGTTAATAAAACCTTTTAATGTTCCAAAAATAAATATTTGCCGCTTAGAACATGTTAAAGGGTTGTTAATTAAAAAATAAAGACATCCAAAAATAAAATTCATGCTCAAATAATTTGAAATAAAATTAAAGAACATGTAGTCTAAAAACTCCATTAAAAAAGAATTTTATATTCTCTCCTACAGAGTAACCACAATATTTGTTTGCCTTTAGAGGTTATAACATACAATTTTATTATAAAACTGAGGTAGGTACACACGCGCTGCGGCTCTAAACCAGGCTTTTTGTAATAATTTTAATTGTATTAAACAAATTCAGATTTATACATAAATTTGTTCCGCAGATCATTTTAATATGTTTAAAAACACCGAACTATTTCTACCAACTCTCTCTTATAAGTAATCACATAATTAATTATTTGTAAAAAATATATTTAAAATTAGTATTATATCCAAAGTTGATTGCGATTTACTTTCGTCGTTATTAGTATTTTTATGTACCTAGTTTTGAATTTGAATTTCAAAAGTATGGTAAGTATGTAAGTATTACCACATGTAAAGGTGCCTAGTCAGTACACCGCCGAGCGATGCCACCTTGGTAGCTCGACGTCCCATCTAGGTTATAAATCGGAAAGGCGTTATGAGATAAGTTTCTAAATAAACTTTCAAAATAACGGACATAATTTTCAAAAACATTTCAAAACATATTTTCTGTTTTACACAAGTACATTTCTAAATATTAACCCACCAAACGCGTATGAAGAAGCTGGGTGGTGTACGAGGGAAAAATAGCCCAATAGGGTTATTTCATTATCGAAATTTCCTCTCTGCTAGAAAAGGGCTAAGCGGATAAAGGTTTTTATACAAAAAATGACGCGAGTAAGAGACGCGTGGAGTGCGCGCGATGGATGTGTAGCAATTTGTACTTAACTGACCTATTACACTTCACCTCAATGCATGTTAGTCGAACAATGACAGGAAAATCCACGAATCCTCGCATCGCACGTCTCTGCGGATTACGCAACCCAAATCCGTTCTTGTTAGTAAATATAGGTGCGGTAATAATTCTCGCTATTTGGGGCATTTTTCAAACTGTTTTTCTCATAGAGAGTACAAACCATTTTTAAATTAAATTCAGAAAAGGGCCTAAATAAAACTTATATTTCCCAGCGATGCCCGGCGATAAAAGTCCTTTTTTAATTAATTTGATTTACGTCCTTTCATCATTTTTTTCCTTCTTTTTCTTGTTTGTAAAAAATCCTTTGAAATATAACAACGACTTCAGGTGGCCCAAGAGGGTATTTGGATCATTACTAAGTTAATAAAACTTTTATTTGTGAGCGATTTCTTAATTAATTAAAGATTTTGTGTAAATAAAATTGTGTTATTTGAACTCTGCATATATTATATTTTGGGCATATACTATACAGTATTCCTTTACAAGCTTTTTTTATTGAAAACCATGTATTTGTTGCCGTTGTCTGAATATTAAAAGCCAAACTATTTACCTTTATATAAGTTCAATTTTCTAAAGAGCCTTGTATAAAATTGCCAAAATATATAATTATGAAAATCTTAAGTGACAAAAAGAGAGTGAGTACCGCTGCCATCTTTGTTTTTACGAATATATTCATCATTTTCCTACTAGCCTTGTGTCATCACCGCCAATGATGCGGACAATAAAATTGTAATTAAACGTTTGTTTGTTTACGAGATTCAAATTAAAAAAGTTCGATTTAAAAAATATCAATTATAATAACTTCCTATATTCCCAAAAATTAAAAACCAGCTCAAGGGGATACACTTGTCATTGCCAGAAGATGCGCTTACTGCGTTCGAGAAAGCCGTTGAGGAAGTAATTATAATAATACTCTTTATTGCACACCATACAAATACAAAAATAGCAGAAGCAGGAAATGAAAACAAAGAAGCTTATACAGAATG
Organism: Marasmarcha lunaedactyla; assembly: GCA_923062675.1. Lineage (NCBI taxonomy): Eukaryota > Metazoa > Arthropoda > Insecta > Lepidoptera > Pterophoridae > Marasmarcha > Marasmarcha lunaedactyla. The sequence continues at coordinate 24,790,345 of OV281349.1, forward strand.
CACAAAAGTTGTCTAACACTACACAGTGATTTCTTCCAGACAACCTTAGGTTTACGCAAAGACACAGGATACCTTGTACTAGGGTGTGTAACAGAATATAAGTATACATATGACGCTTATAATATTATATAATAAAGTAAATATACAATACAATATAAATACAAATATTTAAATGCATACACATATACACTTACATACATATGCATAATACACAACATTAATTATGGTGATATTTGATGCTGCACGTCTCCTATAGTCTACTAAATTCTATACTTTGGAAGGTTTACTCTTTCACCATCTTTTTAAAGGAACAGACAGTTTGAGTAGACTTAATCTTAAATGGAAGCTCATTCCATAGCGATACTACGTTCACCGTGAATGACTTACTGAAGAGTGAGGTGGTATGTGGTGGTATATAACGAACGAATATAACGAACAGCAAATTATTAGACGAACGCAGTTGTCTTTCGCGGGTACTGTGTAGAAAATGGAATCTAGATTTCAGGTATTATTGGAATAATTGGGTTGAACAGTATCCGATACAGCAGCCGCTTGGGGCTAGTGCGGTATTCTGAGATGTGGTCATATTTGCGTAAACCAAATATGAACTTCATACATAAATTTTGAAGACGCTCTAACTTAATAAGTTAATCTTCAGTAAGGTCAACATACAGGCAGGAAGAGAGAATGTGCAATAGAAACTTTGGCGGGTTTAGGTAAGATATTGTGCAGACGTTTTAAAGAGTTCGTGGCCGCAAACATCTGCTTGCTTTATAGCGTCAACTTGTGCTTTCCATGAACAATGTGTATCGAAAAGCACACATGTACAACCTGTTGCATCCAGGAAAATGTGTTTTGAAAATTGGTTTATATGCGTTAAACTTTGTATAGACGCTGTTGGATAGTTCTTTGACAAGACGTAATAAAAAAATATAACCTATAAAACATTCTTATTATTTTCTCAAAAGTTTCTCTGACCCACGTGTACTACGATTAATACACGATGAATACACATTCGCAGTGTTGTACCTAATCAAAATATTATTTTAACTGCGGTATGGACAGTTCAACGACGTTTCTTACACAATTTTCTACCAAGTCAATAAGTTGCCGTACCGTAAAGTAGTCAATTTTTCATTCCAAGATTCCACGTTCAAGTGATTCTGAAAAATTTTCCCGAAATTACATCAAAATGTGAATTAACACTTTGAGTTTTTTTAAACTTTATTTGCTTTCATTTTTAATTAAAACGTTGTTTTCCTAAGAAACCCGCAAAAATAGAAAATAAAAGCGAGCTAACAATTTGGTAGCTTTAAGTAATTGAGCCACATTTCCGTAAAATTAAAACGTAGCTTTCAGTTTGGATTTGATTAATGATTAATTAGATTTCTGTATTTAGGGCAGTCCTACAAGTGCAACAAATCCACCGAACAACAAATGATATAAAATGTATAAAATATCAGAAATGAACTTTTTGCTATTTATAATATAAAACACAATGCAAAAAGCCTTGACCTTTTTTACATACAGCCTCGGGATCTTATCATTATCCAAAAGTAAAACGTTATATCTATTTCAATATAAATAATAAATGGGAAATTTTACGTCAAGCCACAGATTTCTTTATTGGCCACGTGATCAATCTTCTAATTTTATAACTTAGACGCGGGAAAATGAGATATTCTCGATACACTGATTCGTCTTTTTTGCACCGCCTACTAAATATTCTATAGAAAGCGTAGTAGTTAAATTTGGGTTAGGTTAATGTTAGGCTACAAGCGTCATAATCGAAATTGGATGATAATTCAAAGTTTTATAGCAAAAACATCATGTAACAACATATTTTAGTGGCTATAAGATAGTATCGTTCAGACGCTCTTAAATTGTGGCTGACTTAGTAATTTAGACGGCAATGTAGATATTAAGAGGCGAATAATGCACAATTAATGCACACCAAATCCTATCGGAATCCCAGTTCACTCCATGTTCCTAGTGGTAGTACCAATTACAGACAGAACTCGTTCATGGTCAGGGCCCCACGGTTGGTGAACCGGCTGAGCAGCGAGCTGGACTTCGACATGTTTAATACTAGTGTTCCTCGTGTTAAAGCAGTCATGGCGAAGCGGTTCTTTATTGATTAAATGGAATCTATTGTTTTTCTATTGTTTTGGTGACAAAAGTGTTTATTTACTTCTTGATTTTGTTCATATTATTCGTATATACCTACTTCAAATTATTTAACTTTTGTATTGTGATACTTAAGCATCAATTTGTATAATTTATTTGTTAATTCTATAAGTGAAAACTTTGTTAATGGCCATATTTAATATTTATTCTTTTTGTTTATTTATTTTTTAAGTAGCTGTAAGTTTTCCGAAAATCTAAAAATAAAATAAAATAAATAAAATAATGCTATTAGAAAGAAGTCAGTTTTATTAGCACCCATAATAAATTGTACCTACCATAAGTCCTTTTTCAAATCGTGTCCATTGCCTTAACAAAAGCTTCGTCAAATTTAACAAATATTTTATCCTTTCAACGAGCTCAAAGAACCCACAGCCCATTATTGTCAGTATGATTTATGAAATAAGGATCAATACCAACGTCACCGCGTTAACGTACCCGCAGAGACCCGTATCGGATATACGAGCGGAGATTCCTTGTAATAGTAACTACAATAAGTACGTCGACCAACAAGCAAAAACGTATAGAGTATTAGGTGAATTGATAGAAGAGTTTTTGTCAATATCTCGTCTGGGTTGATTCCACAGTCATTCTTTGAAATGTTACAATTTATAGGCCTAAATTTTCATTTCTTTGAGAACGCAATTTTATTTTTGGGTCATGTAGGGGGGTCAGTAGAAGCTTAACCCCAAGTTTGTGGGGTTTCCACCCTTGTTCCGCGGCCGCCATCTTGGGAAAAGGGGTGAGAACGCTTTTTTCGCTATATCTGCTAAAGTATTAATCGTAAAAAAAATTTGTAAGAACATAATTTGTAGCAAATTGTCTCGTTTACAATTTTATTTATATAACTTTTTATGGTAAAATCAAAAACAAAGAAGTTATAAGCAAAAACGTCCAAAAATTTCTCAAAAAGAAAGTTGTAGATGGTCTTTTTAACGGAATATTTTTCAATAATTTTTTTTTTATGTATTCATTTATAACGCTCTTACAACGCTCCAAAGTTGACCGGGTGCGTCAATACTCATGAGAATTCGGTCAAAACAAAATTTTACTTTCATTTTATGTTATTCTTTTTTTATTACACCTACTTTTAAAATTTTTCTGTAACATCCCTATGGTTTAACTTATTTATTATTGACTCTTTTCCCCGCCACCTATGAGGTAGAGTCTGTAGGCGCGTTTTTTACGTGGTATCCCCAGTAGGCCGAGTCCACCAACTTGTACATGAGGTAATCTTTGACATAATTATATTTTCAATCAGTTATTTGCTAGCTAGTCTATTCTACTCTTCATCAATGGTCTTCGATGGGCATCTCAGAATCGAATTCACAATAGGAGTTAAAGTTGGAGTCATTTTTAGCAATTCACCTTCAAACTCAATTTATTCCATTAATTTGCTATTTCCATACTATTGGTACAGGTTTCTTCTGAACATTGGAGGCATACTGCAGAGCATTTGAGGCCTGCTTTTCTGCAACCGCACACACTTTCACAATTTCGTCTGCATCTGCAGAAAATTAATTTCATAAGATCGGGGGGTCCTGGAGGCTTCGAAGTTTGGATTGGCACCCAAATGTTTCTATGCTTTTTCCAGCCCCAATCTTCAGTATTATAGTATTTTCCAAGCCATGATTGGACCTGGTGATACACTCGGAGACTGTGACAACGGGCTGCATCCTGTGTTGGAGGAAGCGAAGATAAACTGAATGCATTCTTTGATACTGTCTTGGCGAATCGTTTGTATCTCATACTGTCTAGAGAATCGTCTTTGTTACCACCGTATAAAGCAAGGAAAACACGTTTGCCAACGAGACTGAGCAAAGATGGATCGATTTTCGAATAGCGCTGTACCACAAACTAATTCAGGACGTTTCTCAATCATTTTTATGAATTTTAGTTTACCCATGTTATAGGTGGCTGATGTTGTGTCACATCCTGAAAAAGCGTGCAGAATCAGCAAATTCTTTGCTATGAAATTCTAGAAAATGTACACTTCTCTTAGAAATTATTGTAACAAACAATATTGTTTTTAGGTTTTATAGGAAAAGAGTCAATAATGAATAAGTTAAATTATATGGATGTAACAAAAAATGTTTGAAAGTGGGTGTTAAGAAAAAGAATAACATAAAATGAAAGTAAACATTTCGTTTTAACCAGATTCTCATTCGTTTTGATGAACCCGATCAACTTTGGAGCGCTGTAAAAACGTTTAAAATGAATAAAGTTATAAATGAAACAAAAAATATTATATAAAATATTCCAAGATTGGTCTGAAGTAGTTTTCTTGTAAAATGTAAAAAAAAGTTATAAAGCAAAAAAGAAAATTTTTTGAGAAATGTTTGCACGTTTTGGCTTATAACTTCTTTGTTTTTGATTTTATGGCAAAAGTTACAAAAACAACATTGTAGGCTAAGCAATTGGCTACAAATTATGTACGTACAAATTTTTTGTACGATTAATACTTTAGCAGATATAGCGAAAAAAGCGTTCTCACCCCTTTTTCCAACATGGCGGCCGCGGGACAAGGGTGGAAACCCCACAAACTTGGGGTTAAGCTTCTACTGACCCCCCCTAAATGTCCCAAAAATTAACTTATTTGTGTTTTTAAATAGCCTATGAAATAACAGGAACAATGAGGGCTTTTCATTCTACCATTAAAAATTAAAATAATAGTTCTTTTTTCAACATTAGATGGTGCTGAAAAAAACTCAAGAGTCAAAAAAACTATGACATGACAGCAAAGACTGAGTGAGTGATACACAAAAAAAATATGCGCCCGAAAGGGCTGCTTTTTAATATGAATCATTCATCACTGGTTCTTGCTATGTGTACGGGTGCAAGGTGAAGGAGCGATAGGTATCAATTTCAGTATACTTTACGTTAAGAAAAAAACGAATAAAATAAAATAACCTAATCTACCTCAAGGAACACTATATTATTAATCTTTTTTGAGATATGTGTGTGTGACTGAAAATAAATATATGATTAATATGTAACTGGTATAAATATTTATATCATATATATCATAATATAAACATACGATCAGTCAACAAACAAAGAGATTGAAATTGACTCTTGAGTTTTGTTCAACGCCATCTAGTTTAGAATGAAATATCTTTAAAAAAAAAAAGAAACGAAAAGCCCTCATTGCAATTTGTACTGAAGCCTGCGGGTCGCAATCAATATATGCAATGAGGCAAATTAGGTTAATGATGTGCATAGATACCGCTTAACATCCGGAGGTTACAGGCCTATGTCCCATACGACCGTCTCCTTGTTCAGTTATTTATTTAAATAGCTACACCAACGACAATATCAATATACAATTTCTCAAAGATACATAATATTTTAGGATAACAGATACGTCTTATAATATATTTAAAAATAATAATATACATTATATTATTATTTTTATTTTCCTTGAATTAGTAATAGAAGATCTTGGCATTTACTTTTGAATGCATGCAAAAGATGTCGATGTCATGGTTGTTTATAAGTTCTCATACATCTGTTCAATGAAGAAAACTTGCCCAGATTGGTATGTCAAGTGAGTGTCAGAATCTGATCTTATGTGATAAGACTAACTGTGGCCTTTATAATGAAGTTTCAAAGTCTGTCAGAGAGCAAAAAAGCGCGTATATATTTTTAAAAGAGAATGGCAGGCTGGGTCCCCTGTAATATTTATAAATTGTAATCATATCAAAACCGGGCTATATTTCGTTTATAGGTCAACATTAGACACGTATTTACCAAGCTCAAATATTGAGATGGTTGTTGGGGATACTAAGAAATATAATAAAATCCAATTATTCCCATAACAACGCCATTTATTTTTTCATCGCCATCTAGAAAAATTATATACTGTCAATCTGTCAAACTTCAAAGACATTGAGCCGCCATTTCAATAAGCCCTTGTGTCAATTGTCTTGTCACGGGTCACTGTTTTATGTACAATAAGCGGTTAGTTACTTTCCTGCTGCGTAGTATTTTCTATCAAATGAAACAGGGTGTGGCCTTTGAGATTTTCCGAAATTAGGGTGTTTTTTAATTTCAATAGCTTCATCTGATCATCCTATGAACCATCTAACCTTATTCGTCCTATTAAGTAAACAACGTTTGACATCTTATTCACGTGTTTTTGAGGTTAGATTATAATTTCGACTTTTTATTCCCAACTTCTATATAAATCTTATCATTGCATTTTAATTATCCATCATTCAAACAGTCAAACCCACATATTCAATTTGAGATACGTAAATGCTCTGCGAAAATAAAAGCGGTACTGACAATGTATATAAGTTTGCCAATATTCTTTAAAATATTTATATTTTATACTAATACTCTATATTTAAAAGTTTGTCGATGGTGCCAACTAAGGGATTTCGACCAAACATAAAATTATATGGGCTAAATTCGCTCGGCTTATCAGTACCTTTTCCAGGTTCACACAGTCCGGTGCCGCGGCGAAAATACAATCAAAAGATAAAAGATTTGTGTAATTTTTTTCTGAAAGGTTAACTGGAGTTTTCGTAGGTATCTTGTTTCGGATTTTTACCGTTTCTATGTTAGTGCTTGATTAATTGAGAGTTATTAGTTTACAGCGAACGTGGAGGGTACCAATGTTATAATTGTTCTGTGGTGGATTCTTCATTGTTTTACGAATACACTTCAGCAAAATTCTAACCTATTAAAAACTTTATGGCGTTATATGAAAGTTCACTTTGATTCGTGGGCCGGTGAAGAAAAGCTGCTTAAACATGAGCATAAAACGTGTAGACTGGGACGGTGCTAGTGCCTGGGGTCTTATGGTAGCTAGGGTTAAAAATATACCTTGTTCAATTTTATAGTACATACAAAAAAAATTATTTTATCCTAAATAACCATTACAATAAAACACCGATAAACATGACTGTTTAACGAATAAAATAATGAAAATTATAAATCCAAGACTTATGTTTAATTGCTCGCCAAATGTAGTAAAAAGCTACGTTCAAAAAAAATACATTTTTTGTCCAAAATTAGTAAATTACGTTAGTCAAATAAAGTAGCTAATATCAAAGTCATATTGTTTTCTCACAATTAGTATATATTTGAAAAAAATATATACTAAATTAATTTGAAATGTTATCTAATTTTGATCGTTTTGTTAGACAAATAAAATATATTGAATAAGTTTGCTTACTTAAAAAAAAGTTAAACTTAAAATCTACATTGCCTTCTAAATTACTACGTAAGTCAGGCACAATTTGCTAGCGTCTGAACGATACCATCTTAGCCACTATGTTGTTTTATCATCAAATTTCGAGTATGGCACTTCACCGAGTGCTGCCGCACCACGCGCGCTTCGCGCGCTCGGCTCGCGCATGCGATAATTACAGCCTAACATTAACTACGTCTAGAAATAATTAATAAATCATTAAACATTATGGATTCTGTATTGTTAGCATAACCTTTAAAATACAATCATTTTCTCAAACATTAATTGACCAGTAAAAGAGACAAAAAAATCCATGGATTCCACATTGATATTCGTTAACACTTTGAATTAAATATTGAATATCTCTGAATCCCCTCTGACAAGTATTGTTTAAGTAATGCGCTTTACTAAATTACACAAATACGACTGGAATGGCACACCCACCCATGAATGATCAAGATCAGATTTCATTGGATTAGTGATTTGTGGAAATATCAAAAGCTTTCTCTGATTTACATATATGCATTTCAAACAGTGTGTATTCCGATGTATTTCGACTGGGTGGCATCGAATTGGAGCTGCGTTCTGAAACATTTGAACTCATTAAATTAACTTCTCGACTTATCTCCGCGCTTTTATTGTAACTAATAAAATAAATTCGTCTTATGTATAATAAAATAAAAATGTCTTCCTAGTATTTTCATGACGGATGGTCAACCAAGAAATTGCTTTACCAGTTTGAATGACATGTCGTTGCGAAAGAAATATTTATAAAGCTTATTATTAAATTATTGTATGGATTGTCACTCATAGCTGTCGTTCAAATTACATCCGTACAATGTCAGCTCTAATTTCAACGCTCCTTAGTCTAGTCGATCAATTTAATATCCTCGCAATACAAGAGGGCTTTATCCAAAAACTATATCTATTAGGTGCATATTGATGGGACCGTATTGTGGTTCACAAACAAACAAAAACAAGGATTGTTAAACCTTAAGACTTAGAAATTAAAACGGAAATGCGATCCTTTTTAGAACATTCAATTAAAAGACAATCGGAATATGCCCAGAGTGTAAGTCAATTCTTTTTGTGAAATAAAAAAAAGATACGTGCAGAGAAATCCTTGAAGCTATGGGTTTCCATGATGCAAACCCACGAATCACACACAAATAATATGTAATAGAATATAATAAAAAATAGAACAACGCTTACCTTTAAAATGATGATTTTAACTTGATAATATTTCCTTTTAATTAAGCGAAATTTCACCGTCTCTCGAGTAAAGCAGAGAGTATTTGAGAAACTCACAAAAAATTTATCTCAGTGTTACAAATATTTTGACAAAAGTATTTGATTATTCATCTGACTAAATTAATATCTAACTCATCGTTCTACAAAACCGCATTCGGTGTACTGTGTGTTCGAAAATATTTCACGATGTAAATCCTCCTCGTATCAAAATAATTAATAGAGGCCGACTCTGACTTATGAAATTTTAATTTTTAATACACTCAGTGAATGGGGTCGTTTTGACCCGTGGCATGTATTGCGGGGTTGCTATAAAATTTTATGTGGAAAACCCTAAAGACAAATAAATCTTCTGTTTTTTCGTGAAAGGGAAAATAGAAGGTAGTAAGTATGTTTTTAGAATTGAGCATTTTAGGAAGATCTAATATATAAATGTACAATTTCGAATCTTTATATTTGATTTCGATTTAGAAAAAAAAAAATAATCAATTAGTTTGAATATTTAATCTCGAGTTCGTTTCAAAACTTATATTGATGTGAATCAATATAAAGCCATGTTATTTAGCTATTGGTTTGTCGTATTTTAAGGTTTGTCTTTTCTAGAAAGTTCTGCGCTGTCATAATATGAATGAATAACAAAATAAGACATCACTGACGGTATAAACTACAGTACTAATATAAACGGGTGCCATGCTGGTGTTATTTTTTTTTACCGTTATACTGTAGAGAACGAGATAAGACTCAAACTTTTAGCTTAGTGCTAAATAAATTTATAGCTATGTAAAAAGAAAACTTCTAAGTAATGGCAACTAGATATAAATCCAATTATTCATACCTTAAAACGGAACAAATCAAGATACCAAGGTTTTTTTTTTTTTAATTAGCAGGCGTTAGTCTTCCATCTCACCTGATAGAAAGTTACGATGAAGACGAGGATCATACACGCCTGTCCAAGAGGTACCTATTCACTCTACACTTAAAAGCTCCAGGGTTATATTCGCAAACCTTTTAACGAGAGTATGATGCGCAGACCGCGATTTTGATTTAGGGTCTTTTCTTGTTGCGTTGCGGATTACTTGGGAATCGATCAGGCCGCCACGCCGTTTGAATCTTAAGATCAAATTTCAATAAAGTTTCTTTGTATTTTTAGTTTGATGGATATTTAACAGATTGTTTGGCAATCTACATTACTTTCTCAAAATTCATAATTTGCCTTTTTATGAATATTGTTAAAGCAAAAATATTATTTGACTTTCTGCGATATAATACGTAGACCATTGTATAGATTATATAGTATAGTATCTCTAATAACAATGAAAAAATAAACGAAATTAATGTTTTTTTTTTTTTTTTTTGATAGCAGAGTTTCTTTGTTAAGATCTCGTCTGGGGCGATGCTATAGTCCTTTTCATTCTTCCCGCCATAATAATGACATTTACGTGCTTGTGTTCCGGTCAAAAGAAAGGAGCACCCAGGGCAATAACTGGAACAACGGCAATTCCAACTGAAGCCTACGGCGGGAACGCATCATTACTCGAGATTTTTTTTATTGAAAAAGGATTAGACGTTTGTCTTCTATCTCCCCTGATGGAAAGTGACGATGAAGACGAAGGGGTTACACGTCTATCCACGAGATACCTATTCACTCGACGCTTGAAAGAATTAGGGCTCTAGTTTTCTGGAAAAACAGACGCAGGCAGTTCATTCCACACCTTGGCGACATGTGAATGTAGCAAATAAAATATTTATATTTGGTTCGTACTGCACTTCAAGTTTGCATCGATGCCTGTTGTTTTCTTTTAATTGACCATATATTATTATTATTTTGACAACCGAGTAGCATGTTGGTAGGTAGCCCTGTCTCATACGCTGGAGGTCCCAGGTTCGAGTCCTGGCCGGGGCATTCATTTTTGTGATGAACATAAATGTTTGTTCTCGGGTCATGGTAGTTGATATTTATATATATATGTTAATTCTGGGTCCCTGCAGTTCGCTGTATGGTCACCCATAACACAAGCTCTGCTTACTTTGGAGCCAAACAGTTGGTGTGATTGTCTGGGGATTTATTATTGCCAATTCCAAGTATTAATATCATAAAAGTATGGAAATTATATAGTATAATAAAAACAGAACATGACAATTCCCCAAATGACATTCTCGTCGACAACTTCCGTATTTATCTAGTTGAAACCGACAACTTACCTAGCGCAACAACAATTTGTCTCTAAAACTAGTAAAATGATATACTGTAAACGTCAAGTAGAGTTTTATAGCAAGGTCACAACGACAAAAAAAGGTGTAATGTTACTTTATCGTTGGGACAGGAAGTGTACGAGCCACAAAACTTAGTAAGTAGTTAAAATAAAAACACGTAGAAGGTCGAATGCAACTAAAACTAAATATATATCGATATGTGACAAATAACAAACAGCCCCATATTAGTATGGGGGACAAATAATGTCTAATTCACTGGCTTGAATCCTGTCAAATGTTCGTGAAGCGGGCTAAATTTTACGGGCAGAGTGTATATAATATTCAAGTTATTAAGTATATCGTCTAAAGCTCAGAGATTAGACATATATTGTGTAGTTGTAGATCAAAAACAAATATTTTTATATTTATTCTATATTTTGGTATTCATGCATATTTAAAAAATTTATTATATATATATTTTTTCTTATTGGCACACTACCCCCCCGTTTCTTCTTGATTTCCGTCAACACAAAGGTTGTCTGGAAAAGATCGCTGATAGCGATAAAGCCGCCTTTGGACACTCTAGCTTTATGTTAATTTTTAAAAATTTTATGTTCAAGTGTGTCAGCAATAAAGTGTTTTAAATATTTATATATTATTAATTTTGTAGGAATGGAACAAAACTTGTAGAACTTCAGTACAATTACATTTAGAGCTATTACTGAGTAGGTATATGAACAAGTCTCCGATAAATATTGTACAAGTGGCCTCTTTCAAAAAGTTAAAGCAACATTTTTACTGAAAAACTTATCATCAATTATTTCTTAACATTATTTTCATGCGACCTTCAGTTCAAAGTTTGTTGTAAGACTTCAAACTTGTAAAATGAAAACATAAAACGAGAAAACTGCGAACGTAGTCGTCGGTATTCCCTTGTTACACAGGCAGCTTGTTTATTTTAAAACTTGGTTTCAGAACCTACAGTTGTTATTATGTCACGTTCCTTTGACATTTGTGACCAGCTACGAAAATTGTAAAGGACAGCACAGTTTCAGCTTCAAATAGACGCTGTTACAGGATTCAAAATATAATAGTCTAGATCCATGAATGTTCTGCATGTTTTCTTGACGATTTTAATTATTTTATAATTATGTAATTCTGAGGTACACAATTTAATGGTGCGCACTTAGCGTACAGTTAAAATGTTGGTTTTTATATTACTAACAATCTGCTATCTAAACTAAAACATAAAATGCGATGACCAAGTAAATTGAAAAGAAGTGCATGCAAACGTTATTTTTGTCGATGCACTATTCTTCTTAAAACAAGTATAACAAAATTTCTAGTTTTCCTGCCCACAGACCGGTTTTTGCATTTTAAAATTATTAACTTTTCGTCCCTGTTATTTGTTCCAATTGTATGTCGGAAGGACAGGTGTCAGATGACAAATTAAAGAGAAGCAGACTCATAGGTTTTATCGGATCTTGTGAATTATAGATTTTTGTTTATTATGTGTTTGATATAATAATAATAATAATAATAAATATTTTAAACAATCACACCACACTATCTAGCCCAAATTAAGTATCATTAAAGAACTTGTGTTATGGTTACAAGATAATGGATAAATAAACTTAAGAAAATATATAAACGCACATAGAATTTTTTTTTATATATAAATATTAGAAATAAACTTAAATAAACGTAAATATACATCCATGACTAGAAAGCAAATATGATAATATTTCTGCCCCTACCAGGATTCGAACCCGGGACCTCTGGCATGGAAGGCAAGCCTACTTACCCCCACACCAAACAGGCCGTCAGAACAATATAACTACAATATAGGTCTTTACCTATGAAACTGCCGTTTTGCCGTACTGGCCATTTCAAATGAAAATATTTTTTTTTGACTGATAATTCTAATTTCAAATTAATTTTATTTGACGAACATGGAATTTTTTTTCTAAAATCGTCATTTGTTTAATAGTTAGTGTTTTGTTTTCAACGCATTCGAACATTTTTCGTCATCATGGATAACTTAAAAATTCGAGTAATTATGGAGTATGAGTACCGTCGTGGCAGCAAAGCGGCACAAGCGGCACGCAACATCAACGACGTTTACGGAGCGAACACTACAAACGAACGCACCACCCGTTATTGGTTTACCCGCTTCCGTTCTGGAAATTTTGACCTGAAAAATGAACCCCGTGGTCGTCCGAAAACTTTGGTCGATAATGACGAATTAAAGGCAATTGTGGAAGCTGATGAAACTCAATCCACGGCTGAATTAGCAGCAGCTTTCGACGTTAGCATCAAAACAATATTGGTCCATTTGCGTCAAATTGGCAAGGTAAAAAAGCTTGACAAATGGGTACCCCACGAACTCAATGACCGCCAGCGCGAAGTACGCGTGGAGACGTGCCTTGCACTGCTCAGCAGGCATACAAATGAAGGAATTCTGAACCGCATTGTTACTTGTGACGAGAAATGGATCCTGTTTGACAATCGTATGCGCTCAGCAAGTTGGTTGGACCCTGGTTCAGCACCCAAACAATGCCCTAAACGAAAACTTACCCCTAGAAAAGTGATGGTCACTGTTTGGCGGGTGTAATTCATCACAGCTTCTTGCCAAACGGGACAAGCATTACTGCAGATGTGTACTGTGAAGAACTGAACACAATGATGGAGAAGCTCGCACGTCTCCAACCAGCTTTGGTCAATCGTTCGGCTCCACTGCTCCTGCACGACAACGCGCGACCTCATACTGCACAGCAGACGGTCTCCAAGCTACAAGAGTTGGGGTTGGAAGTTCTCCGTCATCCGCCGTACTCACCAGACCTTGCGCCTACAGACTTCTACTTTTTCCAGAATTTGGATAACTTCTTGGCGGGAAAAAAATTCAATACTCGAGAGGCAGTACAAAATGCCTTTGAAGAATTTGTTGCCTCCGTCCAGCTGATTTCTTCAAGAAAGGCATCAATAAGCTACCAATGCGTTGGCAAAGATGCATTGATTGCATGGGTGATTATTTTGATTAATAGAAATAAAAAATATATAAAAAAATTACGCTTCATTTATTTCGTGAAAAACGGCAATTTCATAGGTAAAGACCTAATATACACACACCGTGAATATTGCAAAGGAATGGACTTGCGAAGGAATTGTTGTAGAGTTCGCAGAGGTTGTAGAGTTTATGATATCGTTTGGAGCGACAATACAGTCCTTGCTATTTTTACTGCCTTATTAATGATGTATTTCGGTTAAAGGGTAGGGACACTCGATTCCAACTGAATTAGTCGATTTAATAATCACATTATTATAAATTAGGAAATAGAGAACCTCTACGAGAAAAGTCTAAAGATACTTGGAATCATCACAATGCACACAAGCATATTCATCATATATTTATGATATATTTATGAATATATTTTATATATTCACAAGACTATTAATAAATATAAAACTAAGTAAGATAACCGCAATAACTCTGTAAGGAATAGGACCGACCATAAGTTACGTTTTCAAAATTTGGGCTGGCTAAAAGCACCGAAGCATTTATCGGAATGTCAATACGTTGGTATAATAGAATTCCGAAATTGTTCACTTCCTGCCCTTCAATAAATTCAAGAAAACCACCAAGGAAATTTTATGGCAAAAAGCTTATTATAAAATCAAGGACTACTGGATGACAAAAGGTTGTGGGATTGAGGTCTTCATGGGCTGCTTCTGTAACTAAGACATAAAATATAAATAATGTGTTAACAGCTTGGCTACAGCGTGACATTAGCACACACAATTAGCTATCTTGTGTCTATTTCTTTCATGTCGTAGTAAAATTGTATACTTACATATTTCGTGAAATTAATAGTTTCGACAAAAGAGTGTTGAGGAGATTTTTCTAGCAGCTACTTTTCCTCTCGCTCTAACTATTGTACCTTTTTTTAAAACCTAAGCTAAGATGAATTAACGCAATCTCGAAGTTGAAGAACGAGACGACGTTAATTAGGTGTATTTTTATCGAAAAAGGATGAGACGTTTGTCTTCTATGACATCTGATGGAAAATGATCATGAAGACGAAGATGTTACACGCAGTATTAAGTGTAGTTTTGTTGGCTAAAATTAATTTTCATTGAACAATGACACTTACCAACAGGTAGGAGAAATATATGTTTTTAAGGTATACACTAAAATAAATTTTGATTGAACTTAAAAGCCATGAAAGCTCGGTTTTTAAGATAAACCAGTTATTAAAACTAGATTATTTGAAACACTTTCGTATAGGTACCTAATGAAATGAATTATCGGTAGAGAAACGACCTAGATATTTTATATTTAGAACACACCATCTTTTTTACTATCTTTTGACAAAAAGCTTTTTAAAATGTATGCACCACTCGAGGCTGCTCTCGTGTGACAGTCAAAGGCTGAAAGCGTACGTGAGGTTTCAATCTGCATAATTGCCGCTTAAATGTATGAGCACTATAGGATAGCAAAACAGAACCATTAAAACCATTAAAATTCATGAAAGTTTACATCTATGTGCTTTTTTTTAATAATAAGGGCTACATAAGAAAACCTACAACTTGTATACACTACATGGATCGTCTTTAATGTAAATCCACTATTTGTGAAAATAAATAGGACTGAGGGACTGAATATACTAACACTGCATGGAAATGCGGTTATCTGCCTTATAAAAACAAGTTCCAAAACTTAACAATGATAAGTTTAAATTAACCATGGAACTTATTTGTGTTATTAAAAAACATAATAAAAAACTATTAAGTTATTTTTAAATACTGAATTGTTTATTGTAAGCAAACAAAATAAATAACAATGCGCCTTAAGAGTATTCACCCGCATGCCAAGACAAAGCTCCTGTCACGGATTATACTCAAATTTTTCATGGAATTAACACGTAATGCTGGAGGGTAAACCTCTCAAATTGCATCGAAAGAGACTAAGCTCTAACGCGTGCATCTCTTTCTAATGCTGGCTTTACATGTTTGGTAAACCTCGACAAGTCGAGCATGTGCCTAGGCCGTTTGCCAAGACGTAGCAAACTTGTAAACATAGCCATATGAACAATTTGTTTTTGAGAATAAATATTTACATAATTTTAGGTATGTGGCAAATAAAACTGAAAATAATATTATTTGATGTAAAAATAGTATTTAATGATTATCTTTGATAAAATCGAGTAGAACTTCAGTTAAGTGAAGATAGAAATATCTTGCAAGTTTCCTGTCATTTGTCTTGAGTCCTTTGGCAACACCTGCCGTTGTTATAAATATGCAACAGCATTGATATGAAAAATATGAAAAATATCATTTTTTTATTAAGTATAACAGAGGCAAATGAAACACAAGCCCTTTACTATGCGAGGGTCCAGTTATTTCTCGTAACAACATCAAATTGTGATGACATTAAAACTACAAATTTAATTTTATCCTTATATTTTATTAGTCCTTAAGCTAATTTTGGTTGCCATAAACACGTTTACGCTAAAACTGTTTACTACCTCAAAAAGCTGGCTTTCTGGTGGTTCGAATCAGACCGAACCTAGAGAACCTTGGGACTCCAAAGCTCGGAGCCAGAAAGTCGCGAAGGAAGTACCGAAAATAAGTCATTTTCGAGCACAGCTTTGGTCAATTTTGCGGTAAAGCGGAAGCGTGCTTTCTGCTTGCTTGCATTAATGCGTATATTATTGCCTGAAAGATGCGTCCATGATAATGCAATTTGATATTGACATGCATTCACACACACACCTTTATGAAAGGCAATTTTTATTATTACTTGTTCACATTGACGTTAAATAAAGCACGACTCTACCACCAGTTCGTGAAGAAGAACTTGCAAGAAACTTCACGGGTACCTATAATTTTTGTCTCTTTGTGTCTATACAAAATTACTCTTATGCCCCTAAGTATCCAAACGTTAAGTAACCTGTTCACGAGGTAAACGCGAGATCCCGTGAGTACCCGTTACCCGACGCTTTCCTAAGAATACGTATCCCTACAGATGATCTGTGCCATATGAATATTACACCTCTTGACCTCAAGAATATATCAAAAGATAGAGAAGCTGTTCAAAATCCAAGACGACATATCTTGGAGATAATTCTGGGGGTTGGGTGCTTCCAATAATAGTTCAAACAAAATATCATAGCTGCGTTTTATATCGTAAAAAAATGAAATTGCTTTGAAAAAACTTTTCGTTCATTTTGACCATGTTTTTTGAAAATTTTTGGTGAATCTTAAAAGCAAAAATCCCACATAAACAAAAATTTTGATGTGCAAGATATGATAACAAAAGATTTGGTAGTATAATTCTATAATAATAAATGGTGGTATAATTTATGTAATTTCTAACATAAATTATATCCTTTACATCATCTTCACAATGTTCACATTTTTATGTATCCCAAAATCTATATTTTCTGGTTGTTGGATTAGTTTATGCTGATTTTTATACCCCGTACATAGCTTGTTTTAATTATTCATTCAGGGTAAATGAGGTACAGTTTTTGAGGGAAATCGTTAGTGATTTTGATACCACACAGTTATTTAAAACCACACTGGGCTTACAGGCATCAAACATTGTGTCTTGTTTAATTTCGTTCACAATCTCAGCCACTTTAATTCAAATGCACTGAGTTCGTTGCTGTGTTCTAAAACACGATTACTTAAAAATTTCACACTACAACTTATTTATTTATTTATTTGGAAACAAGCTTATTTAAAAGGTACATAATAATTAAAACTTACAAAACAAAACATAAGCAATTACAGACTTGCTTTATATTCCAAGTTATATAATAATAATAATGAATCGTAATTATTATTACTTGCAAACAATGTTTAAAGTACAGTTATGTGTACAATAATTGTCGGTAGAACTATAATCAATATACTTTCAACATTTCATTTCATCACATATGAAAAGAAAATAGCAATGATGCACAAGGAAAGCTACCTCTTTATTTGCTATGATGAAGTTTAGAAATGACTTTCGATTTCAGAGATAAAATGTAATTTTTCTATGCATTCTAAAATTTATGTGTCTGTAGAAGTTTAATTTGATAGTTTCGGACACTAAATTGCCAGTACATTTCTTTACACCCTGTACATAAAGACTTTTATATAAGGTCTCTAAACTCAGAAATTAATTGTCGGCCGAAAGTCCCAGGTTTCCACGTCCTGGTCGTGGCATTCATTTGTGTGATGAACACAGATGTTTGTTCTCGGGTCATGGTTCTTAACTTTTATATATGTAAGTTTATGCTGCTGGATATCCATAACACAAGTTTTCACTTACTTCCTGGCAATGCAGATGGTGTGTTTGACTAGAACAAAAAAGTATAAGTATGTATTGAAAGTAATACATAAGAGATGTCACATGCAATCGATACCATTCTCGGAGACTTAGCTGAAGAGTGCCACAACTTAACAGCCTCCTTTATATCCATCGAGCTAGCGAAAAACCTAAACCTCTTTTATTTCATTTATGAATACTAGCAATTTAAGATCAAATTCATTATAATAAATACTTGGATAATTAATCACAAGCATCCCCGTGATGTTATGCCAGTTCATCTTTAAGGACGAAATTTCCAAACTAGCGGAGGATGGAGTCTCTCACTTCAATCAGTATGATTGACTGTAATATATATCTATAAATAAATAAATAAATCCTTTTGTTTATGTCATGTCTTAGGTAATGAAGAATAGTTTATGCTAGTTTCAAAACATAAACATACCTATTTATACGTATCTCAAAACTCACTAAATTAAAAGAAAGTTTTAGTTTAAAAGCATATAAATCAAAATTTTTTAAGTTATACCTACTCGTTATTCATAAGATATAAAACTATGAAATAATATTTTGCACAGGATGATTTTTAGACAATTTGCACAAGATTACTTTGAATCTTCACAAACTTATTCAAAATCCTCGTTCGCGTAATTTGTGTGATGTAAATCGCTGGACAAACATACGGTGTACGATGTACAGCAAGATAAATGTTTCCATTTGTTTGAAAATGATTGTATCTGTGTGTACAGTTGGCCTGGGTATGCGTTTAATGCTTGGGGTCTATCCTGGGTATCAAACTTTTTTTTATTCATTAACTAACCATTTTTTTATCAGTATGTTACTAAGTGATGTTTTATCTTGAATCCAAGTTTGAAACCAACTCTTGCTATTTTAATAATCTTCTTTTTCAATTTTATATTTTGGGTGCCATGGATAAGAAAATCGCAGCATCAAAAACAAACAATAAGTAATTAATATAAAATTGAACGGATGTTTCAGATTTTTATAAAGTTTTACACTCGTGTGCTTCATACGCCATGTTAGACGGGCTAAGACAGTTATCGAATTAGTCTCTAGGTATTAAATGAAACACGGTAAAATTTTAAAACTAAATATTGAAATTCAATGACAAATCGACGGGTTTCGGTCGCTATCCTGACCAGTTCGTATCTTGTATTGAGGCCCAAAGCCTCAATAGTTAAATAGTTATACAAACATTTTTTCATACACATCACTAGCGTATCCCTCGGTAATGGTACATCTCTTCGTAAGTCCCGGCTATTTTATAATAAAATTCAAGATGGTCGGTGTAGTAGTTAGTAGTAGAAAGGGTACACAACAAATAAACAAACTCATTTTCGTTTATATCATTTTAGTAAGCATATCGTTTAACCCACAATAGCGCCCCAATCTCCGAAGGTCGGTTATTCTGAAGTGTGCACAATTAACGCAGATAACGCCAAGATTACATCAATGTGTGTGCAATCGTGCGACGTCGCTCGACACGAGAGAAAGCATTGAGAACACAATATTACACAAAAAAAGTCAACAAGTGTCAAATATCAAAGTAAGGACGAAACCAAACGCAGGAAGAAATACCAACATCGATACTAAAAAATATATAGTGATGAAAGTGACACAATAACTTTTCAATGTTTGTATTTTTTTCTACTGGAATATGGTTGTACCTGTAACATGGTGAAAGAAACCTAAGTGCTTTTTATTTAATGATTGACATTCGAAGGGGTAAGTCTTTTGTTTGAATTGTACAAAGGTTAAATAAAAAGGTTTGTGATTTTAACCTGAGTACATAAATATAAAAAAATTGATAACTGTATATCCTTTAAAAAAAAAAATATATATATATATATATATATATATTATAATATATATATATATATAAAATAGGCATGGATACCATTGATATCGTGTGGTGTCATCGAAACTTTCTGCATAATAACAAATACAAAAACAATTAACAGAAAAATATTTATTTACTATTTAAATAAGTAATACAAAAAGTAAAAAAGTTTCTTTTTAAAACAATTTTAAGCCGTGTTTTTGCCGTAACCCTGAATAGCACCTAATCTATAAATAGATAATTCGTCATTTACTAAAGGCTGTATTATCTGTGATGCCATCGCTACTGGTTTTAAGAATAAACTACAGGGTGCTCAGAAATACTGTAATCACGCAGAGTTTTACGGTTTTCGCACACTACACAAATAATGTTAGAAAACTTTGTACAATATTTTGATACAGTACTTGAATACTATTTAACACCTTGCTACAATATTTTAGAGAATGCTGTCTCCCATAAACGAAACCATACAGGTCAAAAGTTTAAAGCACGTTGTATATAGCTAACCAGTACCTTCCCTTCCATAATTTTCCCGCCCTAAACACGGGTATGAAAGGGGCAAAGAAAAGAGACATTACTGACCAATGGGCCCAAGAATATACAACCCAGATTAGGAAGGGTTGCTACAACTTTTGTGCCACGCTGCCGAATCATTCAGACGTTCCAAGTTTGAATTTATAGTGGATTTTTCACACCATTTCTAGCTTATTATCTAATGATTGGAAATTAGCATGATTTAAGCCTTTATGCATATTTTCCTGGAACCTTAGATGTTCATTAAAAAATTAACATAATGCATCTTATAATTACGTAATCTTACTAATATTATGAAATTACAACTTTGTGACATGTTCTTGGATGTTTAATACTCTCTAATGCAAAAACTGACAGGGTTGATATTAATTCTGGTTGGTACACAGAGAGATTACGATCTGAAATAACATAGTCTATTTTTAGCTCGATATATTATCAGAAATTTACGTGAAAGTGGTAAGTCGTGGGCAAAACATCTTTTGTTTAAATTGCGTAATAGTCTTTCACACACACAGGTATCACATAGCATACTGTATACCATACTCTGTATACACATTTAAGCCACCATAAAATTGTTTACGAGTATACGAGTCTTACCTTTAAAACCACCGAAACGCCTAATTTTCGTTCCAATATCTACGAGCATATTAGTTATTATGGAGTGATAACTTATACAACGCTGTAAGCAAGGCTGGTTTTTAAATGAAGTCTACCATATATCTTAAAAGACTATTTCATATTAAAAAAACCTTTGAACAATGTGCAACTGATAATTTTTGGTTTATACTTTCAGTAATCAAAATCCAAAATGGACGATTGTCTAAAAAACGATACAGAATACAAACAAATTGACAAACTGTATGATGAATGCCTGGATTATCTCAAAACTGCCAACATTTTAAACAGATTACAAGATCATAATAAAATCGAAGATCCTAGCTACGATTTCGAAATAACAAGTCCAATATATGAAACAATAGAAACAAATGAAATCTGCGAAACGGGAAATGAGATTATATTCGAGAATGAGCTCAAGGCCAGTACATCTTCTTTACCAGTGGAAGCAAAGTCTGAGAGGCTTCGAAAATTGTCGCGACAGTTGCCAAAGATAATCATAACGAAGAGTGACAGTAGTTTGAATGTGAGAGAAGGAGGCACAGACACACTTGTGCAACAGTATGAGTTTAAGAGAAGAAAGAAATATGTGAAACCAAAGTGAGTATAGATGCACACATAATATTTTTCATAAATGGAAAAATTTTACCGTTTGTGTGTTTGACGCATGTGGTTTTAGCATTTTAGCTCCTGACTAGATGAGCAGTTTTATATTTAGTATTTTTCTTTTAAAAAAACCTTTTATTGCGTAATTGGGAACTCACTTATCCTACCTACCACCATAACAATGGTGTCATTATAACATGAAAGATAAACAAAAGAGACAATTTTATTTTCTGTAAACCGTTCTTTACTCCAACTTTCAGAACCACAAACTCTTGCGCCATACTCCGCCAGCGTACCGGTTACGGAGACTTCCCAAAGCGCCTGGTCTCCAAGACAGGGGCGGAGAACGTGGCGCTCATCTCCAATGTGCCTTTTGAGAAGATACGACTGCTCAATGACACGTTTCATACTTTAGTAAGAAGACTTATGTTATTAATTTAGGTTTTTGTATTTGGTTAAGGAAAATGCATTCAGTTTAGAATTACTACCAAAGCTTATATGGTCAAAACCTTTTACAAACTTAAAGATACTATTAGAGTTTGCACGATGGACACCTGTAACAATTTTATGAAAACTAATAAATATATGTATACAGAATGTTTACTTCAATTAGCAACAGTGTTCGTCAGTATAAATAAACATTAGATAAGGACAACAAACATTTATGTGCAAATTCCTAAATTAACTGGAAATTACCAGATATGACGACCAAAACTTAGTAAGCGAAGTAAATTTTATACATGGTTCACACCGAATAAATACCTATCTGGTAACCTGTTAGATCATATGTTACGTTTATGCTTTGAGCTGTATTGGAGCTAAAAAACAGATCATACCTAGTACCAAGTAAACGTTGCGTATGAAGAAGAACTAAATACATATTACCGATAGGTATGTAGAATATGCCTAACTTTCTGACAAAATTATTGAAATCATGCGAATGAAATATAGCGTCGTGTGGTAGTCCCTGATTACACGCCAGCATGTACAATACGAAGCGTATAAATCGCAAAACCTTTATAATAAATCAGCAATTTAAGCACCTGACTGATATATATATGGTTTGATGAACCTTCCGCAGATCAACCTTCGCTGGCGTTGGATCGTGTGCGGCACCATCGTGCTCCACTTCGGCTTGTGGCTGGTGTTCGCCCTATTTTGGTACACAGCGGCGCTGGCCCACTATGACCTTGAGCCTGCGCCGCCGCCACGCGCCTGCGTCACAGGCGCCCGGGACTTCGTCACCATTTTCCTGGCTTCGGTCGAGGCTCAGGTAATTTCAAGGTGTTCCCTGGTATACCTACAGCAGCTGTTTATTTTTTGTAAAATTAAATATTTTTAGCATGTTTTTTCATTTGTTCAAAAATTAAGCTAAAAATATTTCATTTAGTTTTATTTTTAATTAAATATTATCTTAAGTAATGGTTAAATGAACATTTAGAAGCATATTGTTCGAAATAGACGTAAAGCTGGCTAGATTTACAATACGGTCTGAATTGTGTCACTTTCCAGTTGTTATAACTTCCCAATATTTTTAACAATCAATCTTTCCTCTTTAAAATTTTCCTATATAAGAATTAAAACAGTCGAACAAATGGCTCATCAACCGCATTATTTGATAATTACCACTTAAAATTCCCGAAATTAGGAAATCAGTCCAAATACCCAATTTCCTACTAAGAACCAGATTGCCAGACGAGTTAATTTCACTGCAATTTTTCAATCAAGGGTACAATTTCATGTCAGTTCCTGTAGCATAAGTGATAATAGTTGAGAAACTATCAGATACAGTAATAAAGTATGAAATAGATTTGAATATAGCAAAACATACTATGAATTTTGCATAATATTATGTTTAGAACATGAATAATCATAATTGATGCTATTGATAACGAACAGAATATAAATAGAACTTTAGTGTTTTCGGCTGGTATCTAATAACATTATATGTATTTTATCATAAAAGCGTTAAAATTGTTTTGTAGATTACGAAATAATGACGCAAAAACGGCAGATTTAATGCCATTTGGAATTATCTGGTTGTCTACTACTAAAAAGGAGAGGTTTTAAAAATGATTATATAAGACAATTATTTTGTAATTTTACCATGCTTTAATGCTGATATATATCACCGTTTTTATATCTTCAGCAAAATACATCTAATTATTTTTTTACATTCATTTCACCAACCACCTCTTATTTTCTCACATTAATGAATTACAAAACAGAATACTTTTGAAAATTATTTGATTCTCAATGTAAACATGAGAACAACAATAGATAGTTTTAATTTAACTTGACATTCATAGCTATTAATGCGCAGTCCACCTTTCACCCCGAGCTGTTGTTGTTTTCTGCGGGTTGTTTATCGTCACTTCTTGTAAGAGGTTAGACCTCTGGGCCCCAACTAAAAGTGAAACTCCTTCTATAATCACAATACCTTTTATTTCTCCATTGTGTTCGTTCTCTTTGGAGACGGTCTTGTTGTCGAGATTGCAATTTAAAGTTGGCATGAATTTCTTTTTGAGAAGATCATGATAGATCTACCGTATCGAAAGTTTTGCATTTAGATTTAAGTAAAATTTGTGTAGTAGTTGGTATTCTTATTATTTTGCTAAAAATTTTAATCGAATTGGAATTTTTAGGTAATTGTTAAGTTCCTCCATAACAACATTAACAAATTCCACTGTTGAACGTTTAGTCTCCTCTAAAATGAAGAATAGTTGCACTGTGGGTTGACAGATTTTACAAATACTTACTAAATCACGTTTTTTTTCATAATTTTAATGTTACTATGAAAACAGTCAGCAGCAAAAAGGTTTGACAGAAACGTGTCGTACTTCAGAAATACGACTCTTAAGAAGTTTTTATTTAGCTTGGAATTTTTCTTAGTTTTTTAAGGCCAAACTTTACGAGCTCTACTAAGCAGTTTCCTACGGATGTGTAATAAAAAAAATTATGTGTTTATTCCATTTGAAAGCAAAATATGACTCTATTTTACACTCATTAAAAATAGTAAAAAGGCTCCATAAAGTCCAAAATTATAAGACCAAAGAAATTTTCTTACTACTTATTTGATTCAACATTTTAATTGGTTTATTTTATATTAAAAATTTTCAGACTACTATCGGATTTGGTGAAAGAGCTATCGACGAAGAATGTCCAGAGTCCATATTTCTTTTTATAATGCAGGTTAGTTTATACTTCTCGTATATGTCAAACATTTATGTCAACGGAAGATTCCATTACTTCCCTTAAATTTGAAGTTAAAAGATTCATAATAATGTAGCAACAGCAATGTGCACTCTGAACAATGTGTTACTGTTAACACCCTCTATTCTCCCTCAGCTGATCCTGGGCACGGGGCTGTCAGGCGTGCTGACGTGCGTAGTGTACGCCAAGCTGACGCGGCCTGAGAAGTTGTCGCGCGATGGAGTCGGGTTCAGTCGTAAGGCTGTGGTGAGTGAACATAAACTTTATAAACTGGCAGCTGAACCTACGCACAAGTAATTATAGCTTCCCAAGGCAAACACACCAACTGTAAGGCCCCAAAGTAAGCAGAGCTTGTGATATAGATGACCATACAGCGAAGTGGGAGGGAAGCCATATATAAATATTAGGTTATTACGTATGAAATTGGCGTTTTGCAAGGAAGGAACATAAAGTCAATTTAAAAAAATATAATATGTTTATTTAATCAAAGTATGTACCATTGCTATCTTTGCACTTTTGCCATATTATAGGTAGTTCTTTGATCCCTTTACTAAAAAAAACATTCGGACGGGAATCAATAAAATCTTTGAAGGCGCTTTGGACTGCCCCATCGGAGTTGCATTTTTTCGCTTGCAAGAAGTCTTCCAAATTTGAAAAAAATGGTAATCTGTTGGAGGAAGGTCTGCGGAGTATGATGGATGTCTTTAGACATTCCAATTGAAGCTCCTTTAATTTGGTAGCCGTTGGTTGTGCAGTGTGTGGTCTAGCGTTGTCCTAAAGCAGCAGTGGCCTAGAGCAAGCCAGCCTCGGTTGTTTAGCAGCTAGCTTTTCCATCATGGTTTGCAGTTGCTGACAATAGACAACTGCCGTAATCGTAAATAGTCCACCAAACGCTCACAAGTAACTTTACCGTACTTACTAGTAAGTACCGTACGAAAACCTTGGAACCAAAAACTCACTGTGTTTTCTTTTGCGACACTGCCGCCAAATACATCATTAATACTTCTGAGCCGGCACTGGTGCCACGGTGGAACTCGTACTCGTAAATAACGCGATATTTCAAGTTTTCCATTTTATAAACTAATTGACGCAAAAAAAACAAAATAGGAAGAAACAAAGGAATTACGCTTTTCGAAACACAAATGCCTGAGTAAATAGCTATAAAAATTAGAAATTGGAATTCTAAACCCAAGAGAAAATAAGACAGAACAAAGTGGCCAGTACGATTAAACGCCAATTTCATATGTTAGGACCTAATATAAACAACACGTTAAGTTAGCGTTTAAAAAATTTGTGCCTACTAAAAGCAGCAAATAATTTATTGGAATGTCAATACGTTGTGTCAATATCTTCGTCGTTTGGATACTTGGGGGGAGGGAGACTTGCCGAGCTAACAGATGCAGAAAAGAATAATTTTGTATAGACATAAAGAGACTCTGTAAATTTATTTTGAAAAAAAATTATACCCGTGAAGTTTCTTGCCAGTTCTTCTTCACGACGGTTTTTTTCGAACTGGTGGTAGAATCATGTTTTATTTGACGTCAATAAGAACAAGTAATTGTCAATGTTGAGAAATAAATATTTGAATTTGAATTTTGAATTTGTAACAATAAACTTCAATCCCTGCCAATCAATAATTTCAAGAAAATTATTAACGAAACACTATGCCAAAAAGCTTACTATAAGATCAAAGATTATTTGGATTGAAACCCTCACAGGCAGACTAAATAATGTGCATACGTACAGTGTAAATAGCTTGGCTGCGTCATTTCATTAGCACGCACAGTTAGCTGTCATGTGTGTGTTTCTTTCATGTCGTCGTCGAATTGTATACCTTCTACCGCAAGTAATTTATAAAAGAGTGCAGCGAAGTTTTATTTTCCGTCAGTTTTTTTCCTCTCAGTATAACTTTTATAAGCTGAAGTTAAATTGTATTCTAGCAATCTCGCTGAAGATTAAGAAAAAGCAGATTTTCACTAAGTGTAACCATTTGTTACCTATGATGAAATAAAATATGTTGAATTTGAATTTGTGTTCAATACAGAATGAATGCCCTTACCAGCATTTGAACCTGGGACCTTCATATGAGACAGGGCTACCACTGATGTTAGTTAATAACAAGTCTGCTAGGATGTGGTGAGCAGTGTTCATAGTTTTACATCTTTATGTTACATCTCGCTTTTACCCACAATTTTCTGAAAAGTTCCGGTTCACAGGAACTTTCTCTCTTAGTTTCTTAATATGGTTCCTTCGTGTGGTTTTTAGATCAGCGTGCGCGACGGTCGGCTCTGCCTGATGATACGCGCTTGGGACCTCAACTACGACCACATCATAGGCTCCGAGTTCACTGCACATTTTATCCACACTTATAGGTAACATTGCAAATATTCTTTTTTCTTATTTCGTTTATGTTACTTATATTTACATGGTCAAATATTGTGATAATGCGCGGGCGATTTTTTATAACCTTTTGTCTGGTTACTGAGATTACTCAATAAGTTTTTATCGATTATCTCGATAATTGTATTTTTCTGACATTGTTTAGTTACAAATAAAAAATTGAAACTAAAAAACACGTAGGTAAAAGAAAACTAAAAATAAATTTAAAAATTACTTTGCCAGTTCAAAAAAAATGCAAATTCAAAAACTGTGTAATTTTTGTTCCCGAAATTTTGCTGGCACGTACTTGCTTTTGACAAAGTAACGCGACGTGTCAATTTTTCCTGAAAATATTCACAACAGATTATTTACCGGTATTATTTTTTATGACCTAAGCGTTTTCATAACTAACCGACGCAACTACTGAACCAATATTGCTAAATTCTTGCAGAACAAAAGAAGGCGAGAGCCTCCGGTACTACGCGCGCCCCCTGCGCCTGCAGCAGCGACAGTTCCTGCTGTGGCCCGTGACCCTGGTGCACGTGATAGACGAGCTCAGTCCCCTGTACTACTGCACTCCAGAGATCTTGGCTAGTAGCAAGTATGCTTGGCTATTCTATACTTAGGAACATCTCAGGAGTATTATAAATGTGAACGTGCATCCGAAACAGAGTGACAGAAAGACGTGAAGGAATGGCTACCTTTTACAGCGCGAGGCTATCTTGCTCTCTCAGCAAAACACTTTATGATTCTTTGATCAAACGGGTGAAAGCTATATCATTATAAATAATGGTAATAAATCTAAAAAAATATCCAAATATTTTATTGGGTAAATTATTAAAATTAGAGATAATTTAAATTACTCAACCGATGAACGCTCGTATGCTCTCGTTACAGCTACGAGGTAACCCTTAGCCTGAAAGGCGCATCTGCATCTATGGGCACGTTCACACAGAGCCAGACCTCGTACCTGCCGAAGGAGATCGCTTGGGGTTACCGGTTCCCCGCTGTCGTCAGGTTAGTTAGTAGACTTATGTATAATTCTTTTATTTAAAAAGTGTACTAATAGAAAAACTAAATTATATAAAAGACTTACAAACCAGACTGGTTAAGGTTTCTTTTAGTAGCACTAGTCGCAAAGACTCGTGGCAGACGAGGCCATAAATCACTTTTGTTATAGGGATGCGCACGCGCAGACTTACAAAACTGTCGATGAATTTAAAAACGAGTGTGACATAGCTGCACAAACAAATCACCAAATTGTATAATCACGAACTAATGACCATAACTAATCATTGTTATACTGTTTTTAGTTCGTTACACGAATAAACGTCAAACAATACATATATTTTGTTTACATTAAATGCTTCACTTAAAACCTAATACTATCGACATACACTCAAACCCAAACAAAGCGCATCTCTAAAGCATTGTCGCGTCACCCATAAACAGTATAAGTGCGAGCGAGATAATGATGTGCGCTGTCCTATTACTCGTTTTATGACCGCGTCTGCCACGAGTCTTTGCGACTAGTATGAGAAACTATTTCGTATTTGTAAAATCTTGTCCGTGGACAATAAAATTCGGTACCTATTAGCCTGAGAATACTACAACAGTGTTAAATACAAAAAGAATTTATGTAATAAATATAATAAGAAATGTGTAAGAGAAAACAAATTAATCAAAACAAGGTAAAAAAACGATTGCGAAGAAAGAAAAACCTGTTTTTGCACAATAAACGTCAAATTGAGTAAAGTATTTTGATGTATTGCTGTTGGTATGGCATCTATTATCTTTTGTCACTTGAACGTATTGTATTGCACCTAGTATGAAATTAATTCAGATAAGTACCATATAAAAATAGTGAGAGATGATCATCAAACGTAAAAGCGTGGCGAGTATAAAGATGAGTGTACCATGTATTTTCTGTATTAAATAAACGATAAAAAATATTGTAATAATGTTTAAGCAAGACGATCATCCAGAGTGCACTTAGGCATCCTACTTCTTAGCATTTTACGATGTAGCAATCACTATTCAGCAGGGGCTTCTATCATAATTTTGTATATTTTAAGGTGACGGTGGTAGACAAAATCCATTAGAAATTTTATCGATACATATTAGGTCTTTACCTATGAAATTGCCGTTTTTCACGAAATAAATGAAGCGTAATTTTTTTATGTATTTTTTATTTCTATTAATCAAAATAATCACCCATGCAATCAATGCATCTTTGCCAACGAATTGGTAGCTTATTGATGCCTTTCTTGAAGAAATCAGCTGGACGGGAGGCAACAAATTCTTCAAAGGCATTTTGTACTGCCTCTCGGGTATTGAATTTTTTTCCCGCCAAGAAGTTATCCAAATTCTGGAAAAAGTTGAAGTCTGTAGGCGCAAGGTCTGGTGAGTACGGCGGATGACGGAGAACTTCCAACCCCAACTCTTGTAGCTTGGAGACCGTCTGCTGTGCAGTATGAGGTCGCGCGTTGTCGTGCAGGAGCAGTGGAGCCGAACGATTGACCAAAGCTGGTTGGAGACGTGCGAGCTTCTCCATCATTGTGTTCAGTTCTTCACAGTACACATCTGCAGTAATGCTTGTCCCGTTTGGCAAGAAGCTGTGATGAATTACACCCGCGTTAGACCACCAAACAGTGACCATCACTTTTCTAGGGGTAAGTTTTCGTTTAGGGCATTGTTTGGGTGCTGAACTAGGGTCCAACCAACTTACTGAGCGCTTACGATTGTCAAACAGGATCCATTTCTCGTCACAAGTAACAATGCGGTTCAGAATTCCTTCATTTGTATGCCTGCTGAGCAGTGCAAGGCACGTCTCCACGCGTACTTCGCGCTGGCGGTCATTGAGTTCGTGGGGTACCCATTTGTCAAGCTTTTTTACCTTGCCAATTTGACGCAAATGGACCAATATTGTTTTGATGCTAACGTCGAAAGCTGCTGCTAATTCAGCCGTGGATTGAGTTTCATCAGCTTCCACAATTGCCTTTAATTCGTCATTGTCGACCAAAGTTTTCGGACGACCACGGGGTTCATTTTTCAGGTCAAAATTTCCAGAACGGAAGCGGGTAAACCAATAACGGGTGGTGCGTTCGTTTGTAGTGTTCGCTCCGTAAACGTCGTTGATGTTGCGTGCCGCTTGTGCCGCTTTGCTGCCACGACGGTACTCATACTCCATAATTACTCGAATTTTTTACTTATCCATGATGACGAAAAATGTTCGAATGCGTTGTAAACAAAACACTAACTATTAAACAAATGACGATTTTAGAAAAAGAATTCCATGTTTGTCAAATTAAATTAATTTGAGATTAGAATTATCAGTCAAAAAAAAAATATTTTCATTTGAAATGGCCAGTACGGCAAAACGAGAACCTATTATAAGAAAACTGTAACGAAACTGAGTCTGTATATGGAATATTTTTTGAAAATTTTGGTTGGGATGTTTTTAATCCTTATAGATCAAACGCCAACTTTTGAAATTCTCGAAGAAAGTCTGTGCACGCATTACGAAAAAACTACTGGACGAATCAGCTTGAAATTTGGCATGATCTACTTAACGTGCCCATGAAACATCTGAGATAATAAAATTCCGGATAAAGATAAAGGTTTTTATTCTATACTATTTATCTTTACTATACTACTTATCTTTAAAGGTTTTTTTATTCTATACGGTTTATCTATTCTTCTTTACAGGACTGTAAAGCTATAAGGGCTCCAAGTCTAGAATTTTCCACGATAGTTCCGTTTAGGAGGTAGACGCCCACTAAGAAAGGACTTCTAGTGGAATTAAATTATTTACGAATTCTTAGCTCTAAAGGACTAATAGAGGGGTTATATGTTTATATTATATGTATTATCACTAAAGTACGTCAGCTTAAGGTAGCGTCGGGTGACAGGTTGAGGAGGGCGATAACTGTATCCCGCGTTAACTCGTGAACGGGTGCCGTTTGAGGGTGTTCGTCGTTTGGATACTTGAGGGGACTCGCCGAGCTAACCGATGCATATAAGAATAACTTTGTATATGGATAAAAACACACTGTAAATTTATTTGTTAAAAAATTATACCCGTGAAGTTTCATGCCAGTTCTTCTTCACGAAGGTTTATCTGAACTGGTGGTAGAGTCATGTTTTATTTGACGTCAGTAAGAACAAGTAATTGTCAATGTTAGGAAATAAATACTTGTATTTGAATTATTTTCACAAAAAATCTCTGTTACTACTAGGAGATAGAAATCTGAAATATTTCATGACAGTTCCTTTTAGGATGGCATTTCTATCCATTCCAGCTCTAAAGTGTTAAAACCGGGGCCTAAAGCTTTACTAATGTCAACGTTTCACTTAAGTCCTCTAAATTTGACCTTGCACGTCAGTGGTCAGTAGGAAGTGCCAGAAACGCGCTCGATGTTCTACGATACTGATTATTTACAGTATTGTTTAACGTTTCTATATTTTTCTTTTATTTTCGTGTTCGAGATAGATTAGGAAACAACTATTTTTATACACTGCGCGTCAAACCCATTTTGGAAGGACATTTTCCATATATCATTTGTAACCAAAGTTTCATTGAGTTTTCAGTACTATGCAAATTATTATAAAACGAAATATTTACTGATCGCCCTAATGTAGAGCTTAAAAAGCCTGTAAATTATCAAAACACATTTCAAAATACACTTTAAACTTACAATATGTTGTAGTCATCTTAGAAATCTAGTGAAATTTTTGCCGATTGGGGCGAATCCAATTTGGTCAAATTTAACCCGTCAAAAACACAGGCGTGTTTATTCTCCACCAAAAAGAGCAGTTTCAACTTAACGCCCACTTTTCAAAATGTTTCTGTACCCTTAACCGACCACTGTGACCGACAAATGTTTCTGTACACTACCGGGCTTCTGGGTGTAACTATATCGTCCCAACTGAACTTCGGGCATCAAATTGTGTCCATGGCTCAAACTGCTTCAAAGAAGTTGGGAATCATCTCGAAGTTCCGGCGGTACTTCAGCCCTGAACAGCTACTTAATTTGTACACAGCTCAAGTTCTTTCTTGTATGGAGTACTGTAGCCACCTTTGGGATGGTTCTGCAAAGCACCAACTTGAAGCGATGGACGCAGTTGACCGAATAGCCCGAAAAATTATAAACAACTTTGACATCACCACCAAAAAGGTACTGTTAAAAATTTTCGGATAAACAATCGATTAACTGACTTTTTGTATAACATTCATGTAACATACATTAAAAATCCGTAAAAAAGCTCTTGGGAAGCTAATAATTTGTTCCTGGAAGCCACTCTCTTAAATTGGTAATGTCTATGAAATAGTATAATTTTCAACATTACGACAACAGTACATCATTGTAGTTTAACGCTCTATGAATAATTAAATCTTATGGATTTTCCGTTGGAGAGTATCTTTGCCTTATATAGAATTCAAGGGTTTAAATTTGTAACAATAAGTAGGTTGCTTCACTCTTACTGTAGGTCATCGTCAGTGAAAACATCTGTCGCATCAGTGCGAACGGAACCGATTGGTGTACTGTTGCGGAGCGGGTCTCGGTTAAGTTTAAAAAAAACTATTTAATTACACAAACTATTATTTATTTAGAAAAACATAGAGAAAACTATACGCGACGAAAGTCCAATCCAATACTGAAAAAAATTAACGCTTTATAACGCGGTTAGACTAATGTCGGTGTCCATTGACGTCAATGCAATGGGAAACTCAGCAATTTTATTTTATACACTTAATAATGCAAATTGAGATATAACAGTACCCATGCACAAAAAACTGATAAAAATAAATACCTAATTAATATAGTCGCAGTAAAGCTTTTTCCAATGTATTTTTCATGTGCATTTTTCGATCAATTACAATTTCCTACTTACAAACAGTGAGACAGATTGCATCACAGTAGTAACGCAAGCCAAGCTGCATACAAAAAGTTATATTATATTAACAATCGGAGGAAAAGCGCAGATCTTACATCTATGACGTCATAGAATATGCACATGATTGTGTAGAATGAGTGACAGGCATTCTGCGCATGTAAACTGCGCTAAAATAATAGACTGTTGAGTTTCTAAGTTCGAATTATGCTTCTTTTTACGTATTGGTTAACATGCTTTCGGTTCCATCTGTTATTTCTTAAATACATATAATTGAAATGCCCTTAGCTATCGCTTACACGTGGAACAGTCCATGTATAAGCGAGGGTTTTACATAGGACAGCCTCTGAAATCTCTGAATCTCTAGATTGTAGTTATTCGTAACAATAATATCACAATTTTAAAAATTTTAACATACAAGTCATAACAGTTCTAAAATCTTTAAGTGACATACTACAAATGTTTATTTTAGCCCGTACTTTAGGCGAGCGATCCAGCGGGCAACAGCTAGTTTTAAATAAGATTGTATCCAATTCGTATACATAACAGTAAATATATAAATTAAATCTCTGCTATTTCAGAAAATAGTCATTAAATAATATATTTTCTTAAATTTTCACGATTCATACTTTAAATAAAACACTATCACACACACTAACACAGTCTATCGTGACCACGGCAACTGCAAAGATGCCGAAACGTCGAAATAATTTTAAAATTAACTAAAATATACGCGATAATATCCGGTAAAAAGTGTTTTAGTCATTAAATAAGCAAAATAATCCCAAGATCATTTTGCCATTAAAAGTGTTGTTTATGTAACGTTAGATTGCGCACCCCCTTCCCTAATGCGCACCCCCTTTCCTAATCGGGTGTCGCTCCGATGAAAGCTGCACAGCAATCGCTTGCCACAGCCGTGAAGGTAGTTTTTACTGGGTAGATGCCACTTTGGTGAGTACCACATCACCCCGCATACGGCTACGGGGTACGCATGACGAACCTTCCACCTCCCTCCTTGTGGAGGGTGCTGCTTAGGCGGCCAAAAAAATACGTTAGATTTAAAAATACCCAAATCTATACCTCAACCACAATGGAGAGAGTACGTAAATTTTTTTATGGTTTTTGTACCAGATACGATTCAAGAAAGCAGAAGTATGTGATCGACCATAAGAAGCTGCACGCTATTGAGCCGGTGGACACTCCGTCCTGCAGCGCTAGTCAAATGAAAAGGTATTTCATTTTCAAATAAGTATTAGGTTG
The DNA here is from genome assembly GCA_923062675.1 of Marasmarcha lunaedactyla. Lineage (NCBI taxonomy): Eukaryota > Metazoa > Arthropoda > Insecta > Lepidoptera > Pterophoridae > Marasmarcha > Marasmarcha lunaedactyla. Next base: position 24,824,848 of record OV281349.1, read on the forward strand.
TTCGAATTTTTTGGTGAGTTTTTACCAATATTTATGAACTTATCGAAATCGTAAATTAAATAATAACTATTCCACGGGCAGCCTTATTAGGGATATTGCAGGGGTATCAGGTTAAGAACCCGGGACCTTGAGGCCACGAAGCCAGCGGTTTAACCCCCGACGCTCCTGAAAGGATAACTATTAAGTTTTATTAAAAGGTACATAAATCTGAAGACAATTTACTTTGTCAAATTTATTTATTTATTACAAAGACACAAATAACAGAATATAAATTGAAACAATTTAAATGAATTCCCACATAGCTACATTATAAGTACGAGTATATACTCCAATGACAGTTTGTGTGCAGCATTTTAGTTTAAAAGTATTGCAGCAGTAAACATACATATTCTGAACTACATATTTCTAAGACTACATAAGTCAAAGTCAGAGTTGAGGACAATAAACAATAATAGTCATACATATTAAATTAAACATAAAATAACCTGAAACATTGTTAATGTTTCCGAACACTATGTATTATTATTATTATTTTGTGGTTTTTGGCAATCAGCTGTTGTTACTACACAATAACTATTTCTGCCACTTCCAAGTATTAGTATAGTAAAAGTATTAATAAAATTAAAACGTTGCTTTCAAGACATGTCAACAAAAAAAAAGCAAAACATTATAAATAAATAAATAACATAAATAAATATATCTAAGATATATATAGGCTAGATAATGTGGTGTGATTACACCACATTATCTAGCCCAAATTAAGTATAATTAAAGAACTTGTGTTATGGATACTAGATAACGGATAAATAAACATTAGAAATAAACTTAAATAAACGTAAACACACATCTATGACTAGTAAGCAAATATAATAATACATCTGCCCCTACCAGGATTCGAACCCGGGACCTCTGGCATGGAAGGCAAGGCTGCTTACCTCCACACCAAACAGGCCGTCAACATTGTATTTAACATTTAAATTTGTCAAAAAACAATAAATATGTCACTTTGACAGCATATACATTGTAGTGCGTACGGGTTGTTTTTGGATCCGTTATTTTTGGACTTGGGAATGGAAGAAAGCTTAATTACTTAAATTTAATTCTATGTTTCATACAATTCATTGTTGAGGAAAATTATTTTATTTTATTTTTCAGATCTCTTGACCAGTCTCCTCCGGGTACACCGAGCAGTTTTAGCGAGAAGATGATATCTTTTCAACTAGAGCGGACTTCTTCCTTTAGGAAAAGCAAATGACGTTTATCTATAAGTATAATCATACTGAACACAATGATGTACACTTATTACCGGATTTATAAATTGATAAATCCTTCGAAACCACTGTTGTCACGTTACACTTACTTACATTAACATAAATTATTCGTCTTGATTTCTTGGTTGGCTAGAATGTTGAAAAAGCATTGTTTTGTTGCATTCTTTTGTGGGTAAAACAGTAAGAATCAGTTAAATACTACTTATTTTCAAACCTTATTATTCATTTTATAATTTATAATATGCTGTTGGACTTCCAAACCAATAAATAAATAAATATCACACACCAATTATATTTCGTCTAATATTTTTAAGTTTATATTTTTTAACAACTATTTCTATGTTTGTATCATTGTTTGAAGACAAATATTTTTTTGCGAAATAAAATATAGCTTTCAAAGTAAAATATTTAAAACAACTTAGCCTTTTTTGGTAGGCTTTTATTTCTAACATATATATACGAGTATAAGTACCTAAATTAGATACGCAATTTCCATCCTTTTATCCGGAACACAACAACGTAAAACTGGTTATAATGGCAGTCAAAATGGAAAGGACTTTAATACCGCCCCAGACGAGGTCTTAGCAACTCTACAATTTCAATACAAATCTTTAACGCGTTCCACAACGGTAAATTAAGGTGACAACATATTATAATACGTACATACATCATGGACCCTGTTGGGCACATTTTGAAGGGGATACAGGGGATAGAACAAAAGACATACTACACATTTATCCTAGTCACTGATGGAATTATTTTAATGGGTAAATATAGGTAAGTAGAACTTCAAATCCTAGACCGGCATGATTTGTATGAAATAAAACTAAGCTTATCGAAACTTAATTAATCATAATAGTGAGGTTAATTTGAATGTTCTAAACAGTCGACGTGTAAATACAATTAAGGTTTTTTTAATAAACAAACACATGTTATACCTTCTAATTATGTTTAATTTGTAATCACCAAACGACTGTAATGTAAACTGTGAGAATAACGCTCTGCAAAGATTCATTCGCAATACATAGTTGTATGTAAGAACAAGCGGCGGACTTTGACTATTAAAAATCCCGGCTGCAAAAGTTATTAACCGGTGTGATTCCTGACCCCAAGGGGATTCCGGGAAATAATACTCTATATCACTCCCACAACTGAGAGGAGGCTTATGACACCCCATATGTTAAAATCCGTCAATCGGTTTAGGCTGTAGACCTTGCGCAAGAAATATACCTACTCTCACTTTCTTAATTGAGTGGCTGAAGATGAAGTCCTATGATGATATAGAAAATATTTTAAAATATTGTTCTTAGTCCAAACCAACACACACACACACACACACTCCTACAAACACACACACATACACTCCCACACACCCACACATACACTAAGCGCGTTTCGTTTTGAATTGTTAGTCTTTAAAATTTGTATGAATGTATGTTTGTATCTTGTTTATTTTGTAATAGTTATACCAGAGACTAGTAAATAACTATAGACTGACCATCTCCATACAAAAAATCGTGACTCGGAAAAAGCTCAAAATCCAAGCTATTACTAGATGTCACTCTCAAATAGCTTGGACCAACCTTGTCGTCTTTAATTTTTATATGAATTATTGACAAGAAACGTAATGCAAAATATTTGTATTAATACGGACTAAAACTGCTAGATGGCGTTGTCAAGTAACCTGAAACCTTAGTAGGATTTATTCCTTTCCTGAAATTGGAAAATGTCCTCATTTTATATCATTGATTTTGATAATAATTTTACTCAATGTAAATAGGTAGGTAGTAGTTTATTCTTACTTCATGGATGATAAAATAACAACTACAAAGGACCATAAACATAGTGGTATTTGTGTTTATTTATAATGCATATAACTCATAACTATTTTGCAGTAGTTAAAAAAATATTTTCTTGCTGTATGTATAAACATTTTGAAATATTTTGTAAATATTGTTTTTAGACACTTGTTTAAAAAACTGTTCTTTATCCATCAACTTTTTTTGTTCTTTTTATCACAACATTTTATTTGTTTGATAATTTGAATTCTTTGTCGTTTGTTGTTGTTGCTATGGGTGTGTGTTTGTTTTGGAACTTTTCGCTGCATTTCTTTGAATTCACAATATTTCTGCTCGCCTACTGTGACTCGTGCAAATTGTATGGACCTTGATTAAGTTTACGTTTTGGCTGCTACATATATCGTATAACATGTGCGTTTATCACAACTGTGATAATAAAAGCTTTTAAAAATAGGTTATTGTGGCAATTAAAATAAAGAGGATGGTAGTGCCCAGGCGTCTCTGAATAAAATAAACTTATTCCAGTATGTTTATGGTCTTTTGTAGTTGTTATTTTATCATCTATAAAGTAAGATTAAATTACTATCTACCTATTCTTATTGAGTAAAATTATCAAAATCAATGATATAAAACGATGACATTTTCCAATTTCAGGAAAGGACGAAATCCTACTTGCTAAGGTTTCAGGTTATTTGACAACGCCATCTAGCATTTGCATTACATTTCTTGTCAATAATTCATATAAAAATTAAAGACAACAAGGTTGGTCCAAGCTATTTGAGAGCGACATCTAGTAATAGCTTGGATTTTGAGCTTTTTCCGAATCACGAATTTTTGTATGGAGATGGTCAGTCTATAGTTATTGGAGCGAAGCGAGCGTAGCGAGCGAAGCTCCTTATGGACTCAAAATGTATAATCGTTCACCGCGAACTCCTCTCACACCGTTTGACCGATTGAAACCAGATTTTGCACACAAGTCTAGAGTGACCATAGCAAGGTCAGTACGAAAAATTTTTTTCGATATCATGTACCATTGAGAAAAAATCACCGAAAAACTTTTACATTGAAATAGCATTGAAAAATTTTGTAAACAAACAATTGGCGCCAAAATTGAATTTTTGATCAGAAAAATAGAATTTCGAACATTCACAATACGGGGAACGGCTTTTCGTTTGTCCGTTCGAATCTCGAAATTTAAAAGTCGTTTTCTCGAGTTCTCGCCCATAATTTTTCAAATTTTCTTTTTAATTATTAAAATATAGTCAAAGGCCTACCCAGCGATACCAAAATTGTTAGTATTAAAATTCTGATTAAAAAGATATTGACGTTTCTTTTTTTACATTGACATTCCATATAAAAAAATATATGTTTAGATTGACAATTTTTTGGATTTTCTCGCCGTTTTTGATTTTTTGTTCAATTCAAATACACTTTTCAGAGGAAAAAATTGTTTTCGGCAAAATTCGAGGTAAACAAACATTGATTGTATCAAAAAATAGTTAACATCCCATTCTTATTTTCTAGACGCCGAACAGCCAACGCTCGTAGGCTTGCTCGTCCTCTGAATACATCCAGTCAAGCCAACAGACCTATAATTTAACAAAATTATGGACTTAATTACTAACTCTGCAATAAACAAGCCTTTCTAAAAAAAATCTAACAATGAAACAAAATGTCTTACTGTTTAGTTACTTCTATAAAGCTAACCCAAAAAAGTCCGTTAGACTAAAACAATTGATAAGGAAAATATCGCTTCGCTCCGATTATGGCATGGTTAGGTCCAGAGGACCAACGCATTCCGACCTAGTTTACTAGTCTCTGGTACGACTTAGGCTGTAGGTGGTACGAATTAGGCGACTAGGCGCATTAGTCGTACCGAAGGTATATTTTGGAAAATTGTTTAAATACCTATTTTAATAAAATATTTATAAGTTTCCATGATTGTTGATTACAAGCCAACTAAATAAAGATTCAATTGATGCCAAAGATTTTGTCTTATCTCAATTGCACTGAATATTACAGCATTATTTCCTTAGGGGGTACGACTTAAGCAACCTTACCCTATACAGTTACTGAATAAATGATTTGATTTGATTTGACTCACACATACGGGTGCATACCTACATGTATTTGAACAACATAACTGACAGTCGCGTCAATAGATAATCTGATTTAAGCTTAGCTCTGAATGGACTGAATTTGGATATTGCCTCTAACAAAGTTGTTAAAATAAAAAAATTGTTATCTAATTGTGCATTACATATTGCTATTAGAAGAACGTACCAGAGGACATAAAATTCATGTCATAGTCTTTTTTCCTGTTCATAATAATTTGGTAAATTATAAATTCTATAACAAATGCTTATTAGTAGTAGGGATTGGCGGATTCCCGCTCACTTATTAGGTATGGTATCAAACGCGAATTTATTTAATAAGGTCGCGGTTGATTCATTTCATCAAGGCTATCTCATTTTCCCGGGGTTTTGTTATAACATTAGAAGATTTATCAAGGCACCAACAGGCAAATTTGAGTATTCAGTTTTATTAAATAATATTTTATCTTAGTATACCTATTGTGAATTATAATCATTTCACCCGCAAGGTATTGCAAATATGTTACGAAAGGGTGGTTAAGTACGTCTTATTGTTCATATTTTTTAAACGTTATGCAGCATGTTTTCACTTCTTAGATAAGGCTAAACAAATTCTTGACATAACAATGTAGGCTTATCATAACAATGTGACGACGGTTACTTTTTGTGTTTCTTGGACAATTACAAAGTTAAAATGGGTTTTTTATCAAAAACAAATTATTGTTATAACAATAAAGGGACATAACTTACTTCGAATCAAACCGTGATGCTTGTTAAGTTAGCGAACGTTGATCAAAGTAATCCGCGTATCAAAATGATTAGGTCACGGCCGCCAAGAGTACGCGGTGAAGTCCAAATTTCTTCAAAAATCCAAAATGTCCTGTTTCTGGGTAGTGGTAAGCAACTACAATTATATTTAAACATTGCTGGTTTTTGTATTAAAACCTTGGACGGTTTGCAGATCAAAGTAGGTATTTCAATCATTTGATACCAACTACCACAGTTAGAGTACCATCAATGTTATTTGATTTTCATGGTTTAAACAACTTTTTCATTCATACTATCACAGTAACAGTACCTTTAATGTAATATTAACGATAACCTTTTTTGCGTTGAAACTGTAGGAGATTTCTCGAACATTTGATTGGTATAGTTATTATATAAATACAAATAATAATAATCTTTATTTGTTCTTCACATACAAGGCACATAATAAGATGTTAGATGTATTTACTTTCACAATTTATTCATGTACTAGTGAAGATTGATGCATGAGATTTTTCGAAGCATGTGTTTCAAGAGTTAGAATTTTAAAAAGAGAAAACGTATGTGTAACTAGAAGTGTAGACATTTCAAAATTATATAATAGGGAATATTACATCTAAACATCAGATATGTATTTGTGAAAGAGAGAGGGAGTGGGATTGTTTATACGGGTGCGTGAGTGTGTATGTGTGTTTCAGGAGTTAGAATTTTTAAAAGAGAAAGAGTATGTGTAACGAGACCTGTAGACATTTCAAGATTATATAATAGGGAATATTACATCTAATCATCAGATATGTATTTGTTAAATAGAGAGGGAGTGGGATTGTGTATACGGGTGTGTGAGTGTGTATGTGTGTTTCAGGAGTTAGAATTTTAAAAAGAGAAAAAGTATGTGTAACTAGGACTGTAGACATTTCAAGATTATATAATTGGGAATATTACATATAAACATCAGGTATGTATTTGTGAAAGAGAGAGGGAGTGGGATTGTTTATACGGGTGCGTGAGTGTGTATGTGTGTTTCAGGAGTTAGAATTTTAAAAAGAGAAAGAGTAGGTATGTGTAACAAGACCCGTAGACATTTCAAGATTATATAATAGGGAAAATTACATCTAATCATCAGGTATGTATTTGTTAAATAGAGAGGGAGTGGGATTGTGTATACAGGTGCGTGAGTGTGTGGGAGAGAGTATCTGTTTTGTACGTATATGTATGGTGAGTCTGTGTGAGACTGAGTGGTATAATTAGTGTAATGGTTTTAGCAAGGATTCGGTGTCGGAGTATGACTTTTCTTTAAGCCATGTAACAACTTTATTTTTGCAGTTGAATGTAATTTAGTGGTATATGTATGGTTCAAGAAAGTAGAAAAATCTTTGGCTAAAAGAGGTTTTCGGAAAGGTGTAGGAGAAAACTAGGTGATTTCTTTTAGATTGAATCTCAAAACAGAAGGGTTTACTTTTATGCTGGTGGAGTGTAGTTTGTAAAATAAACAATGTCCTATATATTTAAGGGTGCTAATTAAAAATCTATATTGATTTCTTAATTACTAAGCCAGCCACAATTTGCAGGCGTCTGAACGATACTGTCTTAGCCACTATAAATTTGCTGTTGCGGGGTGTTTTTGTTAAAAAATTTTGAATTATCATCCAATTTCGATTATGGCGCTTCGCCGGGTGCTGCCGCACCACGCTCACTGCGTTCGCTCGGCTCACGCATTTGATAATTACAGTCTAACCTAACCTAACCCAAATTTAACTACTACGCTTTCTATAGATTATTTAGCGGGCGTTGCAAAAAAAAAAAAAAAGATTAATTAATGTATTAGAGGCTATCTCATTTTCCTGTAATTTAGTTATAAAATTAAAAGTTTGATCACGTAACCGATAAGGAAATTTGTGACTTGGCTTTTAATTTCTGTATATTTATATCTACTTTACACAATTTACATTTCAAACATTATTTCGAATCCACCCATCCGCATATCAAAGCTGTTAATACCTTCCAACGAACACGGTTTTTAATTACTGGGAGTGGGATTGTGTATACGGGTGCGTGAGTGTGTGGGAGAGAGTATCTGTTTTGTATGCATATGTATGGTGAGTCTGTGTTATTTTTGCAGTTAAATGTAATTTAGTGGTATATGTATGGTTCAAGAAAGTAGAAAAATCTTTGGTTAAAAGAGGTTTTCGGAAAGGTGTAGGAGAAAACTAGGTGATTTCTTTTAGATTGAATCTCAAAACAGAAGGGTGTAATTTTATGCTGGAGGAGTGTAGTTTCTAAAATAAACAATGTCCTATATATTTAAGGGTGCTAATTAAAAATCTATATTGCTTTCTTAATTACTAAGCCAGCCACAATTTGCAGGCGTCTGAACGATACTGTCTTAGCCACTATAAATTTGCTGTCGCGGGGTGTTTTTGTTAAAAAATTTTGAATTATCATCCAATTTCGATTATGGCGCTTCGCCGGGTGCTGCCGCACCACGCTCACTGCGTTCGCTCGGCTCACGCATTTGATAATTACAGTCTAACCTAACCTAACCCAAATTTAACTACTACGCTTTCTATAAATTATTTAGCGGGCGTTGCAAAAAAAAAAAAAAGATTAATTAATGTATTAGAGGCTATCTCATTTTCCTGTAATTTAGTTATAAAATTAAAAGTTTGATCACGTAACCGATAAGGAAATTTGTGACTTGGCTTTTAATTTCTGTATATTTATATCTACTTTACACAATTTACATTTCAAACATTATTTCGAATCCACCCATCCGCATATCAAAGCTGTTAATACCTTCCAACGAACACGGTTTTTAATTACTGGGAGTGGGATTGTGTATACGGGTGCGTGAGTGTGTGGGAGAGAGTATCTGTTTTGTATGCATATGTATGGTGAGTCTGTGTTATTTTTGCAGTTAAATGTAATTTAGTGGTATATGTATGGTTCAAGAAAGTAGAAAAATCTTTGGTTAAAAGAGGTTTTCGGAAAGGTGTAGGAGAAAACTAGGTGATTTCTTTTAGATTGAATCTCAAAACAGAAGGGTGTAATTTTATGCTGGAGGAGTGTAGTTTCTAAAATAAACAATGTCCTATATATTTAAGGGTGCTAATTAAAAATCTATATTGCTTTCTTAATTACTAAGCCAGCCACAATTTGCAGGCGTCTGAACGATACTGTCTTAGCCACTATAAATTTGCTGTCGCGGGGTGTTTTTGTTAAAAAATTTTGAATTATCATCCAATTTCGATTATGGCGCTTCGCCGGGTGCTGCCGCACCACGCTCACTGCGTTCGCTCGGCTCACGCATTTGATAATTACAGTCTAACCTAACCTAACCCAAATTTAACTACTACGCTTTCTATAGATTATTTAGCGGGCGTTGCAAAAAAAAAAAAAAAAAGATTAATTAATGTATTAGAGGCTATCTCATTTTCCTGTAATTTAGTTATAAAATTAAAAGTTTGATCACGTAACCGATAAGGAAATTTGTGACTTGGCTTTTAATTTCTGTATATTTATATCTACTTTACACAATTTACATTTCAAACATTATTTCGAATCCACCCATCCGCATATCAAAGCTGTTAATACCTTCCAACGAACACGGTTTTTAATTACTGGGAGTGGGATTGTGTATACGGGTGCGTGAGTGTGTGGGAGAGAGTATCTGTTTTGTATGCATATGTATGGTGAGTCTGTGTTATTTTTGCAGTTAAATGTAATTTAGTGGTATATGTATGGTTCAAGAAAGTAGAAAAATCTTTGGTTAAAAGAGGTTTTCGGAAAGGTGTAGGAGAAAACTAGGTGATTTCTTTTAGATTGAATCTCAAAACAGAAGGGTGTAATTTTATGCTGGAGGAGTGTAGTTTCTAAAATAAACAATGTCCTATATATTTAAGGGTGCTAATTAAAAATCTATATTGCTTTCTTAATTACTAAGCCAGCCACAATTTGCAGGCGTCTGAACGATACTGTCTTAGCCACTATAAATTTGCTGTCGCGGGGTGTTTTTGTTAAAAAATTTTGAATTATCATCCAATTTCGATTATGGCGCTTCGCCGGGTGCTGCCGCACCACGCTCACTGCGTTCGCTCGGCTCACGCATTTGATAATTACAGTCTAACCTAACCTAACCCAAATTTAACTACTACGCTTTCTATAGATTATTTAGCGGGCGTTGCAAAAAAAAAAAAAAAAAGATTAATTAATGTATTAGAGGCTATCTCATTTTCCTGTAATTTAGTTATAAAATTAAAAGTTTGATCACGTAACCGATAAGGAAATTTGTGACTTGGCTTTTAATTTCTGTATATTTATATCTACTTTACACAATTTACATTTCAAACATTATTTCGAATCCACCCATCCGCATATCAAAGCTGTTAATACCTTCCAACGAACACGGTTTTTAATTACTGGGAGTGGGATTGTGTATACGGGTGCGTGAGTGTGTGGGAGAGAGTATCTGTTTTGTATGCATATGTATGGTGAGTCTGTGTTATTTTTGCAGTTAAATGTAATTTAGTGGTATATGTATGGTTCAAGAAAGTAGAAAAATCTTTGGTTAAAAGAGGTTTTCGGAAAGGTGTAGGAGAAAACTAGGTGATTTCTTTTAGATTGAATCTCAAAACAGAAGGGTGTAATTTTATGCTGGAGGAGTGTAGTTTCTAAAATAAACAATGTCCTATATATTTAAGGGTGCTAATTAAAAATCTATATTGCTTTCTTAATTACTAAGCCAGCCACAATTTGCAGGCGTCTGAACGATACTGTCTTAGCCACTATAAATTTGCTGTCGCGGGGTGTTTTTGTTAAAAAATTTTGAATTATCATCCAATTTCGATTATGGCGCTTCGCCGGGTGCTGCCGCACCACGCTCACTGCGTTCGCTCGGCTCACGCATTTGATAATTACAGTCTAACCTAACCTAACCCAAATTTAACTACTACGCTTTCTATAGATTATTTAGCGGGTGTTGCAAAAAAAAAAAAAAGATTAATTAATGTATTAGAGGCTATCTCATTTTCCTGTGGTTTAGTTATAAAATTAAAAGTTTGATCACGTAACCGATAAGGAAATTTGTGACTTGGCTTTTAATTTCTGTATATTTATATCTACTTTACACAATTTACATTTCAAACATTATTTCGAATCCACCCATCCGCATATCAAAGCTGTTAATACCTTCCAACGAACACGGTTTTTAATTACTGCACAGACAAATGTTATTGACATAGTATTCAGCTTTATTAAATAGTATTTTATGTTAGTGTACATATTGCGATTATAATCATTTCACAAACGTATAGAAATATATGAGTAGTAAAGTTTTTTGTTAGTGTTACCACCTATTGATAGCTATAATATTTAATCTTCTTTAAGCATGTTAAATTTTTTGTTAACCTTTATATTAGTCATGCGCAAATTATATCTCTGAAAGAAAAGAGTGATATATATCTTTTCAAACCAAGATAAATGTATATCTATTATATCTCGTTCTGAGCGAGATTTAGATATTAATGTTAAATTTCGGGCGATTGAAACAACTGAAGCAAGTATACGTACTGACACTGATTATACTTACTGATCTTATACTGCAATAATTATTTTTCTGCAGTGTTATTTCCAAATAACTGTTATCGAAATCTGTTATTGTTATCGTTGTATTATAACAGTATAAAATAGTTATTGGACTACTGGTCATAGTAAATTAGACCTTACGACTTAAAGGCGACTTAAAATCTTATGCAACAGAAATGTGTTCTTGGAATGAAACTTGATTTAGTCGTACAATAATATACCTTTTAACAATGCAGTAACGCATGGTTTGCGCGGCTGGTAGCTATGAAAGTGAACGAGAAGGCGTTGTACCTTTGTTTCGCTCACGCGGTCACAGCCATACATTCAACTTTATCAAATTTCTTTCAAATTTCAAACCACATCAATTTTTCTTTATATTCTTTAGGAATTCTAACTCTCATGAAAATAAAAATGCAAATACTGTTCAGTTTTAATACACAATTTATCTATAATATAAAGATTAACCCTGGGCAAGTGGAAATAAAACTAAAACGAATTAAAAAAATTTAAGATGGTTACATAAAAATTAAAACTCAAAACAATTTTTTTTTAAATCTTACATAAAAATTTTCGCAATTTTCAAGATGGTTACAAAAAAAGTAAAACTTAAAACAATTTTTTTTAAATCGTAGATAAAAATTTTAACAATTTTCAAGATATTTACAACAAAAACTAAAACTTAAAACAATTTTTTTTAAATCGTACATAAAATGTTTAAAATCGTAGATAAAAATTTTAACAATTTTCAAGATATTTACAACAAAAACTAAAACTTAAAACAATTTTTTTTAAATCGTACATAAAAATTTTAGCAGTTTTCAAGATGATCACAAAAAAACTAAAACTTAAAACAAATTTTTCAAAATTCGTACATAAAAATTTTAACATAAATCAAACATACACAATTTTTCACAAACAATACAAGTTGCATGAGCAACCAATGGAGATCACATAAATTTTTCTTTTTATCCTTTAGGAATTCTAACTCTCGTGAAAATAAAAACACATCTATCTGCTTTCCAAAAGATTTCTTCCACAATAATGCACTCCATATGAAAAAAACTAAAACTTAAAACAAATTTTTCAAAATTCGTACATAAAAATTTTAACATAAATCAGACATACAAAATTTTTCACAAACAATACAAGTTGCATGAGCAACCAATAGAGATCACATAAATTTTTCTTTTTATTCTTTAGGAATTCTAACTCTTGTGAAAATAAAAACACATCTATCTGCTTTCCAAAAGATTTCTTCCACAATAATGCATTCCATACGAGAAGCAATTTCCTTAAATTTTGTCTAGTTTTCAATTTTTATAAGCGCCGTGTTATAACTTCTATCGAAAGACATCAAAAAATACCATTCAGACTTTCACAGACAGAACTCACACTTCAATGAAAAATCATTGCGACCAAGTTTGGGACTCGCTTAGAGGATCTGATTTGTGTCAAAATCTAGTAATTTCAATGCGAAGTCTGTGTGATGCAGTAATCGATGCGATAAGAGCGCTGACGCGGTTTTTGTTTTAAATTTATGAAGTTGATTTATATAAATATTTCATTATACTCTAAGTTGATTTATATAATTATTTGATACTTGGATTAACCTGTTTTTCTGATATTAAATTTTCTTAAGTATTTGAACGTTGATTGTTTTCATTTTTAAGAGGTAATGATTTTTTCCATACTTTTTATAACTAATATTGAATTTCCGCATGGCTTTTATTTTACTTTTTATTTTAAATTTTATCATTTCGAACATTACAAAGTATACTCGTTAAAGTTTTGTTGATCTACTTTAAATATTTTTCTAACTTTTTTAAAAATACCTTTATTTTGTCAGTTTCTCTCTTACAAAAAGATAAATGAAATACAGATAAATATATAATTTATAATTTGCTATACAGATAAATGGGATTTTTCTTTCTCTCTTTTTTTTGTAAACTGTGCTACCATTTGTTGGGACATAAATATTGATACTTTCAAAATTCAAAATATCATTATAATTTCAATGTTCGAAAAATTCATTTCTTTTTGTCTTATTGTCATCGATTGTGGATCATTGTTTTAAAATAAGAATGATCATAGGGCGACACGTATTTTTTGTATGCTATAAAATGTTTTCAATTCTAGTTGGTCAAGTTCAGAAAGTACTAGACATTATGTTAAAATAACCTCACTGTCTTGTTTTTACATACGTTGCATTTTATATTTAGTTAATATTAAACGGTCTTTTAGAAATAACTGCAAATATTTATTATATAATAATATGAACAGTGAATGGCAATTTTATTATTATTATTATTATTATTATAAACTTTTGGAAAGCAGATAGGTACACTTGCGATTTTTTCAAATACCTACAGTCTGAATGGTATTTTTTGATGTCTTTCGATAGAAGTTATAACACGGCGCTTATAAAAATTGAAAACTAGACAAAATTTAAGGAAATTGCTTCTCGTATGGAATGCATTATTGTGGAAGAAATCTTTTGGAAAGCAGATAGATGTGTTTTTATTTTCACAAGAGTTAGAATTCCTAAAGAATAAAAAGAAAAATTTATGTGATCTCTATTGGTTGCTCATGCAACTTGTATTGTTTGTGAAAAATTTTGTATGTCTGATTTATGTTAAAATTTTTATGTACGAATTTTGAAAAATTTGTTTTAAGTTTTAGTTTTTTTCATATGGAGTGCATTATTGTGGAAGAAATCTTTTGGAAAGCAGATAGATGTGTTTTTATTTTCACGAGAGTTAGAATTCCTAAAGGATAAAAAGAAAAATTTATGTGATCTCCATTGGTTGCTCATGCAACTTGTATTGTTTGTGAAAAATTGTGTATGTTTGATTTATGTTAAAATTTTTATGTACGAATTTTGAAAAATTTGTTTTAAGTTTTAGTTTTTTTGTGATCATCTTGAAAACTGCTAAAATTTTTATGTACGATTTAAAAAAAATTGTTTTAAGTTTTAGTTTTTGTTGTAAATATCTTGAAAATTGTTAAAATTTTTATCTACGATTTAAAAAAAATTGTTTTAAGTTTTACTTTTTTTGTAACCATCTTGAAAATTGCGAAAATTTTTATGTAAGATTTAAAAAAAAATTGTTTTGAGTTTTAATTTTTATGTAACCATCTTAAATTTTTTTAATTCGTTTTAGTTTTATTTCCACTTGTCCAGGGTTAATCTTTATATTATAGATAAATTGTGTATTAAAACTGAACAGTATTTTCATTTTTATTTTCATGAGAGTTAGAATTCCTAAAGAATATAAAGAAAAATTGATGTGGTTTGAAATTTGAAAGAAATTTGATAAAGTTGAATGTATGGCTGTGACCGCGTGAGCGAAACAAAGGTACAACGCCTTCTCGTTCACTTTCATAGCTACCAGCCGCGCAAACCATGCGTTACTGCATTGTTAAAAGGTATATTATTGTACGACTAAATCAAGTTTCATTCCAAGAACACATTTCTGTTGCATAAGATTTTAAGTCACCTTTAAGTCGTAAGGTCTAATTTACTATGACCAGTAGTCCAATAACTATTTCATACTGTTATAATACAACGATAACAATAACAGATTTCGATAACAGTTATTTGGAAATAACACTGCTGAAAAATAATTATTGCAGTATAAGATCAGTAAGTATAATCAGTGTCAGTACGTATACTTGCTTCAGTTGTTTCAATCGCCCGAAATTTAACATTAATATCTAAATCTCGCTCAGAACGAGATATAATAGATATACATTTATCTTGGTTTGAAAAGATATATATCACTCTTTTCTTTCAGAGATATAATTTGCGCATGACTAATATAAAGGTTAACAAAAAATTTAACATGCTTAAAGAAGATTAAATATTATAGCTATCAATAGGTGGTAACACTAACAAAAAACTTTACTACTCATATATTTCTATACGTTTGTGAAATGATTATAATCGCAATATGTACACTAACATAAAATACTATTTAATAAAGCTGAATACTATGTCAATAACATTTGTCTGTGCAGTAATTAAAAACCGTGTTCGTTGGAAGGTATTAACAGCTTTGATATGCGGATGGGTGGATTCGAAATAATGTTTGAAATGTAAATTGTGTAAAGTAGATATAAATATACAGAAATTAAAAGCCAAGTCACAAATTTCCTTATCGGTTACGTGATCAAACTTTTAATTTTATAACTAAACCACAGGAAAATGAGATAGCCTCTAATACATTAATTAATCTTTTTTTTTTTTTTGCAACACCCGCTAAATAATCTTTAGAAAGCGTAGTAGTTAAATTTGGGTTAGGTTAGGTTAGACTGTAATTATCAAATGCGTGAGCCGAGCGAACGCAGTGAGCGTGGTGCGGCAGCACCCGGCGAAGCGCCATAATCGAAATTGGATGATAATTCAAAATTTTTTAACAAAAACACCCCGCGACAGCAAATTTATAGTGGCTAAGACAGTATCGTTCAGACGCCTGCAAATTGTGGCTGGCTTAGTAATTAAGAAAGCAATATAGATTTTTAATTAGCACCCTTAAATATATAGGACATTGTTTATTTTAGAAACTACACTCCTCCAGCATAAAATTACACCCTTCTGTTTTGAGATTCAATCTAAAAGAAATCACCTAGTTTTCTCCTACACCTTTCCGAAAACCTCTTTTAACCAAAGATTTTTCTACTTTCTTGAACCATACATATACCACTAAATTACATTTAGCTGCAAAAATAACACAGACTCACCATACATATGCATACAAAACAGATACTCTCTCCCACACACTCACGCACCCGTATACACAATCCCACTCCCAGTAATTAAAAACCGTGTTCGTTGGAAGGTATTAACAGCTTTGATATGCGGATGGGTGGATTCGAAATAATGTTTGAAATGTAAATTGTGTAAAGTAGATATAAATATACAGAAATTAAAAGCCAAGTCACAAATTTCCTTATCGGTTACGTGATCAAACTTTTAATTTTATAACTAAATTACAGGAAAATGAGATAGCCTCTAATACATTAATTAATCTTTTTTTTTTTTTTTTGCAACGCCCGCTAAATAATCTATAGAAAGCGTAGTAGTTAAATTTGGGTTAGGTTAGGTTAGACTGTAATTATCAAATGCGTGAGCCGAGCGAACGCAGTGAGCGTGGTGCGGCAGCACCCGGCGAAGCGCCATAATCGAAATTGGATGATAATTCAAAATTTTTTAACAAAAACACCCCGCGACAGCAAATTTATAGTGGCTAAGACAGTATCTTTCAGACGCCTGCAAATTGTGGCTGGCTTAGTAATTAAGAAAGCAATATAGATTTTTAATTAGCACCCTTAAATATATAGGACATTGTTTATTTTAGAAACTACACTCCTCCAGCATAAAATTACACCCTTCTGTTTTGAGATTCAATCTAAAAGAAATCACCTAGTTTTCTCCTACACCTTTCCGAAAACCTCTTTTAACCAAAGATTTTTCTACTTTCTTGAACCATACATATACCACTAAATTACATTTAACTGCAAAAATAACACAGACTCACCATACATATGCATACAAAACAGATACTCTCTCCCACACACTCACGCACCCGTATACACAATCCCACTCCCAGTAATTAAAAACCGTGTTCGTTGGAAGGTATTAACAGCTTTGATATGCGGATGGGTGGATTCGAAATAATGTTTGAAATGTAAATTGTGTAAAGTAGATATAAATATACAGAAATTAAAAGCCAAGTCACAAATTTCCTTATCGGTTACGTGATCAAACTTTTAATTTTATAACTAAATTACAGGAAAATGAGATAGCCTCTAATACATTAATTAATCTTTTTTTTTTTTTGCAACGCCCGCTAAATAATCTATAGAAAGCGTAGTAGTTAAATTTGGGTTAGGTTAGGTTAGACTGTAATTATCAAATGCGTGAGCCGAGCGAACGCAGTGAGCGTGGTGCGGCAGCACCCGGCGAAGCGCCATAATCGAAATTGGATGATAATTCAAAATTTTTTAACAAAAACACCCCGCGACAGCAAATTTATAGTGGCTAAGACAGTATCGTTCAGACGCCTGCAAATTGTGGCTGGCTTAGTAATTAAGAAAGCAATATAGATTTTTAATTAGCACCCTTAAATATATAGGACATTGTTTATTTTAGAAACTACACTCCTCCAGCATAAAATTACACCCTTCTGTTTTGAGATTCAATCTAAAAGAAATCACCTAGTTTTCTCCTACACCTTTCCGAAAACCTCTTTTAACCAAAGATTTTTCTACTTTCTTGAACCATACATATACCACTAAATTACATTTAACTGCAAAAATAACACAGACTCACCATACATATGCATACAAAACAGATACTCTCTCCCACACACTCACGCACCCGTATACACAATCCCACTCCCAGTAATTAAAAACCGTGTTCGTTGGAAGGTATTAACAGCTTTGATATGCGGATGGGTGGATTCGAAATAATGTTTGAAATGTAAATTGTGTAAAGTAGATATAAATATACAGAAATTAAAAGCCAAGTCACAAATTTCCTTATCGGTTACGTGATCAAACTTTTAATTTTATAACTAAATTACAGGAAAATGAGATAGCCTCTAATACATTAATTAATCTTTTTTTTTTTTTGCAACGCCCGCTAAATAATCTATAGAAAGCGTAGTAGTTAAATTTGGGTTAGGTTAGGTTAGACTGTAATTATCAAATGCGTGAGCCGAGCGAACGCAGTGAGCGTGGTGCGGCAGCACCCGGCGAAGCGCCATAATCGAAATTGGATGATAATTCAAAATTTTTTAACAAAAACACCCCGCAACAGCAAATTTATAGTGGCTAAGACAGTATCGTTCAGACGCCTGCAAATGTGGCTGGCTTAGTAATTAAGAAATCAATATAGATTTTTAATTAGCACCCTTAAATATATAGGACATTGTTTATTTTACAAACTACACTCCTCCAGCATAAAAGTAAACCCTTCTGTTTTGAGATTCAATCTAAAAGAAATCACCTAGTTTTCTCCTACACCTTTCCGAAAACCTCTTTTAGCCAAAGATTTTTCTACTTTCTTGAACCATACATATACCACTAAATTACATTCAACTGCAAAAATAAAGTTGTTACATGGCTTAAAGAAAAGTCATACTCCGACACCGAATCCTTGCTAAAACCATTACACTAATTATACCACTCAGTCTCACACAGACTCACCATACATATACGTACAAAACAGATACTCTCTCCCACACACTCACGCACCTGTATACACAATCCCACTCCCTCTCTATTTAACAAATACATACCTGATGATTAGATGTAATTTTCCCTATTATATAATCTTGAAATGTCTACGGGTCTTGTTACACATACTCTTTCTCTTTTTAAAATTCTAACTCCTGAAACACACATACACACTCACGCACCCGTATAAACAATCCCACTCCCTCTCTCTTTCACAAATACATACCTGATGTTTATATGTAATATTCCCAATTATATAATCTTGAAATGTCTACAGTCCTAGTTACACATACTTTTTCTCTTTTTAAAATTCTAACTCCTGAAACACACATACACACTCACACACCCGTATACACAATCCCACTCCCTCTCTATTTAACAAATACATATCTGATGATTAGATGTAATATTCCCTATTATATAATCTTGAAATGTCTACAGGTCTTGTTACACATACTCTTTCTCTTTTAAAAATTCTAACTCCTGAAACACACATACACACTCACGCACCCGTATAAACAATCCCACTCCCTCTCTCTTTCACAAATACATATCTGATGTTTAGATGTAATATTCCCTATTATATAATTTTGAAATGTCTACACTTCTAGTTACACATACGTTTTCTCTTTTTAAAATTCTAACTCTTGAAACACATGCTTCGAAAAATCTCATGCATCAATCTTCACTAGTACATGAATAAATTGTGAAAGTAAATACATCTAACATCTTATTATGTGCCTTGTATGTGAAGAACAAATAAAGATTATTATTATTTGTATTTATATAATAACTATACCAATCAAATGTTCGAGAAATCTCCTACAGTTTCAACGCAAAAAAGGTTATCGTTAATATTACATTAAAGGTACTGTTACTGTGATAGTATGAATGAAAAAGTTGTTTAAACCATGAAAATCAAATAACATTGATGGTACTCTAACTGTGGTAGTTGGTATCAAATGATTGAAATACCTACTTTGATCTGCAAACCGTCCAAGGTTTTAATACAAAAACCAGCAATGTTTAAATATAATTGTAGTTGCTTACCACTACCCAGAAACAGGACATTTTGGGTTTTTGAAGAAATTTGGACTTCACCGCGTACTCTTGGCGGCCGTGACCTAATCATTTTGATACGCGGATTACTTTGATCAACGTTCGCTAACTTAACAAGCATCACGGTTTGATTCGAAGTAAATTATGTCCCTTTATTGTTATAACAATAATTTGTTTTTGATAAAAAACCCATTTTAACTTTGTAATTGTCCAAGAAACACAAAAAGTAACCGTCGTCACATTGTTATGATAAGCCTACATTGTTATGTCAAGAATTTGTTTAGCCTTATCTAAGAAGTGAAAACATGCTGCATAACGTTTAAAAAATATGAACAATAAGACGTACTTAACCACCCTTTCGTAACATATTTGCAATACCTTGCGGGTGAAATGATTATAATTCACAATAGGTATACTAAGATAAAATATTATTTAATAAAACTGAATACTCAAATTTGCCTGTTGGTGCCTTGATAAATCTTCTAATGTTATAACAAAACCCCGGGAAAATGAGATAGCCTTGATGAAATGAATCAACCGCGACCTTATTAAATAAATTCGCGTTTGATACCATACCTAATAAGTGAGCGGGAATCCGCCAATCCCTACTACTCTTATTTGTTATAGAATTTATAATTTTCAGAATGAGTGGCCGGTCCGTAATTTAAATATACATACGCAAATAGTTTTCAGTATTAAAATTGTCCTGTTTTCGCCTAAAATTTACGAAATCATTTATAAGTAAACCAAGATTTTATCTCAATTATCATTTATGACTTATTGGTTATGGGTTATATTTATTTCTAATCCAATCCGAAATAATTCACTTTATTCAAAGTACTATTTACCAAATCCTCAAAACTAATACTTTAAATTAGTTAAGTACGTGGGGTGGGCAGTTCTATACAAGACAGGGGGAGGATTAAGCTGCAGCAATCCAGAGACGATTGCGTCCGAACCCTGGAACTAATTCCAAGCTATTATTAGTGAGGTGGCGGTGGTAGGCCGTGGAGTCATATACAGAAAAAACTATTCGTGTGACTGTATTATATCAATTTTAAATCTTTATATACATATTTCCTAGTAAGGGGTTAAATATTTAAATCTTACTTAATTATTGTAAAAATCGCTTTAATACGATAATTTAGGAGTTCTACTTTAAGTTAAATTGATTTAGTGTATATCGCAGATGACAGAGCCTAGGAAGTCTAAAAATAAAATATGCAAAATCTTCTTATGTAAACATGGGCACAGGCCCAGCCAATTGGCCTAAAAATTGCCAGTATAACTTTTAAAACTGTCGAAGTTTACCAAGTGGTTACCATAATAAGTTTTCAATTTAACTCCCAATTCCCTTCCAGCACTTGGATAATTAACTATGCTGGAATACAAATCCTCGGCTTGTTAACCAATACACAGTGACGCAGATCATCTGAATGAATTTAGTCTAAAGCCTAGTTTCAAAAGATGTGTTATAGAAGCAGTGAAGGAGCTTTATATTTTATTAATGTACAAAGTGAGCATCCTGGATGCTTCAAAAATGAATGATAGGTAAGGAATGCTACAAACTTGAATGATTTCTTGAATTGTTTGTGAATGAGTTTGTAAACAGATACACTATTGATGTTGATCATATCTCAGTGCTATATACTAGTAATATGTTTATTTTTCTATGAGAAATGTTTAACAAATACTCTAAAAAAAAATATAATAATATATAACCCTTTCAATCCCGAAAAATCCTACTGTCTTGAAATTTTAAAACATCGTTTGTATATTTTTACTGAACGTAAAAAAATTTAAAAAAAAATCCTGAATTTCCCATTTTCCCATGTTCGTGCTATCCGGGATCCAACTGTTCTAAGGCACGTTCGTGCGTTATCATACTAATAAAATTAATAAATATAGATCTAGTAGTAAATTAAACCAATTTTGTAAGAAAAATATGTTTTATTGAACTAAAGAAACATTTTATGAAAAAAAAAACAAGAACTTTAACAATTCTTACCTAATTATGGCACTTCTTTTAACATAGTAATAAATTCAACATTCATCTTACTTAAACATGAGACTTATTACATCTTCATAGTAAGTAGCATTGCTAGGAAAATAATTACTTAATCAAAATAGTCATCAGTCGTAATCAATATTCAGTCTTAATTTTTTTTATTTATATCTAAGTAAAAAGTATCAAAAAAGAGATCTATAAAAAAGTAACATTTACGATTCCTGCTCAAAAACTGCCTATGGCGTGTGACACAGGTAAAAACAGTCGTTATCACTTGTGCAACAGAGATAAACATCACATTTCCGGCATCTTGTCTTGGTACGTGAGGAGCAGGATTCCAAACGACAGGTTCGTGGAGACTTTAACTTGTCCACCGTAGGCAAATGGTTGTAGCCATCGTACCTCTTGCCAAGTGATGGTGGGTTGGCAGGCTGGTAGGGTCTGATCCCAGCTGGTTCCCTCTCTGGAGACAGAGGTGATGGCTCTCGCATTAATCTGTCGGGAGTACTGATGAGCGTTTCAGCGATCTGGTAACGAAACTCCAAGAGATCCATTATTATATTACTTGGAACTCCCCGTGACAAAGAATCGCAGCGATACAGTCTCCAACAGTTGACGACAGCTAAATCAAGAAAGTGAATGATGACCTTCAGTGTCCACTTACGTGTTTTAAAAAAAGTCCGGTAGTACTCCATTGACTGATCTAAGACATCAACACCTCCCATGTAGCGGTTATAATCAGTTACAACTTTTGGCGCATCAACGTCAATATACTTTTTGTAAGTCTTATCGTATCGTTTGACTACATCAATTCGATTCCCGCCAGTACAATTTGAAGCCATTATTACACATTTTGAATCTCTTCATTTGACTAGAGCAATATTATCATCCAGTGTACGCTGGTCTATATCCCCCCTCTTCAATTGCTTGTCCTCCTTGAAGTGTAGTTGCTGACGTTCCGCAATCCTGTTCGCCATTATCGTCCCTGTCCCGTGCAAATTAAGATCGACAAGTTTCTCCAGAAGAGGCACTGTTGTAAAGTACCGATCAAAGTAGATAGCTGCCAGGTGGAATGCTTTGCGCGAGGTGAATCACAATTGCTGGACCTAGTCCCAGAGACCTATCGGCAAAAGTGGGGCTGTGAGTGTGGTAGATCTCAAAGTCCATCATTAGACCTTCACTGTTGGTAGCGACGAAGTTTTTAAGACCTACTGGCCTAGGTTTATTGTTTACTACTTGCCTCGTCTCACATTTTCCAGTAAATGGAATCATTTGCTCATCTACCGAATATCTAGAAGGACTGCCGCTCAATTTTTCTACATCCTTTCTTGACGGCATCAATTACTGGCTGCACTTTCCAGAGTGGGTTTTTAACAGAAGGAGGCTTGTCATTATCTACGACATGCAAGGCATTTCTTACGCAAAAAAACCTGTCTCTGGTCATGGCAGAGGCTATAATTTGAAACTGAATATTTTTACGCCAGTACCAGGCAATCCTTGGATATTTAAATATTCCCATAAGAAGATGCATGCCGTAAATTTTCCGTAGTTCCGTAATATTCGTGTTAAGATTTCTCCCAGTCTGCCTGATGTAATATAAATTTGTGCACATAGTCATATTTTCGAAAAAGTCGTCGCTGTAATAATCCTCAAAATACTCCATGGGTGTTTTACTTTTGAAGGTGGGTGACCGGGGTAGTCGTGATCCTTGTCTACATACGTAGTTTTTTTCCATATACGCCTACGCATCCTTGCCAGGGTTCGTGATACTCAGCTTGGCTTTGGGTGTTTCTGATGGGTCTGTTCTTGATGTGGCGGAGAACGTAGCGTTGAAGTAGGTGGCCTTTCTGGTGATAGTGAGGCAGCTGATGACTCAAGAAGTGAGGCTTCCTGCTCCAATTCATCATCGGACATATCCAGGTCAGATATATTACCATCCTGCAGAAGGCTCCAGACTACATCTTCAACCAGTGGGATTGCTGAGGGAAAATAAACCAATAATTTTGTATGAAGGTAGGTTTGCAAACAAATTTTACTTTAGCAACACAATTACAGCTAACTTTTTGTACGACAACGAGAAGGTTTATTTAATTAGCTATTAAACCCAGCTTACAATTAAAGTTTTTAGTAAAAAAATCTATAGTGTATAAGAAACTCAAAGAAAAAAATTACGATACCTACCTATTAATCCACTTTTGTTCGTTTCTACAATTCGGACCTGAATCGCACGTACGTGCGTTATGGTTTTTTTGTACAGAATTTACCATTTAATATCGATTTCATAACATAAATTATTTATTGATTTATAAAAACATATAATTATTAATATATTTTATAAGAAAAGCTTGCGAAAATCTGAGTTTAATCACAAAAAATATTAAATTTACTTACCACGCCCCGTCTTAGGGTCAATGTACGCTGCCATCTTCGTCGCTTGCCGAGGGCCAACTGACATTTGGTGCCAACGATATATTTTTGCATCGTTGTAAATGAAACGCACGAACGATGCGGAACGGTTTCGCGCAATGAAACAGACTACATTGCGGTAAAGATTTTTTTTTAATTCAAGCGCACATTCGTGTCATAGGGGATCGAAAGGGATAAAATAAAAAGTTACTACCTACATAATAATCTTATATCTAATATTATAAGTCAACAATTTGTGTAATAATTAGTTATAAAGAAAAACCTGTTATTAGCTATCCTTATAGATGTTACATTTTACAAATAAATAAATAAGTAACTAATTCCCGTAATAATAATTCTCGCGCCATCTTGAGTTTGAGAAAGAACAAGACAGTTATAGAAAATAACATATGTCTTGCTTTTTCAGATGACGCATGATTTTAGAAAACCAAATATGAAGACTTCAATCGTTCGTAGCTTCGTGCCCTACGTTACGAAACCAATCTACGCTAATAGCGCCGGCAGCACTTAGCGCAATGCTCAGCCGCTAGGCAGCGCAGCCGCTAGGTAATTTCTATAAAATACTTAGCTAAATAAATTTTACTTAACGCGGTAAGAGGAAGATCTCGAACTACTTACTTTAATTATTTTTGTTGCTTAGTCGAGAAAGAAATGTATGCTTCCAACTTTTTGCTCTTAAAGTAAATAAAAAATCTAATAACCCAAATTAGTAAAGCAAATTTATTAATAGTTAAATAACTAAAGAGATTGAAACTCGTGACAACAGCGTGGTAATTCGGCCAGCCTTTTGGCTACGTTGCCTTTACTAGATTCAAGTTTAGATTTAGTTTTTTATTTGTAGCATATTTTTATATTTTGTAATGCAAAATACACACATCAAAAAAAGTTTGATATGACTAGCAACTAAAGATGGATGTTTTTTTAATTTTACTTTTTAAAAGAATGTTGCCTACTTAACAAAAGTGTATCTTTTATAAAAAAAAACAATTGATAATTTAAAATTTTTTGTTATTAAAAGATTCGATTTTTAAATGAAGAATCTTAGAAGAAAAAGAAAAAACGTTTTATTCTACTGTAACAAAAAGATTTCGTATTTTCAAAGTGATCGCAAACTTTTTTTGATGTGTAGGTACTGGAAAGTAAAAACAACTCGAGCACGTAGGTTTATTACATCAGCCAGAGGAGGTAGCGCTACTGTCATTGTAATGCTGTCAAAAATAATTCTTTATTGTATGTGACAAAAAGTAATCGTTCGATCGTCGTTCGGTCAACATCGCGGTAACTTAACGTAAATCGGCCGATAACTACCCTCCAATATGGTGAAATGTCATAACTGCGATAAACTCCTGAATAAAAAAACACCGGTATTAGAGTGCAGCCGTTGCCAAAAAGTTGTCCATACCACTACTACATGTACCGGCTTAAGTGCTAAACAGCTGACAGCACTACGCGTAGCCGAAAACTTGGATTGGACCTGTAATGAGTGCAACCAAAGTTCATCTCGGAAAAAATCATTTGTAACACTAGCAGACTATGAGGAGGAGAGCGAAGACGAAAATAATGCTTTAAAAAGTAATACAGAAGTAAAGAAACTACTGCAGGACCTAAGAAAAGAAGTAAGCAACATAGTCACGCAGGAGATGCGATCAGTTTCCAGCTCGGTGCAATATTGCAGTGACAAAATGGATGAGTTCACTGAAACTATAGAAGGCCTCACAGGTAGATTGAAAGATCTCGAAAAAAAGATTGCTCATCTAGATAATAAAAATAAAAATCTAGAGCTGAAGGTGGGAGCTCTCGAACAAAGAAATAGCGAGTTGGAACAGATGATCTTATCAGACTGCGTTGAAATTGCCGGTATACCAAGCGCAAGCAATAGCGATCTTAATAAAATAGCAGAAAACGTCGTAGGATTACTTAATATGCCAAAAAGCGAAATAGTGTCCGTAAAGAGCCTCGCAACCCGCAAGACAGGCCCTAGTTCAATACTAGTCAAAGTTCGCCAAGAAGGAACCCGAAGAACATTAATAACAGCAGCTCGAGAAACCACCATCCTGGCGCGCGACGTCATGGCGGACCTGTCAGGGGCACCGGCTACAGAGAAAATTAGCGTTCGTGAAGCTATTTCATCCTATTACAAAAATCTACTGTGGCAAGCTAAACAACATCTTAGCGGAAGCTATAAATTTATTTGGTTCAAAGAAGGAAGACTATTAGTTCGCAAGAATGAAAATACTAAAATTTCCCGTATCAGGACCATCAATGATGTTGAAATGTTGCTAAATAACGTAAACACGTAAATACTTATGCACCTATTCACAATATTATTCACTAATTCATTATTGGCCTAACAAATACCTACCTACTAACTAAACTTATTTAATTATGGATGACACAAATTATAATGTAAAAGAACTATTTAAAATACCTAATTTAGAAAATTATCAAAACATTATACCTAAAAACTGTAATAACCTAACCTTTGTACACGTCAATATAAGATCAATTATTAAACACTTCTGGAAAATTGAACACCTAATCTCATTATCCAATTATTCGATGGATGTATTAGTAATTACTGAACCTAACATATCAGATCGTATACAATGTCTCTATAATATTAAGGGTTACACAATGTACTCAGAGTTACGTAACCATCGAAAAGGTGGTGGGGTAATTATTTACATTAAAAACAAGCACAAATTCACCCAACACAAAATTACATCACTGTACTATGAAGGTCTTTTAGGGAAATTAACAACAAACTATTCTTACTCAGTGACCCTGTGTGCATTGTATAAACCACCTAAAACAAACCAAAAAATATTTATTTCACAAATTGAAAGCATGTTAAACAAGTACGCAACCGGTAAGGACGATTTTGTATTAATGGGCGACTGTAACATTAACCTAAAATCAACTAACACTAAAGATTCTGTCATACAAAAAGCATATATGAGCGTCATGAGCGGGTTCGGTCTCTCGTGCGGGATCACGGATTATACAAGAGTAGAAACCCTTAGATTAAAACACACGACTAAAGTAACTAAAAGCTGTATCGATCATATTTTTGTTAGAACCCGAACGAGAGACGCGTACTCCGCCGCGCTCGGCACCACACTGGCAGACCATCGCGTAGTTGCGCTCACGCTTATCGGTAACTCTAATATTCGGGCTGCTCCCACTTATACAACTATTTACGATGAGAATAAATTAAACAATCTTTTGAATGAAATAGATTGGAATCATACTAAAGAAATGAATTGTTCCGAAAGCATTTATAGATACATTACTAGTAGCATTAACGATTGTTATGCGCGATCTCAGTATAAAAAAGCACAATGTACTTCTTCGAAACGTAGCATGTTCAGATGGGCAAACAGTAAAATTCTAAATATATGTAAATTAAGAGATGAGCTGTTCACAGAATGGTTAAAAGATACAAGCAACTTGGAACTTAGATTAAAATATAATAAAATTAGAAATAAAGTTAATAACTTGGTTAATAAATATAGAAATAATTATTATAAAACGGAAATTAATAATTGTAAAAACAATACTAGAAAATTATGGCAATTAATTAATAATATGACAGGTAAGATAAATAATTCAATTGATACTACTGTTTTGAGAGTTTTTGACTCAGTAGGTAATAGTAAAACTATAGCCGATAATTTTGCCCGCAACTTCCAAAGTAATATAAAACGATTAATACCAACTTGTCATTTAAAACTTTTGAATGAAAATGACTACGTAAAGCCACTAAACAGATCAATATTCGTTCCAAAGGCTACAGAGGCAGAAGTTCTAAAGATTATTAGAAAAATTAACCCTCGAAAGGCCCCAGGGGCTGACGGAATAAGAGCTTCTGATATAATACGCCTTAGTGTCAAACTGACTAGTGCAATTACTCATTTGATTAACACAAGTATCTCGACTGGAAATTATCCGAACGAACTAAAAGCTGGCATAGTAAGACCTATCTTTAAAAGTGGAAATAAACAAGACTATTCACAGTACCGTCCAATTACAATACTGTCAGTTATTGACAAAATTATAGAGAAGTACATTTGCAAAATCATCAATAACTTTTTTGAGTGTAATAGCGCATTATGCTCCCAGCAGTATGGCTTCCAACCAAAAAAGAGCACGACGTTACTATTGTCTCGTTTCACAGATGATATTAATACCTACTTAAACGGAAAAAAACATATTATATTAATATTCATTGACTACAGTAAAGCTTTTGAAATTCTTAGACACGACTTGCTCCTAAAAAGATTAGACGACATCGGTATACGCGGTAAACTCCTCGTTTGGTGTAGAAATTATTTGGAAAACCGAAGTTATCAAGTTAAGATAGATAAATCACTTAGTGACATTATTAACACCCATGAAGGAACAGCACAAGGATCGGTCATAGGCCCGTTGCACTACCTAACGTACGTAAATAACCTACAAAATGTAGTCAAACACTGTAAAATTTATCAATTCGCGGATGACACGTGCCTGATAGCAGCGAACAGGTCTCTGTTGATTGCACAAGAAAATATTCAGAGTGATTTCGATGCAATTTGTAAATGGTCACATGACGCAGGACTCATATTGAACTCCGATAAAACTAAAATGATTCACGTGCATTCTAGTCATAATACGGGATTGTATAACGATGTGAAAGTAACAGCCCATAGTCATGACTGCATGCATAGTACTAACCGGCATTGCCCTATCACTTGCCAAAATATCGAGCGGGTAAAAGATCACACTTATTTGGGACTAACGATAGATAACAGATTTAATTGGAGAAAACACATTGATAAAACTTGCACCACTCTCAGAGCCATAATGGCTAAATTCTACTTAATAAAAAACAAAATACACTTTAGCGTGTTACTTACTATGTACAAAGCTTTTGCAGAAAGTATTATTTCATATGGATTGAGTAGTTACGGACGAACCTTTAAAACCTATCTTGATGACATTTATAATTTACAGCACAGGATACTAAAAATGATCGCACCACTAAAAATAAAACACAAATACATTGACAACCCAGTAGGTCTATTTAGGTTTTGTGGTGTGTTTCCAGTCCACACAAAAGTTAAATATCAAATGTTAACGGAACAATTCTTTCGAAAAGAAATATTAATTACAAAAAGTCACCCCATCTTAACCAGGAATGTAGCAAATAAAAAATTAAGAACTCCTAAATTTAATAACTTCTACGGAAAAAGAACGTCCCAATATATAATGCCACATCTGATTAATTCAATACCCCATGACATAAAAAATAAAATTACAACATCAAACTTAAAAACGGTTTTAAAAGAATACTTCTTTTCACATCAATCATTATCTTTCCTTTAAACTACGTGCCAAGTGGGAGCAACCTTCACAAACAATAGCAGTAGTCAAGTAGAACATCACTCACACATACGCAACTACGCAATGAATCTAATGTTATCTTTAGCTTACGATATGAATACCGAGCCCACGGGTGCCGCGCTGCCGCTGGCCGCACTGTTTAACAAATACCTACATGTTGTTTAATGTTGTAAAGATAAAATAGTGATCAATAACTGTTTATTTATTTTGAAATTAAAAGAGAATGTAAACTAAGGAGAACGCTACTGTCTAGTTAAATCTTATTTAGATTTTAAGATAGTAATAAGAAAATCTGTATATTTTTTTTTGTATTGGGTAAATAAATAAAAAAAAAAAAAAATTAAAATAAAAAAGACCCTCGAACTTATTGTGAAGCTCGCAGTATTGCAAAGCTGTTATGTGAGTTATTCGCTGTTTGACTCCGTTTGTCCATTATTAAATGCAAAATAAATATTTAATTTTAATGTCTCGAAACATGAGACGTGAACACACAATGCTTGATAATTAAAGTCATGAACTCCAAACCACGAGGCATGTAGGATATACCAGTTATATACTTCTCCAATTCAAATCAATATCGTACGTTTGTATATTAAATAATAAAAAAATAAGTCCCCAGACAAACATACAACTGTATAGCTCCAAAGTAAGCAGAGCTCGTATTATGAATGAACATACAGCGAGCTTGGGAATCCAGAATAAACACATACATAATAAATATAAACAACAATGACCCGAGAACAAACGTCTGTGTTCTTCACACAAATGAATGCCCCGACCAGGACTCGAACTATTAACTCGGACAATGTTTTATCCTAAGCATATTTTCTAGCAAAGCTTGCCATGAATTTTACAATAAATCCAAAATTTTAAGCCGCCACTTTTAAACAGTGTTTTTGAAAACAATTTTAGTAACTTTAGCAGTAATTTTCATGTAATGAATTTAAGATACTTTCTCACACACTCTTATTTATCAGTCAGTCAAACAAAATCACGCATAATTAAAATTTCTTAGATTCTATACGTGTATTAACTGTGTTTTGTTGGAAGTGATGCTTCGCGACAGATGTTTCCAATTTCACTATCAGTCATGATGGATAGCATGAAAGCAAAATTCTGCTTCACGAATTAGTCTGTTGTGTCTATTATGAATATAATTCGACGTAGTATTTATACAGGTCAGGAGCAGATGCAAAACGTGCTGCGTTACCAAAAACAAAACACTCAAAACCTATACTATTTACGTCCAGAGCAATCGTCAGAAAATTGTAATTTATCGTGTCATATACATAGTTGATAATACAACACGAAGGGTCTAAAACTTATTGTATGGAGCTTGGCATCTTTTCAGAAAAAAA
Source organism: Marasmarcha lunaedactyla (assembly GCA_923062675.1). Taxonomy (NCBI): domain Eukaryota; kingdom Metazoa; phylum Arthropoda; class Insecta; order Lepidoptera; family Pterophoridae; genus Marasmarcha; species Marasmarcha lunaedactyla. The sequence continues at coordinate 24,855,832 of OV281349.1, forward strand.
AAACAGTCTACTTTTGTTTTTTTTTTATCAAAATCTCTGCACATGATCAACGTTACGTTCATCGATTAGGGACACTCCAAGGAGTACAAAAATATCTATTATTGTTAATATATTTTTGTATATTTTCAAAAGGAAAACATTATGCTAAGTGTCACATTTGAGAGTTATGCGTCAAAAAAGATTGTAATAGAAAATATGTATATAACCCCCTAAATAGGACTTTAAGCATTTCTACGCACTATAGTGAGTGCATACAGTAGTTCTGACTTAATCGGATATTTAGTTATTAAACATATTTACAATTCTAGATTGTACATATAAGTGTATTAAATTAATAATTTTAAGATAAAAATATGCTACAAATAAAAAACTAAATCTAAACTTGAATCTATTAAAGGCAACGTAGCCAAAAGGCTGGCCGAATTACCACGCTGGGTCGCAATAGAAGTTCGTTGTGCGAGATAGGTGCCAGCCTTAGGGTCACGAGTTTCAATCTCTTTAGTTATTTAACTATTAATATTTTTTACTTACTTTCAATGCAAGAAGCACAGTTTCACAAGTATCGCATAGATAATGAGTTTTTATTAAACTTGTAGAAATCGATTGAGAACCCTCGAACAAATGTAACTGTGATTTAATGTGTCATATTGCAGAAATATAAGCAATGGAATATTGTTGTACAGAACTAATATAGCCCTATATACTTACTACTAAGGCGTTTTAAGAAATGCAGTCTGTTCATATAACAATTCTTGACGTGATCAGACCTTAAACTTTTACATTATTGACGACCGAGTGGTGTAGTGGTAAATAGCCGTGCCTCATACGCCGAAGGTCTCAGGTACGAGTCCTGGCCGGGGCATACATTTGTGTGATGAACACGGATGTTTGTTCTCGGGTTGTGGTTGTTTGTATTTATATATGTATGTTTATTCTGGGTTCCCCCCCAGTTCGCTGTATGGTCATCCACTCTGCTTACCTTGGGGTCAAACAGCTGGTGTGTTTGTCTGGGGATTCTTTTTTGAACTTTTATTATACTATTTTAAACTAGGATTTTAATATAAGATATTAGATAACGATAACGTCGATAAAAAACCGTAAAACGAATACAAAACCATATCTCATATTGCCCTATCTGTGTCGCACCTCAGAATTATGCGCAAAAAATAAGAAACCGTAGCGGCTTTATTTTGTTGCGTGCGTTTAAGTAATTCATATTGATTTGTACTGCGCACCGCCTCTTACATTCTTTATAATTTAAAAAAAGTTATTGACGACTGGGTACTTTTGCTATCATGCCTCTTGTGTTAAGATATATGTTAAAATATGGTTTTTCAACGCTTAAATGTGGACCTAAGCCAAAAACTACTATTTCATCCATAGATCCAGTAGGTTTTTTTTCCAGTAGGTGCAATTTTTATCGCTGCATAGTTCTGAAATGTCACATTTTAAATCATATATATATATTGGTGTTACTTTGAGTGTCCCTAATCGATTTAAATAGGTTTTATTACGACTTACAAAACTTATTGTGGTGCCTTTCACACTAACTGTACGTTAAAAGTGCGCTTATTGAATAGTTAAATGTTGTATCATGTTAAGAACTGCCATTTGATCCCTCTACAGCATGTAGATAAGCTTCAAATAAGTTTTGTAGCTCTATATAAAGTTTGCTGTTACGGTATTCTTTCTGAATAAGTATGTAATATTAGAATTTTGGGCATAGTAGGTACGAGTGTCCCCAATCGCTATACACAGGCCAAATTGTGCGCCGCCATTTTGAAAAAATCAGAAGACCCAAAAAGCTCTGGCGGAAGTTGCGGTAAAAGTGTCACTCTGGTTGCCATTAATCATGAGGGTTATCTCAAGATGGATGGTCAACCCTTGTAATCCTTTTACACTGTTCCGCCAATGTCCTCTTGAGAAGTTCGACCTGAATACGGTTCGCTGCCTACGCTTTCTTTGAATCTATCGAAATGAAAGTACGCTTCTTAAAAGTAAGTTCAAAAAAAAATCTGGTAAAAGCAACATTGGACCATTCGATCACTAAATATGGTAGTTTTTCTTAATTTTATTAATTAAAAAAAATTACCAAGTCAGTGTTGTCATGTTAGAGACTTAATAGTGAATAAAACGAATACGCAGTGAACTGAGGCAATGAACAGTGAACAAATCATTAATAAAAAAAAATATGTGAATAAAGATCACGTTTTAGAATCTTCAGCTTTGATAAGAAAAAAGATGTTCAAGGAAAAAGAAAAGGGGTATTAAAAACAAAAAAAAAAAAACAGTATAACAATAAGTTTTTTATTTCGACGGATCTTAACTACTGTTACAGTTGAAGGATATTTTCTGTCGAAATACAATCAATAGGAGCCTTGTGCTTCAAGTTCGACGCCACGATATTCTATATGAAGATATTCATATGTACGTAAATTGACTATAAATACTTGTTACACCAATTATATTCTTGGTCAGTTTTATTAAAACTACTATAACCATATTTTATTTACACAGTTTTTAAATTTAAAGTAAATTTACTTAATAAACATATACGCATTTTGCAGTAAAGTTAAGATACCACTTGATTTTTCAGTACAGATATTGCAGATAGTTGAATAAAAGTATTAGGTATTTACAATTATATTGTGTTTTGTAGTAGTCACTTAAAAACTGTCACACGCCATTAATATTCTCAATATTGCTACTACAAAAACGAAACGTACGTATGAATGAACATAAACTAATCGTTCACTCAACCATTCAATCAAGTTCAAACAAAGTGGCAAATCAGGGGCGCAGGCGCTGCAGTTTGCACCTTTAGTCACAATATGATACGCTCTAGACCTGCTATGCGATGTGCCCGATGATAGGGCCATATCTGTTGCATAAGGGGTCTAGAGCAGGATATAGACCTTATCGTTAGCACCTTAAATTGCAATATGATACGCTTATACGCAACCATTCGTGCTAGTTGGGTAAGTAAGTAATTATGTTTTATCCATAACACAATTTTTATCAAACTTTAGCAATTGAGATAGAATTGAATTGAGCAATTGTTTAGGTAGAAACGATTTAAACAAGATTTCATTACTTATTTAAAATCCGTCTACTCTACAAATAGAACACACAGACAAATACGTAGTTAAATTCAAATTGAACGTTATCCCTTTGCATCGAAGACACAAAAATACGGTTGACATATTCCCTTTAAGTCCTGGGTTCATCATTTGACTTCCAAAAGTTTTAACGAGGGTTGTTAAATTAGAAAAGTCACTTCGTTATTACTATATTATATTAATATTGCCTAGATAGCATTATTCAAATGTGTCGTACGTAAGTTTGTAGCTACTATATATTCTATGTATGTAATAATTAAATACACTACATAATATATTTTTCACCTTTTCAACCAGCTAAACAAACTAACACGTGATCCGTCTGCATAATAAGTTTATTTATTATTTATTATATAATAGAACAACCAGTGAGTAATACATTAGGACTTACAACTAAATATTCTTATAGTAATAAAGAGATAAATGTACTTACACTCTACTTAAGGCTGCCTCAACATGCATAAATAAGAAACTGTGACAAAATTTAACTAATAAATTATTAAATTATGTTTACAAATTGGATTATTATAAATCATAGATTATGCAATAAAAGCTGATCAGAGCCTAAAGAATTTGATTAAGTAGTATAGTTGAGTGGGTGATTTTCAAAATTGATTAATATAAGTATGTCAATAATAATAAATAAATAAAACCTATAATGTCCAAAAATTATTTAATTAATTTAATTTAGTGGTATATGCGCCCATACAGATTAATCGTAGATCTAATTTTTTAGTAATATTATGACGATATAATGATCTTTGCCTTTGGAAATGCCTTTGGTCCAGTAATGCACAACGTAAACGTGGCTATTATGGCAGTTGAAATAGGAAGGACTCTAGTCCCCCCCCCCCTCCCCAAACTGTATTAATTAAAAAATTCTGAAAATAAAATACTTCTGATAATAAAATATGAATAGATACAAATATACACGACCATTTCGAAAAGTCCCTGATCTTTTCGACTTGTTACTTTTTGTAAATAATTACTACGGGCCGTCTGTTTGTCCTTTGATTAATTTTATTTCCCGCATTTACGTAACGTAAGCTCTCATTCTAAATGATCAAAGATACTTACACCTTGTGATTCCGTACAATCTCATAAAAGATTCCCTTTATAGGATAAGTTTGTAATGAATACTTTGATCGTCTACGAAGCCTTAATAATCCCCCTCACTCTGCAATCCATCTCAGTACTCGATCTCTACTTTGAAGCTATGTACTACTTACAAACCTGCCTCATACGCCGGAGGCCCCAGGTGCGGGTCCTAGTTGGGGCATTCCTTTGTGTAATGAACACAATTTTTTGTTCTCGAGTCATGGTTGTATATGTTTAAATATGTGTGCGTATTCTGGTTTCCCCCCAAGTTCGTTGTGTAGTGATCCATAACACAAGCTCTGATTACGTTGGGCCATACAGTGGGTGTGTTTGTCTGGGGAATATGTTTTTCCTTTTAAGTGTTGCTAGCATTTCGAGACGACATAAATGTAGAGACAACTACTGATACTGAGTATTTAGATAAATAAATTTCCGGACAAGCCTGCAAGTGTTCAGAATGATTGCTTTTTGCACTGAATGTAAGTGAATCTGCAAAATTTGTGATTACTGCTATTTGCAGAACATAAATGCTCCGGGCAAGAAGTTTGATGAAAAAAGTGAAGTAATCGTAAGCGAAGCTTATTTTGAAGCCGTAGGTAACAGTGTAGAAAAATTAAGAAGTCGTTGGGAAGACAATACGCAGTTGAAGGAAACTACACGTTGTCGTTGCTAAATATAAAAAATAATTTTATTACAAAAACTTTGTTTTAGTATTTACTCTCGGAACTTAATGAACCAAGTGTTACAACCAAACGCAACAAGTTTCATGACACTTTTGAATAGTTAATTTTTATGTCTCCACTTAACATTATTTTCCAAAAATTGATTATACCATCTAACATTCTTACCCACATAACTTCATCATATGTTCATGTCATGGATCCATAAGCTCCTTAATACAATGTACGAGTCCTGGATTCACTCCGCGATGGACGGAAAAGTTTCGGCGGGAAATCTTCACCCCTTAGGATTACATCAGTTTTCATGGAGTTATTCTTACGATCAGTATTATGGCTTATTAACAATGTTTACGCTTCAAATATGGTAGAAGTCTGGAGTCCAGTAATCTATGTACATGAACATACAAGCTGGTTAAAGGTTTAAACTAAAATTCGAGTTTCTTCTACTTGTAGATAAATGGTCTATTTTCTGACAACAGATTTTAAAAAGCTTTTAAAAGGGCTCAGCCGATGGCGTAGGCAAAAAGTACCTACATAGCATGGAATTATTATGTACTACTAATATTATGTAATAATTTAACTTTTATTATAAAACAATTTGAGTGAAACTTCAGACTATAATACAGGTGAGTGGCTATATCCAACTGGAATGTCCGTATTACCACTATGTTGGTATCAAAGGTTAAACTAACTTATTTTTGAGTGGCAGAAAATCCAACCAAAGCAAAAAACATAAACATTCTTTACGCAAAGAGCGGAGCTACCCTACACTGAAAACCTAATCGCGCTGTAATTTCATGATGCAGTGAAAGAAGTCTGACCTACGTAGGAACTCAAGATGACTTTTATTTGACGGCTGCGTCACATCTCTCAGCTGCAAATTCAAATTTATATATTTAATTCTCAACATTGACAATTACTTGTTCTTATTGACGTCAAATAAAACATGGAAGAGTACCACCAGTTCGGAAAAACCGCACTGTTTGTGAGCTCCAACATAGCTACTGCCATTCCCTTTGTCGCCTTTTGTTATTTTTTTTAGGGCTGAAACTGAATTCAATTAGTACTTACTTGAAGATTTTATTTACCATTAGACATATGTACATTTAATTAAGGATGTTTTAATTACTAACTTGGTAGTGAAATAGAAATGTCTTAAATCGTAACAAAATGTGACATGATGGCACAGATCCGAAAATAGCAGAGTGGTTATTTTAAATTGAAAGCAATTCGTGTTTGCTTGCACTACCTCTTACTATGTAGTTAGGTAAGAACAAGAATTACACTTTTGTTCTGTTTAAAATAAATAAGAGTTAGGAAGGAATTATTAACAATTCGTTAATAATTGGACATTTTGACATTTACAGATTAGGGTTCCAGGAACCTATTATTATATATATTTTTTAAGTGTTATTTTTTATATAACCTTGAGTTTAAATATCTATGATTTTGGGTATGGTAGTTAATTGTTATATTACTCGAAAAGTGGGATGTCTATACGGCAAAAAATACACTGTTCCCGGGGAACAATCACAGTAAGTATACAACACACGAAAATTACCGATTCAAACCGTGCGGGATAGGAATGTATACGTACGCTACGAATTTAATATATGTTGACGTATGTATGTACACAAGCCAAACATGAAGTGTATCGTAGATTTATGAGTTTAATTGAGCCGATCAAGGGAGCCCCTGTAGGTATTGAATTGAGATAGAATAATTTATTTTATTAAATTGTATTTGCTATTTTATTTTAAATAACTTCTGAAATACCTGTGTGCGTTGTTCTGTTACAAAAAAAGGTGATGAATAGAAACGGCATCGAGTCATAACCGTCGTGGGACACAATCCCAGGGTCCAAATCTTGGTAAAATAGCATATTAGGATAAGCACTGACAAATTTTTATGGTAACTGTACACCTCCCCATTACCGTTTTGTCATCAAACGGTAATGTAGGGAAGCGTTCATCTCTTTCGGGCCAACTTAGTTACGGTCATAACAAAACAATAAAATCACAAACTAATTTAGGACCATGTAAGTACAAACAAAAGTCATTAGAAAACTTCCTTCCTGTTGCCGTAACCCACAATGGCGGCACGAGCGTCACGTAACCACGTCTCTTTGAGAGGCCGCGGGAAACTGGGTCACGGCCATTGTGAAGTCACGGGATCTGCGGAAGCCTAGGCCAATGAATACTTTAGCAACCTTCCATCTCTACCTTTTGGGACTCTTATGTTAGTTTATTTATGGGGAGGAATTAGTTTAGAAGTGGATTTTGATTGGGCATGGGCATGGATTGAATTTTAAGTTACGTAACATGTAAAACTTATCAACGTACCTATTTTTCCATACCTAACACCTGGAACATACATGACACTAGTTCTTAATGAAGCTTAACTTTCTCTAGATGTGCTGACGTGTTTAAGTAAAACGTGATGAATAAACAGCATACATAATGAGCTGGTTCGAAGATGTGTATCCTACCAACAAGGCACTTACAACGCCAGGTCGGATGTAGATTGCATAAAACCGCCTAAGCCTGGTGATGCTGATGTCTCTATTGTGCTGTTGTACTTAGTTACGAAGTCACCGTGTTCACCATTAGAGTTCGAGGTAAGGCTCTGAACAGCAGTGATGCCAACTTAGGGGTTTTCCCCCAAATTTAGGGGAAATCAAGATGTCCTGGGAGTTTTAGGGGTACATTTATTTCGGGGGATTTTTTAGAGAGTACTTTATTCAAGAGAAATTTCTTTTTTCTTAAGAAAACTCACGATTCAATAAAATTTATATTAAGCCTCGAACCCAACGAACAAACTAAAGCAAATATAAGGTCCAAGCGTGGCTACAATTTAAATATCAGAAAACTATATTGTAAACGAAATAATGGCTCAACGGTCAGCGTGCTTTTATGCACGCTTTATATAAAATGCACCCACATAAAGGCAACAGCTATTTTATAATTACATCTCAAGCCTACACAGCCTACTGGTAAATCCTCCACTAGGTTTGATTACTTCTCAATTAAACCACTTTTAAATGTTTATATTTATTTTGCTGTGGTTATGCCAAAAGTAAAAAAAGGATCCTCTATTAAAATTACTACAAGGATTTGCAGCCCCTAGAGTAATAACTTATGATAACTCATGAGTAGAATCAGATTTTAATAACTCTTTCATCAACCTCTTTCATGAACCTCTTTCATCATTTTACTAGATGAGATGGAGACTTAGGATTGAGAAGTAGGATATTAAGAGTAAGTAAATAAAATAGGATTGACAAGTAGGATATTAAAAGTAAGTTAATAAAATAGGATTGACAAGTAGGATATTAAGAGTAAGTTAATAAAATAGGATTGATAAGTAGGATATTAAAAGTAAGTTAATAAAATAGGATTGACAAGTAGGATATTAAGAGTAAGTTAATGAAATAGGATTGACAAGTAGGATATTAAGAGTAAGTAAGTAAAATAGGCAAATATTTCCTTTAAATAGATGAAGGTTTTATTATTTCTCCATAGGTCTTTGTATAAGTTGATGGAAGAAAATGACCATTAATCTAGTTCTGTATATTTAATTAAAATTTGTTATAAACAATCTGTACTTAGTATTATTCTAAGCCTTCTCTTTTTTTCCATTCACTTTTCAATCTAGCTAGTTTTTTCTTTTTGTATTCTGCTGATCTAAATTTTTTATCTTGTATTCTTTGTTTTTGAGCAGCTACACTATTTTCTCCATTCATTATTTTATCCAATTTAGCCACTAACATTTCTCGGGCAAGTTTTCTATTATCATCTTGACTTCTGCTAATGTGACTTTTAATTACTATACCTGAAATATCAATATTTCATAAGCAGCTACTAAAAGAATGCATAATAACATACAAAAGTGCTTCTTAAACTTTTCCAATGTGAGTTAAATTTATGTATATGCCAAGCGCTGCGTTGCCATGGGGCCTTAGTAATCATGAGATGCAGGTGGAACTGCACAGGGACATCTAGTAATTTATTACTTTAGAAGTGTATTAAACCTAAGCTTGAGCTTGCCTTATGCATATAATGCACATAGAGAAGTAAATTATACAGGGTGTAATCGTTAAGTGTGACCAGGCGATTATTCCGTAACTATTACAGATATCAAAAAACTTTAAACCGATATCGTAAAGACGTTACCTAATAAGTAAAATTACATAAATAACTTTTTTTAAATCAAACGACAAGTACCCAAATTTCTGACATGAAACACTCCCATACTTTAGTATTATGGTGCGTTCCGTTTGCCGCTCACAGCGCTATCAGCACTAAAAGTGCTCAAAACCATTTCGTTCGTTTTAGCGCGCTAAAAGTGATATTAGTGCTGTTGCAATCGGAACGGTAAATAGCGCGCTAACATTCTGAATGTTCGTCGATTAAGTCTAAAGTTAAAATTTCATTAAGATCTTTGACCCTGAATGAAGCAGGAGCCATTTTTTTACATTATTACAAAAGCAAATTAATAAGCAAGCTCTTAAAATTTATAATCAACTAATAAAAACACCAACAAAGTAACGTCATGTGTCAGTTTTGACAGGCCACTCCATCGACCATACTCCGTAGCTTTGGCACTGTGAGCGGGAAGATGCCGGCGTTTATGACGTCATTGATGACGTATCGATAACGCTGTGAGCGCGCTCACGGGCAGTCGGAACGGGTATATGAGCGCTATGAGCGCTGTGAGCGCTATAATCGGCAAACGGAACGCAGCATTAGATTAGAAGAAATGTTTTAGTTTCCTTATTTTGATTTGGTCTAGTACTCATTTTACCTTAATCATCATATTTTATGACTACTTATGATAATAATGATTTTCAAGTAGATACACGTGTATTATCTTACCACTTCAAATTAGTAATAAACCTTGTTTCAATATTGCATCAATTTGAACTGGCTGAAAAGCAACACACTACAAAAAGAAGATCCTCTTTGTGTTCGATCTCAGTTCAAAACATTTATCGCAGGTTGTCATTCTCGTCAATTTATTGTGTTTTTTTGCGTTGATAATCGTGATTGTTTCATTTATTGATAGAAAATGGCATATCCCAATAGAGAGAAGAGGGATATGTTTAAAATGTACTACAAATATGATTGTATCAGAAGAGCGGGCAATATTGCCTACTGAAGAGAGTACCCAGATAGAGAAGTCCCTTCTGGTACTGTCTGAAAAGTTCCTTCTCTCCCACCTTCTATTACCAGGAGGCGGTTCCTATTGTTTATGTTTCGACTTACATTGAAGAGCCACTGGTTTTCGAGTGCATGATTCTAATACAATAACGTCAATGTATTTTATAGAGTTGCCCAGCTTTTTTTGAATTCGCCTCAAAATACTTTGAAGAATATTACTCAGAACGAACTTCGTTATATTTTTAAAGTGAGTCAATGTAAATCGAAGTAGGTGGGGCGTAAGCTTATTGATGCTACAAGGCATTTAGGTGTAAAAGTGAACAACCACTGACTTTTCTGATAGTACGTACTTACGTAAATGGACGTACGTGGAGAAATAATGAATCCTTTAATAGAAAAAAAGCTTCGAGAACAAGAGCTACAGAATTTAAAAATGATTTAGATAACAATATTATTAACTTACGTAGTAGATAATCCACGCGAATCGACGCGATCAGTGGCACGATTATTCTCGGTGCCCCATAATTATTTAATTAGTTAAAAAAAAACACAACTTAAAGCTTTCGAGATAAAACCTACTCAAATGCTACTCAATGATGATCCTGCTCGTCGGCTGGTCTATTGTAATTGGCTAGTTAATAATTACATCAATGTAATATTATGGACCAATAAAAGTAATGTTTCAAACTGTGGCATTTACAATAGAAAAACCTTGCATTTTTAGTCAATTGACAATCCTCACCTAATTACTGAAGTTAGACCTCAGGTACGATTCTCAATTAATGTATGGTGTGGTATACTTGGAGATCGGACCATTGGGCCATATTTTTACAGTGAAACCTTAACTGGACAAAGATCTTAACTGGACCTTTGTACAAAACGTATGCTAAGTTTATTAGAACAAATTCCAGACGATGAAAGAAGGTCGATAACTTTTCAACAAGATGGAGCACCTGCACATACACTATACAAATGTTTTAATGAATTTCTTACGAAACAATTTTGATGATTTAATAGCAAATAATAGTGCAACCCCTTGGCCTGCCGGATCCCCGGAGCTCTTGGAATCTCTATGGAAATTTATCAAAGACAACATGTACGCTCAGAGAATAGAAGTCTAGAAGAAGAATAGAATAGAGAGTCTAGAAGAGTTATAGAATCGTGTACGTCGTGCAGTTGCTTTAATTACTCCGCAAATGTTAGGGAAAGTTCATTTAGGAACTGTAAATAGAGCTCTTCATTGTATCGCCCAACAAGGACGTCATGTCACTTCGAACATCTGCTTTGAATACAAAATTTGGTACTTACTTAAAAATAAATATTATTCAATTAAAAGACAGTTTTAATACTTTGTTAGATTTATAAACAGTTTTCTTTAATATTAATACTAAGCTAAAATAACCTTTTGAAAATAAGGAAATTTAATCCTTTCTACTAATCTCATACTAAATGTATGGGAGTGTTAATAGTCAAAAATTTGGATACTTGTCGTTTGATTTAAAAAAAGTTATTGATGTCATTTTACTCATTAGGTAATGTACTTTCGATATCAGTTTTAAGTTTTTTGATATCTGTAATAGTTACGGAATAATCACCTGGTCACTTAACGATTACACCCAGTACATACAGGTGACGGAATAGAAGTCCTATGGCAACACAACCCTCTGCACAAGCTGATATCTTAGTTTTACTTAACTCATATTGGATAAATTAGTAAGTGATTTTTAGAAAAAATATATAGCTATATTGGAAATTGTAACTTTTTCATTGTTAAAGAAATTATTAGATTGGGTCAGTAATTCAGAGTTTATTTATTACATACAAACAAGCAAACATGTATTTTCTCTTTATAAAATTAGTATAAAGATTTGATGGATGAATAATTTAAATGGATGAGCATAAAAATTATAAAATCTTGAAATGCTGACCTGTTGGAATATGTGTAAGTACTACACAGTTGGCATTTTTATTCACAGCTGAACCACCAGGGCCTCCCCCACGAACAAATTGCTCTGCTAAGTCACATTCCCTGATTTTTGGTACTTTAGAGTAATCAATGGTGTGCTTGTACAGTGCAAATATGACTTGACTGTGACAAGGAGTCAAGATTTTAGAGAACCTCATTACTAACATTTTAAACTACAGCCCCACGGGATAGTAAGGCCTCACCTTTCTGCAAAGAGCAATTATGATTAGAACATTATAATTATATGCCTCTGTTTTATAAATGTAGTATTTCCCATATAAAATCAGGTGCCTTGTAGAGTGATATATTCTTTGGGTGACTAGGCCACATACTTTGTTTTATGTAATGTTAAACTTTTGTACCTCGTTTGTGTAGTTAACGTACCCATAGGTATTTCCTATGGTGATCTTGCAGTGACAACTAGATTTGGCTTGTTCAGTCAGAAATCATTCCTAAGTGCAACGACTGGCAATAAAATATATTGTTTAGTAAAAGTCGAGCTCTTGCATACAGGCAGTATCAACATAAAACTTAAACTGCATCTTTATTTAAATTCATATCTTTAAAATGACGTTTACTCCAACTAGAAGGTTATTGTGGTTTAGAAATGATAACTGTATACTTACACAATAGGCGAATTTGATGTCTTTGCTATGTTTTAAGGTTTTATTTTTACGGAATTCCGATACAACTCTTTGCTTAAAATATGATGGATCTGTTAACTGTAGTGATTTTGAGTAAATTAGCAAATTCTTGTAAAGTTTTAATACATCCGTTCTTGTTACAGGCATTGTATAATAGTTCAATTAAAGAAAAATAGACGTTTTGCAAAATTTACAATGATAGTTTTAGGCATATTTATTAGGTTATGTCTGAAATTTTTTTTTTCACGGTTATCTTATAACAAAGTAATTACAACATACAGCCAGTCTGTCGTAAATATATTATTTTATTGTGATTATGATGATATAAATGTATAATAATGAAGATAATGAAAGTGAAAGTAAAATGATAGCGTGACTTTATTATCACTCATTGGATTTTATCTTTAATACACATATCTTTGAATATTTACTGCATAACACACATCCCAAAAACAATAAAACAATGGAGTGAACAACTTCCTCCTTCGAATTGCCGCCAAAAAGTCCTTAGTATGCGAAATATTATGACATCTGTGCCATTCTTCTTTGATTTATAATAAGGAAATATGAAATGTAGATTACAATATGCACTAGGGATGTTATGAACTTCCAATTGGTTTTACAGATCCGGTTCCGGTTCTGGTTCCAAAACTTTTGAACCGGAGGTATATCAGAGGTCGATATGCAGCGACGGAGGCAGCGCGCGACCGCAGTCAACAGAAAAAACGTATTCATATCAGTGATGATCCCTTAGTATGGTGGAAATTAAATACTAAATTCAAACCCTTGGATTCGATTGCCAGCCATTATTTGTCGTGTCCACCAAGCTCAGCAGCGAGCAAACAACTTTTTAGTGGTGCTGGCCTCATCTATAATGCGTTAAAGAATAGACTAGTAGGAGATAAAGCTGCGAAAATATATTCATTAAACATAATTTGATTCCTTTGGAGTCGCTGATTTCATTCAATTAACTGATTTGATTTGATTTTTAACTAATACCTACTGTTTAATATTTTAGATTTTTTCTTTTAGGACCTAGGTAGGTGTAACAAACTGTTTTGGATTTTTTATCTGATATTAAATAAGTTGATGAAATATTGTTGTAATATTTTACTAAACTTGGGGGTCCCACAATTGATGAAATTACATTTTTTATAGTCCTTTTAGAAGTCTTTTTAGATTTTTTTCGCCTCCAGTTCCGATTCCGGTTCCGGTTCCGATAAAACAAATTTAAAAACTCCGACTCCGGTTCCGATATCATCACTTCCGTTACATCCCTAATATGCACCAATGTACAAACGCTTCAATTGATAATATTAGTTTATTTGTAGTTATTTGTTTATTAGGACATTCATTTGTCATTTGTGTGATGAAAACATAGGCCACTCAAAAGCATTGCGAATTTTTTTTATGTTTGGCATGCTGGCGTGTTGTAATTTATTATGAAAAGTCGATTATTTTGTTACGATTTCGTTGATCATACAATTTAGCTGCATTTAAATAAATAATTGTAGAATAAATAGCTTTCTCTGCAAATATGAAGTCCTTATCAGTCAAAGAACTAATAACTCGTATTCTTTATTAATGAAAAATTCATTAATCGACACAAAAAAGAAATTTTCTCGACAGACATAACGAATAACCTTTATGCGCGGTTTATACCTATTAAGTAGTTAAGCTTTGAGTTACTACATTTTACTCGAGTTTCCAAACGCATTAAGTAGTTAAGCCTTTAAGTTCAATAAATATTCGAAGAACGGTCAGTAACTTATGTTCGAATTCGTCAATTATGTACTTAGATTTGCGATTAGCGGGATTTTCAAGATTTGAAATCGGCTCGATATTGTTGAAATAATTTTATAGTCTGCCCGAAACTGTTACTCATGTCGTATAATTTTCTAACACTTGTGGCGGTCAGAACCGCAACAAATATGTAACCCTAGCGGCTTTTTATGCTGTCAATAATACACTTGGACACAATCGATTTTAAATTAATGGAATCGGGCACAAACTAACTAGTGATGCTACGCATCAGAAGAACGTCTTCCTAACTACAACACTAGGAACCCACTTTTTCAATTTGACAACTTTAAAAAAAATTAGATGGTCTGACTGCATTGGATTTTAGAGTAATGCCATTGTGGCAGCGCGAAAGTCCCTCTTCTATTCTTCAAGATATTTTACCAATATAAAAGATAAAGAAGGTAAAATAAATATAAGACTTGTATATTGATGAATTTTTTTTATTCCTAAACTTTGTTTTATATTTTTATATGCTTTGTTTGTATTGCATGGAAGGCAAATTTTAATTTTCTAGACGCGAGACATTAGAACCTTTTAATATACTTTTGATTATGTTATACCAATAATAACTAAACACCGTTATTCTTATTGAGTAACCCAGAAAACATTAACATTTTTCTCAAAATGTTTGTGGCTTACAAACAATTTACGAAGTTCTACCACACTTAAACCTTGTAAGTAAAAACTAGCACAAAGACACGTTAAGCAATGTTAAGTCCAATCTCAGTTCTTGGAAAATGATGGAAAATGACGTCCTTTCGCCTACTTTCTCATTTACTACCAGCACTTGTTGTACAATGTGAAGCACCATAAACGCAAATTAATTACTATGTTTGGGAATTGAGAGGTTATGTTACGGAAATTGATCAATGCAAACTCTTCACTCGTCAGACATTGAAACCGCAATGGCAGATCGAGCTGATTGATTGAAAATTAAATTAAATTTTATGGCAATCAGCTGTAGTTACTGCACAATGACTATTTCTGCCAATTTCAAGTATTATTATAATAAAAGTAGTTTTAACATAAAAACATTGAAAGATAACCTAAAACCGTACATAATTGATTGAACATAGTGTTATCATATTTGTTAGTTAGTTAGTTAATTGAAAAATGGCAATCAGCCGCGATAGGTGTGGCGGGCTATTTCTGCCAGTGTCGCGTTTTGGTGGAACATAGAACAAAAAAAAAAAAAAGTTTTCCGCGACGCCTCCCATTCGGAACTCCACACGGCCTGTAGGTGGGATTTAGCTAGGAGACTAAAATCCTGAGCGAAGCACATGTAGTAATCTGAGGAACCGATTTGCATGGAATCTTTCGCAAAGCCATCAGCTGTAACGTTACCTTTGATACCAGAGTGACTAGGAATCCAGGCTAACACAATATTAATAGCCCGGGAACTGCATCAGAATAGGGCAAGTCTAATTTTGTTTATTATAGGGAATTTTGAGCTTAATTTAAACGGGTTGCCTTCCACAGCTTGACGACAGCTTACACAGTCTTTAAATATGTGGTCTGCGCTGTAGCTATAGCTGCAGCATCATGCTGAGATGTGCCCTCTTCAGGGGGCATGCTGCGGCGCAATGTTTCTTTATTTCTTTATTATTCTTTTCTTTTGTTTTGTGTTGCAATGTACTTGTTTGTTTAATGCTTTTGTTTTATTTTTGTCCATAATTTGTTGTATTTGTGTTTTGTTAACTGTTGTGTTGTACTGTGCTGTAGCTGTTTGGCGAATAAACGTTTCGAGTTAAAAACAATGGAATTATTTAAGTTTTTCAGCTATATACTGCTTCTTTTAGAAGCCTCACCTGTGAAGACTGTAGATTGAGGAGGAGACTTGAAGGACAGCAGTACAGAGAATCGTGGAATCTACACGTCTCCCGTAGAGTAGAGTTTAGAGGCATCTGTGTAGACCTGAAGCCAGTCCCGATATTTTCTGTCTCAGCACTCAATGCGGAATTGGCGTTTGGATCGTTCTTGGCAATGCCAAAACTTGTGTCTATAGTCGGGGTAAAAATCAGCGAATTATAAGGGAAAGTAAAAAGAAAAGGACGGGCGCTTTTAAAAACTGGAGTACGGGAGATGTCCAGCTTAGCATAACTTTTTATGAGGCAGGGCGGAAATTGTTTAGTAAAAAGAGCGTTATAGTAGAATGAGTTTAAGATGAAGGATATGATGAAAGTTGTAACGACTTAGCTAGAAAGCGATCCGAGAGGTATTGACGACGAAAGATGCAAGGGAGAATCTGCACATTCCACCTGCATAGCATTAATTCGGGAGGACTTCATTGCACCTAAAACTATGCGAAGTGATTTACTTTGAATTTTAGTAATAGCGTCTGAACCTGGTTTATGGCAGGGTTCCAATAAGAAAGAGCCGTAGTCTATTAGACTCCGTATCAATGCATTGTATATTAGCTTCTGGGCGGCTTCATAGGGGCGAGACCCCCGACATACGCCACACAGAGCCCGAATGGCGTTGATGTTGGCCTCGCATTTTTTGGAAACATAGTTAAGGTGTGGTGTCCCGGAAAGCTTTAAATCAAAAACTACACCATGAAACAATACCTCATTGGAAAACGGAATTGGTTCGCAAAACAATTGAAATGGGAGGATAAATCCTTTTCTTAGTAATTATTACAGCCTTACGTTTAGATGTAGATAAGGACATGTCGTGATTACCTAGCCCGATGCCTAAATAATTTAGGGCATTATTCAACCGAGACGGGGCCTCCTCTATTTTCATAACGCGAAAATATAAAGTAATGTCGTCCGTATATTGAAAGACGTCGCAGAAGGAAGACACAAATCTATCCAAATCATACAACAGGGGGCTTAAGACGGACCCCATTAGGAGATCTCGCCAAACTTTCCGAGGCTGGAAGTTGGCGTGGGAGTGTCTGATTTGAATAGAGCGTTCTACTAAGAGATTGAAAACAAAAGTTGTAAGCCTTGTAGGAATACCTAAAGAAAGCATGTTAAGCCTAAGCAATGGAAGCTGGACATGGTCGTAAGCAGAAGAAACATCCAAGAACACCCTAACGACCGATTCATTGCTAGATAGGGCTAACCTTAAATCGGCCGTGAAAATGCTCAGGTAGTCCATCGTGCTTGCACCCTTATGAAGCCGAATTGTGTGTTATTAAGGATATTATGGTATTCTACGAACCATTCCAGCCTATTTTTGACAAGGTGTTCTGGGCAACGGGACGGTACGAGTCTGCATCTAAAGGGTCTTTACCGCTTTTTAATAATGGGATAACTAAGCATACTTTCCAAGGGTCTGAGATCTGACCGGTAAGAAAAATTATATTAATAGTACTAAGGAGCGACTCTTTAAAGACTGTGTCTGCTCCAGCTATAAGGGAGTACGGGATACCATCCAGACCGGGGGACGAATCGTGAAGACCACTTAGGACAAGATTAAGTTCTTGCATAGAAAAGGAACGGTCACAGGGGCAGTTTGAAGGCACTAACGATGAAAAAGGGACAGGAAGAAGATCGGAGTAAGGCACAAAAGGGGGGCCAATTTTATCAAAAAACTGATCAAGCCAAAGAGACGGCATATTAGAATTTGGAGATGGAGAATAAGACACAAAACCACGGAAACGTTTCAGAGCCCCCACACCTTGGACGAAGATGAGAGGGGAGATAAACTTTTGCAAAAACTAAGCCAAGCTACCTTCTTTTTCTTTTTAAATAACTTTCTCGCCTGTGCTGCCACCCTCTTATATTCTAAAAAGTTATGAAGGGACATTCTCGCGATGTAGGATTTTTCACCCGAACGTCTTGCTCGGATCATATCTGTACATTCAGAATCCCACCAAGGAGGGGAAGCTCTGCCTTTCGGGTCCGAACGCTTCTGCGGAATATGGTTATTAGCTGCTGTCAGAACACAAGACATAAGGTTTTCATAACACTCCATGATGTTATCTTGATTAGCAGAAGGTATGGAAGAACACAACATGTTGGTATCCGCCGCATACTTGGGCCAATCTGCCTTGGAGATCTTATATTTCAGAAGAGGAGGAAGGGAGGTAGGAACAAAGGTGGAGGATGGTAAGGAAATTACAACAGGGAGGTGATCACTCCCATGCTGTGAGTTAAGCCTGTTCCAGGATAGGGACGCACCCAGGGTAGATGAGCACATGGAAAGATCCACTGCTCTCGGATTTTGATGCAGACCAACAAACCTAGGGGGCCGGCCGTCATTGAGCACACAAATATTATATCGTCAATCAGATCTGCCAACTGAAGACCAGTGGAAACCCCAAAGGTGGTGATGGCAATTGAAGTCACCGAGAACAATGACAGGGGCGGGACGAAGTGACGATAGTAGAGATTGAAACTCATTAATAAAAGCTAGCGAAGGATCGGAAATATATATAGCTAGTAGAACAAAGTTTAACATTTTTACATTTAATTCGAAAGAGTTAGGAGGTATATCGATACGAGAATAAGACAGAGCACTTCTTACCAAGATCACCGCACTGTCATGACCATCCAACCTATCATCCCTAAGACGGGCATAGCCTAAAAGACGAAAACGGCTACCCGGGACTAGCCAAGACTCAGAGATAGCAATAGCCGAAATGTCATGATGGTGAGCTAAGTAAGAGAGCTCCTGAGTTTTATGACGAATACTCCTACAATTCCACTGTAGAAGTTTTAACATTATTTAAAAATAGGGTAGAGAGAGGGGAGAGTTTATCTGGTACGTAGGACGGTAAGCTAAGATCTTCATATTTGGAAAGCATATTGATAAGAAGGGTGATCAAAAGGTCCAAGATGTTGTCATTAGGCTGAGAAGATAGAGGGTAAAAGAGAGCACAACCGGATTTAGAGGGGGGCCATATTATAGTCCCTAATGAGAGCCTCATGTGCGGCTTTATCGAAGGCCGGGGCACCAGGAGCTTTATTTATTTATTTATTTGGGAAACATACAATATTTTAATACAGTTATATAAATTAATATAAATAATATAACAAATCAATAAAGTTTCCACCAATAACTAACTCAATTAAGGTAGTTACAGCAATACAAATTTTAGCAATACAAAGTTAAATCATTATTAATACATAAAAATAAACATTACATTATTACAATTTAATCAAAATAAACAAAAATATAAGAATGGAGATTAATGGATAATAAGCTCCTCCCTAATTTTCCTTTCTAAACAATCACACTGGAATGAAACATATCTACAGAATTAAATTTCTTGTTATAATCATTATAAGCTCTGTTTAAAAATATATTCGCAGTATAGTTGGTTTTAGCAGGAGGAACACAGAACAAATTCTTACATATAGAACTTATCCGGGGACACCTAAAGAAAATGTTACTCATAAGAAACGGGGAATCTATGATGTTGTGAATAATTTTGTACAAAAAGATCTGGTCTCTTACTCGGCGACGATTATACAAGGAATTTTGATCGTTAACATCACAATTGTTTTTGCAATGCGAACACCTAAATGAAAGATGCTTAACAAATTTTGAATAAATTCTTTCTATACTATCAGTATGTGAATTATAGTGAGGATTCCAGATAGTTGATACGTATTCCAGAATCGACCTAACGAAACTGTTGAACAGAAGAGTGACAGTAGAGCAACGTTTAAATTCTTTACGTTTTTATTCTTTATGAGTTCTGAAAGACAATTGAGCATCAAGAATTACTCCCAAGTCCCTCACCTCAGTAACCCGCGTCAAGGATGTGTGTTAATCTTATAATTGAAAAATATATTTTTCTTCTTTTTTCTTGTAAATGTAATAACACAACATTTTTTAATATTTAAATGTAGGCAGTTTTTTTCGCAATAGCTATACAAATTATTTAAATCGTTTTGTAGTAACAAACACTCTGAGTAATTTTCTAAATTTTTATAAATTTTCATATCGTCAGCATAAAGTAAACAATTCGAAATACAGAATAAATGTCATTGATGAATAAATTAAATAATAAGGGACCAAGGTGTGAACCCTGAGGCACACCGGATGTAACTGGAATAAAAGTTGAACAAAAGCCCTTAATAACCACTGCCTGGCTTCGATCCCGCAAATATGACGCAAGCCACCTAAGCAAATCACCATGTATACCGATAACTTCAAGCTTGCGAAGAAGTAGATTATGAGGAATTTTGCCAAAGGCTTTGGAGTAATCGGTATACACCGCATCGACCTGACTACCTTTATGCATTGAAGTAGCAACATTATGAGTAAATTCACAAAGATTGGTCTCAGTGGATTTTCTCTTGACAAAACCATGCTGTTGTCCAATAATTACATAGCTAAGTTTGGGATAGATTATATCAAAAACACACTTTTCAAATAATTTAGCAATAATACTAATCTTGAAAATACCTCGATAGTTAAGAACATTATGTTTGTCTCCAGCTTTGTGAATTGGGACTATGTAAGAACGTTTCCAGGCAGTAGGAAATGAACTTGTTCTCAATGATAGCTGAAAAAGATAACACAGTGGACCAGAAAGAGTCTTCCAGCAATTTTTTAAAATATTGCTGGTATGCTGTCCGGTCCCCCACCCTTCGCTTCATCAATATCTTTCATATGTTTTTCTACGATATGTGTTGAAATATCAACAGTATTGATATAAATAAATTACATATTTCACTACCCTCTGTACATATGATTCCATCCAAAAATAACGACTTAGGCAACTCATTTGAGCTTTTTTTAGACTTCACAAAAGTCCAGAACTGTTTACTATTTTTATTTATGTTATCTTCCGCAGTTTGGATATATTTATTATAGCATTCAAGGTGAACATTTTTTTGACGTTTGCGTAGGACACTGAAAGTGTCAAAGTCACTCATTCTACCGTAACGTTTCCAACGCTTATGAAATTTAAGTTTTTCTTTTATTATTTTGATGAGTGCCCTGGAAAACCACGGGGGATATCTCGAATCATACTTTACTTCGAATGAAGGCACAAACTTACTTATTACGTCGTTAACAATGCTGTAAAATTCATCCAAAGCCAGTTCAATATTTCCACAACCGTACATTTTGGATTTTGGATTTAGCGGAGGTGAAAACAGTTTTTCTGTATGAAATCGCTGATGAATTAGGCGAAGCAGAAATTGACAGGGGTGAGTTGAACGGTACAGAAGATTTTGTGACATCCGCGTACGATTTACGCACGGCAGGGTATCGGAAGGAGGCCTCTTTAAATGAAATATTATCTTCGGACATGGCAATATTTATGGCTTTTTGCCTAGAATGTTCCGGGCAACATTTATCTGTGGCCAAATGAGAACCTGAACAAAGTAAACATGAAACGAGAGGCACTACACAGCTATCACCGGAGTAAGGCTGATAGCACCGGAAACAGCGGGGCTTAGAACGACACTGTGCTTTTATGTGCCCAAATCTGCAGCAGTTTAGGCACTGAATAGTAGGTAAGATGAACAATTCTACTTGAATTGAAGAATTAAAAACAAGTACCTAAGTTCTTTGGAAGTTTTTGGCCAGAAAATGAGATTACAACTGAACCTGTAGGTAACCAGACTGTACCGGATGAGCTTACAGCTTTACAATTGAGTCGCCTAGCTTTAAGCACTACACTTTTTTTTTTTTGCCTTGGCAACACTACCGATAAGTTGTGAACTAACGAGTTCTCATAAAATAATTTATAATTTTTTGTATTTATATCTGTTTATTGCAATAAAACCTTGTTCATCGCTAAAAATCTTGTTTATATTAGTGATTTGTTAAATTCAGTAAGTTTTTAAAGTGTACAAACAGTGTTTTAATGTGCATAACTAAGTTACGAGAACCGTTATATTCAGTGTCATTGTAGTCAAAGATTTAAATCAAATAGGCATCGATTGTACTGACTAGTGTTTTAAACTATTAGTTTAAACAAGAAAGTTTGGCTACCATTAGAGGTAACTTTTCAATTTCATCTTGTAAGTAATAGAAGTGACTTTGTTTACACTGTTATTGGACATAACCTTGATTCCAACCAGCTGTTCATTTCTGCTATATCAACATATAAACTAATATCTTAAAAATGATGACTCGCCAAACAACAACTCGTCAACTAGAAGAAAAATTGAATCTTACTCTTCAAGAACTCCAAAAATTCAAAGCTTTAAATGAGCAGTTGTTGGAAGAAAGGAATGATAGTGAAAAAGAAATGACAGTAATATTAAATAGAAATAAATCAATGAAACAGGAGTTAGTGAACTTACACACACAGCTTTTAGAAGTCTCAGAACAACGGGACCAACTTCAGGGGATAGTGGATGGGTTTGACAAAGATAGTAATGTCTTGCAAGATACGCTTGATCATAACAATGACCTTAAAAAGCAACTTTGCAATTCCTATACTAAAATAGCATGTTTGGAGTCTAAAATAAATCAGGAGACAGTAATTCAGACCCAATCATTGTTCAATGAGCTTGTCTGCAGTGACCCCGACATGGTCACTACAGTTCCTTCAGATTCCTCTTTAATAATTGATTTAACAAGTGACCTTTCAATGTATGCAGACCCTGCATTAGAATCTTTGGGAACGGTACATAATAAAAACAATAAAATTCACCATACTGGTAACATAAAATTGAGCAAAACTAAGAGTAAGAAAATTGTCAAACTCAATCAATCTATTCAGAGTAGCTCTAAATTTATCAAAAAGCAAAGCATTTTATCTCAAACTATTCCAAGTAAAAATCAATGTTTAAAACTAAAGAATGAACTGATATTCTGTAAAAGTAACTTGGAGCAGAATAGGTTAACTTATGAAAGTGACATACAGAAATTAAATGTAGAAATACAGAGGCTACATGAAGAGCTACTTATTCTAACCAA
Source organism: Marasmarcha lunaedactyla (assembly GCA_923062675.1). Taxonomy (NCBI): domain Eukaryota; kingdom Metazoa; phylum Arthropoda; class Insecta; order Lepidoptera; family Pterophoridae; genus Marasmarcha; species Marasmarcha lunaedactyla. Next base: position 24,879,139 of record OV281349.1, read on the forward strand.
TAAGTATGAAATTTCTCAAAAAGAAATTAAGGAACACACTGTAGCTATGGACAATTTGATTGAACTGTCTAAATATAATCATGACCGCTTTGAGTCCCTTACTAATTATTATGAAAGTAATTCAAATAATACTACATCAGATTGTCCTCTGCCAATATCCAGTCAACCTGAGGAGCCATATGTCACTAAGCATGTAGAATCAAACTCAGGTAGTAGCTTAGATAAGAAGTCAAATAAAAGTGAATTAAATATAATTATGTATAGCGATGAACTTGGTAAGAACATGGGATTGCAACTTACTCGGTGTGTTGGGGGGCCAATAACTAATTATTGTTACCCCGGTGCTTCATATTATGACATAGTTGATAAAATTACATCCCGTACATTTAACCCTAATACAATATTGATTATATTAGTAGGCAGATGTAAGCAACTAAGTAGGAAAACAATGACAGCATGTTTTGCTAGATTGAATTGCAGGCAGAATATTAGTAAAATTATTTTGTTTGCATTTCCATTTACCCAGAGCCCCTCAGAAAATAATATGAAGCATCGACTAAATATAGATGTACAAAATATGACATGTCGTCATAGTGAAAAATTTCAGTTTATTGATTTAAATACATTTATTAACAAGCCATATATGATAAATGATAGGTACAATTTGTACAGTAATGACCTACGACATATAGCATACTCGCTATCATATATTTTATTCATAACAGTCAATTCGTTGACTACAACCGCTGCTTCTATTGAGCAGTCACTTTATACTTTTGACCCGTTGGAATGTAATATTCCAAAACATAGTATTAGAAATAATTTAAACATAAGTTAGTGACAATAGATAATACATCTAGCACCAGTATTCTAAGTAGTAATTTAAGCAATAAAAATGTAAAAAATAATTTTCTGAACATAGTCCATCAAAATATGCAGGGCATTGATGGTAAGGAATTACAGATCGAACTATTCTTAAACTGTGAAAATATTCATATACTATGTATCACAGAGCACTGGCTCACACAGTGTCAAATTATGTCTTCTTATAAGAATCATGTAATTGCTAGTTCATTCAACAGAGAACAAACAACTTGCGGCGGCTCAATGATCATCACTCATAAGAGCCTAACATTCAAAGAACGCACTGATATTGTAAGTCTGTCTGTTGAGCAATCAGTTGAAATAGCCTGTATTGAGATAGGGAATATTGTTATAATAAGTGTATACAGACCCCCATCCTCACCATTTGAAGTATTTGAGAGCACTATGGATGAGGTATTACATAGAGTAAATAACAAAAACAAAGAAATAATTATTTGTGGCGATTTTAATATTGATTTATTAGTAGAGACATCACAAAGTAAACGATTCTTGAATCTTTTTAATTGTTACAACCTAAAAAATCTCTTCTTAGAGCCTACGCGAATCACAGCGACCTCAGCCACATGTCTTGATAACATTTTTACAAATTTAATGCCATGTACAAAGTCAGTAATTAATAAACTACAATCAGATCATAGTGGGCAGTTGGCCACTTTTGATATTGGGCTAAAAAAGACTTTAAAAAGAGAAATTACCTTTATACCCATGAATGAGAGACGGCTTGAAACATTTAGGAAAAATGTATTTGAAAAAACATTTAAATTAGATTACTGTGCAGATCCTATTACTCAATATAACTCTATTCATAATATAATTAGAAATGAATATGACTCTGTTTTTAAAAAAAAGAAAATATGTATAAATAATAATTTATTTAGGTTTAGTGACTGGGCAACAGTGGGAATATGCAGAAGTAGAAATAGATTATATGAATTGTACAGTGAAAGAACTTATAATCATAATAAGACATTTTATGAATATGTTAAAAAGTATTCAAAATTATTTAAACGAGTTTGCAGTGTAGCTAAATCTAATTACATTAATAATAAAATTAAATATAGTACTAACATTTCAAAAACTGCATGGAATATAATTAATCAGGAAACTGGGAGAGCAAAAGAACCACACACCAAATATAATTTAAAAATTAATGATAAAGTGTTGTCAACTGACAAAGAAGTTGCTGAAGCATTTGAAAATTTTTTTACAGCCATCCCTTTGTCAACTACTTCGAGTATTAATTCATGTTCCACTCTTGCACAGTCACTGCTAACGGAAAATGTAAATTCATGCAATATTGATTGTATTTTTAAACATGTTACTGTTCCACAAGTTTTAAATGCATTTAAAAGCATTAAAGTAAAAAATACTGCCGATTTAGATGGGATTTCTGTTAAAATTATTGAATCTGTCATTGATGGTATAGCCCCGTACTTAGCCAGTATATTTAATGACTGTGTTGATAATGGTGTTTTTCCTGATTTAATGAAATTGAGTAAGGTCATTCCAATATTCAAAGCAGGTAGTATGTCTGACCCTAATAATTTTAGACCTATATCTATACTACCAACGCTCAGTAAGATTTTTGAAAAATTAATTTTAAATCAATTACTTTCTCATTTTTACGGTAATAGTTTAATGAATTTTAAGCAGTTTGGTTTCACGCGGGGTCGCTCAACAACCGATGCCGGTGTTGAGCTCATAAAACACGTATTCAGCGCCTGGGAGGAGTCGTGTGATGCTATTGGTGTCTTTTGTGACTTGTCCAAGGCGTTCGACTGTGTGGATCATACTACTCTACTCATGAAACTACACCATTACGGCATTAAAAACCGAGCGCTTGCCTTGATTAAATCATATATTTCTAATAGAAAACAGAAAGTTGCAATAAATGGAGAAAAATCATCAGGATCGGCAGTGACAATGGGTGTGCCCCAGGGCTCAGTTCTTGGTCCTTTCCTATTTTTAGTTTATATTAATGATCTGCCATCGGTCGTTAAGAATCAATGCGAGGTCATATTGTTTGCTGACGATACTTCCTTCTTGTTTAAAATCAAAAGACATGAAATTGACTATCGAGCGGTGAACAAATGCATCTCCAACACAGAGCAGTGGTTCTCAGCTAATAATTTGCTCCTCAATGAAAAAAAAACGAAATGTGTTAAATTTACATTGCCAAATGTCAAACAGGTAAACACAAACATTGTAGTTAAGAGCCAGGAACTGACTCCTGTAAACTCAACTGTATTTCTGGGCATAACCTTAGACGCCAAACTGCAGTGGGGACCGCATGTTGATGGTTTAGCGAAAAGGCTTGGCTCTGCCGCATATGCTGTTAAAAAAATTAGACAAATTTCAAATGAAACAACTGCTCGATTAGTCTATTTTGGTTACTTCCACAGCCTCATGACATATGGTATTCTGCTGTGGGGGAGTGCTGCCGACATCGATGCTATATTTATTCTGCAGAAAAGGGCTGTTCGCGCAATCTATCAGCTCGGTCCAAGGGTGTCACTTAGAAGTAAATTTAAGGAAATAAATATTCTTACCTTCCATTCACAATATATTTTAGAAAATTTAATGTATGTTAAAAAGAACATAACCTTGTTCAAAAGAAAAAAAGATCTGCACAATGTTAACACAAGAGGAAGAAATATGCTGGCAGCTCATAATAGCAGGCTTCATAAAGTCACTAACTCATTCATGGGTCAATGTATACGCTTTTATAATAAGGTTCCTGAGGATATCCAAGGTCTTCCTGTTGACAAATTCAAAGAAACTATAAAGGAGAAGTTGTGTGCTAGAGCATATTATAAACTATCCGATTATTTGGATGATAAAAGCCCTTGGGTATAATTCCCTCATTAACAGGATTGTACTAGTATTTGTAACAAAGCATGTGTAATGTGTCTGTTTGTGCGATGAGTTCTTCGTCCCGATGAATATCTAAAGCGTCATTGTCACTAAAGTACGTCTTCTTATGGTAGCGTCGGGTGACGGGTCGCTCACTTCCCTCTAATATGGTTGAGGAGGGCGATGGCTGGATCCCGCGTTAACTCGTGAACGGGTGCCGTTTGAGGGTGTTCGTCGTTTGGATACTTGGGGGGAGGGAGACTTGCCGGGCTAACAGATGCAGAAAAGAATAATTTTGTATAGACATAAAGAGACTCTGTAAATTTATTTTGAAAAAAATATACCCGTGAAGTTTCTTGCCAGTTCTTCTTCACGAAGGTTTTTTTCGAACTGGTGGTAGAATCATGTTTTATTTGACGTCAATAAGAACAAGTAATTGTCAATGTTGAGAAATAAATATTTCATTTCATTTCATTTCATTTCACCGCATCCGTGGGAGGGAGAAGTTGCCAACACAAATTCTTTCATTGGACTATGAGGAGGGCACGCCCGCACAAGACCTATACGGTCGACATTGTACGTGGGAATAATGGCGATGAAAATGTTCTACGCAACACTTTGATTCTAAATAAAATCATTAGCTGCCCCGGCGGAGGTGAACTTAACCGAGACCCGGTTTCTACCAATACTCTTTACCCCGTCTAATTTAATGCCATTAATTTTGTTGTTAAATAAAAATTTTCCGAAAGTTAGGGAGTTCAGAGTAGTTCCGGCAGAAGGGTTAGCCTCAGCCTTGGAGGCATGCACAATAAACGGCCCTGAATCGTTGACGAAATAAATCTTACTTTCAGTAAGACTGGGGTGGGAGTACACAGATTGAGACAAACTGGGAGGATCTAAAACTGCTTTCTTGGGGAATGGAGTAACATCTGAAAGGTCACTCGAAAGGGCATTCGGCCGCTTCCTGGACTGAGCGAGAGAGGAATGGCTGAACAAATCCTGTGAGACGTCCTTGTGTCCAGAGGTGATGAACCACGCGGAACGCCAGGATCCGGAGGTTTTGGGGGACTAAGGTCACCATCCATTATACATCCGAAAATAAATAAGAAATATACAAATACAAACTACAGCTAAATCTACCTACTTAAACTACTTACCACAACTGGATTGTGAAATAACTATAAAAATCCCAATGACTCCAAAAAATTATTTTTATCCGAGAACCAAAAATAAATATTTAAACCGTGTTTACACCACAAACGCCAAGCTAACAATAATATTACAAAGATATACATACCATTTACTTCTGCGGCTATTGTCAACAATAATTATAGTGACAATGAATCGTCTGACAATCAGGATGAAGAGCCCATTGTTGAAGATATTTATGTGTTTCTTTTTAAATTAGTAATTAATTATTGTTAACAAACTAAGACTGATTAATAATATTCAAATTTTTAATTATAGAAAAATCCATTTATTTGAGATATAACAAAAAATTGGCCTTTCCTCCAAAAATTTTGATTCTGAGTTAGAAAAAATATTTTATTTGATCGAGGTTTGAAAACTGTTTGTATTTTATTTAAAAATATAAACCACTGGCTTATTATTATTTCTTGGACCTTGAACCAGCCTGGTAAAGCTGTTAAATATTTTGAATTTTTCACTTAATGCATGTCAACATAATCTCTATTAGTGCACAAATGTATTAAATGTTTATTTAGCTATTTTTAAAATACTATATTTATACTAATATTACTATATTGAGATATGATGAAGTTAAAGGACTGGTCTCGTGAATAGATGCATAATTATTTTATAATTTTACTTTGTTTTTGTACTGTTCACGTCTAAACTTTAAAAAACTTTAAAACACTCTCCTGGAAATTGTCAATTTTGTAGTTAGTGCAATTGGGTATATGACTAATTGTTTTTTATTTTATATTTAAATAGTTTATCAACAGTAAATAAATATTGCAAAAGTAACAGTATGTTTACAATCAATAGTTTTCTAGATACAGCGATGTGTTCGAGGAGCCGCTGCGAGTCGCCGAAAAACGCTCCATACAAAACGGTACTGAGCTGTGACGTCACGACTTGTGAATCATATACTAAAATTGTATGGGCGTTTGGATAAAATTTATAATAGCTACGTAGATAATGCGTTTACATGCATACTGTCATAGTAAAAATTGTTATATTTAATGTCAGTAAGCTAATGATATTTAAAAATTTAACATATATTACAATAAGTTTTTGCTTCTTTTTTTAAGTTTTCAAATCTATATAATTTCGATATTAAATTCAAAACCATATTTTTCAAAACATTGTACCTGTCAAAATAACTAATGTTTTATAAATAAATGATAAAATTTTGCATTTTCAAATGGTGTCATATACCCAATTGTGAACTAAGGCATCGACATATTCTCTTTTTTTTTTCAAAATGTGGGATTGACGTTTAAACTCAACTTTAATTAGAATAATTTTCAAAATAAGAATGCTTGTGGAATATATACGAAGCATAAACTTCAGAAATAAACACAGTCAGTATATAGAATTACCCTTCAATGATATAATTGTACACAGAAATCACTGTTCGCCGTCCATCGGTAGAAAGAAAAAATCTTCAGCCGATACATTGTTATATCGACAGCTCGGTTCGCCGAAAGAACGTTTAAAATATAAATGTTTCGCCGATATTACGATTTGCAGATAAGGCTATTCGCCGAAAGCTCTACTAAGCGAATTAGCCTTTTATCGATAGAAAGTATTGCAGAAAGCACCGTAATAAACCAGCAGCAGTTTGAGAGTAGAATAAATAAGCATATCCACTTAAAGCTTACTGGAGCGGCCGATGACCGAGACAGCGGGGCGCAGGCGGATCATAACGGTGCGTCGCCACGCTCCGCGCCGCCGACCGAGCTACTGACGGCTCAGTGCCGTACCAACTATCATACGCACATTCCGCGCTCGCGCATTTTATATTTGTAGTTCGAAATACGAGCTTGTAACTCATTTGTCTTAACGTTTAATACATATCATACAGTCCACTACACATAGTTTTATTGAAGGCCCTAACACTTACTAACATTTTGCTGTAGACAAATCATAAGTAGGTAGTCATAAAAATAAGTACAACTAAAATAATTTGTAATGTAATGTTTTAATATAAATTTTGGACTATCGCAAGTTATCTTATTATCATATTCTTATTTAAACTTAAAAAAAAAATAAGTAGCGTAATTTTTTATATGATTTCAAGTTTGCTATCTAGATTGCAAAATAACTATATGAAAAAAATTGTAAAGAAAAAATATAACGAAACGATATAAACTTTCAGTGCTATTTAAATTTTTTTTTTGCTTTAAATACAAAATGTGAGCTAAGCCCCCCCCCCCCCATAAATGTTTATGAGTCCATCTCTTTTTTTTGATCCAAATGCTTTTACAATATTTCTTCGTACCCAATCTGCGTAGAGCGACGAAACTTTTGAATTGGCTCAGATGCATTGATACGCTCAGTTTCAAACTCGCTGTGCTTCTGCATAATCGTCTTATAGACATTCCTCTTTTTTCGATTTAGCAGAGTGGCCCACCGTTCATGCCACGACTCCAATGCATTTTGTGTCTTCGGTATAGAATTGTTGCGGTCGGCCACTGACGACATCCTTGGTGGGAATAAAGACGGGTTTATATTTAAAATCAATATTTTCGTCTCACGGGCAGATTTTCTCTCATAGTGTCCCGGTCACGTAATATTTGCTAAACCATTGTGCTAACTTTCTGTATCAGTGGGCAATGTTCTTCTTTAAAATACTCTGAGTAAGATGGAACAAACACAGTCTATGTTCAAATGTGGAAATTGATTTTTCATGGCATTGATCACCGCTACCTCGAAACGCGTCAGTACGTTTGAAGCCTTTCAGTCTTATGCTATAACAACGCAAAAACTACAGGTAAATATGTATTTCATTCGTTTTCAGTCCCGATAAACACGTATAAAATATATTTGAGAGAACGGAACTGGGCACGTTGTAAATGTTCCAGCATTGTGCACTAAGTAGTCGTTTGAAGTTTGCTTTTGTACAAAAGGGTATTACGCTTTCACCTTGGCTTGTGTAATGTCCGGTTAAAAACTGTTGTTGTTCCATTTCACTAAGATTATCGACCACCATGAATTCATCAACTGTTTTGGTAAATTGTTGGTTCTCATATTTATATCTTAATGCCGCTTTATTAGGCAACAGAACAGCCCTCGTACTTGAAGATCGTGCAAACAGCGACTGACTATTTGTGATGGAGAGTCTATTGAATTCTTAGCTTTATATTTCACTTTAATTCTTAGATTCATTTGCATATTACAAATCTAAGTACACACTGACGACCACCATTATCACCATTCATTTTTATTAAAATTATGGTCTTAACTACTTAATGAGTTTGAACACACGATTGCCATGTAAGAACTTAAAATTTAGTTAGTTATTACTTAATTTAATACTGACGTGTAAACCTCTCATAACTAGCGATTAGCGAGAGCGAGAGGCAACACAAAGGTAAGCAAATTAAGAAAACGATAAATTCATTATGTTTGGATTGAGTTGAGTATGTAGTAGTTTTTTAAATGGATTTTAATCAATCTTTGTATATTATTTTCACATAACAATAAAAGAAGTAATTTAAGTTGTTACTACTATGAGTTTTAACAACTATTTTAATAATGAGATTGGAAATATTGACGTAATAAATGTCTATACGGTTTCTGAAATTCAGAAAATATTAGACCCTCGCGACGTAATTTCTCTGGTGTTTCTTTTATATGATGTGCCTTTAACTGCCCTACAAAGGCTAACTATATTTCAGAGAGTTTCTAAAGATAACTCTAAGACGAATCTATTGTCTGAGTGGGTTGTTGATGTGCAAATTAAAGACCTTCAATGGAGGCACAAGTTCATTGAAGCCTTAGCTATTTGTCAACTTTATGGAATTATTAGAAAACTTGGACTTGACGTGGCTAGAATTAAAGAACACTATTCCCCAAATAAAAAAACAGTTAGTGTCTATATTAATCCAATAAAGAAGATTTTGTTTATGCTGTGTGAGTGCATGAAACATGATCAATTGTTTGAATTTAAACAAGCATTAAGTACCTATTCTATAGATACAGCTGATTATGAAGCATGTGAATTGATTATTTTGAAATTAATATCTGAAAATAAGATTAAAATTAAACTAAATGATGATACAAACTTTAGTATGTTATCACAAATAATTGGAAACATTTCGGGTCTTAGAAGTATTGCTGCAGATTTGGGTGATATTCATAAACATATCCAGTGTGCGCAACTATCAAAATCAAGTCCAAAAGAACCCAAAGCAGATTCTGCTGTTGACAACTACAATCCAGTGATAGATAATGGAAATGTATATGCTGGTAATTTAGATATATTTGAACAGTTTGATCACCTCATGGAAGATGATGTTTCTCTCAATGACTTTGAACCTGACAAGAGTAGTTTGTTTCGTTTGAAATATCCCATAAAAAATCCCAAGGATATTGGTGTTTGTTATATCATAAATCAAGTAATTTTTACCAGACCAAAAAATGGACATGTCCAAATAAATGATAGTTGCTTGAAAAACAGATTAAGTTCAAAGCAAGATAAACTTGCACTTGAAGCCACTATGAAGAAATTTAATTTAGAAGTTATAAGCCATGATAATTTAGACCACAAAAGCATGCTACAGAATATAAAAAATATCATTAAGTATAGAGTGAAACATGATCATAGCATCTTTATGCTCTGTGTATTGTCTCATGGTATTAAAGATCATGTGTATGCAGCAGATTCTGTGGCTGTTAAAATTGATGACATTCAGAATTTATTTGATGCAGAAGAAGCTCGCCATCTTCGTGAAATACCCAAAATCATGATTATTCAAGCATGTCAAGTGAATTTTGATAATCAAACTGCTATTTTTCAAGCTGATGCACCTGCTCACAATGATTTCTATGTAAGGAAATCAGATTGTCTTATCTATTATGCAACGGCCAGTGAATTGGAAGCATACCGACATAACAAGCATGGATCAATTTTTATTTATGCATTGTGTAGAGTTTTAAAACGGTATGCACATTGTGAAGATTTAATAACTATATTCACTAGAGTTACTCTTTATGTGCGAGAAATTTGCAAACATATTGCTAAAAATCAGATACCAGAAATGAAAAATACCTTAACAAAGAAAGTGTACTTAACTTAAAATATAAGAAAATTTTTTGAATATACATATTATATAATAATATATATGATCAGTTGATGTACATACCTATAGAATGTGCCTATATACTTACATACATATAGAACTAAACAAATTAAATTACTTGTAGTAGTTTTTTGGAAAATTGTTATCTTACCTTTGTTTTCTTTGCATGTTATGGATAGTTTTGATAATAATAATATTTAAGAAAAAAATATATTTTTATATTAAAATTGCTTATCTTTTTTTAACTATTAGCACATACAACTAATGATCCACCACAAGGAAATGGCATCTATGCCCATTCAAATCAACAATAAGAATATTTGAATTTGAAACAATAAGAATATTATAACAAGCCACACGGAAACTTTGGAAAAAAATTTTGCAAGTTACTACAATGTCTTGAAAATTTGATACATTGAAAATAAAAATAAATTTGTTGCAAATTTAAATGTCCCTCTAATTTTTTTACCAGCATTATGAAAGTAAAAAGAAGTAAAAATCTATTTATTGTTACAGTAGCTCACAGAAATAGAAATAAAAATATAAAACATAAACTTAACCTAGTTAAGAAGCCGGTGCTTCCGAAACAAAGGCACACACACACAACTCAGCTTTGCTATGCAGCTAAAGGCTACAAAGCGCCGATTTTCAGTTGCGGCCAAGAAGTAGCGCCACCACTGTACACTCTTAATAATGCATAATTATTCGTTTAAACCCATGACGATACAAATTACATTGAAAAACAAACAACAATAACTAGGAATACACAGACAATAAAAGACAAAGTATTATGTGTCATAGAAAAATGTATCTGCATTGGGAACATTTTCGTGCATTGATTTTGTATGACTTCAAATCCAACTTGAAACCTGATGAATTATTTAATTGACTTCAATTAGCTTTCAAGGTGCCAAATCTGCAGATTGATCGGGTAATGTGTGTTTATGATATTCTAAACTTTACGTAAGGATTGTTTTGTACTGGGTACCACACAACCTCACCGATGCTCAGAAGCAGGCATGCATGGAATGGTGCCACGATATGATTGATAAATTTAAAGCAGCATTCTTCCCGCCGTGTTCATATCATAACAGATACCAAACCTTGGAGTTATCAATATGATTCAGGAACAAAGCACCAGTTAACAGTCTGGCTGTTTCAAAATGAACCAATGCCTACGAAAATGAAACAATAGAGAAGCACTGGAAAATGTTGTTCACCAGATTTTTCTCCTTCAGGGGTTCATGGGGTGTTTCGAAACAAAACACTTAAGAAACCAAAGTAGAATCAATGCAGAGTTGTACACCAAATGTTTGCCAGAAGTTTTTGCTGCTGCAAGCAACAAGCATGGGACTTCAAGGTTTTTTGCTCCACCACAACATGCCTGCACACTCCACTATCTTTTACCCAGGTAAAACTTTTGGATCATCTGCCTTACACCCCTGATTTGACTTCACCATGTGACTTCTTGATCCCATAAATCATAAATTAGCTTAAGGGGATACAATTTTCACCACCAGATGAGATGCTCTGTGTGTTCAAGAAGGCTGCTGAGCAAGTGCCTGTTGCAGACTGGAAAATGAGCTTTGAAAATTGGTTCAGGCACATGAAACTTTGTATAGATGCTGGTAGAGAGTTCTTCATGTTTTTTTAAAACTTTCTGAGTGTCGCATTGAAATGTTGAGTAATGATGTGTTGCCGTTTATCTGGTTTTGCCTTTGGCCCTCTGACTTTACTGGTTGTTCCTTCAATTTTGTCTCGATGTAAACATCCTCCCATGTAAACATGTTTCTTATGGCAGCTACAGTAGGTAGAACTGGTAGGCCCCATGCCAGACCTTAATACTTAATATTAAAAAACAAAAGACTACAACTTTAACGGTCTTATGTTTTAATTATGTCAAATTTTCAATATTTATAGCAACTTCAGATTTAGAAAAGTCCATTACTGCAGCTTCTAATATTCTTCTTTCTTCATCCGTTTTCAATTTTAACCACATTGAGTCCAAAAATCTTTTTTGGTGCTTGAGTATGAATTTAAAACTGTGTTTCAAAGTGGCTCCAACATGAAGTGTTCTAATGACAACATCTAAATTTCCTAATTTTGTTATAAACGGCAAACTACTAGTGACAAACTTATGTGGCCCGTGTCTGGATCTCACAATTGCTATTCTCGTGTTTTCATTGCAATACTTTGTAAGAAATCCGTTTCTAATGGCGGCTACACCAAAATCACCATGAATTTGTTCTATTTTTTGCATTAGTGTGTCATGAAGCACCCTGGATTTCAAGTTAAGAGGTTTACGATTTGGTATCGTTGAACAGTCAATTTCAACTGTGATATATCTAAAACAAAAATAGGTCTTAGCTTATATTTGTTTTATTCATTAAAATAACATGAAGTAAAGAATTCCAAACATCAAGTAACCTGTATCTAAATTTTGCTTGAAAACAGAATAAAAACTTTTTGATGTCATAATTAAAGCTTACCTGTTTTTGAAACGTACCATCTTCTATTTTATTACTCAGAATTTACGTTTGAATTAAGCTCAATTGGTATTTCATATGCCTGTAATTAAAACTTGTAAAAAAGTCAGGTTATTTTTCAAAACAATGTTTACAATCACAGCACGGACTATTCAGCGATACTGCCATAGAGGCAATATTGTTATATTACTGTATGTATGGTATGCCTAGACTATACAACTAGAGGTGGTCGTTGAATCAAACAACAGGTTTTTTAACAGCTTTTCATTCGTCTAATGGCCGGTTTACACGAGTTAAGTGGTTAAGTTGGTAACTAAATTTTAAGTTAAAAGTTGCGTGTAAACAGTCAGTTAAGTGACAAGTGGTAACTTAAAATTTAGTACGCAAGTGATTAAGTAGATTAGGATTCGTTCTATTTTTCGTATAAGTGGGTGGGCAGGGCTTCTCACTTAACACGTTTGGACGTGATTATTTAGTTAAGTACATAAGTTGACAAATCTGGTGGCGGCAAGAGCTGGTATTTATTTCGCATTTACTTTTTCTTTTTTCAATGTCGGAGAGGAGCTTATTTTCAACTTTAAAATTTGTTGAAGAATATTTAAAATAGATACGTTTGTAGAATAAAAATTTAGAAAAAAACATGTTCTGGTAAAGATTTTAATTTCCGAATAAAATTCTTATCTGAATTTGTCCAAAATCACATTTACCATATATCTAATTACAGAATTGACGAATTCCTTGAGATTCATCACTGCTCATCTTCATTGAACTTATGAACTTAACTACTTAATCCGTTTGGACACACAAGTGTCATGCAGTAACTTAAAATTTAGTTAAAATTTAGTTACCAACTTAACCACTTGACTCGTGTAAACCGGCCATAACAGCTTTTCATTCGTCAACGAATTAACCGTTATTCATTGAAGAAAAAACAGGTTGTATGAAAATATTATCTGTCAATTTACGTCAACGAATTTGACACGCATTAGTTCAATACACATTATTTTATTCAATTCTAAAAAAGCGGTTGACAATATTAACTGTTAATTTCTCAACAGTTTTTGCTCAACGGATATTTTCAATACAAAATTGAATTAATTTCTGAGAATTGGTTTGCGAAAATAACACTTTCGAAAGAAAAAATGCATAGAAAAGTGAACCATATGAAACACAATGGTGTTTATGAAAAAAATACTTCGATCGACAACATTTTTTTTTATACATTTTGCTCCTTATTTATCGCAGGACAACGTTTGATATGAGTCAAAATCCTATGCAAGAATTTTCTTTGGCCACTGCGTCTACGACGTATCGTCCGCGTGGCTTAGTTTCTTGAGATGATGAGACGTTAGTCATAAAATATTTGTACAGAAAAGCGATCCATATTTCAATATACAGGGTGTTTGGTCCATCGCCGGCCAAATTGATATAGCCGGTAGAATAGGTTATCTGCTATGCCTAAATGGCTATTAAAACTTCAAAAGCCGTGTGGTTCTTTTTTAATAAAATTTTTAAACCTTTTTCGTTTATCATCCCAAAATCGTCATAAAAAAATAAAAATAAAAAAAAGTATTCAGTATAGACAGCTAATTTGTATTTTGTTTTAATGTGTACTGTTTTAGGCTTCTTTTAACTCCTAAACCAATATTATTAGTTAACTAGTTTTTTTATTTACTAATAAATAATAATAAAATAAATATTGCAAAGGTTGCCTGTTTTCAACTTAACTACCTACATTTTCATAAAACAGGCTTTTGAAAAAAAAATGTTTAGGGTGATATTTTCCATCTTATTGTTGTTAATCAGGCACTTTTAAAGAAAAACTTCTTTTACTAAAATATGAATTGATGGGCACTTACATTTTTTACGACTAACTCAAAATAGTTCGTCTAGTTCTTAATCGATGCAAAAAAGTTCGCCCATGTCTGAATTCTACCTGTTTTAATTGAAAAATTAGTAAAATTCGATTTGAAAATAAAAATAATCTGTCACATAATGCGTCACTGTCATTTGCAAACATATAAAAACCATAATTCATGCAATTTTATCACTATTTTCAAACAAAATGGCTTGCTGACAAGTTTGAAAAATAATTGTTCGTAGCCACAATGATGGCAAATCCGCTTACCAAATAGCCAAGTATTTATCCCTACCAAGATCGACATTTCAGACCATCATCGAACATCACAGGAAAAATGGCATGAATCACAAGAGAAGCTGAAAATCGAGTTTTAAGGAAATTCATCAAAAAGAATCGTCGTGCCCACGCAGGAGAACTTAGCTTGAAGTGGAGAGAGATGATTTACAAAGATGTATCTGTCGATACCTGCAAGGGGGTCGTAAAACGGTTGGGCTATGGATTTTATACTGCTAAAGAGAAACCATTACTCACGCCTCTCCAAAAAAAGAGGAGGCTGAAACTTGTGATGCGAAGATAAGTTAGTAACCTGATTTGTGCGAGAAACAGCTGGTTTAGCTAAACAATTAAAAAAAATTGCACTTGCAGCTGCTCTTGACACCCAAGACCTCAAGCTCAAGACACTCTCAGCATTTTCTGTATTAATTCTGAACAACGCTACGCTAGCAGACTGAGAAACAGATGGTTTTTGTTTGTTCCCCTCCACAGGGCAGGAGGATAAAAAATGCTCTGACGCATACCCGGCGCGCGCGATCGAGTTTATGTGGGACTCACTCCGAGCCTACCAGAGCCACTAAAAAAAACCCCTGAATGACTCGTGCAATGTTTTGCCTCACAGCCTTCATCTGAGCGACGACCAATTGGAGAAAAAGGCCGCGGTAGCGGAGCCCTTAAAGGGTCACCCGCTGGGAATTACATAGCATTGAAGGTGCTCAAAGCACTGAAGGTGAATTCATAGCACTGAAGGTGCTCAAAATGAAAAGAATTTTATTAATTCGAATTTAAATTAGAATTAGAATTTGCGGCCTGAAGGGCTTCGAGATTTAGTGACAGTTGCGTAGCTACGTTCGTGTGCGCGTTTCTCGGTCTAGCGACTTTGAACTTCGGATCTATGACAGGGTAAACAGATGGAGATGATTGTATCTTTTTATAACTGTAAAGTGGACGCCTGTCACCTTAGTCACTCGTGTTAGTAAAGGCACCGAATCGTCTAGGTAAAATGTTAATGGTATAATTTAACGCGGTGAAATCCGATGAAAAAGGATTTCATTTAATGTATTGAAAACTTAAGGAAATATAATATAATCCATACTAATATTGTAAATGTGTTAGTAACCTGTGTCAGTCAAATGTCAAAATTAGGCTATGAGAACGGCCCTTCAGTCGGACCTACCAACCCGATTAGAGAAGCTTCATTGTTAGATATACCTCGATCATCTTTCTCACAATTACAATGCACAATTACATTTGCGCCTGTATAATGTATGTGAATATGCGCGCGGCTTGACGTTGATACGTGCGATCGATGCATCGATCATGAAAAGTCTGTCCGTCTCTTTCACATGTCACATGCGGTCAAGCTTTTGAGCATGAGGGAGAAAGTCAAGTCAGTCAGTGATGAATGGTAAGGAATTCGTCAATTCTGTACTTAGATATGTGGTAAACAAGATTTGGGACAAATTCAGAGAAGAATTTGTTTCGGAAATTAAAATCTCTAGAAGAATATGTCTTTCTAAACTTTTTACCTCTTTTATTCCACAAGCATTCGTATTTTAAATATTCTTCAACAAATTTTAAAGTTGAAAGGAAACTCCACTCCAACATTTTGAAAAAAAAACGAGAAAATGCGAGAAATTCGAAGCATTCAAAAAAGTGTTTTAAGGAAGTATTGAACAATAAAATGACTATCTTTCATTATAAGTTTATACTAATAAATTACTTTTGAGACGTTTTTTGCATTTGTAGCTGTACTCGATCAGCACATAAATAAATAAACCAATACTTTTTATAATTTTTTACAATATTTTTTTATAATTTTTATAGTCAGGTATGTACTTCTAATGCTAATAGGGAACTAATAATATTAAACGATATTAAAATAGTAATATTAAAATAATTTTTAATTCTTAACTTCTTCAACTCAAGACATTTCGCACTCATCCTCATCCTCACTGTCATCCCATGAATCATTTGTCTTAACTATAATTTGTTCTGATATTATATCTAAAAACTCATCCGTGCCTTGGAATTTCTTTTCCTCTTGTGTAGACTAACATTTTTCCTTTCCTCTACAGTTATGCTATTAAATTTTTCCTCAGCTAATGTCATTATAGCACTCGTGTTCATTGTGACATTTTTTTTGCGACGTAATTTTTCAATATCCCCCATATATTTTCAATGGGATTAAAAGTATTATTTCGTCTATCATATACTCTACAAATCTCGCCATATTTTTTAGAACCAGTTCATATAACTGAGGCTTAAGCATGTTCGCTGAATGTCCAATATTTCTAATCGTCAGCCAGTCAATCATTTGCTGTTGATTTTGAATTCATCATTGATCATTCATTGATCATGATTTTGAATTAAATTATGATAGGGTGCATTATTAACAACAACACTATTAGGTTTAAGGTAATACCCAAAGTGGATTTGGGTTTGGATCCACTTCGAATAATTATCATAGTTCATATTATCATGGTAATCAACACTTTTTTGGTTGGCTTTATGAGCATGGTATTCGGTACAAAACCATACATTCCGTCGGCATGGACGATGATCAAGCGGTTGCCCTTTGATGCATGTTGCTTTAAACCAGAAGTGTTTCCATCTGACCAAGACTTTGAGAGGGTATGTGATGTACATAACCTCTCATACATATAAGTTGGTCGATTTTGTTCACGATATTCTGCAATTTTTATGAGATAGTTAATTCGCAAGTATCGAATTTCATGCTTTTGCATTAGCAGTTTGCGTTATCTTCCGTTGTATTCCATTTAAAACCTAATGAGATGACGTGTTTTTGTAATGTGCTGACACAACCTTTATCATCTATTTCTTCATTACATTTTGCGTGTTGTATTTTCATCGTTGGAATTACTATATTTGTAATGTGAAAGTTGTGAATTTGTTGAACTTAGGATTACTTGTTGATCAAAATTATCTATTATTATCGTAGGCTTCCGATTTGGGTTATTTTTCGGTAATTTAAAGGTTGTTCCCTGTTTTGAAGAATGACGTTTGCTTTCTGATAGGACCTTTCTGACGGAACTTAATAATATTCCAGTTGATATAGCAACTAATTGAGCGAGAGTTGCAATACTGCTCAGATTGCTTTTGCATTCATTTGTACAAATTATATCTTTAATCTTAGTTTGGGAAGTCATAGGCTCACCTTGACATTTGTAATTAACGACTTTACAATAATAACACTGAAAAATAAATATTGTATTATAAACCATAAGAAAAAAAAACACAAATGAAAACAAAAATCAATTCGTTCATTTATTAACTAAAACCAAATAGTCAGACCTCACAACAATTAGCAATGTTTATAAATATAGTTATTATTTATTTGACATTCACCATTGACTTTTGATTGTCAATATATTTTCTTCTTCAAAATGTAACGAACCTCTTTTTTCTGACAAAGAGGTTCGTTACATTCTTATTTTGTGTTACAAAAACGAATAAATAAATAAAATTTCATAATTTTTTATGGTATAAATAAGAAAATAATAATAGTCTGTGTCCATTAACATGAATAACACAATCGCAGCGATTGGGCATGCTTGATATCAGTTCAACAAAATCACTTTGAAGAACGGCGAAAAAGTTTTTGTGAGGTGTGCACGACATCCATCCTTGAACATATCGTTCAAGACGTTCTGAGGTTCTCCAAACTCAAATACTTCTTGTGTCCGGCCTCAGTCTGAAATGAGATTCATCGGAAAAGCACACGCAAAACCAGTCTTCTTCCTTCCAATCCCTGTGTTCACTAGCCCATGGCAAACGGGCTCTACGATTGCAGAGTGCTATAGGTAGGACTCTCAGCGGCCTTCGGAAACGCAGGGACACTTCATGTAAACGATTTCGGATGGTTTGATGGCTTATTAACAAGCCTGAAGAGCTGTGGAGCCTCGTCACCAACATCATGGCGGTCATAGTACAGTATCATCGCGCAGTATTTTGGATGTGCCGGTCCTGTCTGCGAGTGGTAATGCGAGATCATCTTCCATATCGCTCTGCCACGCTGCCAGCGATCTGATAGCGTATCCAGAGGCCGCCTTCAAAGCTCTGTGTAAATCGAAGAGCAGTAGCCACGTAGATTCCGTCCAATTTTCCGAGGGAAAATTGTCATGACGCAGTCTCATAGAAATGCTGATTGACAGTTGATTTTCTATTTTTAATCGAAATTTAAACAGAATTCTTTATTTAAATAGATATTTATATTTTGTATGTTTACAAAAATATTAATAAAAAGGCAAATCATTTATCGGAATCTCAATACGTTGTTATAATAAAATTCCGGAACCTGTTCAAGTCCTGCCCTTGAATGAGTTCAAGAAAACTGTCAAGGAAGCTTTATGTCAAAAAGCTTATAATAAAATCAAAGATTATTTGGATGACAAAAAGGTGTGGGATTGAGGTCTGCACAGGGTGTTTCTGTTTCTGTACTTGAAAAATATATAAAAATTGTAATGTAAACAGCTTGGCTGCGGCATGACATTAGCACACATAATTAGCTGTCTTGTGTTTGTTTTTTTTTTCACGTTGTAGTCAAGCTACTTACCTATCTACCTATTTCATGTATTTTACAATGTTGACAAAAGAGATGCCTTTTTACCGCTCGGTCGACCTTTAATACCTTAAAAGCCAAAGTTATGTTTACGCAATCACGATGAAGCTAAAGAAAAAGAAGACATTCATTACGAGTATTTTTTTAACCTATGATGAAATAAAATATTTTGTTTTTTGCAGAAACCAAACGCAGAATGCTTCAATATATTTTGACGTTTACCTTAAGTTCGCGCCCTCATGTAAACTTATGTAAACTGAGGGATTTATGATAATTACTTCAACTGACTTGGGCTCATGTGGTTTATATTTGTTAACACGCAACACGGATTCGTCATGATACGGACGTAGTCTTAGTAATAGGTTAGTAAATAATGCTTGTCCACGCCCCCACTACTTTCGCCCACACTCGAGCACCGGGTTATTCAAATTGTTAGTAGGTAAGTCGTGTGATTAGATAGTCATAATTGCTTGTTTCTATCGCTACCCATAATAGTAGTAGCAGATAACACTTTGTTTCAGAGTCAGAATGGCACTTTCAGTAGAGAGGTCTGCCCTGAGACCGAACTGTGCACCGCTTAGTTGAATAAGACTTTGCAGTTGTCGCTCTATTACCCATCAAGTACTTAGGCGAGTATTGTTGCCAATGATATAGGGCGATGATTCGTTATGTCCGAGTCGTTACCGGTTCGGTTCTTCACGACAGGCACCACCAATGTCCTTATCATATCGTCCGGCAAATAACCGTGCCGAACACAGAGAGTAAATACCATAGCATGGAGTCTGTTGATATGCAGGCCAGCATGTTTTAGGTGCTCAACGCTGAGGCCGTCAAGACCAGGGGATTTTCCGTGACTCGTGTATTTATTAAAGAGGAAACTTATTTAGCTAAAAACCTATTTTGAAAATTATTGCCTACCGCAGCGTCGATTCCCTGTCTACTAATCTCGGGCATTATCGCAGATACGCAAAAGTGTCTCATAAAAAATTAGCAATTTCTTTACAGTCGCTCGGTCCTTGTACAGTCACAGGGAGGCTAAGTTTAGGATTCAAATTATTTGTGCTTTTCCAAAAGTCCTAAAATTTTTTTCTTTCAATTGATTTGAAATATTATTCATTTTAATTTAATCTGCGTTATTTTAACTGCGCATTTAAAACTTTTTTTTTTAATCACTCATTTCCTGAAAAACATGTCCCGTTGTAAGTTGTAAGTTACAGGTTTATGTGGCAGCTTTACTAAGCAAATATACAATGTCCATAATCCATTTCTTAGTAATATGATTGTGTGCTGTGTCACAGCAAATACGACCATAACAGTTGCTTAGTTCTTTCGGAAAATCTATATCCTTAAGATACCTATTACATAACATATTATAATTATTAATTTGGGAAGAACCCTAACTCCCCATAAACATTTGTATTAACTTTTTTCATATTTTTGATGATGTTTAGTGTGTACTCTACGTACATTGGCAAGTGGTCACACCAGTACACATCATATAAAATTTTACATTGTTTATTGATTCAGCCACAGCTTTACTCACTAAGCAATGGTCCAGCCAGCGTTTAGATCCGTTGGCTTCACTTATGAACGTGTATGTGTCTGAATGCTCTCCTAATTTTAAGATATCTATACATGTTAAGTTATTTTCCAAACAAAATTTTCGCATTTCATTATGGAAAGGTTCTCTTGGAAGTGCATCAAAATCACCTATTACACATACAGATTCTACGTTATTACTGTTTATACAAGCAATTTTCTTACCAACACAGTCACAAAACATGTAAATGCTCAACTACAGCATTTCTCGACCCGCTGATCTCACTTTTACACAAACAATCCTATCACTATCACATTCAATCACAGTAGCACACTGAAACACTGATTTCCGCCCCAGTAAAGCATCACCTCCACAGGGCCTCCCTTGCAGCAGCCCTGCCGAAGTGTCGATTGAAGACTTCGCCGTGCTTTGAAAATCTTCATGAATAGTGTAAATGAGGGACAGCTCGGGCGGCATAAGCCAAGTTTCTTGTAAAGCAGTAATGTCTGCTTGGTTACTTAACTTTCGAATACAGTTTATCGAACGTTTCACATATTTACAGTTAAATGTTGCAATGTTACGATTGAGATTCACATCCATCAATCGCCTCCAGATTCACATATTATTAATTATATTTTTGGTATTTTTCACATTTTTTTTTCTTAAAGAAATAAAATCTTCGAAAACAAACTCCTTCCGGCCACATATTTTCATCCATAAAAACTTCCAGGTTATTTTAAGGTATAAAAAATGTTAATGCTTCGTATCCCTTCTCCGTTTTCATTTGTACTTTTTCCGGTACAATATTTATACTACACTTACTATATACATTTCAGCAATATCTATTTCATTAACCCGGGTACCAGAGTACCAATGCAGTGCTTATATAGAAATTTATGATCGTAATAAATGAAATTATAATTATTAAAAGACTGATTTGTGCAGATGAAATGTTGTGATAAAAAACTAAAATTTCATATATTCCGAAAAAAAGCACAAGTACTTTAAAATTGAACGTCATTTTACGAAAAAAATATAACGTTTATACGTAAAATGACGAAAGTTTCGAAATTAATGGGATTTTATACATAGTGCTTACATAGTTTAATTGTCATAACAAAACAGCGAGAGGCAAAGCAAATCGTACCCTTGAGATATAAACTACAGACAGCATTATTGAGATATTATAAATTATTATTATGCTCATTATTTATTAGACTGTTTGCTTAGCTTTTGGATAAGGAAGAGTTATCATAAGTATTTGTAACAATTAAAATTATAACAGCTTACCTAGAATTGCCAAAATGGTTCGACTAGTTTTAAGTGACTGGTAGCCTTTTTAATTCTTAATAGTTGATTAAACTCATATTTATAACGAAGGAAATAATATACACCTGACTTTAAACAAATGCTTCCAAAAACTGAAGTTATCCTCTCGCGAAACTGAAGCTGCAAACTAATTTAAGACAAAATAAATAATGTCGCAGTAATAAGCCCTTTCAAATTGATATCGCGAATTGTGTTTTACTAAACTTTAGCAAAAATTTGAAAAATATTTCGATAAAGTAGTTTTCTAAGTTCCATTATAATTTCAAATTCTTCAAAACTTGTTCGGAAACAACAAAATTGTCATCGGAATGACGATGCAAATGCACTCTGCATTGGGCAATAAAAGCTCATTAACGATCTTCAAATAACGCTTCTAAAATGTGATAGAAAAAAAAGTGTTACTACTCCATTATTAATTTATTGAATACATTCCCCTCTGCCACACATTCTTCTCATACAGTTTCATTACAACTAATGATCTTGGAAGGCTAAGGTTATCTAAAGACTTGTTTCGTCTTATCTGGTCTGTATTAATAGCCAAGGGCAATTCATTAAGTATTATTTTCTAACTTGTATTGTCGTCTTATTAGTATCCAAGTGGAATCTCGTGTTGATGTAAGACTTATATTTTTAAATCGCTTACTGTTTTTATATGAAAACGATATTTTTTGTTTGGGAGACATTTGTTATTTCTAATATCGATCTTTGTGTAGTATACCCAATATATCTGTATATTTATATTTACAGAATGGTGGAAGACATCTATTTTATAGGCGTAGACGTGGGGTCGGGTAGCGCAAGAGCAGGTCTGGTGGACCAGAAGGGAAAGGTCATAAAAACAGCTGCTAAAGAACTAAAAACCTGGAGACCAAAAGTTGATTTCTACGAACAGTCTTCGCACGACATCTGGAATTGTTGTCTGACTGTAATCAAGGTTTGTTTTTAATTATTATCTTAATCATAATCGGGTACGTCCTTTTTAATAATCTCCTTCATTGTTATGTTTGGTTGTATTAATGTAAAATATTTTCTCACGCACGTTCTTAGGTTGACTGATATTTGACTCACTTAAATGTAAAGTAACATTGCGATGTAGGTGTTATATGAAGGTGGCGTTTTACCTTTTTAGTTTAAAGTAAACTAAAACAAGAGCTGTGCGGAATTATGCAGCGTGTTATAGCGAATTTTAGAACTAAAATTTCAGTCAGCAACTGCACGTTTTTAGTGGCTAAAAAAATTTTTGTAGGGTGTGCAAAACTTTTAAAATCATACTTAATGTAGCAAAACTTATGCACAAATTACGATTAAATTAATTTTGCCCTTAGTTTTGCTAGTTTGTCCCTCGTCAGGGGTGAATTTTATCTATATGAATTTGTTGCTATGGCGCACAATAATGAACTCACTTGCCCATTTATAAAACTTGTTACTCAACTTATATTTTGCACACAACTTACAAGAATATTAAAACGGATCTATTATCATGAAAACACTCAAAATTCTATTAATTATACACTAATAGGGTTACTAAATGATTATTAACGGGTAACTATTTTCAGGATGTCACTGCCGGAATCAAGCCAGGCCGCATTAAAGGTATCGGGTTTGATGCGACTTGCTCCTTGGTGGCGCTCGACAAAAATGGTAACCCAATGGCAGTTAGCGATTCTAACAACGACGAACAAAACGTCATAATGTGGATGGACCACAGAGCAAAGTCGGAAGCAGATTTTATCAATAAAACAAACCATGAAGTGCTCAAATACGTTGGAGGCAAAGTGAGCTTAGAAATGGAAATGCCGAAACTGTTATGGCTGAAGAATAATTTACCCCGTAAATGGAAGGAGTTTGGTTACTTTTTTGACCTCCCTGATTACCTCACTTGGAAAGCCACTGGCTCGTTGAGTCGCTCTCTTTGTTCATTAGTATGTAAGTGGAATTATGAGTGCGTAGCAGATCATAAATCTCGTTGGAACGAAAGTTTTCTGGCAGAAATTGGGCTTGAAGATTTAACCGAAGATAATTATAAGAAAATTGGGCAAAGAGTTTTAATGCCGGGAGAATGTTGTGGCGGGCTGGCCGAAAAGACAGCATTGGCCCTAGGTTTGAAAGTTGGAACGCCAGTGGCAACTTCTATAATAGACGCTCATGCTGGAGGGCTAGGAATGATTGGCACTAACGGAGAAGGTATTGATACTAGCATGAGTAGTCGTTTAAGTTTAATATGTGGTACGTCAACTTGTCATATGGCAGTGAATGATCAACCTATACAGGTACAGGGTATCTGGGGTCCTTATTATAGTGCCATGGTTCCAAAGATGTGGTTGAATGAAGCTGGACAAAGTGCATCAGGCATGTTATTGGACCACGTGATATCGAGCCATCCCGCTGGGGTCGAGTTGCTAAAGAAATATTCAACTGGCGAGTAAGTAAATACTAACCTTAAACAGTAGATAATGATGATTGGTTCAATTATTTAGCTTTCTTTATCAACAATCACAGCTAATTTGCATAACATGGTACTTTAAATTAGATGAGCTTAATAAAAGTTCGATTAGAATAAGTGATAGTACCTATAAGTCGAATAAATTTTAAGGTACAAAAGCGATTTTTAAACCAATGACCTCCAAATATCCTTACAATAGTAATTAATTAAACTTATAACACCGTTACAAACTTATTTTGTACTACTATTTCAGTGTCAGAAGTCGCTTAAGAAGCACATTAGAAAAAATGGCAAAATCATCTGGTTTTAATGATGTAAGCCTATTAACAAAAGATTATCATATATGGCCAGATTTCCATGGAAACCGATCTCCTCTCGCTGACCCTTCAATGAAGGGAATGATTAGTGGTTTAGCATTAAATAACAGCGAGGAAAATTTGGCAATATTGTACCTTGCCACATTGCAAGCTTTGTCGGTAAGTCAGCTCTTTCAGTGTCTTTTAAAAAAATATATTATTTTTAAATATTTTTCATGTACTTATAAAAAGTAAAAAACATAGGCGTTCTTTCCCTCGTAAATCAAATCAATTGAAATTCGATGATTGTTCTAAATTAATAATTAAAAAAATCTTACAAGAAATAATAGACGAAAGGTTTTGAAGGAAAACATGTAATTTTTATTAATATTTCATGGTTTACTTATAACGCCGTAAATTCATAAATTCAAAGTATTTTATTTTACTATTGGTAAATTATATACAATACCACAGTTTGCATCGGACAAATTTAAGTATGGTTTTTAAAAAGGAGGTTTTGAAAATTGAACTTAAACTGTATACCAAGACGAAAACAAAGTTGGTATAAATAATTAATTTTGTTATAATTATAATATATGTATATTATAATATATTTGGGCCTTCTTTTTCACGTGGTATTTTCATTGGCTCTCTTATAAATGATGGTGGTCAATTTAGTTTGTCCTCTTTGAAGTACATAGGTTCACCGGTTTAAATACATAGGTTTGAACTACAAAAATCTCTTTATTAACGTTTTTATTATATTTCTTTAAATTCTATAATAAATATTAGAGTAGAACTATCGAGACAGATAATAGCTCTGACAGAATTTACTCTTCATATTACATATTTGCCATAGAATATGTTTTAATGCTCGTATATGATTACGTTTTTTACAGTATGGTACCAGACATATAATGGAGACAATGGTACAAGCTGGGTACGCGCCCTTTAAGTCTATTCTGATCTGTGGCGGAATAACAAAGGACCCGCTGTTTGTTCAAACACAGGCGGATACTGTAGGGTTGCCTGTTTTAAAGCCTCAAGAAAGCGAATCAGTATTGGTTGGAACCGCGATCCTTGGCGCTTGTGCTTCTCAGTGCTTCAACACGCTGCAAGTAGCGATAGCTTCAATGGGTGGCACGGCGGAGGTCATTGGACCCAATATTGAAACAAAACCATTCCATGACAAAAAATACAGTGTATTCATCAGAATGTTTCAAGATCAGTTGAAATATAGAACTATAATGGACTCTTAAACTATAAGGATTTTTCTTTAAGTCACTTTGTTGATGTTTTGCATGTTATTCATACTGCATAAGTGTAATTGACTAGGTAGTACTTAAGGTTTACGCATATTTTTTATAGTTTGTGTATTTAATTATAATAAAATATATTTTTTGATAAAAACTGAAATTATTCCAAACTTACTCAATTTTATTTATATTATAGAACAATGACAAGAACATCAGTTTACTCTCAGGGGACAGTAGACATGAATCCACGTGTAATTCTGTAAATATTAGCATGTTTAAGTAACCCAAAAAATACTTTAATATAATAGTTTCTAAGTCCAATACTCCAGAAGATTATATTACTCGTAATTTATAATTAACACAAGTAGGTATTTTGATTATATTGTAGTCCTGCATAAAAGTTAAATTGTTAAGTTACCTCTGAAACTACCAGTAGTATTTAAAAAAAGTTGATGAA
Source organism: Marasmarcha lunaedactyla (assembly GCA_923062675.1). Lineage (NCBI taxonomy): Eukaryota > Metazoa > Arthropoda > Insecta > Lepidoptera > Pterophoridae > Marasmarcha > Marasmarcha lunaedactyla. The sequence continues at coordinate 24,905,669 of OV281349.1, forward strand.
ATAAAGGGTTGCATTCATGCAAGTTAAAGTGTAGTTTGACGGGCTTTGCAATTCCAAACCCTGAGTAAATAACCCAAATATTATAAATGCGAAAGTCACTGTTTATTGCTTTTTCCTGCCGGTATGTACGAGTTACCGATTGGGTTAATGAAATGGATAATCCAAGACATCTCTTTGTCGGCGGCTAAACTTGCGTATCACGGATACGTATCATAAGATACGGTCTAATCTTATGGGGTAACTCACTTGACGCGGATAGAGTATTCGTACTGCAAAAGAAATGCGTACGATCATTATGCCAAGCAGTTGCAGACCGGTATTTGAAAAATTAAAGATTTAACCACTTCCATCACTACATATTTGAGATTTGTTGTTTCGCTCATCAAAGGAAATATTCGTTTGAGGAAAGCAGTTGTAACGCGTTGTTTGCGGAGTGGTAATTGAGGGTCCAGAAAGGAAATACCAAAGCTCTCTTCTATGTTTATTTTGCAGTAAAATTAAAAATATACAAAAATGCCAAAAATTTTGGCTACGCACACTCGTGTACGTAAAAATAAATTATTGATTTCATGAAAACTTTGATTGTAGATAATAAAAAATTGATAAACATGTAATTTTGAATAATAAACTCGGAAACAATAATAAATAAATAGATTCTAGTTGTTATGATGGATAATTTTTCGTGACTGGCTTGTCAAATCAAAACATTGCCGTTCTCCGACACTACGTAATTCGTAGTTTAAAATTACGTCGGGAACGACAAAAAAAATAAAATTTACTGACAAAAAGAGGTCGAAATAGACAACCGTCACACAGTAATGTGATTTGACAGCGTGGGAGGTAAAAAAAGAAGTAGTATATCCCACACGAGAAACTTAAACTTTACAGTAATAATGTTTATTGTACGGTAATAAGAATCTATAACCGATTGCCAACAAAATATAAATATTTGCCACAAAATAAATCCGAAACTGAATTATTTAAACTGTTAATAGACAAAATATATTACAAAGTGAATGATTATTTGAATACCAAGCTAATTATGAAAACCTTTTCAAATTTTAATTCATACTAATGCAATATTATTAACTTTTATAACTCTGACTTGCATTGACATACGCTGACTTGTCGGCAGTATATGTAAGGACATATTTTAATTCATTTGTGACATAGTTTTATTTATGTATTGGCAAATAAAGACTTATTATTATTATTAATAAAAATGTTCAAACACATTGACAGGGTACAAAGTAGGAGAAAAATCATTCAGATAAAAAATATTTTCGAAATGTAAATCCAGGCGTTGTCGTAGCCTAAATTTTCTAGAAACTTATTAGATAATATATACAGGGTGTTATATACATACATATATACAGTTAGTCTTCACCATCCGACAACAAAAAACTGCTTTTCATTTGGACTTATGGTCTTTCTATAAAAAAAATTCTAAACATTTAGTCTTAAAGCGCGCGGCCGTACACCTACCCAGATAACGCGCGGATCATGCGATCAGCTGGGAGGTAATTATACAATAGAAAAAACGTAAACGTAGATAAATAGATACCTTGTTACCAATGATGAAAAGGACAAACATTAAGATTTTATAAATTTTTATTGCGAAGAAAAAAAATTATAGTCCTTGCTTCCACAATAACACAATGGCAGTGATTTGGCACGCTTGATATCAGTTCATCAAAATCACTTTGACGAATGGCCACCCACGTGCTTTCTAAGAATTCAAAAAGTTGTTGTGATGTGTTCAAGGCATCCATACCCGGTAGAGCTCGTCTTAGGAACATATCCCATGCTTGTGGAATTGGGTTGAGTTCTGGTGACTGAACAGGCCAAGGCAGTACGTTCGAGTGTAGCCGAGTGTGGGATTGTCGTGCATTACTTTAACCGAATTACCCAACTGGCCACGCAAAGGGATGATTAATCTCTGTGGAGCCTCGTAACCAACAGCGTGGCAGTCGTGATCCAATCCCGTCGCGCAGTTTTTCGGATGTACCGGTCCTGTCTGCAAGTGGTAATGAGAGATCGTCTTCCATGTCGCTTGGCCACGCTGTCTGTGATGCGACAGCGTCTCCAGAGGCAGCTTACAACGCTCTGTGTAGTGCCAAGAGCAATAGCCACAGTACGCTGCCTGGAGCCAGCTTCCAACATTCTGATGGCTCTCATCATCCCTTCTCGGGTTAAATAACGTCTTCTCTCCATATCAGTGCAATTTTTTACAGTACCGATGCAGAAATTGTAATGATCTAGTAAAAATGTCACGAGTTTTATAGAAATGTTAATTTACACTGAACCCTTAAAAAATAGTATTAAACGGGCGAGCTCTGGTCTGTTGCGACATATCAGAAAATGGAATAAAGTGTCGGGGTTGCTTAGGTTGACAATTTTATTGTAATGCAGCTGACAGCAGGCAGTCGCTCGCTGGCCGCCTTACGGTTACGCCAAATAGAGTTAGCCTATTTTATATTAGCATTGGATTTCCATACCCTATCATTAATTATTGTTAAAGTGGTGACCCTCAACAGTTAATCTGGAACAGTGCAATTTAATTTTAATAAATAAACGGATTCCAGAATTAAAGATAGGGATCGACTGGTACTACTTTTTTCAATGTTTCTAGATCGTTTCCTAGTTTCAAAAAACTGATATGTAGAGACTTTCTAAAGTACTTTGATGTTCCTAAATGTATAATGTTACCACAAAAAACAGGTAAAAGGTGGCAATCATTATTACGTTTTTAAAATATTTAAAATTTTATTCATAATATACCATTGTTAGAATATACTGTAAAAGAATTGGAGTTATTGTATTGCATAATTTTTTATTTTAATTTTTTTACTTCAACCTCTTTTACAGCCCTAAGTGGTTTTCATACGTACCTATGCAAGAGACGCACGAGGCGGCGCGGTGCGCCGAGCCTCACTTAGGGCTGTCAAAGATGTTCAAGTAAAAAAATTTAAATGTGTGAAAGTCTTAACCAGCCCCAATAACTCCAATTATTTTACAGTATGTTCTAACAATGGTATATTTACTAACGTAAGGTAAGGTTACAATATTATAATACAAACATTGTATTGTAATATTATGCTTGTTTGTATTATAATATTGTAACCTTTATTTTGATACTGTTTGTTGACCTCAATAAATGAAAAAAAAATATCACATACCTATAGGTAATGTGGTAATTGGAGAGTTGGAGAGCTATGTAGACGCAGACGATATTAATCCTTATCCAATTAAATAATGAAAGGTATAATGTTAGCAACTTTCCATTTCATCACAGAACGATGGCGAGATTCGCCTTATAGTTAAAAACAAAACGACAAAGCGTTCACACTCGACAATATAACATTATAAACATTATAACTTAAAATACACGTGATTAATTGATCAATACAAAAACGTTGCAAGCAAACAAGTAAAAATAAAATAAGCTACTTTTTAGTAATAAAATAAAAACTTCAAACATACGACGTAACCGTATAAGTAAAGTCCTTGCCTTTTTAGAAGGAATAAATACGAATGAGGTGTAAACAATTTAAAGAATCAAAAACAAACAGGCTGCATGGGCTAGATCACTTTGCCTTCCCCTAAGTGTAAAGAATTAAATAATAATAATAATAAAAAAAATAGTCGCAGACAATCTTAAGTTATTATTGTAATTGTGCCGCTGGAAATAAGACTATGGGATGTTGCTCCCATGTAATGAGTATATTATGGTATATGGGTTATGCAAGACATTTGGGTGCATTTCTCGACAATTTTATAATAAAGAAAAACAATAATTAAGTGTTTTTTATTTTATTACACCTACCCTTTTTAAATAACTGGTTTCTAAAATTTACTAATCGTTATAACCATGTGATCAACTGGTAATTGGCATTTGAGTCCATAGCTATCATTATGCATTGATTAACATCTTACTGTCGTTATTCATTATCCATTATAGCAATGATTTATTGTTCTATCAACTACATTGTCATATATATAAGTCAAAAAGAGACAAAACATATTTTAGTTGCAGTTACAATTTTATAAAAGGATTATGAATAAAACGGTGTATACCTAGGGTACAGGCTTAACTTAAAATATTGACAGAAAAAGAAAATAAAGCGGCAATTAAGCAGTGATATAGACCTAAAAACAAAAAAAGAAAACTACTGCAACATGAACGTTGTTTCATAAACGCAATGAAAAAGTATTGATGAATAACAGATGTTATTGCTTTTGTACTGCTTACTCTTAATTAAGAAACGAAGGACAATATATTTAAAAAAAAATAGTTGTCAAATTAAAAAGTTCCTCAAGTTCCTAGTTCCTAGTGTTGTAGTTAGGAAGACGTTCGTCTGATGCGTAGCATCACTAGTTAGTTTGTGCAGGCAACAAAGCTGACCCCCACCGCGAATGAGGGGTATGCATACGCGCTACAGAGAGGTTTGCCCTCATAAGCCCAATTTCAAATTGCCACATAAAAAAATTACATTTGAAATTAATATTAATGTACAATGTAAGGTATTTTTATGAATTTAAATAAAAAAAATAAAAATAAACACGTTTAATTTATGAAAAAGATTATTTTTTTCTACCGAATTTGACTTATTGTATCAAAACACGACACGTTCTAGTGGTACATTATTTCACGGAACTACAAGCAGAACGAATTATGCTCAAAACTCATTCAAATATTTTTCCAACGGCAAAAAGTATTTGAAAACCATAATTTTCCTACATTATACTGATAGCAGACACTGAGCCGGACTACATAAACATATTTATCAGAGCGATTTAGTCTTATCGGATCTTGTTGTATCGAAGCATCAAAATGTCGATACGAATCGGGAATCGATACCTGTCATTCATTCGTTTTTATTACATCATTAGAGAAAAAAAAAGAAATAACCTCAAAGTTTTTTTTTAATTCTTTACCCTTAGGGGAAGGCAAAGGGATCTAGCCCATGCAGCCTAGACCTCAAAGTTTTTTATCTAATCGTATTTTTTTTAATTTTGCAAGTTTTTAGTTCCAATGACTTAATAGTTGTTTAATAAAAGGGCGGCAGTGTTTTCTGAGTTACTGGTGGGCAATTTTAGTGGCTTGGAAATGAGATTCTTGATGAAATTGACGAGTTTATATCCGGTAATGGCTGGTTTACAAAGGTTTTTCTGAATTTGGTATTACCTATAGTATAAGATAGTAAGGCTAAAAACAAAAATACTAAAATACTACAATAAGCATATACACATCTCCAACAACAGGCAGTTTTCAAATAGGTGTTTATAGCGTTCTTTATACCTCGCTATATGGCGCTTGCGTATGTTTTAGTAATTAAACTTTTGTTGTTTTACTATTTTAATAAATTAAAGTAAAGATTATGCAAAAAATTTAAAAGTAAAATACATAGAATCCGTAGGTACATAGAAGTACATAGAAACTCGTGAACAGGTGCCGTTTGATTGGAATAAAGTGCCGGGTGTTCGTCGTTTGGATACTCGGGGGGAGGGAGACTTGCCGAGCTAACAGATGCAGAAAAGAATAATTTTGTATAGACATAAAGAGACTCTGTAAATTTATTTTGAAAAAAAATATACCCCTGAAGTTGCCAGTTCTTCTTCACGAAGGTTTTTTTCGAACTGGTGGTAGAATCATGTTTTATTTGACGTCAATAAGAACAAGTAATTGTCAATGTTGAGAAATAAATATTTCATTTCATTTCATTTCAGGTTATAAAGATAAATATGGTATCTACGGTAAAATCTGAGGGATGCGCGAGCGCCATCTCTTGATTGTGAAAAAACTAAAATTAAAATACCTACAGATACCTCTTAAAGATATGTAAAAATAATACTTAATAAATATTTACGACAGATCAGGCTTTATGGCGTACTTCTTTACCTTTCGTATATAAAATATACGTCAACTAAACAAAATAGGACCAACTTTTACTATCGTGTAATTTATTTACTATTTTTTCAGCTGTCACAAAACCCCTCATTATAACTGCACCCTCTCCACCAAAAATCATTGAAAATACGTATAACAGAGCAATAACAAAACCATGAAAACTCTTCGTAATTTGATTTTATAAGAATAATAATATTTAAAAAACTGCATCTTTGCTATTTGTAATTGCAATGTCATCATATTCAAAATATTCAAATAAAAGCAGAAGAAATATTTACGACCGATCGGGCTGTATGGCGTAGTTCCTATCCTTTGTTATATGTTATAAGTTTGGAAAAGTTTGTTTTTTGTAAGCGTAGCGAAACTATGCTCATTGGTTTTTTGAAGAATAACGAAAGAATTTTTGTGATATCGAAATATTAGAATATATCAACCAATGCAATCGTAGTAGACAAATACAATTTTTTTACTTGGAAACCTGATAGTAGGTACGACGCGCACGACAACACTATGGTTACTTTTAATGTGAAAAAGCAATCCTGTTCCGTTGTATTTTCAAAATAAAGTTTTATTTTTGACGTAATTTGTATAATAAAAATATGAAAATTTATTTTGACAACACGTGTTTGTAATTCAATCTGCATATTAGAAGCGAGATATCTTATGTGCGGAGATATATTAAGTAGTTATGTTGGTAACAAAATTTTAACAAAATTTTAAGTCACTACATGTCACTTGTGTGTCCAAACGGATTAAGTAGTTAAGCTCATAAGTTCAATGAAGATGAACAGTGCCTGGATATGTAGTAAACGAGATTTTGGACAAATTCAGAAAAGAATTTGTTTTGGAATTTGAAATCTCTATGAAAATATATTTTTTCTAAATATTTTTAATATCAAATAATCAACATTAAATATTCTTCAACAAATTTTAAAGTTGAAACTAAACTCCACTCCGACATTTTGAAAAACGGAGTCAATGCGAAATAAATACGAGCTCTTGCCGCCACTCGCTTTGTCAACTTATGCACTTAAATAAAAATCACGTCCAAACGTGTTAAGTGAGAAGCCCCACCCACCTACTTATACGAAAAATAGAACTACTTAATCACTTGCGTATTAAATTTTAAGTTACCACTTGTCATTTTATTGACTGTTTACACGCAACTTTTAACCTAAAATTTAGTTACCAACTTAACCCCTTAACGCGTGTAACCAGCCATTAGTGAGACATGTGTGTTTTCATTGCGAAAAGTCACATTTGAAAAGTTCCAGCCCATAATAGCAGCTTCTCCACGGGCTATGTAACTAACCATTTCATCGGATGGCATTTAAAAAAATATGATTACAAAAAAATCTACGCTAAATTCAAAATGTTTATTATTTTAACACTTCACAAGTAATCGTGTTTCCTTCTTATTAATCATTTAAAACGGCAACACTGTCTGTCTGTTGGCTAGGCAAGCCAGGCCATTGAGCCATTGAGGATCTAGGACTTGTATCCAATGCCGTAAATTAAATTAAAAAAAAGCCTGCGTTGCTTTGCTGCCTTGCTCAATGCCATTTTGTCTTTCTTTTTCGATTTTTCATTTAGTATTTCAACTGATATACTGATATATTTGCTGGCACGGCATGGTAATTAATTTATGCTTTACAGTGTCGATTGATTTTCCAATAATGTAATTACAAACACGTTATAATACTTGAATAATTGTCGCTTGTCTCGATTGAAAGGTATGTTTACTTATTTATTATTCTACAAGGTATTTTGCTAATACTTCGGTGTATCAACGTATACAGTATATCGAAAATATATTCGGTATGAAGTCGTTCCTAATTTACAGGTTCAAAATGTCGAAGCGCACAGCTGACGAAGGAGGTAATGGCAGCAGCCAGCCTCCCATTAAAAAAGTGCATTTCGAACCGCATTTAATAGGTCCAGTATCAACACTAGAAGAAATGGACATAAAAGTTCTTCAGTTTCAGAACAAGAAATTGGCTCAGGTTAGTATTTTTGTGGCTATGACTTATTCTTATTAGATGATATATTATTAGGTCTTGTTTACAAATCTTTAACTGTCAACTGAATATGTTTGCAGAGAATTGAGCAAAGACACAGATGTGAAGCAGAACTACGAGCTAGAATTGAACAGTTAGAAAAACGGCAAACTCAGGATGATGCTGTGTTGTGTGTAGTAAATCGCTATTGGAATCTTCTCAATGAAGATATCAGAGTTATATTACAGAGGTTTGATGCAGAAACAGCAGATGAATCAGAAAATAAGAGTATGTTTTGTTTTTAGATTGATTAAGTTTTTTCGATCTCAACCACTATTTACAGTTTTTGAACTGTGTTGAAGGTGTGCTAGATTCTTGATTACTGAGTAGGTATTGCATGTATTGCAGTTTTCGGATTAGAACAAATAACAATAAAATACATATTTTATCATAACATCAACACCATTGAAAACATCAGTACAGTATCAGTACTTAGTAAATAACAATTAATGTAATATAAGTACTACTACAATATTCCATTTTACAGATGAAAATGAAGCTACAACATCATTTCTCATGCAATTATCAACATGGGACAAAGAGGAACTTGATGCTCAACTGGCAAATAGAGTGCAAGTCAGTAAAAGGGCTGTGGCTAAAGTTCTGCAAGCCTTTGATAGACTCCAGCAGAGGAATGATAAGATTTGGAAAGCCATTAAGGGAGAAGGGGAAGGTATGATATTCAGATTTGTGTATGGCAATTAAAATACATAAGTTCATAATGAAAACTTCTACTATAAGTATGTGACTTTATTAGTTGTATTTTCGTGTTTTTTTTTATTTATTTATTTATTAGGTTTTCCAATGATTGTATACACAAATTTTTCAAGTATTATCTAAGTCTTAAGAACTATCTAAGTGTAACAATCGTTTTAGCAAAACACCACATGCAATTTAACAAAAAATAAACTAAACTAATATTTTTAAATAATAATTAACAAAACAGACGGAGCTAACAGTAAAGCAACACAGTTACAACAAAAACATAAATTTTATGAAATACTTAAAAACTTAAAATAATGCACTGTTGCTACTGATCAGGCTGGGGCTGGAGCCAGGCCTGGCACAACCTATAATTGAACTTGGCAAATGAGTCAGCGTGAATATCGGTCAGGTCACTATATTTATTCAGGAGCTTACAGAGCCACGGGGTCTGGTGAGCTGACACCTAACTCAGATCTTCGAAAGGGAGGACAAAGGAGAGAAATTGGTTTACGCTGGTTCCTGCGGGGAAATGTAAATTTAATTTTTTGGAGCAGTTGGGGGCAGTTGATTTTGTTTTGTAGAATTTCGATTATAAATGTGTTACTACAGAGTAGTAGAGTACTAATAAAAGAGTTTGTTTTGTCATGTTCTTATCTGGGGTACTATGGTCCTTACTCATATTTGAATTGCAATAAGAGCCTTGTTTATTTTCTGGACTTTGTACTTCTGTTAGAGATGGAATAGCCACTGCAATTTCAGAAACAAAGTCCAACTGAAGCCAATGGTCTGCAACACATCATTACTTGACAATCAATCAATAACAATGTAATGTATGAATACCACCTGTGACAATGACGTCCGTTCGTGTGACCTCTTACTGTCATGGCTATCATTAAGTAAAAAAAGAAAATTGAATTAAATATGGCAATATTTATTTAATAATAGTACATTGATGTGACATTGAACTTTATCCATACTGAATTTTATTTAGTTTCATAATCATCTTATTTAACAATCTTTTCAATACATTTCTTTATCTATAGTAATCTTTTAAAATCTCTTTTGTATAGATGGCGCCCCAGCTCCTTTGCTTGATGAAACAGTTCGAGCTACCAATGAAGAGTTGACAGTTGAAAATAGGCGGCTACAGGCGTTGACAACTACATTGCATGAGAGTCATCATGCAATGACCTTGAGAGTGGCACAATTACAAGATGCCGTTAATAGTAGGGATACTGAGAATGCTGAGTTGAAAAACCAAATTGATGATCTGCAGTATGAGCTGTTGAAGGTTTGTTGCTTTTTGATACATCTTCTTCAATCTGTTAAAACAAAATAACCTCATATATTATGTTGTTTTAAGTCTACTATGGAGTATGAATTTCTTGTTTAATAACTATTATGCAAATGTATATTATATCCTAACAAACATTGATTATTAAGGTTTGGAAGTGTCTCTAATCCTGGTGTGTCTTAAAAAGTCATGATACATTCTATTTAATAAAGTTTGTTGTGTCCTTATCAAGTCATATACAGCATAGGTTGGGTTTTCTTTGAGGCTAAGCAATAATGATCCTCTGTTTGGGGATTTTATTTATTTGTTTTTAGTATGTGGCTTCTTATTGTACTACTCTTACTGGGCTAAGAAATAATTTCTCATATAAATAACCAATGTGCTAATGTTACTTGCATGCCATTGGCTTAAGAATATCTACCAGTTACTCTCCAACATTTTGGTTTGATTTACCTTATGAAATTACAGATACGATCAAGAAATGACAAACTAGAGAACCACTTAGCAGAAGCTATTGAGAAACTTAAAAGCTATCACCAATCGGGGGCCACTGTTGCCCCTACATCTGCACCGCCTACACATTCAACTATAGCATCTGCTAAACTTGAAGATATTGCAGCAGAGTTGGAAGAGCAGAGGGAGTTGGCTAACAATAGACTAGCAGAATTGGATCGGCTACATAGGCAACATCGTGATACATTGAAGGAAGTGGAGAAATTGAAAATGGATGTAAGAACTAATCTTAGCTTAGTTTTGCCCGTGTTCACATACATTTTATATTTAGATTGCAAAGTTAGTCTGTTTGTTATCTCAGCACTAAATTTGTCCTTGTGCTAAATATCATCTAAATTTGCTTTACTGTGATGGAGTTAAAATATACCATTTTCAGTCATAAAAATCTGTAGTAGTAGAAATTCTTCTGTTGAGATCTCGTCTGTGGTGGTACTAAGTCTTTCCTAACCGTTCTTTTTTAACCGCCATAGTAAGTATTGGAACAAAGGCAATTCCATGAGTCAATAACAATATAATATACAATAACATCGTTGATGAAAGATGTCTATGGGTGTGGATACCACTTACTACCAGATGGAACGCATGCTTGGTCGCCCGCTTTGCCAAAGGGTCATTCACTTCCCTCTTATATGGTTGAGGTGGCTGGATCGTTAACTCAGGAACAGGTGCCGTTTGAGGGTGTTCATCGTTTTGAATACTTTAGGGGAGGGAGGCTTGCTGAGCTAACAAATGTAGATTGCCTGTTCTTCTTCTTCCGAACTGGTGGTAGAGCCATGCTTTATTTAACGTCAATAAGAACAAGTAATTGTCAATATTGAGAAATGAATAATTGAATTTTAAATTATTTTTTTAAATTACCAAAAGACTTCGCGATGCCGACGCATGTATCTTTCTATTCGTGAATGAATCATAATTGTATCAGTAGTTTTATATGGTTAATCTGTCACTTCTATAAGTTAATAAAATAAAACAAGTCTTTGTGCAGATCACTCATCAGACACCTTAATCAATTTTACATTTTGTTTGTGGTAAGAATTCCACAAATTCCTTAAATTACAACCACCACAATATTCTGAAACAATTGATAGACCTTCAATACCTTGTGTAACAGGTAAAAGTTAACTGTAATTGAACAATCAACTTTTCGTAATTTGGAGGTGTTTTAGTTGGTGTGTCTGTCAGGATATTTGTAATTACATTATGTATTTGTGTTCTTCAGATTCGTCAACTGCCAGAATCAGTGATAGTCGAAACCACCGAGTATAAATGCCTACAGAGTCAGTTCTCTGTATTGTACAATGAGTCAATGCAAATGAAGACAGCTCTGGATGAAACAAGACTACAATTGCAAAACGCTAAGAACCTACATATGAGACAAATTGAAATGATGGAGGTGGGTAGTACAGTATATCTTTTTTCAGATTTTTATATCTGAACCACTGTGGTGGAGATCTATCTCACATGCTATGCTTCAAAACTAGAAGTTATAAAAACTATTTTCCAATATTTTCTTGCATGCCAAATTATAAGTTTTTGTCTTGTCAATTGTAAAAACCAACAGTCTTAATAAACAGAAATCCTGTTGCAAACATACTGCCCTTACAACTTGCAAACATTTGGTTCTAAGTAGAAAAAATTAAAAATGAATATGACTCTGTTTTAAGAAAAAAAAGAAAATATGTGTAAATAGTAATTTATTTAGATTTAGTGACTGGGCTACAGTGGGAATATGCAGAAGTAGAAATAGATTATATGAATTGTACAGTGAAAGAACTTATAATCATAATAAAACAATTTATGAATATGTTAAAAAGTATTCAAAATTATTCAGAAGATATGCAGTGTAGCTAAATCTAATAACATTAATATTAAAATTAAATATAGTACTAACATTTCAAGAACTGCATGGAATATAATTAATCAGGAAACTGGGAGAGCAAAAGACCCGCACACCAAACATAATTAAAAAATTTAAGATGAATTGTTGTCACCTAACAGAGAAGTTGCTAAAGCATTTGAAATTTTTTTTACTGCCATCCCTGTGTCAGTTACTTCGAGTATTAATTCATGTTCCACTCTTGCACAGTCACTGCTAATGGAAAATGTAAATTCATGCGATATTGATTTCTTCTTTAAACATGTTACTGTTCCACAAGTTTTAAATGCATTCAAAAGCATTAAAGTAAAAAATACTGCCGATTTAGATGGAATTTCTGTTAAAATTATTCAATCTGTCATTGATGGTATAGCCCCGTACTTAGCCGGTATATTTAATGACTGTGTCGATAATGGTGTATTTCCTGATTTAATGAAATTGAGTAAGGTACTTCCAATATTCAAAGCAGGTAGTATGACGGACCCTAATAATTTTAGACCTATATCTATACTACCAATGCTCAGTAAGACTTTTGAAAAATTAATTTTAAATCAATTACTTTCCCCTTTTTTTGGTAATAGTTTAATGAATTTTAAGCAATTTGGTTTCACGCGGGGTCGCTCAACAACCGATGCCGGTGTTGAGATCATAAAACACGTATTCAGCGCCTGGGAGTAGTCGTTTGGTGTCTTTTAAGACTTGTCCAAGGCGTTCGACTGTGTGGATCATACTACTCTACTCATGAAACTGCACCATTACGACAATAAAAAACCGAGCGCTTACCTTGATTAAGTCATATATTTCTAATAGAAAACAGAAAGTAGCAATAAATGGAGAAAAATCATCAGGGTTGGCAGTGACAATGGGTGTGTCCCAGGGCTCAGTTCTTGGTCCTTTCCTATTTTTAGTATATATCAATGATCTGCCATCGGTCGTTATGAATAAATGCGAGGTCATATTGTTTGGTGACGATACTTCCTTCTTATTTAAAATCAAAAGACAAGAAACTGACTATCGAGCAGTAAACCAACGCATCTCCAACACAGAGAAGTGGTTCTCAGCTAATATTTGCTTCTCAATGAAAAAAAAACGAAATGTGTTAAGTTTACATTGCCAAATGTCAAACAGGCAAACACAAATATTGTAGTTAAGAGCCAGGAACTGACTCTTGTAAACTCAACTGTATTTCTGGGCATAACCTTAGACGCCAAACTGGCTCTGCCGCATATGCTGTTAAAAAAATGAGACAAATATCAAATGAAACAACTGCGCGATCAGTCTATTTTGATTACTTCCACAGCCTCATGACATATGGTATTCTGTTGTGGGGGAGTGCTGCCGACATCGATACTATATTTATTCTGCAGAAAATGGCTGTTCGCGCAATCTATCAGCTCGGTCCAGGGGTGTCACTTAGAAGTAAATTTAAGGAAATAAATATTCTTACATGATAATTCTTTCCATTCACAATATATTTTAGAAAATTTAATGTATGTAAAAAAGAACATAACCATGTTCAAAAGAAAAAAGATCTGCACAATGTTAACACAAGAGGAAGAAATATGCTGGCAGCTCGTAATAGTAGGCTTCATAAAGTCACTAACTGAGGGTATCCAAGGTCTTCCTATTGACAAATTCAAAGAAACTATAAAGCAGAAGTTGTGTGCGAAAGCATATTATAAACTATCCGATTATTTGGATGATAAAAGCCCTTGAGTATAATACCCTCATTAACAGGATTGTACTAGTATTTGTAACAAAACATGTTCGTTGAGTTCTTCGTCCCGATGAATATCTAAAGCGTCATTGTCACTAAAGTACGTCTTCTTATGGTAGCGTCGGGTGACGGGATCCCGCGTTAACTCGTTAACGTAAAGTTTCTTGCCAGTTCTTCTTCACGAAGGTTTTTCCGAACTGGTGGTAGCGTCATGTTTTATATGACGTCAATAAGAACAAGTAATTGTCAATGTTGAGAATATTTATATATTTCATTTCATTTCATTTCGTAAAGATTACATAATATTTAATATTAAGATTTCATAAAGAGTTTGAAATAAATCTATCAACTTATCAACAATTTCTTTTCAGAGCGAAGAATTAGCACGACAAAAGGCACTGCGAGCGGAAATGATACAACTTGAAGATGTTCTAGGTCAACTACGGAAAGAATATGAAATGTTACGGATAGAATTTGAACAGAATTTAGCGGCAAACGAACAAACTGGTCCTATAAATAGAGAAATGAGGCACTTGATCACGTCATTGCAGAATCACAATCAGCAGTTGAAGGGTGAAGTTCATAGGTATAAGAGGAAATATAAAGATACTAGTCAAGAGTTAAATAAGGTATGTACTTGCTCAGCAAAAATTGTAATAGTGAGTCTGAAATTAGAACTTTTACTGTAGAGCTGTGGTGAATGTTGATATATTTGATAAACTACTTTTCCTTTTATGGTTAGTCACTGACGGCTTATCATAACTGGCATCTGCTATTCATGAATATCATAAATCGAAGTAATTTATCGCGGATTATAATGATTGTTGTTACTGTAATTTTTACTGACTATTAAGTAAAACAATTCTTAACTGGATTTTATCGCGGTCACGAGGAACATCTTGAGCTATTAGCAATAGTGCTTATACGAATTAGGTATTTATTAATAATAATAAATTTCTTTATTTGCTAGTATATGGGTACAAATGTGTATTAAAACATACTGACGATCCTTACATATACTGCTGTATAATGCATAAAACAACTGTAATTATTGTATAAAACATGTCAAAAAACTAAAATTAAGATTCATAATAATAAATAAAATCGAAAATCAAAATGAAAACAAGAACAAAAAGCAAAAACAAAAGGTCAAGTCTGAAAAAATAACTTACAAACTATGTATGTCAAAAGAATTTACATCGTATACTTTCTATAATTGCTCCTAAATATTTTTTTTGTTCTCGACAACGGAAAGACTGATTGTTAAATAAGGTGCAAGACTATTTACATGAAGTTATTTACGAGCAAGCATCACTGATTACAAAAACAGACCCTATCAAAATATCATTACATATTAGTTTTTTGCGTCATTCTCGAACTAATACATGGATAAAATAATGCAAAGCATGTCAACTTATTTTTATCTTTACAGGCCCGTAAAGAATTAGAAGAGTCATCAACAAAGGCAGGTGCAACAAGCAACACGGAGCCACCTGATGAAAAACCCGTGGCTGTCAAAAAGGAGGAGCCGGACCCTGAGGTACTGCATGTTCTCTAGAATATTATCAAGAAAGACATTATAACTCTAATATTATAAATGTCTTAAATTGGCATCTGTATTTGTACGTATGAATTGGCATCTGTATTTGGACGTATGAATTGGCATCTGTATTTGTTGTATGTGTGAATGGCATCTGTATTTGTTGTACGTATGAATTGGAATCTGTATTTGTACATATGAATTGGCATCTGTATTTGTACATATGAATGGCATCTGTATTTGTACGTATGAATGGCATCTGTATTTGTTGTACGTATGAATTGGCATCTGTATTTATACATATGAATGGCATCTGTATTTGTTGTAGGTATGAATTGGCATCTGTATTTGTTGTACGTATGAATTGGCATCTGTATTTGTACCTATGAATGGCATCTGTATTTGTTGTACGTATGAATTGGCATCTGTATTTATACATATGAATGGCATCTGTATTTGTTGTAGGTATGAATTGGCATCTGTATTTGTTGTACGTATGAATTGGCATCTGTATTTGTTGTAGGTATGAATTGGCATCTGTATTTATACATATGAATGGCATCTGTATTTGTTGTGGGTATGAATTGGCATCTGTATTTGTTGTACGTATGAATTGGCATCTGTATTTGTACGTATGAATGGCATCTGTATATGAATGTATGAATTGACATCTGTATTTGTACATATGAATTGGCATCTGTATTTGTACCTATGAATGGCATCTGTATTTGTATGTATGAATTGGCATCTGTATTTGTACATATGAATTGGCATCTGTATTTGTACGTATGAATGGCATCTGTATTTGAATGTATGAGTTGGCATCTGTATTTGTACATATGAATTGGCATCTGTATTTGTACCTATGAATGGCATCTGTATTTGTATGTATGAATTGGCATCTGTATTTGTGCATATGAATTGGCATCTGTATTTGTACCTATGAGTGGCATCTGTATTTGAATGTATGAATTGGCATCTGTATTTGTACATATGAATTGGCATCTGTATTTGTACCTATGAATGGCATCTGTATTTGAATGTATGAATTGGCATCTGTATTTGTACATATGAATTGGCATCTGTATTTGTACCTATGAATGGCATCTGTATTTGAATGTATGAATTGGCATCTGTATTTGTACATATGAATTGGCATCTGTATTTGTACCTATGAATGGCATATGAATGGGCATCTGTATTTGTACCTATGAATGTGCTCAATTTTAATAACAAAAATTTTAATAATATAGAAACTGTATGATATTATTCAGTTTTATAAATCATTTATAGGGCGAGGAATGTAGCAGCGGTACGGAACAAAAGCATGCGGTCAAGGAGCACAGCCGAGCTAAGCTTCAGGAACAGGAGCAAGTCATCAAGGAACTAAAGCAACAACTTAAGTAAGATAATACTAGGTAGCCTCGATGGGTGTGTCCGGCAACATTGTTTTATACAACGTTGATAAAAGCGAGAGGCGTTTAATGAAACCACATATACTATAAGTAGCTACTGTTAATCCGAAACTATTAAAAAAATTTACGAGAAGTATACGAAAAAAAATGTTTTTCAAAGAACTTAAATAGCTTAATGATTAAGTTAAAACGTAAACATCCTTTGTTGAGTAGCATGCCGCCACCTGCGTGACAAGTTGGCAACGTAGCATTTGAGTAGCATAGCGCGTGCGGCGGCAGGCTCACCGGCTCGCACACCTACCTACACAGCGGAGCGCCCGGGTTTGATGTGGATGACAATGTAAACATGTGTTGTAGGTAACGTTGGAAGGTATGATCAATGAAAATAATAAACAAAAATAATTCATTGTAACACTTACACATTAAATCTTCAATTGTTCGAAATGTCCGCCGTTTGCAATGGTACACAAATTATAACGACGTATAATATTGTTATTTAATCGTGCAATTAGGTCACTGTTTGTTGTTAAACTTTTTAATTTATTAAACGCTAAAATAATCCGGTTCTTAAGTTCCTCTACGGTATTCACGTCTGTCGCGTACACTTCACTTTTCACAAACCCCCAGATAAAAAAATCCATTGGAGTGAGATCCGGGGACCGTGGTGGCCATCGTACTGGTCCAATCCACTGCTGTCCAAACATTTCGGTGAGTAGCTCTCTGGAAGACATCACTGAATGTGGAGGAGCTCCGTACAATTGGTACCATAAATGCCGATAATCGGCTAAGGGTAGTTCTTCGGTATATTCAGCAACAGGACCGGATAATATCTCCAAAAATTTTCCGCGTTAAGGGTGCCGTCAATAAAAACAGGGCCAATAATCTGGTCCCTGTGTATACCAGCCCACACATTAACAGAGAAGCGGTACTGATGCTCTGGCTCCCGAATCATGCGAGGATTTTCAATACTCCAGTATCTGAGATTTTGTCGGTTCCATATGCCATTGCGTGTAAATGTGCTCTCGTCGGTCCACATGACATTTAATAAAAAGTTCGGGTCGTCAGTAACTTTGTCAAGTATCCACTGGCAGTGAGTACGCCTGACTGGCAAATCCCTTCTTAAAAGGGTTTGAACTTTTTCAAATTTTCACGGTTTACGTTCATTCCTTTTTAAAATGTTATGCACGGTTCTATGGCAAACTCTAAACTGGCGTGCGGCTCTTTGCAGACTCGATGTGGGGTTGCGGTCAAAATAGTCAAGAATCTGTTGCTCGCGCGCAATAGGTATCTGCTGCGGTGGGACTCCCTCCTGATGCGCTGCTAATGGTTTGTTTTCCCATGCCCGTTGTGCTGCCAATACTATGGTGCGAGCGTTCCTAGGGCACGCGCGGCTGTCTCCATACCTTTCTCGGCAAGTTCGCAGAGCTAGAGCTGCGTTTCCGTGGGATTCCCCGTAGATTAAAATCATGTCAATGTATTCTGACGCCGTGTATGTAGCACGAGGCATTGTGGATGTCTTACGTACTTACAAAATAATTAAAAACTAAACCTAAAATACTCAGTTACGTGTCCTATCACAATAAAAACTTATCAACATTAGTAAATGGGACGCGTGAGCGAAAATAATCTGTGCTGAATTGCGCAACGTGCACCCCGGATGCAACGCATCTTCGCACTAAACAAAGTAAAAATTGTGCCCTTGACCTAATTAGCCGAGCCGCCGCCGGCGCCATAGCAACATACTGATCTATTTCTATTTCTGTTACGCTTATTACATTAGAGTGAGATAACCGTGATCTGTACTTTCTTTTAAGGAAAGATTTAGTAACAGCAAACTTACGATGCGAACTGGCAACGTCGCGTCGCTCGCGTGAATTTTGTCGTTTAGATAATTATGTATGCCTATAGTACAAACTTACGATCAGCTGATCGGGAAGATACAGAGTGTTTAAGTAAAACTAAGAAAAAACTAAAAGCATTCCTGTGACTAAACTATTGCTTACATTGATCTGATTTTTGTTGTGTAGCCTGATAATGATACACAAAATATGTGGTTTCATTTAATGCCTCTCGCTTTTATCAACATTGTATGAAACCACACACTAACTGAAGTTTGGATTTAGATAATGTTTTTTTCAACAATTAGTTTAAAAGAGTTTCTATACCAATACTCGCTGAACCTTAATAAATCTGATTATGTTACAGAATACTATTCTGAATAATAGGACTTAGAATTTTTCTATTTTATTTGATAAATAAATAAATAGTAATAATAAATCCCCAGACCATCACACCAACTGTATGACCCCAAAGTAAGCAGAGCTTGTGCTATGAATGACCATACAGCGAACTGAGAGGGAACCCAGAGTAAACATACATATGTAAATGTCAACAGCCATGAGCCCAGAACAAAAATTTATGTTCATCACACAAATGAATGCCCCGGCCAGGACTCGAACCTGGGACCTCCGGCGTATTAGGCAGGGCTACTACCCACTACGGTAACCGGTCGTACTAGGAATTGCTATTTAATGTTGTCCTAATGCAATATTTTATTGTTTATTTATTTTATTCCAGTGCGTCTTTGTGAATACAACCTAGCAAAAGCTCTATTAATAAAAGCTCATTTATACTTAAAATATAAATGCATATGACCACCACAACATACACTTGTTCACATACGTAATGCAAAAACCAACCACCGATTTCTCATTTTATTTTATTTTTTATTAAAGGTTTACCAACAACTGATACAACGAAACATTCACTTAAAACTATTACATGATATACAGTAATTATTCAGTCAATTACAGGTAAACTCCACATACTTATAGAAAAAGTATAAATAAATACAGGTTAAGCTAGTAGTGCATTTTATGATTACAAATATTGTGGATTACAAACATTTTTACTTAGGTTTTTCAGCATTATCATTATATATTTATTACAACTTATATAAAACAGAAATGTGATTTACAATAAATTACCTTATTTGTTTAATTTGTGATTGTGGACATAAGTGTGTTACGAAATTTAAATAAACTATTACAAAACACATCCGTTTCATGGCCATAATGGTTTATTAGTTTAATTATTCTTGGAACAGGAGCGTTAGATCCTAATACAGTGGTACGCAAGGGTGGAACAAACGGTGAAATATAGTTTCTTGGTACCCTTCTTGGAACTCTAAAATTGATTTTCCTTAACAATTGTGGACAGTCTATGTTATTGTGGATTAATTTGTAAAAGAATATTAGGTCAATAATTTTTCTACGTTTTTCTAGCGATGATATTTTAAAATACTTGAGCCTTGAGTTATATGATGGATATTTATTTGTTACTTTATGAGAAGAAGCTAAGTGCCATAGAAATCGCTTTTGTATTCTTTCAAGTCTAAGAATGTGGCAGGCATAGTGTGGCCTCCATATTGCACTACAGTATTCGAGAATACTGCGTACAAATGTATTGAAAAATAACTTTTTGGTCTGCTCCTTTTTGAAAATTTTACAATTTCTGATAATGAATCCAAGCATGCGTGAAGACTTTTTTATAACATTTTCTAAATGTAAAGCAAATGTAAATTTTTTATCGAATGTTACACCGAGATCCTTCACAGTTTCGACTTGTTCAATGGCTGCACCATTGATATTGTATTGTGAGTGAAGCATATTATGTTTTCTTGTAAATTTTAGAAACATGCATTTTTGTACATTAAGATTCATTTTGTTAACTGTGCACCAGAGTGCAAGACGATTTATATCTTCTTGCAAAAGACTAACGTCATTTGGTGTATTAATAATCCGCAAAAACTTTAAATCGTCTGCAAAAATATATGGAATGGAGTGATCAAAACAATTGTCAATGTCGTTAATAAATATAACAAAGAGAATGGGACCCAGATTTGATCCTTGGGGTACTCCAGAGGTTACATTATACATAATAGAGCTATATCCATTTAAAACAACGTAAAATTTTCTATTAGTAAGATAAGATTTTATCCACAACAATAAGTTACCACCTATACCGTAATATAGAAGTTTCTGAATTAAGATTTCATGAGATACTCTATCAAAGGCTTTGCAAAAGTCTGTATATATCACATCTATTTCATTACGACTATCAATAGCCTGAGTAACATTCTCTGTGAATGTCACTAAGTTAGTAGACGTTGATCTACCACTAATGAAACCGTGTTGATGCTCAGACACGTACAATTTAAAATGACTTTGAACATAAGGACGAACCGTTGACTCATGCCATCATATTACGGTTGTAAATCGTATTCTGAAATACGTCAGTAAATCTTATAATAAGTGTTAGTTATATTTATTACCAGATTTATAATTCCAGTTGTAATTAAATAACTTCATTCGTCTAAACTTAACCTAAAACGTCTGTAGGAAAGCTGTGAACGAGCAAAAAGAGTTGAAGCTTCTACTGGATATGTACAAAGGAGTGAGCAAGGAACAGCGGGATAAAGTCCAGCTGATGGCTGCGGAGAGGAAGGCGAGGCAGGAGTTGGAAGATCATCGGCAGAAGGCTAAGTTGGCACAGGTATGACTATGTGTATGGCAAATTGTTTATTACAACATGATAAACGTACCAGTTGTTTTTTTTAATAAAAGAGGAAATCTATCAAAATGGTGAGCAGCAATTAATACAACTCATGTAAATAATGCAAGAACAACATTATATTAACTGCTAATTGATATATATTTTCAATCAGACACAAGGTTATTATTATATATTTTTTAATAACCTCGTCCTAACATGTTTTTAAACACTATAAGAACTAAAATGTAATATATTACATAACTAACTAAATTAAAAATGTTTCCCCAGGAGAGTAAACGCGAACGTCGCTTAGCGGACGAAGACGCGCTCCGTAAGATAAAGCAACTCGAAGAGCAGAAGTACGAGCTGCAGAAACAGCTGTCCTGTGCGAGGCCCAACGCGGACCCGCTGCATGGCTTCCCCAGGCCCTTCGCTGGCTCGCAGGTACGGGTTTATTCATTATATACAAACTGAAATTAAATACTCTCGACTTGCAAGAAAAGCACGCATAACTTTTGAACCATTGAACAGTGTCATCAAACATAGATATGAACACTCACGATTAGTTCAGCTTTAAAGAAATCTTTTTAAAATCTAATGCGAGATAAGTCATGAGACGAGACATGCAGAGACACAAGTTTAACTAACAACACGCTTCTTTGGCGTCGGAGGTTAAACAGTCTATTATAACAGTATCATAAAGACAGGAGCAAGCTAAGTGTTATAAAGCCGGCTTTAGAGTAATGGGTACTAATGGGTAAAAATGGGTACCTTCGCGATCGTGCGCGTATTACACATTTTGTCGGCGGCAAAGGGCTTTTGCGCTCGGTTCGTTGCATACAGAGTTATGAAGAGTTCGCGCATTAATTGCGGCCCAAGCCCGCGACTGCGGTGTGTCTGCGAGTTTTGTATTGTAAATCGATTTTTATGCAATGAAGTTATTTATTTATTGTCCTTAAAGTTACCTAAATACCTAAATAATTTTGAAACTGAATTTGTTTATAAAACTGCTCATTGAAACTTGATAGAGGCTGTTCTTAGTTAGCACTACATATTTAAAAACGCGTCTGTCTGTCTGTCTGTCTGCGCGCGATTTTTATACGGTTTTCACCAATGGACGAATTGATTAAAGAAGAAGGTTTATGTATATAATTTATTTATAGGTTTTATAAATTGGTAGGGATATAATTGTTGAAGATGTCGGACAAAATAAAGCCAATACATCGAAAACGCTGCCTTCCCGAGGTGTAACAAAACAATGGTGTTCATATTTTATAGGGCTTCAGAACAGTCCGCATATGTCTATCTTTAACCAGTAGCTTACTATAGCGATTTCAATGTTAAAAAGACGGTTGTATGCAATGTGGTAATTAGAGAACTAGACGAATGCTCATCATAATTGCCCTTTACACCATTTACTTTAAATTCATATCTTATGAGTTATCGCAACAATAAAACTATCGCGCGTCATTATAAATTTGAGCTCTGTTGCTGTATACGCCGAGCGGTTACCTGCCGTAAGGGCTTTAACCACTGTATTTGTTTTTAGTATTACTTATTGGTGCCTAATTAGATACTTAGGCCTTCGATCATTGTATAACGACGTGATGTGTGACCGAAGACTCAAGCAGCCAAATATTCAAATGTTTATACTACTTGAGCTGTAGCATGGTGAGGGTGACAGTCGCCTGTATGACGTTGTCATCTGTCAGTACCACATGATACTTCTATGGCGATACGTTATACGCATAAATATTGCTTAATTTTTCTTTCAATTAGATTTTATTTGTAGACTAGATCATTCTGGTTGGGTTTAATTTAATTCGCTACAGTTATTAATGATTTAGTGTATTACGAATTTGGTACAATTGAAATACTTTCAAGAGTGAATCGAAACGTTACTGAACCTGTCACCCGCACCATGCCGTAGCGCAAATAGGGTCGATAAATCTTATATTTAGTGGTTTTATGAAACGTTGCATTTGCGTTAGCCTCTGTGTGACGAGGTGATTCATCACTTTAAAGTTTAACCCCTTTTTTGCTTAGCGTTTTATCTTCACTTACTTCAAAATTGAAATTAATAGTTGCGAGCACACCTTTCATCAAATAAATTTCATCAAAGGTCGTTGTCGTCAAGTTGGTGATTTCTTAAATATGTAGAGAATCTTTACGTTTTCAAGTACTTGCTAGATAGGAAATAAGGAACAATTAACTTTAACTAAACTTCACATTTAAATTTATGCTTGAAGCTACAATCTGATGCGACACTATGACAAAAAAAAATATTAGGCAGATCTGCTCTGTTACCCGCGCGAAGCCGGGCCGGGTCGCTAGTAATTAGAAAACAGTCCATATTGACTAGTGTAATTATATGTAAATAATTATAATTACAGGAAGAAGAAGCCCTCCTAAATGAAATGGAGGTAACCGGACAGGCGTTTGAAGATATGCAGGAACAAAACTCGAGGTTGATACAGCAGCTGCGAGAGAAAGATGACGCCAATTTCAAACTTATGTCCGAGCGGATAAAGGCCAATTCACTGCACAAATTGTTGAGGGAAGAGAAACAGTTGTTACAAGAACAGGTTTGTGAAGTTTTGGAAGTAAATTTTGATTCAGAAGGGTTTTTATCGGCTGTGTTTTGTTACTTTTGAAGTGAGTTTTCATATACATGTATCTAATATATAGTTATTTGACGGCCGAGTAGCATAAGTCGTATTGGCCCTGCCTCATACGCCGGTACGAGTCCTGGCCGGGGCATTCATTTGTGTGATGAGCACAGATGTTTGTTCTTGGATAATGGTTGTTTTTATTTATATACAGGGTGTCCCAAAGGTCGACGTCAAGCCGAAACCGGGTGATCATCAGGTCAGGATCAGGTCAATGTATTTTTCAAATTATATTGCTTTTTTGTTTTTTTTTAAATGTACACCCTGTGTCAGTCTTTTAACTGCTGTTGCTACAAATATTGATTTTTTACCAAAATTTCTTTTGTGTCATGTCATTTTATGCCGAACCAAGTATTCAAAATTAATTTATCGGCCTACTTACTTACCTACTACTGAAAAAAAATGCACTACGCTATTTTGACAAGTAACTTAAAAAAGTGGCGCATTTAATAACAATTCTAAAATGGTGTAGCACTTACTACATAATTTCTTAGAGTTGTTGAAAGTAGACGTTTCGAAGTTTCGTAGACTTGACGAAAAATGTTTTTTCAAAAAAACTCAGTATCGAGCTATTTCTCTTAACTTACTAAATGATTCCAAGCGACCTTAACTTTCAGATTCTGGTTTGAGTGATAGTGAGAGTCAGTGTGAGTCAGTGTGATGAGACAGTGTGAGTCATTCCATAAAGTCTGAGTGAAATCAGTAGGAATCCTAAATGATTAAATAAAATGTTTTTTAAATAAAAATCAGTTTCGTTTTTATTATAAAATTAATTTTTGTGCATTTATAATATTTTTACAAAAGATGTTGAAATTGTCTTCCTTCAGCCGCAATACACGCACGACATCTCCTTAAAAAAGATCTTGAAATGAGGCGGGCGAATCGTCCGTTATTGACGAAATCCGCTGCTTCCATTAATCTCCCTTGAAGCTCCATTAAATTTCCAATGGGTTTTGAATAAACCATTTCTTTCACTGCTCCCCAGTAAAAAAAGTCCAAGGGATTTAAATCAGGTAAGCGGGCTGGCCATGTGATCGTACCACCCCGCCCTATCCATCTACCCGGATACTCTTCATTTAAATGCTCTCTAACTGAGCGGTTATAGTGCGCTGGGCAGCCATCTTGTTGAAACCACATTTCCCTGAACAAACTCAGTGGCACGTCTAGCAGTAAATTGCGTAAATGGTTTTGTAAAAAATCCAAATAAATTTCACCATTTAAGACCTCTGGTAACTCAAAACTTACGTTCAAAATTCCAGTCCAAATATTAACTTTACAACGATATTGAGATCTGTCTTGTCGTAATAAGTTCGGAGTCATTAAGTGCCACTCATGTAAATTTTTTAGATTCATGTAGCCATCTTTTTAAAATGTGGATTCATCCGACAATAAAACTTTTTTACTGAATCGTGGGTCTTCCCGATGTTTTTGTAACATGGTTTCACAAAACGCAACCCGAGGCTCATAGTCCTGAGGTAACAGAGTTTGTACTCACTGTACATGATATGGGTGGAGCTCTTTTTTTTTAATATTCTGTGAGCAATACTTTTGGGTACTCCTGTGGTTGCCTCAATTGCACGTACCGAAGTACTTGGGTCTTCGTCAACTGCTTGAAGCACAACATCCTCATAAGGTAACAAATTTCCACCTTCACGTGCACTTGGCTTGGAAGTCGGCCCTCGGAAAAGAGACGACGGTGCAAATCAGTAAAAACTCTGTGATCTGGATGACGATCATCATTAGGATATCTCTCGCGATATAGTCTAGCTAGAGGCAGCACTACCGTTACATCTGCATTCCCCATAAATGAGGTGCATGTTTGCGTATTCTTGACTTGATTATGTAGACATAGTGCCAAAACCCAATACACGTTAGTCCAGGAAAAAGCAAGGGTCGTCGTAAAGAGATCAAAACCGTCCAAAGCCAAATCACAGGCAAACAAGTCCAATAAACGTACCCAAAGGTTTTAAGAACACAAAATCACACGAACGAATACGTGAAGATGCGCAGTAAATGAAGGAGAATAGCGTACTGATTTGTATTGCGTGTGCAAATACCAAAAAGTGAGTCTGTCTTGCTCGCACTTCATAAAATGACTTTCTCTGTCTCTGTCTCGATAGCGTCACTATGTGTCTCATTTACTCATTTGCGTCTGTGACTAATATGCATCTGTACTTGTCTCGCTCACACTTTATGTAATGACTCACACTGTCTCATTCAAACCAGAATCTGAAAGTTAAGGTCGCTTGGAATCATTTTTAGTAAGTTAAGAGAAATAGCTCGAAACTGAGTTTTTTTGAAAAAACATTTTTCGCGCCAAGTCTAAGAAATAATGGAGTAAGTGCTACACCATTTTAAAATTGTTATTAAATGCGCCACTTTTTTAAGTTACTTGCCAAAATAGCGTAGTACATTTTTTTCAGTACAGGCAGTTAAAGTAGGCCGAAAAATTCATTTTGAATACTTGGTTCGGCATAAAATGACATCCTCTTTCAAGCTGGTGCAGTTGGTTTAACATTTAATATTACAGATTGCAGAAACACTATTCGGAAACTTGTTAAAAAAGAAACTTTGGTAAAGAATGAATATTTGTAGCAACGTCAGTTAAAAGACTGACACAGGGTGTACTTTAAAAAAAAACAAAAAAGCACTATAATTTGAAAAATACATGACTGGATTTTTTTTTCATATTTTTCTGATAACTGTTATAACCTAGCCTATCACCCGGTTTCGGCTTGACGCCGACCTTTGGGACACCCTGTATGTATGATTATTCTGCACCCCTCTCCTGTTCATTGTATGTTTATCCATAACACAAGCTCTGCTTACTTTGGGGCCATACAGTCGGTGTGTTTGTCTAGGGATTTATTTTTAAGATAATTAAAATATATGTGCCCCTGATGTGTTTTGATATTCTTCAATACATTAAAACAACTGAAGGGTGTTCAGTGCTTACGTCATTAAAATGTGTATTATGTAAGCTATGTAAGACTTTTTCATACCTTAAAAAAAAATTAAAATGAATTATATTTCATCTTTCCCAGGTTCTTACCCGGGACCAACAAATCGAGTCCATGGGCTCGGTAGCGCGTCGCTTGGAAGAAAAAGAGCGATTGTTACAAGCTACATTATCTTCTGTAGAAAAGGAGTTGTTGCTCCGGCAGCAAGCCATGGAAATGCACAAGAGGAAAGCTATCGAGTCTGCCCAGTCTGCTGCTGACTTGAAACTGCATTTGGGTATGTACAGTGTTGAGAAGAATGACAAGATTTAATATGTCATTTTTAAAGATATATGCTTTTCATAAGGCATAAAGGTGTCACAGTTGATCTACACATTTCGTTCTTGAATCCAGATCTGTATTAGAGTACGTTTCTCTAAATATTAGGTCAACAATTATTAAACTAGATTATAGATGTAGTAATAAAAATATTCTAATGTTTTAAATCACCTTAGTCCGCTATTTTGACATTAATTTAGGTATTAGAAAGTTCACGACCGGTCATCAATTAAATATTTGCTTATCAAAATAACGATTTTTTAGCTATGATTATTATTAATGAATCAGAGATATTCTTAGATTTAATTATTTAAATATATTATAATGAACAACGATAATTTTAAATCACTTGTGTCCGCCATTTCGGATTGAATTCATTACAAATTTCAACAACCTGTTATATTGGTTCACCAAAATACAGATTTTTAATGCTTTGTATATTATGAATGCCTTAGAGAAGTACCATGCTCAGATGAAGGAGGCGCAGCAAGTCGTGGCTGAGAAGACGAGCGCTCTCGAAGCAGAGGCGTATAAAACTAAGAGATTACATGTAAGTTATTATATATTTATTTAACTTAGCATAATCAAAACACTGATTAGAACATCGAAATACAAAACAAAGTCTGCTATACTAGTCGCAAAGACTCGTGGCGGACGCGGTCATAGAACATGTGAATAGGACAGCGCACATCATTATCTCGCTCGCACTTGTACTGTTTATGGGTGACGTCACAACGATTTAGAAATACGCTAAGTTTGGTTTTGAGTGTATGTCGATAGGTATTAGGTTTTAAGTGAGGTATTTAATGTAAAATTTGGTGATTTGTTTGTGCAGCGATGACTCACTCGTTTTTAAATTTATCGACAGTTTTATAGTCTGCGCGTGCGCATCCCTATAATAAAAGTGATTTATGGCCTCGTCTACCACGAGTGTTTGCGACTTATGTAACTAAGCTTATTAACATTACAAATGTAGGTTTGTTTTGTTTGATATTTTGTAACGCAATTACGCAAAAAAGGCTGAATGGATTTGTATGAACTGAGGCATACAATAAAAATAGAACACGACCTGTAGGTCTAACAAGAGAATTATGTATAGGTATTTTTCTTTCTAAGTCGACCAAGCGACGATCGGGCAAAACGCGGCTTCCTATTTCATTCCTTTTCTACTAAACGAAACAAGTGCCG